>CM037851.1:29856384-30475593 GCA_021234595.1 Delia radicum | reverse complement strand
TTAACTATTTAACTATTTAACTATTTAACTATTTAACTATTTAACTATTTACTATTTAACTATTTAACTATTTAACTATTTAACTATTTAACTATTTAAACTATTTAACTATTTAACTATTTAATTGTTTTGAATGTAAAAGGTATCGGACAACATCTTCGGAGCGCTAAAACTTTAAAATGATTTATAAAAATTATTGTTTTAAGAAAACTCTCGAAAAATTTTCTCTAGCAGATCTAAAATTAATAATCTTTTATAAAACTAAAATTATTCATATTCATATAAAAGATTATATATCTGAGTAAAATTGTATAAAATTTAAAAACCGGTTAATTGGTTTTTTCAAAAAATGTCGAATATTCGATCACCCTATAATCGACACATGCTGGGTTGAAAAACGCAAGAATCAACCATAAACCAGTTATAGCGAAATGCATAAAAAGTGATTTTTTGCCAAATTGTACTCGAAATGGAGTTATCAAAATCGCCTAAACACATGAGAGATAACAGTAAAACTTTAATTGTGTCGTTATAGCTACATAAATTTTATATTGCAGATTGCATATGCGCCTGCATTAGGGTTTTACTCCTGGCACATACTCGAATTATCAAGTGAATTTTATGTGATTACAAAAGTGGAAATATTTTTGGTATTGGTTTATATTTACCTTAACCAGGATTTATATGAATATTAAAAATATGGTTGTCACGTGATCATCTTTTCTTATCTTATATCTTAATGTGTACGTCAGAGTGGGCCGAAAATATATAATCATAATTTCTTAAAATACGAAAGTGTAGAATAATTGTAAAAAAATTAACACAGCTCTACAAAATTGACCCCTAAATACTTCGCATAGTCTGATTATAATGGCGTACCAGACTTGGGCTACGTCTATTACATTTTAAAATCATTCACTTGGGAAAATATTCTATATCATTATTAATATCAGACCTACGCTCACACTTGTGAGCTTAAATGCTATCTTGGAAAATTTGTAAAATTTTAAATACCAAACATGGGGATTAGTAACAGCATATGTGTATTTAATTACAGTGCAATTACTCAATTACACCCAATTACATGTAATTAAACATATATAAGTAATTGGCCTGTAATTAAATACACAAATAATGGTATTATGTCACATGTTAGGTATTGACAAAATTGAAATTTTTTTCAAGGAATCGTTTAAGCACACAAATGTGAGCGTAGGTGTAAATTATTAATGATATAGAAAAATTTCACAAGTGAATGTTTATGAAATGTAATTGATACCGCCCAAGTCTGTGGCGTACCCAGTTTATTTAACTTATGAGCCAGAATTTTTGCAAAATTGCATTAAAATTTTGCAAGTTTTAACGAAGATTTTTATACATACAAATAAATTTTTATAGTATATTCTATACAGACTGTCAACAACATTTCTACATTAAATTTGTTTAATAAATATTCAGCACTAACAACCCAGCAAAACTTTGGTAATGGATGCGATAAAGTAATGCATTACCTTGTAATGTGTACTCCTTACCTGTATCATTATTTTCCAATAAGAAGTAATGAGTTACCGATAATTGAACACTCATGGATTACCTTGTAATGATACCTCATTACATTCTACATTACTTCAAAACATAAAATAATGACTTACCGATCATCAATTACATAATGCATGAATTATAAACGTAAAGTAATTATTATATATTTTTGAAAATCTATTTATAGACACATTGCTTTGTGATTTTTTGTAAGCATAATGGTAAGGTGTATATTTTTGATATCACGAACGAAAACACGAAGCACAACAACTCATCTACATTTTAAGCACTAAAATATTGTATGTATCGATAGCTCAGTTGGTAGAGTTCTCGCCTAAATAATTGTTAAATACCAGAGACTCAAGGTTCGAATCCCCGCATGACCATGTATTTATTTAATAAAAAAAAAGTATTTATTTAATAAAAAAAAAAAATATCTGTAAAAAAAATTTTATGCATTTTTTTTATGAAAATCTATTTATAGACACATTACTTTTTCAGACCATGTAACCATATAAGTAACCAGTTACTTTACCCCCTACAAGGTAATGAGTTACTTTGAGGCTCATCGCCTGTATAATTCATCAGTGAAGTAACGTGTAAAGTGATGCATGAAGCCCTATGGCGATACATTACTTTACAAATGATTTGGTAATGTGTGGTTTTGCTGGGAAGTTAATTCGCGGTTTTTTTTAGATTTTACTATATGTATTATACTGTTTTTGGACAAGTTTTATTTTATTTTTATTTTATTAATTAATAATCATATAATTACAAATTATATCCTATTACACTAACCGAGCACTAGCTACTATGGCCTCCGGCGCTTTTTAACGAAAACAGACCAGTGCCTCTGGTGGGAATCGAACCCACGACCACCGCACTGATAAGCCAGCGCGCTACCAACTAGCTTACCGGGGCGCACTTGGACAAGTTATCAACCCATTTCGCAAGGATCAACGCATTTTTGTGTATAAGGAAAAAGACAAATCGAAACAATTATTTCGTGTAAAAAAAAGTGAGGTTCATGATAAAGTCGCGAAATGTGCCTACACTTTATATGACATCATATCGAAAAAGGATGACTTATAAGTTCATCTTTAAGTATAATATTGCTCATTTACTGCAAGAACGTCACAACTCAAAAAAGACGAGTTTAGAGTTAATGAAGCAGAATTATTCGTTACATCACGCATCATATTGTCGTATTGATATCTGTCTGGTATACTAACCTCTTGAGAAGAAGAGTAAATTGAAAACTTTAAACTCGTTTTCTACAAAATCAAAATTTTTGACTTATGACGTTATTGCATAATTTGAACGATATGTAAATGGCTTAAAAAATTACATGTACCAAAATTCAGCCTTAAAAGTTAAGATTTCCGAAAATTATTTCAACAAAAAATTTCATTACAGGGAATGTCTACTAAATATTTTCAAAATTTTAATTTAAAAATGTTCGCATTTGTATGACCTGTAAAATATAATTTGAAAATATTTGGTAGGCATTCACTGTATTGGAAGTTTTACCTAAAATAACTTTGTGCTGATATGTCTTTTTTTTAATCACAAAAATTCTTTAATGGATACGAAATAGAATGATAAATTGTGTGAAAATTTTAAAATGTAGTAAAAACTGAGCAAAACCGCTGATTTCCTTGTTAATGCTGCATAACTATTTATTAAACAAATTGTAAACTTAAGTGTTCCTGAAGGCCTCATGAGTATTATCATAAAAAATTAAGAAAAAATATCTTATAAAATCTAATAGGAAAAAATCAACTAGAATATGTTGTGTGTAAATATTAGTATGCATGCGGGATTCCCAATTCGTTACCAATAATGGTAACATTAGCAGTTGAACTGGCAATAGTGCCCAGTAAAAAGCTTTAAGACTTAAAGCTGTTAGCTAAACTTGTAAGAAAATACGAAAATAACTCATTTTGTTCGGGTACGCAATTAATATCAATGATTTTTCTTTGGTTGGTTAATATATACATCTGATCAAACCTTGAGTTTCTTGTGGGTGGTAAAATAGAATGCGGCTGAAGATGATCTAGTCCCGTTGGTCGAAAGTGCGGTGCTCCATCTAGCGCTGATCCCTACAAGATTTCATCTTCTCTTACATTCATTAACAATTAGTGTGTTCTATTAAAATTTAATATGGCTTCTACGCCCTTATGGGCTAGTTTATAGCGTGCTGGCTTATCAGTGCGGGGGTGTTGGGTTCGATGCCCACCAGAGACACTGGTCTGTTTTCGCTACAACGCGCAGAAAGTCATAGTAGCTAGTGCTTGGTTAGGGTAATTGGGTATAAATTGTAATGATTATTAATAAATAAAAAAAAATATGACATTTTCATTACACAGAAAAAACTAAAAACGGGTTTCAATTAAAAAATTTATTGAATTAATTAAGATTTTAATTGATTTTGCACCAATCACGGCAATGATAATATCAATTAAAACTTTTATTAAAAATAAAAAAGAAAAAAAGTTATAAATAAATTCTAAAAAAAAAAAAAAAAATATGATTCAAAAACTGTGTGTGCACGATACGTTGGTATGTGTGTTTTTGTTAATGCTTCGTCTGTTTGTCCGTGTGTGTGTGATTGTTTTGTAAACTTCAAATGCATATTTGGCATTTTATACTGAAAGTTTTTTATTTAAGCATATAGTGGTGTATGAAAAAAAAGTTTGAGAATTACGTCTAAAATAAAATATGTATTTATATTTTTAAAAGCCAATTAAAAAATTAATTGATTTAATTAAATATTTGTTTAGAAAGAAATTAAATTCAAATCAAATGCATAATAAGATGTTTTAGATTGATAATTTTTTCTGTGCATGATCGCAAAAGGGACAATTCAAACTGAAATGCATTTTTAAAAGATCAGCAATACATACAAAATTCTAAAAATATTATATATATAAAAATTTGTGTAAAATAAACTTCGTTAAAACATGCAAAACTTTAATGCAATTTTGAGAAAAATCTTTCCCATAAGTGAAAAAACTGGTTACGCTATTAATATTTATTAGTGAGGCCGAAATATTTGAAACTCTTCCCAGCCAGAAATTAACAAACATAGAAGTATTCTGAAAGCACTACGTATGGTAGTTGAAACGTTACCAAAGCAACATGTTTTTAATGATTATAGTGTTCTCAAGGCACTCAAATGATAACCCAGATTTACGGTCTCATGTTGGTATTTTAGAGTATTCTTAAAACGTTACAAAAACCAAACATAAAGTAGTTGTAAAGCGCTACGTCGTTTGTTTTTAAAACGCTTCCAAAACATTTGAAAACCCAAAAGTATAATGATTTTAAAGTGCATTTAATGCAAAAGTTGACTGCTTTTATAGAATTTTAAATACAAAATGTGGAATAATTTTCCAGCACTCCAAATACCGAAAAGAAAGTAATTTCCAGTGCTAAAAACACATTAATTATTTTTTGATATTTTATTAGTTCGTATATATCAGAGGAAAAAGTTTCACTGCTACAGAAACATTTAATGAACATATAAAAGCATGTACCAAAGGAATTTCAGAGAAAATCATTTGATTTAGCGGATCTGACAAACTGGAAGGCAACACAATTCCGTTTTTTTTTTTACTGTATGGCGGTGGTATTGTTTTACAGCATGTATTGGATGTGGAACAATACAAACATTTTCTTATTTTATATACATCGTGCCGTATAATGTCGTCGAATAAATTGGCAACACTAAGAACACATTATGTTAAAACGATTTTAAGAAAATTTGTGGAACTTATGACACATTTTTATGGTCCAAGCTCGGTGACAATGAATATCCATAATCTTATACATATATCAGATGATGTAAATAATATGGGGACACCTATATCACAGTTTTCAGCATTTGATTTTAAAAATAGCCTAGGTTTCATAAAATCCGTTGTAAAATCGCCGACCAACCCCATTTTCCAAATACAAAGAAAATTGCATATTTTTAATACCATTTCGCCAAACAATATTCCATTAGTATATCCCCTCAATAAGAGCAACAAATACTCTCTTGGGGAACCTTTACACACTTCTGAATCAAAAGTTGTTTTTTCTTTTGTAAATATTTATGGATTTCGAATTACATCTCTTCATCCTAACAATGTATGTTTACTACACAATGGAAATATTATGGTAGTAAAAGAAATTTTTAGTACAAGATATTCTAAATACAAATGTGGTGATATATATATAAAAGGCAACTGTTTTAAGGAAACTAAAAATTTTTTTGACTACCCAATCTCATCAAAGTAAATAGGAATATATAATGTGAAAAATTTAGATGAAAACAACATTGCATTATTTCATACAAAAACAACTGTAATTACAGTTAAAAACAACTACTACTGATTACTACACAAACAACTGTCATGTAGTAACTGTAAAACTTTTTTGAGTGTATCCACATTTAAAAGTTTTATTGACTACACTATTTTTCAAAATTCCACAGATATCATTTTTATTTCAATAAACATCAGTAAAGTTTGTTTAAAAAGTGCTATTAAAGTAATTTAAATATGTTTTTTTTTTCAAACGTTCTCAAAACGTTTTGGATTTGGTATATTGTATGCTTTCATAGTACTTAGTTTTTTGAACCATCATGAATTTCTGGCTGGGTTGTTTTATTTTTCGAGGTGCGTAATTTATAAATATAAGAATTTCGTGCATTTTAAAACTGTTTTATAATTAAAAATTATGTAATGTTTTTTGATTTATATTTTTTTTTTGTTTTACAATTTATATTTTTTTAACATTGTTTTTTATAAGTTTAGGATTTTAAACAATTTGTACCTATTTAGAATAAAAATAGATGTTTTAGTAACAGCACTATTAAATTAAATCATTATTTATTTAATTTTAGCCTACTCTAGTGAACATAAACATAAATTGATACATACACAAGCAGAAGTTTCATTCATTAACTTTAAGTTTATCCAAAGAGGAAACTAAACTAAATCTCATATATTAACATATGCCCAAACTACTAAATGCAAATACAAACGCAGTTGGCAGTCTATTGTTTTAAAACCTTTAAAAAAAAACCAACCAGTTAACCGCATATAATAGACTTGCAATAAACTCTATAAATGTATGAGTGTTTTCCGTATGTTTGCATTTAAGATCTAATATATAAGTCTGGTCTTAGGCAAAAGTTAAGCGTATAGGATTTCGAATATTATTGTTAACACTATTCAACAATTTCCACTTTTTTTTGCAGAAAATGTCTTCGAAATACATATATTTTTTTAATACACTGAATCGAAATCTGTGAAAAATTTTCTTTTTCTCATTGACAGTTTTGGAAAAATCCCAATTTTATAGTAACATCATTCGCCTAATGTTTTCGTATATTTTGGTTAATTTTTTCAAGTTGTATCTTAAAATCATGAAATTTGTCTAAGAATATAAATCTACACAAAATTATCTTTCACTTGAGTATTACCATGTCGGCATTTGTTTAATATATCTTACCGGTATTGCATAGAAGTTGAAAATTTGCATATTTAGTGTTATCCTTATAGATTTTATGTGTGGTAAAAACTTTTTAAGTTTTATTATTATGCGATAACTAAATATTCCCACTGAACGCATTTTTGTATTAAAATTGCAAATAAATTGAAAATATCCGGGAAATAGTGAATTTTTATCGTTGATCTATAAATTTATGTGTGAGATTTTATTTGTTCGGTTTTAGATCATGACAAATTTTTCTCTAAATTAACAGAAAAATTATAATTTTTATATGATAATTTACTTTGACTATTAGAAAAAAACACAGAAAATATTTAGTTTTTTTCATACATCAAAAATTGGAGTATGTAACGTAAACATAATAATCGCGATATTTCAAAAACTACAAATTTGAAAAAACACTTTTTTTTTTGCTTACACAAATCAGTTAGAAAATTTATGCTACAGGGCAAGGTTCTGCAAAAATGTGCAAATTCCTTAATAGTGATTTTAGCACTTTCAGACATTTAAGGGAACTAGTTCAGATAAAAAATCTGAAAATTTCAGTGTTAGCTAGGGGTGCTGAGTAAGAATCTGAAGTTAGATTACAGGTATGTTGTCTCACCTGGCTGCTAGATGTTGTCCAATATATTGGACAAAATTACTCGGTGAAAATATTTCTTTTAAGTAAATTATAAGTCAATAAGTATAATTAAATGAGACAAAAGTAATCAGAACATTTATTTTAAGTGATCGTTAGCAAAACAGTTGATTCCGCTTTTCACACAAAGATATGCGTTAAATTTTTTGCAAATAATAAAAGATCTTTTTGAACAACCGGTCATTTTACAGCGACCTGCGTTTGTATTTTCCAAAAATTCTTGTATGTGGTTGAAATTATCATGTCGAACTTTTCCAGCAGGAGCACTTTGATTTGTTCTTTTGCGTTTGAAAGGATTTTGTAATGGCTCAGTAGAAATCGTTGATATGCAGCTTTGTGGTGTAGGCGGACATGAAGGAGTTGCGAGATAGTCTGCCTCTACGAGGTATATCAATATCAGCATTTTAATAAAGAAATTGGCAACATCAGCTCGAAAATGTATAATAATTTTTGAGAATAATTTTGTTTAGTTATATTCTCTTCACACTCTTTTTTCTATAGTCCATTCACAAAGCAGTAACTGCCAAATGAACAAAATGCAGTATTACGCACACGGTCCACTTTAAAGTACCAATGTTAATTGATCTCCACCCATATTTTCATTGTATAAACGCTTAACTTCACGACGATTTACTTCTTCATACTTTGAGGGCACATAAATTTGAGTAACTAATATGCGGCTCTGTCAAAAAATTCATCATCGAAATAATTTCGGAAATGTTTTATTGGCGTAATTATCCTTTGACGGATAATTATCCTTTGACGGATCGAAAGCAACAAGTTCTTGATTTCGTATAAGCCTATTCTTTTACACAATATCCATTTTAGTGGTGAAATGGATTTTGGTGCTTTCAGAATCTTCGCAAGTGCTTCATGGTACAGAATCCTTAGATTCTTAGAGTTGTAAATTTCATTTAGATCTGCAGATTCTTCTAATTGTTTTAAGATTTCTTCTTCAGTCATTGGTTGTTTTGAAGTCATTTTATAAGAAAAAGCAGCAGTATTAACAAATACCGTAACTGACACAAGTACCAAAAACAACACTCACTAAGTAAATTTGTCCAATATAATGGAAATGCTTTTAAATATGTCTCATGACTTTATTATTGTAAAATTTAATGGAATTTATATACAAACAGCTAAACAACCAACCTCTTAAGTAATACTCACAAATTTTTTTTAGAACATAAAATATTTTTTATTTATTTTTTTTATTTTATTAATTACAAATTATATACTATTACCCTAACCGATCACTAGCTACTATGGCCTTCGTCGCGTTGTAGCGAAAACAGACCAGTGCCTCTGGTGGGAATCGAACCCACGACCCCCGCACTGATAAGCCAGCATGCTACCAACTAGCCTACCGGTGCGCACAGAACTTACAATAATATATTTATCACTTAAAACCTGCACTGAAATTTACTATATCTCACAATATTAAAGCACTTATGAAATCAATGTAATTTAACGACAATAATTGCAAAATAACACGTTTTAATAGCATATATCTGAAATTTAGTAAACACTCTTTTAATAACGGTACTAACTGTCAAAATATGTTTATTTGCACCAACGCTATATGACTTCAAAAAGAGAAAAACCAATGTCCAATATATCGGACAAAATGTCTGAAAGGGTTAATAATGTATTTTTATATGAAGGAAACTTCTTTTACTTTAGTAATTGAAGCATTTGTTAAAATTTGAAGAAATTTTCTAAATATTTTTAAGACATTTTCAATGGATCTGCAATTCTAATACAAAAATGTATTCATTGAAATATATAGTTTATGCAATAGATATAAAATTTTTAAATTTTTTACCATACATCAAATTTATAAGGATACAACTAAAAACGTACAATTTTCAACCACCAATGCGAACACCGATATAATTATACTCAAATGAAGGATAATTTTGTGTACATTTACATGCTTTAAAAAAATATTATGATTTTGCGAAAATTTTTAAAAAATGAATCAAAATATACAATAAAGCGGTGAATTATGAAACCGAAGTATTGCAAAAACTGCAAATAAAAAAAAATTAGTTTTGCCAGATTTTAATTTAGCGTACTACACTTAGAATACTATGGAGGTAAAGACCATTGCAATTGTAGTTGAAAACAAATGAAATTTCACTTAAAGAAAAGACGACTTGGATTACAGTAAATTCAAATAACATTGTCATTTGTTTTTTAATGTCCAAAAAATGACTAACAATTGTTGTAAATATTAACCACATGGTAGTAAAAAATAGACAAACATTTATTTATTTTCAATTTTTTTAAATAACAAAAAACAACTGTAAAAAATGAATGTAAAATCATAAAACAGTCATTTGATGTGGTTTGTTTTTTCAAATGAATTACAAAGTTAGTAAATATTTTAACTTGTTCTACAAATGACTGACATTTACATTAAAAATAAAGACACTGTATTACAACAGTTGTACATATTTTTAAAGTAGAAGTTCCCTGAGTGTAGGTATATTGAAAAAAAAAGTGCTTTAAAACCAGTTTTGTTGGCCGTTGAGTAGTGTAATGAATAAAGAACTTTGTGAGACTCTAAAGCACTAAGTGCACATATGAAAATATTTAAAAAATATACTGTGTTGGCAAATATTATTTTTTGCTGACATAAAACTGTTAATATTTTATTAATAAAGTAGAGCAAAAAAAAAATATTGTCTTGGCTATTCATTTTAAAACACCAGGGAGTGTAGACAGGATACAACATATGCCTTAAGACTTAACGTATGTAGTAAAGAATAAAGTTCATGGTGAACACAATGTCAGCATTTTATTTTATATATTTTGGGTACGTATTGCAGATATTAGAAATGAAATGAGTACAAAGTTTTGACGGCAAAAAATAAAATTAGTAAAAATTGTTTCTAAAACTCAGTTTTAAAAAATTTGTAAAATTGAATGCAAAAATCAATAACGAAAATGAGTAGAAAATTTTGTAATTTAGTTATAAATAGAAAATAGACTTTTTACTAAACAATTATTTTGTACTAAAAATTAGTACAAAAAGTGTTAATTGGAATATAAAACTTTTAACAAATTGTTCTCCTTATTTTATTTGAGTATAAAGAAACTAAAATTGAGTTTAAATTAAATCATTAATTAATTCAGTCAAAAGTTTAATTGAAGTCAGTCCTATTAAGTATCAATTCAAATAATATGTAACTATTGTATTGATATTATTTACCATTAAGATTATGATCATCAGGGCAAGTTTTCTTTGGCATGAAATAAGTTAAAAAGCAGGTAAATAGCACTAAAAACCGTTAAAAATGGCACAAAAAATGGCAAAAATGCCAAAATAGCAACAAAAAAACATAAGCTTTTATTAAATTGTGCTTTTTCAAGTTATCAAAAGAAACGATCTACTATTGTCCCACAAAACAATTAAATTTACTGAAAATACGAGTTGAACATCTGTACACTAAAACAAAAGTCGTAAGTGAAATCAACATAAAATTTTTGTTAACTTTTGACAAATTTTATTGTTAAAACAACAATTATGCTATTCAAATAGATGTGAATTTCTGTAAAACAGCTGTAGAAAATAACTTGGTGTGCTTTTGGTCTTACTCGTGTTAGCGTTGAAAAATTTAATAAAATGGATTTTTTACAAAATAATTGTGACTTATTAATTAAGCTTAGTGAATTATAGTGGATAGTTCAGTGAGTGCATTTAAATTATTTTTAAGTGCGCCCCGGTAGTCTAGTGATGGCTTATCAGTGCGTTGGTCGTGGGTTCGATTCCCACCAGAGGCACTGGTCTATTTTCGTTACAACGCGCCGACAGCCATATTAGCTAGTGCTCGGTTAGGGTAATAGTATATTATTAGTAATTATATGATTATTAATTAACAAAAACAGAAAAAAAATTATTTTAAATAAATTTATGTAATTTCATACAGTTTTATGTAAATTGTAAACTTTTATTATTGTCATTACTTTCATTTTTTTATAAAGGGTGTCCCAAGAAGGACTCAATTTTTAAATCCGGCACCATTCGAAGTGTCATTGTTTGACATTTGAACAATTGTTATTGTTTGCTAGTAGAAGGTACGAGGTTAGTAAAAATGGAGCGCTACACGAATGAACAACGAAGTTAGCTAGTTAATTGGGTATTGGAGAGACAACATGAAAATGCTGATTTTGCCGATAAAATCATCTTCAGTGACGAGGCCCATTTTCATCTTGATGGCTTCGTCAATAGGCAGAATTGTCGCATTTGCGGTGAGGAAAATCTTCGAGTGATTCACGAGAAGCAAATGCATCCTCAACGTGTCACTGTGTGGTGTGGTTTTTGGGCTGGAGGAATCATTGGACCTTTTTTTTACGAAAATGAGGCAGGTCAAGCGCAAACAGTCAATGGTGTTCGGTATCGTGAAATGATAACCAGTTTTTTTCTTGCCTAGAATTGAAGAAATGAATGTGGAGGGCATGTGGTTCCAACAAGACGGCGCCACATGTCATACAGCCAGAGAAACAATTCAATTGCTGCATCAGTCATTTCCCGGTCGTGTTATTTCGCGTTTTGGAGATCAAAATTGGCCGCCTAGATCGTGCGATTTAACACCATTAGAGTTTTTTCTTTGGGGTTTTTTGAAGTCGATGGTTTACGCGAATAAGCCGACGACGACTCAAGCCTTAAAAGAGGAAATTGGACGCTGCATTAATGAAATACCGCAGCATTTATGCAAAACGGTCATTGAAAATTTCATTAAAAGATCGCGTGCATGCCAGCAAAGTCGCGGCGGCCATCTGCACGATATATTGTTCCATACATAACCTCATTCTGTCTACTTTACGATATAATAAAGTTTCACGATTTTTTTTTAAATATCTGTGTTTTATTTAAAATTTAAAAATTGCGCTCTTCTTGGGACACCTTTTATAAGTGATCATCGGCAACAGTAAATAAAACTATTTATAAAAATATAAAAATTGTAATTATTTATTATTTTAAATAATAAATAAATTAATGTTCATTGTAAATGTACTGTTTTATGTGTATTTAAAAATTGGGGTTTGGGTACGTACTACATTATAATTTTTGATTTTATTATTTTTCACATTTCTTATTAAATTCTTATTTTTTTAATATACTCTCTTAAGACGTATATTATCAAAAATTTAAATTTATAAAATATAAAAAAAAATAAAGAAATATAAAATTAATAATAAATCGTCAAAATACGAATAGATTGAATAAAGTGCATTGTTAAATTGAATAAAGCGCATTGTTAAAACAACCAAATAATTATTCAATTTGATTAAATAAATTTGTTAAAATAACTAATTTCTGTTAATCCATTTGACGATATTTCGTCGAAATAATAGTCAACAAATAGTTAAACGTCATAAAATACATTTACAAAACAATTTGTTATAGTGAGAACAGTTTTTTTCGGTTGTATAGTGATCACCTATTCATCAATTTAACATGAGGTTTTGTTGATTTCTCCGCTGTTTTTGGTTCAGTGTAGACGTAATAGGAGCATATTTGAAAGCATGTAATTCCGAAGGGGATAAGTTTTCAAGTTAAGAATCATGGCAAGGATTCTTACTTTGAAAACTTATCCCCTTATTAAGAAATATATTTTTATCTTATTAAAAATATAATTTTTTATTTTAGTCAAAGTTTGAAGGCCACTATTTAGATTGAAAACTTTATTAAATTTTTCAATATTTTATTTATTTTGGCATATTTAATCTTTTCCTTATTACAATGTACAACATCTAAACTTTCATTTATAGAGAGTTCTTTTCGTTTCCAATTTGTTTACCCTAAGTCAATCGAAATTACTTTTTATACAAGCTAAATCAGATTTTATTCCAGATTTTTAAAATATCAATTTTGTAATACCTATAGACTCTGCATCATCGTCACTGAGTATATTTAGTACGTCACGAATTTCATTGAAATTATCCCATCAATATTTTTAACTTTAATCCAAGGTTTACTTAAATCCCTTGATTGTTACACATTTGGTCAAGATGGTGCCTAAAAATATATCAGAATTATGAACTAGATAGCATGACACTTATGTCGAATTTTTAGGATGAAGATTATCTTTAGTCTTAGTTTAATGCTGTGTGTAACTGGAATACTGCTATTTGAATTTTGTTTTTTTTTTTGTACTTTATTTCTGTGAGCACCGAAATTCTGAAATAGAAAAATTTGTTCTGCAAATTTTTGTTAATAAAATTGGAAATGGTGGACAAAATTCGTTGTCGGTTTAGCTAAATGAAGTTTAAATGACATCCAAAAAACTAGGCCTTAAATGTTAAACTTACATTAAGCAATACTGCTTTACAATTTGCAATAAGTTAATTGACATCTTAAAAATTTTAACGTATAAAATCTGTTTAAGGTAAAATGGGTAAAAAGGGAATGTTTATAGAAAAAAATCTAATAAATATTGCAAGAAGGTGGAAAATTTAATTTTATGGCAAGGCACTATAGGTCAAATCGAAATTTTTCGGTGCGAAATTAATAACTACTACAAAAACAAGGTATTTAAACCAAAGCCTGTAAGAATTTCATAAGTAAGTTTAACCCTATTTAAAAAAATGGAATTTAACCCATTAACGACCAATAATTAACCCTTTTCAACCGTTACAAAAACATGTATACAAAAACATGGTATTCAAACCAAAGCCTGTAACAGTTCCATAAGTAAGTTTAACCCTATGTAAAAATAAATTAATTTAACCCATTAACGACCAACAATTTACCATTTTCTAGCCATTAAAACAAACACAATACATTGAATTGATTAATTTTTTTATATTATAATATTTAGAAATTGCTTAAATCTAATTCATTTTGTAAATTTAAATCAAAAAGGGCTTCTTCACTTTCATCAATTTCATCAATATCATATTTCTTCGTCTTGGTTGCTAAGCTGAAATTCTTCGGTGGATTCGCTGCAACATAATTCAATAACTTCAGGTGGAAGTGAAGAACGTTTACGCTTTTGTAAGCGTCTGGTTAAAAATGTTGTGGAAATTAATGGATTCGAAGTATCGACAGCCCTATTAAATATATCTAACAGGTTATTGGTACGGCTGTTTTTGCGGGCGTGATGCAACCGATAGGCTTTGTATATTTTGTGCCGCGATTCGGAAGCATCTTCACCAAGAAAACCTATTGGTAGTGCGCTGTTTTCTATTATTTGTTTTGAGTGTATGAGCACTTTATGGACCGTGACAGTCATTGGCAACCAGGGATATAGTTCCTGAAAACGTTTTGCTGTTTCAAAGCAATATTTTTCAAATTTATTTGAATCGATTTTGAACTGGCAGGATAAGCAAATCAAAATCATTTTGAATCGAAAAATTACATCTTTGTTAACATCAGTATCATGCTCAGTAAAAGCTCGACGAGCAGTATTTCCGTCATTACCACAAAATGTAATTCAGAATTTAGCCACGTATGATTTTGATCCTTAAATACATTAATCTTTCTGTGACATTTTTCCCACTTTTGAGCCAATTTAACGCAAAAAAAATGTATTGTTTGCTTTATATTTTTATCCATTTCATTCGAAATAGTGTCAAGTTTGATTTTCTCAACAACGTGTTTGAAAACTGCATCAAGTTTGTCTTTCTTGTTGCATTCTTTTCGCCATATTTCAAAGAGATCGTTTTTTTTTTGATACAGAGGTTACCTACAAAAAAAAAGCATAACTCATAAAGCGCAAATAATCGCAATTTGTTACAAACACAATTAACTCATTACATTATATTTAATCCAGTTTTTAAACTTGGTAGAGGTCAGATGGGGTCAACATTTTTAAACGCTTACGGAATGTAAAAGTTTAAAAAACAACTGAACCTTTAAAGGGTAATGTTGTCTGATGAGTTCTTTTCAAGTATAGCGACATAAATATAAAGCAGTTATAATTTAAAACAGTAGTACTTACCCTTCTTTTTATTTTCCATTTAAATTAATAAATTATAATAAACACAAATCGAGAAATACAAACTTAAAGTTGACCTTGCACTATTAAACACTCTAGCATATTTGTAGAAAAAATTTCATTTATTGACTGACGTACAAATATGTAACGGTGCTTTTTTTTAACGCAAAAAAAATCATCACACGTCTTTGTTTTGAAGCATTTCCAATTAAAAACCAACAATAGTAAAACGGAACTTTGATTTTTATCAATTTAGCACAGAAAAAGCTGTCATTTGACCTAATGTGCAAGGTTGAGCAATAATTGCTTATTTGGAAAGTAATTGAAAACATGGCAAATGCTGCAGTTTCTGTAAAATGCCAAAAAAAAACCTTGCCCTATTAGTCATATATATGACCCATTTCAAAGATTTTCGATAAATGCAGAAACTGACTTTATAAGCCTTTTATTTATCCAGGTTTTATGAATTGAGAGAATCGGTGGACAGGGTTAGGTAGACTATACTTAAAATATATGTCAAGTTTGACGTTGAAACATTTTCAATAAAAGAATTGGGGGCCATTTAAAAGTCGAAAAATTAAAAAAAAAATACTCTAAACATGACAAGAATTATCAAGAAAACTAAAGTGGAAAGTGAATAATAAAACTAATATTCAGTGTTTGTAATATATACAAGAATAAAATTAAATAAAAAACATTTATATAAATGTGCTTTTTTTAAAATTAATAATTGATGAAATTGATAGTAATTTCAGCAGAAAATTTAGCAAATTTAACGGAATTGTATATATGTTTGTAATTTATTTATTTATTTATTTATTTATTTTTTTATTTATTTAAGTCTATGGAATTTAAATCCTTACAGACCATTTAGATAACAATGATAATTACAATAATAATAAGACTAAAATGTATAAAAACATAGGTATGGGAAATTAAAAAAAATTATAGAAAAATACAACAAAAAACAAATAAAATTTTAATTATTAAGATACAGGATTACATCTCTTTTTATAATATCTAAACTGTTATCAAAATCTATTACATTATAAAGATCATTAAATTCAATACAAATTCGACGAAAAGGATCCGAGTTGGCATAATTAGTACGAAAATATTTAACGATAAGAAATTGATAGTATCTTGATAAACGATTAGGAGTATTTATGTTAACTTTGCTCAAAAGAAATTCTGAATATAAACTAACATTTAACATTCAACTGATTTATTTGCATTTCCATTAAACCAAACTTCTTCTAAATTATTGTATTTCAACTAAATTTTTTACGTTGAATTTAGGTCACCTAAACTTTACAGAACATGATTCTCAACTTCATTGAAAATTCTTTCTGTTGTTGTTGCTGAATTTTCAACGGGATTTTTTTTATGAGTGTATTACACTCAATAAATGCATTTTGACAGTTTAATAATGAAATGAAAAAATTAACGATTTTAAAGAGTACTCATAGATTTTTATTTTGCCAAATTTTAAATACATTATGTATGAAATGCAAAAGTTTGTGTTGCTTCTGCAGAAATTTAACGTTTCATACTAAATGTTTGAAAATTATGTTTGCTTTAATTTTTACTTTGGTTCTGTTTTTACTATTTAACTGCATACAACATAAAATATTCTACACCCAAAAATATATCAGGGCTGTGTTCCCACAGAAGATGTTTTGGACGTGTTTTGAAACAAAACATGTTTTGCACATGTTTTTCATACATTTATTTTCACTAAATCACAAGTTTTGCTCAAAATAGTATAAAACAGAAATTGCATTATGTTTGTAAAATTTGTTGAATTGAAAAAAAAAAAAAATATTACAAAAATATCGGCTAAGCAGGTGTGTTCAGCTAACATATATAAACCGAAACTAGCCATCTGCTGCGGCGGCGGCTCTACGCCCATAATAAAGTCGAATTTGCGCCACTTTGGTTACACATAAAAAATCGTTACTAAAAAAATGGTAAAATATTAACTTAACATGATATTTTAAAAAAATTTCCAAAAATTTAGCAATATAAATTTATATTATGCTGAAATCGTTCAAGTTTTTGAATAATTTATGGGATAGTCATATTCTGTTAATACATTTCCAGCTTTTTGGTAGCGATTTTTGATGTGTAAAATCTCAAAGAATATCGCCATCCACTTGAAAATAGCCAAACAAATTGACCGTCGCCATTTCAAAAATTAAAAATCGGCCAACGAGTTCGAAAATCGCCACGTTTGTCGAGAAATCGCCATATCTGAAAATCCTGGTTCTAATGACAACATTTTTGTTTGAGAGTATTTTATATTTTTTGGTGGTGTAATATTTATTTTTATATGTTGTAAATACAATGATATCTTTAAATTGATGTTGATTTAATTAACTACAGGCAAAAACTGTAGTTTTAATGTTTTTAGTTTGCTTGCAAGTTAAAACCGCCATAATTGTTGTTCCGATAAAGATAAATGATTAACGCGAAACATCTGCTAACATACACAGAATGTTTTAATTAATAATTCTAAAAAATCTAAAAAAAATGAAATTAAAAAATTTAAAGGGTCCGCCATCTAACGTTTTTTTTTCAACTAGTGCTTATTTCGTGAATGGTAACACTTAGCTCATGTCTGATGTGACAGATAATTAGTTTTATCCTTCCGCTGAACGAATATGGTCCGTATGTTCGTTATCTTGGGAAAAAGTGAAAGAAACTGGCATCCTCATCGATAAACCAAAGCGTGAAAAGCCAAAAACAGTGCGTTCACCCGAGAATATTGCTGCTGTGGCAGAAATTGTGTGTGAAGCGCCATCAACATCAATTCACCGTCGTTCTCAACAATTGAACATTTCGGAGACATCATTGAGACGAATTTAGCATAAAGACCTTGGTATGACGCCATACAAAGTCCAATTGGTTCAGGAGTTAAAAAAAAAGTTATTTGGCGGACCCTTTAAATGGTATAAATCTGCAAAGAATAGAAAAATCTAAAATATATGATAATAAAAAGTATTTAGTAGCACATAGAACATGTAACACATTAGGTAAACTATACAGCAAAACAAAAGACAAAATAAACAAATTAGAAATCTCCCTCTCTAGTTTATAAAATACCATGCAAGGGAAATGATAATGAGATTTGTAACAAAGTATACGTAGGTACAACTAAAAATAAACTAAAAACAAGAATTGCAGGACACAAATCTGATCAGAAATACAATAAAACTACTACTGCACAAAAAACAGCATTATCATTACACTGCAGTAATTCAAATCACTATCCCGATTTTGATAATACACTAATTTTGAATACAGAAAACAATTACAGACGCAGATACACTTTAGAAATGCTTCAAATTATGAAAGTACCATTAACACACAAAGAATAAACTATAAAACAGACATAGCAAATATTGATCAGAATTACAGACATTTAGTTAATAGGAATTAAGATAATTATTAGAGTGTTATTAGAGTGTTATATAATATATGTTGTTATAATACTTTAGTTAAGATTTTAAATATTGTTCATTTAATTTTGTTTACTATGATGTTTTTTAAATATTTTTTATTATTGTTTTCTGGGATATTTTTATATTGACAAAAAACAAATATTTATTTCAAAATTTATTTTCCCGCCTTTTTTAAAATTTGTTATTTAAAAAATTTTTAAAATTGATAAAAATTAAATTAAAATAAATTTCCCTGAAGAAGTCTCCCAATGTGGAGACGAAATATTGGAAATTAATAATTTATAATCGTTTTAACAAAAGATCTTAAGCTCGAAGAAGAATCATACATAATAAAAGAAGATCGAAGAAAATTAAACATATTCAAAAATCGCCAAAATTAAAGCATGGAAATAATCGCCAAAATTCAAAAGAAAACCTTAAAATTACAAAAATTTCCAAAAATTTGCATAAAAAATATATCGCTGAAATCGAAAAAAAATCAATAAATTGGAAAAAGTCACTAAAAATGAAAAACCGCCAAAGTTACAAAACACAACACCAAATTTGAAAAAATCGCTATAAATTGGGAAAAAGTTGTCAAAATCTTTTAAATTGGCAAAAAGGCGCCATAATTAATAATGAAACAATTTTAAAAAATCATCAAAATTTAAAGAATCTTCGAAATTAAAAAAAAATACCTAAAAAAAATTTAAAACGGTTTTTTTTTTTTTAAATTATGTTAATTTTTGGTGACTACTTTAGCGATTTTTTTTTTAAATTTCAGTGATATTTTAATATTGGCATTTTTTTTTAGAGATTTTTATATTTTGGAGATTTTTTTTTTTTTAATTTTTATGATTTTTTAAATTTCGACATTTTTTTTGTTTTGGTGTCACTTTGGGTTAAAAAAAAAAAATTGGCAATTTTCAGTGCACCAAATTCATTTTCAATTAAACACTTAATATATATTATTAAACTTTTAATTGAAAGTGAATTTGAATTCAAAGAAAAGTATAAATAAAATTTTATTGGCAATAATTTTTAATTACGTAAGTAGTGAATACTTCCCGACAATGACTAAAATTGTTTTTCTAGCTGAATATATTATTGTTAATATTTTAATTAAAATGCATGTTTTTGACATTTAAATCTTGTCCAACAAATTCATTAATACCTATTAAGTAATTTCCTGCGAGACATAATTATATACGGTTAATTTATTTAAAATTATAATGAAAATTACATTTTAAATAAGAGAAATGGTAGAAAAAAACAACAAAAGCAAAAGCATTGTAATATTTAGATACAGTTTCGCAGCATGAGATAACCTTCTTTTAGAGTTTAGGTTAAAAAAACAAACCTTTGTTTATAGCAGGGACCGCAATCATTATGAGTTTTATAATAAAAATTACACAATAATGATTATATTATGAGTTTTAAGGATTTTCTTCAATAGTAATGATTATTTTTGAGTAATATTAATAAAAATCAGCCATAATCAATATTTTTGAGCAAAAAAAAATACAACTCAAAAATAATCATTATTTTTGATTTTTATTTGTTTCGCTCAAAATAAAACTCACTTTCATAGAATTTTTAAGGTGCCTTTCACAAAAATTCTCGAACTTTTGCAGTGTGTTCAACATATGATATGTTGAATTCCAACGAGTTGCAACATCAAGCACTGGTTGCGGTAATTTATTATTATTATTAATATTTAGTATTATTATTAATTTTAATTATTTTAATATTGTGCTCACTTTGGAATATTCCTTATAACTGACCGAGTTAGTAATAGTATTTTACTCGTACCCAATTTAAACGACAATCTATAAAAATACTAAATATTCGTAACATTAAAAATTATATGGAAAAAATTTAGTAGTAGTTTTTTTTTTTTTTTTTTTTTTTTTTTTTTTTTTTTTTAAAAAGAGGCAACACTCAGGAAATACTTCCTATATTTAGTGTGTTGCTTTCTTTGGAAAGGGATAGTATATAGATGAAAGGTGGGGAAAGATGAAGGGCTTCAATTTGAATTATAACAGCTTGCAGTCTTCGTGACATTGATTTTTTATTTTTTTTTTTTTTTAATTGGTTATATATTTACATACCAGCTTTACTATTCTTCATGCCCAGTATACATGCATATTAGGGCTATAACCATATTTTTGTCATAGTACCACGAGTTGGGCAATGAAAGTGAGTTTTATTTTGAGGGAAAAAAAATAAAAATCATAAATAATGATTATTTTTGAGTTTTATTTTTTTTGCTCAAAAATAATGATTATGGCTGATTTTTTTTATTATTACTCAAACGTAATCATTACCATTAAAGAAAACTTTAAAAATCAAAATTTAAAAAATCATGACGGATATGCAAAGATTGTCAAAAAAAAATAATAATAATGGTGCAATTAATTTTTTTATGTCTGTTCTAAGTGATTGATTTTTTGATTTAAAAAAACGAACAATAATCATTATTTACGGTCCCTTTTTTACAGAGCTGCTCTTAAATACATAACCTGTATCTTTAATTTATAAAACTGTGCCTTAGAGCATTAATAAAACACACAAAAGTGAGTTTTTGTGTTCGCTTTTTATTATGCTGTTTCTGCTGGGTAAATCAAAAATTTTTTTTGTGTTTGCTTAGATATTTGGAAAAGAACATAATTGAAATTGTGTGCTAACTAACATTAATGTTTGGATATTTATATATATATATATATACTCGTACCATAAAGGTTTACTACTGTCAATGTCAACCCTTTTTTCTTATTTATATGAAAGAACATTATGCTTTTTATATCTGTAATAAAAAACTTATTAGAGAACAGTAAAACCTTCAACGACACTTCCGAGAGCAGACAACTTCTTTTTATCAAACGTTTTTTGGTATCCAAGTAACAGCATTTTTAATAATATTGCTGCTGCCTCACTAGCGGTTTTAATTGTTATTTTGTGACATAAAATTAAATAATAAGCATAAGGTGGCGCTAAAGTAATCCTAATATCAGAAAATGCTATACATAATAAATACATAATAAAAAAAAAAAACATCGGAAGGTTATTTTTGCGCCACCTTATATAGCCTGACCAACCATTCCGCTTTTGGAGAGATCACTAGACCTATACATTTTTTTTGACTAAAAATTTAACAGGCACTACTCCATGAATATTGAATATGAATATTGTACTGATAATAAAAAACGTTATCTTAGGTCAGTTTGAAACAAAAATCTTCCGCACCGAATGCGATTTCTAAAACCTTTCAAGATTTTTTTTTTATTTAATAGAGTCAACATTTCATTCAGGTTATGAATTCTATTTTCCGGTATTGAAAAAAAGAGTTACTAAACTCAGAAAAATTATTTTAAATAGTGAAATCAAAAAAATCTTAATTCCAAACTTCATCGCATTTGGTGCGGAACCTTTTTTAACGATTGCGAAAAAGTAAAAACGCAATTATTCATATTTTTCCATGGACTATTCAGCCTATTCATGCCTACTGATCACGTCTTGAAAATTTTCTTTTAAAATCAAAATACCGTTTATTGCATTTATGATAAACCATAAAAAATTGTTTAAAAAATGTTCATTTAGCGTTTTAGTAGCTTTTAAATAGAAATAAAATTATAAGAGTCAGTTATGGGATTTCGAAACTTTTACGAAGAAATGTTCCTTGAGGGTATTAGTTGTGCCAAAATCGAGTTTTTAAACATGCAAAGAAAATATGGATTATTATTATTATTCTTTATTAGACTCACAATTAATTATAAATCTAATATTACAATTTAAGCAGCACTAGCTACATAGGCTATCGGCTCATATCGATTATATTATTGATTATTTTTAGAAAAAGGATCTCTAAATGAGGAAAATTATAGTGTTTTTACTAGTAAATTTTTTTTTTTATTAATTAATTATCTTATAATTACAAATTATATACTATTACCCTAACCGAGCACTAGATACTATTGCCTTCGGAGCGTTTTAGCGAAAACAGACCAGTGCCTCTGGTGGGAATCGAACCCACTACACCCGCACAGATAGAAAAGCACGCTACCAACTAGCCTACCGGGGCGCACGCTAGTAAATTTAATTGAGAGTTTTTTATGAAAATACCATTTTATACGCTACCCCTTTTTGGGAGCATTTTACATGTGCCCTTTAATGGATTGAAAAACTTTTCTCAAATCCTTAAGGATTTGCTTCCTCGAACATACCACGGAACATTTTCTTCTCTAAGATAATTTAAAAAAAAAACCTATAAAAAAATAAAAAAATATTTGGTCCTGCACGATTTTTATATCCCGATTCGAACTCTAATTTTAAAAATATTCATGTTTTAATTTTAGGGGACATCCTAATTATGAGCCGAGATATCTAGATTTTTTTGAGTAAGTCGATAGTAGAAAATTTTCCATGTTATCGACTAATTGCAAGAAAGAACTAAAATTCAAGTTCGAAGGAACAGTGTTTAATGCAGGCTCTTTCTGAAAACGTTCCATACTCTTCGAATTCCTAATAGGCCTTTCTCAGTGGGCACTTTTCTACACTTTCATATAAAATTTCATGTTTCCACGATAAAATAATGAATCAGACGGAGACGGCAATGTGTACTTTTTTGAAAAAAGCCACTTTTTAAAAATGGCATTTTCTTTAGGAAAAGGTACTTTTTCGGAAAAACTACTTAGATGTGAAACATTTTGGAAAAGTGCTCTTTAGAATAGTATATTCTTATTTGGCAAAAGCATATTTTTTTTTGCCAAAATGCGCTTTTCTTTAGAAAAATTTAATTTTTGGAAAAAGTTATTATTTTTTTTTTTCTTTTGAAAATAATACTTTTTTTTGAAAAAATGTTTGAGCCCTATTTTGTTTGAAAATTCGAGAAAATTTAGAACTATAATTATTATTCTCAAAAATGTTTGTTGGTATTTTTACTATAATCTCAAATATTATATCACGAAATTCCTAAATTTTCGATAGAAAACGTAAACTTTAAGAAAAATCTATTCTCAATAGATATAGATTTTGGATTTTCTCACTACATTTATGTTTTCTATATGTTCAATGCTCGTGAAAGAGACAAATAAAGCCTCATAAAGCATGAAATTTTCTGTACTTGTTTAATGCATTGATTTTTGTGTTAGTTAAAGTCTGGGCAATTCTTTATATCCTTATATTGTTTCAAGAAATTAAATTTTTTACAAACTGTATCATTTTTTTATGAATAAGTCTTACTTTTTCACTCGGCCTTACATTTAATCAAAAATTTCTCACTCTGTATTTACATATATAAAGTACTATATTTTTTTAAAATATTTAACTTAAAAGCACATTTCATTTAAAATTTATGATCATCCAATAATAATAAAAATCAATATCAGTAGAAAAACAATTTTCCTTAAATCGTATAAATATAAAATATTGTCAAATATTTTATAACAAATACTCCCCTGTTTCCCTTTAATATAACTATAAGTACACATACCAATGCATACATAAAAACCCTTTTTTATGTATTTGTTACATTGTTACCCAGAAAGTAAATATAAAATCAACACCTTTTTGTTATACCTTAAACTTTTAAAAGTATTAACATTAATAGACAGAGAAAAGTGTGGCAAACGTGGATATTTTAACACCTTCAATCGAACCAACCACCCCAACCATCACTAACTTCTTAACCGCTAAAGAAAAAGTCCCGCCTTTTAGAAACCACATACTACTATATTCATACAAAATGTTTGTACACCGAAAGAACACAAAGACGAAAACAAATTTAATATTTTTTTTCTTCATTAGGCGAACGAAAAATTTCTTAAAGTTAATGAAAATTTGTATGCTTTCTATGAAATTAGTTCTTTGATTAAACTTCTATATTGAGTGAATAAAAATTTTAGTAAATTTAATTATATTTTTTTAAACCTTTAATGAAAATTTGTATTAGTTTAATGAAAAGTTTTAATGATCGAATGCCAGTGCACACACTGAAAGAACTATCTTTCATTATATTAATGAAATAATTTCATAGAATTTTTTTCGTAGAGTCAATGGCAAATTTCATTATATTCAAGAAATTTTATTAATATTAAGAAATTTTTCATAACATTTTTTTTTAAAAAAACTTCATTGTGTCATAAAAAAAAATTTCATTCCATTTTATAAATTATCTCTTTATAGAATTACTGAATATTTTCTTTAGAGTTATGAAATTATTTCACAATTAATTGTTTTATTTTTTCATAAAATTTCATAATTTCATTAGTTTTTATATATTTCAAAATTGGGTTTTTAATTTAATTCTCAGTGTGTTGAACAATACTTTATTATTTTAGTGCAGACTTTCATTAATTTTGGACTTCAATGAAATTGTTTAAAAATCAGATGAAGCATGAAGATGAAGTTCCAATGCATTTTTCAAGACATTCTTAAAGAGTTTTATTAATTAAGCGCAACTTCTTGATGACACTGTTTCATAAATTCTATATATGCTTCATTGTATGAATAATTCATTAGTTTTTCATGTTTCATAGATTTTACTAAAAGTTTGAATGGACGAGTTTCAGTGAGAATTTTCATTAAAACAATAAAGAGATTCATTACTGAAGTGAAGATAATTCTTTCAGTGCAGAAAAAAACTAGAACCGAGTTTCTAATAAAATATTTATTAATTCAATAAAAAGTTTAATTGAACTTGGTCCTATTAAGAATAATTTAGTATCAATTAAAATAATGTTTAACTATTTAATTGATATAATTTCAATTAAGGCTGCAATCATATATATATTTAAAATTTATTTTAATATTGTTGTTAATTTCAAATAAATTTTAGTATGTAAAGGGTGTTTTTTTATAGAGGTATAGAACTTTGAACTTTGAAATACAACAAAGATGATTTTTTTAAATTTACATGGAATTTACTATATTTAAAAGATAATCTTCCGGCATTTTAATTTAAATATGACTTCTGGCATATGACCGCCATGGCTGGCTCGGGCGTAGTCTAATCTGGAGGTACAATTTTAGATGACTCTTTGCAACATTTGTTGTCCTCCAAGTGGTCAATAGTTTCGGGCTTACCGGCGTAGACTAGCGACTTCACATATCCCCACAGCAATTAATACAGCGGCGTTAAATCGCACGATCTGGGAGGCCAATTCACCAAAACTAACATTAGTAACCAAATTTGAAACTTAAACAGAATGTAAATCCTCGGCGGTTGAATATATTTAAAATACAAGTTTGATATAATTTTATTAAAAATAAAAAATATGTGTTTTTTTTTTCATTGCGATATTTTAAAATTTTAATTTTTGTGTACAGATCTTTAGTTATTCAAAAATATTTGAAAAATAATTTTTTTTAAATTTGATTTTCAAAACTTTTTTTAGCAAAATATCCTGATTTTTTTGCCATTTTTTGAAACTGTCATATGGCAACCCTAATTTTTTTTTGTCAATCTAGTAGTCTTTTAATAAAAACCATTCATTATTTATGTTTCGAGTGAAAACGTAATAAATTTGGAAATATTTTAAACCTGGGGTATTTGGAAAATTCTGCGTCCTATCGGTCAGATTTCAAAATTTATACAATCGATGATCTAATTTGTGGTAGAGAAATATATTTTAATATTTTTTCATCCACAAAAATATAAAATATTACTCATTTTTAAATAATTTTTGAAAAAGGTCTTATCAAAAAATTTAAAAAAATTTATAATTTCAACTAATTATTTCGCAACTCTCACAAATTCTTTTATTTACAATTGTATTCAAGATATTGAATTGCTTTAAAACTTTTAAATCACTCAACCATCTTCACCCAATTAAAAATAAAGAATTTTAAAAGTACTGGATCGAAACCCGAACAATGTGTCAATAATGAGTTAACATCATGCTTGAAATTTCCTCAGTGTATGTACTAACCATATATTTATTTTATGATTTTTTATACCTGTTATTAAAATGAAAATATAAAGGTATTAACGTTAAAGGATTTTGAGGTTCTATAGTCAAAGTCTAAAAGTTTCTTCTAGCTATTGTCCCATTTCTTTTTTAAGATTTACGTAACAAAAACTAAAATGAAGTGGAAACTTTAAAAAGTAAAAAAATAAAAAATTGTTTGGTTATTGTGTGTATACTTAAAAGCCCTACACTTTTAATAAAAAATTATTTTTTTTATTATGTTTGTAACATCTACGCTATTCTACCCCCAAAAAAATAAGTTAATATAAAAGTTAGTAAACCGTCTTGTAAATCAAGTGTACTGTTTTTCAGCAAATTTTTTTGCTAAAGTTGTGTTTTCAGCTAAAGTTTTAGTTATACTTATTAAGCATTAAATTGTTTTGAACTAATGTTTTACGAATAATTTAGTAATGTTTTGCAAATTTATTTTGCTAATAAAATTTTGCTGTTAAGCACATTAATAGTGTGGACAACAACCAGATTGAAAGATATAAGTAGAATGAAGTAGATGAAATTTTAAATTATAAATAAATGTGATTTTAGTAATTTTTTTTTTTTGGTCAAAAAGGTAGCTAGATTCGTTTGCCTCCTGATTGAAAGCTTTCTCACTAACACATATAGTATTTATATTTTTCTGAAAGACTACTAAACATAGTACCTTGTTATGAAAATTATATTCCTTATTTTAATTTTTGAAAATCGGTTAATAAGTATATATATTTGACAAGCTCTAAACATTTTTTAATAGCCGATTTTTTCTACTTTGGAGTCTAATTCATCAGTGCTTGATGAATCTAGTGGGTCCTTCTTTAAAAGCTAAGCTTAAATTACGATGATTATAACTGTGTGAAGTTTCTTGGCAAGCCGATTAGCCTGTAAGAAATTGGTGAATTATATCCAAAATATTTGTGATACACCCCACTGTGCATTGGTCGTCTGAAGATTTTCGGTGACGCGAAATTAAACATGTAAGGACATGTGAACAGAAGTCAGCAATAAATTAGCAAATGAAAACATTTTTAATTAAAAGATTATCATTGCACGGTTTTTTTTTTTTAACAAAAAACAATTGATTTTGAACTTTAACAATCTGTCTCCCATCATATTATTAAACTTTTAATTGAAGGTGAGCTTAAAATAGGGGTTTCCACCACAATCCAGAGGAAAAAATCCCGGGATTTCGGGATTTATAAATAATAAATTCGGGATTTTAATTTTTAAAATTGTCTGTTTTATTACCTTTGGTGTATACAACCTTAATTAATCCAATTGTTGTTAATTGTTAGTTTTATTACTTTTGGTGTATAATATATACACTAGGGTGGTCTTAACAAAAAAAAATAAAAATGAGATTTTGACTGTCGCAAGTTGCAAAATAAGGACCACCCTAATATACACACTCAATTGGTGTATATGACACACAAGCTAAATTTTCTCAAAAAAGCACTAACTTTAAGAATATTGTTGCTTTAAGAGACGATTCGAAAAAAATCCTCATAGAAGTTGAAAACTTTGAACAAAACTGAAAATTTTAATTATTATTTAAAAAATTTCTGCATATTTATATAATTATGTTTGATATAATTTTTTTTTTATCCCGAATCCCGGGATTTAAAAAAATCAATCTCGTTCCTCGCCCCTAGTTTAAAATCAAACAAAAGTTTAATTGAATTTTTTTTTCACATTAATTGTTTCTGTGTTGTCGACACGCCTAATTTGATTTTTATATATTCGCTATATTTTTGGTTTTTGGTTGAGCCGAAATTTTCCCAATTTTTTTTGGAAATATTAAAGAAATCCTCGAAATAAGTGTTCACTTATTTACTATCAAAATATACAATTTTCACTAAGATGTGGACTTTCATGTAAAAAATGGTAAAACTAATAAAAAAAAATTTATTTAAATATCGATAAAAAAAAGTAATTTGCAACGAACGGGTTTTCCTTGACCATACAATATATACGATTTTTTTCTATACCAGTGTTAGGGTACTTATAATCAGTCATAACTGGCTATACTTTTCTTACTTTTTTCTATTTTATTTGATGACAATATTTTGCCGTAATTGAAAAGGTCTTATACATATCATAAACCAAACAGAGAAAAAAAGAATAATTTTTTTTTTTTTTTAATGTGTTAAGAAAATAAGTATGATAGTATATTTGTATTTAAATTTTTTTACTAGGTTGAGTATCTAATAATGATTTTTCATTCATCTCTTTTTGATTTTCATTTTTTTCGTAAAAAAAAACAAAGTTAGTGCAAAACTAACACAATTTGCACTTAACATAGTAAATGTGTTTATATTTTTCTTTCTCCTTTATGTTCTATGCTTAACAACATCTTGCAAAACTGTTTAACCTGGTTTTTCCTCTGCAATAATAGATTTAGAATAACAAAAAACAGAAAATTGTAAAATCTAAATCAACCAATACGGCAATGAAGTTTAAATTGAAACAACTGAAGTGTTGTTTTGTTTGCAATTGATTTCTAGTATTCTTTTTTCCCCATTTTCTTAACAGTCTTTAAATATGCAGTTTAATTTGGAAAAAAAAAATTAAATGAAATTTCAACTCAAAAAAAAAAAAAAAAATCGCATTAATAATACTGATTGGAATTGAAACAAGATTTAATAAAAATAGCAAATACTTATTTAATAATATGCTCCAGCGACGACTATTTATAACTTTTTTGGCTGCGTCTCTTTTGACTAGTAATTAGTTTGTGTGATATTTTTTATTAGCAATAGATAATTAAAATGGATTTGTAAAACTACCCAGGTAGAAAAATACAATCTTTAAAACGTTTTAAAAGCATTTTTCATGATGGTACAAGCGTTTTCAGAACACACCAAATTACAAATTTAAAGCGTTTTGAGAATGTGCAAAATGATAACCCAAATTTACGGTCTGAGGATGGTATTTTATAACGTTCTCAAAACATTGCAAAACAAAATTTTTGAAATGCTTTTTCCATCGTTAAATAAGTATTTGCAGAACATTTTCGCTTACAGTTATTAAGCGTTATGAAAACGACCCAAATGATAACCGCTTTGAGGGTTGTAATTTTGAACATTGTCAAAACGCTCGAAAGACAAATTTGATTGAAAATAGATTGTTTTGAGCAGTTTCTGTACTTAGCAGTCGCCAACCAGCGGCTTGTCTGTGTCAAAATGTTGGATGGTGTTTCAGTTTCAAACTGATGTAATAAAAAATCTGTAGAAAATAAATGTTGTAAAAAAATACTTTTTTCACAAGTTATGTACTTATTACCCTTTAATTCTTCATATACTTGGGTTGAACTGAAATTTTCTTTGGCTACACCCTTATTTGGCTTTCCGCATCCACTAAACTGTTGTTGCAACTCGTTTGACATTATAACAGAGAGAACAGCTGCAATCGCAAAAAAAAAAAGTATTTCTAAAGTACTATTGGCAAATGTTAGAAAAACGCTTTAACGCAATGGTTTTACATTGGTTTTATTTTATAAACCGTTGTAAATTTTGTACGATAAGAACTTCTAAAGTACTTTTTACAAACGTTGGAAAAACGCTTTGAACCAATGTTTTTACAGTGTTTTTATTTCACAAATATTTGTAAGTTTTGTATAAAAAGTATTCCTAAAATACTTTGTCCGAACGTTCGAATAGCAATCCAAAATAATGTTTTTTAAATGCTTTTTTTTTCGTATTATTTGCAATTATCGCTTTGGAAACGCTTTTATTTTAGTACCATCAAAAACAAACGTTTTGAAAACTCTTCGTTTTTTGTACCATCCCAAATTTCTACCTGGGTAGTTATTAGGCTGCTTCTTAAGAAAACATATTAACGAATTCGGACTTTGCTACCATATGATAAATTAAAATTAGTAATACAAAACTGTAATATTTTAAAAAATTTTTTTTGTTCAATTCTTTTTATAGAAATTTGACTTGTTAATATAGAAAAATTAGACTTTCAAAAACATTTTTACTATTTAAGTGCGTACAGACCAGAGCTGTTAAATTTGGATTACGATTAGTAATCAATTAGATTACATTTTAAAAAGAATGATATTGATTACATAATTCTCTTTTGAACAATTCCTGATTGTTAATTGATTATGATTACAAATAATCCAAAAATAATCAAGATTTATTAGGATTACGAGAAAATAATCAAAAATAATCAAAAGTAATAAAAAAAAAATAATTGACTACTTTCAAGGATTATTTTTGATTATTTTTGATTATTTTTTAAAAATTTTGAATTTACATCATTTTATACATACATTTTATTTTGAAAAATTTGCTTTTACAATGTATGAAAAATTCTGAACAAATAAAACAAAATATAGGAATTTATAGTAATTAAATGTGCTAAAGTCCCAAAACTTATTTAACAAATTGTGAAACTATCTGATGTAGGCGTGCCCCTGTGCGGATTTCATTCCTGCCCAAGCAAATCTTCAGGGGACTTTGTTATTATAATTTCTAGAGATATTTGTTATGTTAAATCACAAACTCAATGAGAATTTCTTGTCCTCGTCTAGGAGCGAGATTCAAAAATTAAAATATTAAAGAAAAAACAACAACAAAATATTGTCACAATTGGCTTTGTCATCTTCCAAATACTACTCTGTTTTTTTGACAGACCTAGCAATGTAGTGACGTTTATTCAAGTAAATCAACAATAGAAAATCATATGTTTTCTATTAGTGTCAGTTACATTTAAATTTGCACAAGCACCTGCATATTTGTTATTTAAATTTATTTTCATCGGGATAAACATTAATTGCATTTATAGTAATTAAATGTGCTAAAGTCCCAAAACTTATTTAACAAATTCACTTCAATAACAAAACAATCAATAACAATTTTAGTACCTAAATAAACAAGGAGGAAAAAATACGCGAAAAAATAATAAAGAGAAACAAATACATTCAGAATACATTCAATTCACAAAAAAAAGTTTTATAATTTATATATATTTACAATTGGCCTTCATTACAACTTATTTTTCAAAAGAAAAATCAGACAATGATTGCCGCCTCGGACTTGACCATCCCGGCAAAAGAAAACAACTGGAGCTGACGACGTTAAAAGCGTGTTAAAAAATAAATGCATCCCTTTTGCCAACTTATTTTTTATTGCGGATCGTTGGTCAACTTTAATCTGTTCTTGTGGAGAAGGACTTACTTCAATTTCATCATCTGCAAAGTCAAATCTTTAAAATATGAAACAAAATAAATGTACGCATAAGCTCACCATCATCAGTGATATAAAAAAAATCGGAAATATTCGACACATTATTAATTTTCGTTTCAAAATTTAATGTTTTACAATTTATGGCGTATAAACTGTAGTGTTTCTAAAACTCTGCTGGTTATATTCTCCACAGTTAATTCCGGCAATTCTGGACTTAATATCTGCAACACCTTGAGCCATTTAATTTTAATGCTTTGGGTTAGTACTGTTGCTGCAGTTGCAATATTTGCCTCAGACTTCAACATAAAATATGGTTGGAACCTTTCTCTTAACCTCTGTTCCATTTGGAAAAAAAAAAACAGATGATAATTGTTGCATCTGCTGGGATCTGCTTAGTTTATGCAGCCTATTGCTCAGTGTCATAATAGTTGGTATTGAAAATCCTTTAATTATATTAATATAAATTTATATTTTAAAGAAGCAAAATATAAAAATACCATCATTATTGTTCCATCATTGTACCATCATTATTGTTCAGGGCCTTTGCAATTTTTTCCATTACCAAATTGTACATTCCAGGTACTGTATGTCTATTGCAGAAAAATGTGGCAAAGTCAACTTATCGCACAGATTATTTAACTTTTCTTTAAATTTTTGACGATTTTTTTCAATTTTGACGATTTTTAGTAATTTTGAAGATTTTTTTATAGTTTTGACTATTTTTTAAATTTTGACGATTTTTTTAAATTTTGACGATTTTTAATAATTTTGACGATTTTTATTAATTTTGACGATTTTTTGAAATGTTGACGATTTTTTGCACTTTTAACAACTATTTTTTTAATGCCCAAGCAATTGCTTTCAAATGCATATAAAAGAAATTAAGAAGAATGCAGAATTATGAAGAATTTAAACAGGTTATCAATTATCAAATCGATGAACAACAATAATTATAACAAAAAATTAAATATACATCTAACATTAAATACTGGTAGAATTTTATGTAGAAAATTTTTTTTTGTGACAGTATTGCCATAATTTCGCAAAATAAAAAAACAAATAATTGAAAACAATCAAAAGTAATCTTTGAAAGTAGTCGAATTATTTTTAGATTACTTTTTATTATTTTTGATTATTTTCTCTTAATTTTTATTAATCTTAATTATTTTTGGATTATCTGTAATCGTAATCAATTAGTAATTGTGCGAATATGAAAACAATCGTAATATAATCATTACTTCAACTTAAAAAAAAAAAATAATCTAATTACTAATTATTACGATTATTAATCATTACTTAACAGCTATGGTACAGACCATCAAACCTTCGCGCCCTATAATGGCGGTATACCACTATAGGGCGCGATTGGGCCATACAATTTTTTGAAAATCCCTACAAAGTTTTTTCAAAAAATTCGCTTGGAAACAAAAAAAAACAGAAGGTTGAAATTAGTCTATTAGTTTTCAAAATACATGAATCTTATACGTTGCAAATATTTTTAAAATATTCTTCTTAGTTCAAACGAGCTAAAGATCATTTATTTATTAATTATTTATTTCCAATATTTCGTCTCCACATTGGGTAACTTCTTCAGGGAACAAATATTACAATTTGAAAAATTTGTTTTAATAATTGAAAACTTATATATATACATATTAGGCCGGGTCGATTTGTATGGAGGCAAAAAAATCGCTCAACGTTCAAGGAAAATCGTGTTCTAGGGATCAAAATATGAAACTTTGCCGAAGGAACCATACCTCTAAAACGAATTCTGATGTCCCGACTTTTGACCCGTAGGGTCAAATTTTGAAAAATTCCACTTTGACCCATTTAGAGTGCCCCATTCGAATCCAACCCCAATCGAATATAATTTATACATGTATCTGCTGGAGCGTCTTCCGGAGAAGAAATAGAGACCCTAACCTTGGAGAGACTCCTCCTACTTTCTGAAATATCTCTATCCCGAGATTTGTACATTCTGCTATAAAAACACGGTTAAAAAGGCTCTCTTTCAACTTAAATTTTAACCCCTTAACGGTCACCTAGAATGAATCGAGGTGCTAGCGCGTCTCCCGGAGAAGAAGCAGCTCCCATAATCTTGGAGAGAGTCCACCTACTTTCTGAAATATCAGTGTGGACTTTTTAAAAATTTGACCTTATGGGTCAAAAGTCGGGACATCAGAATTCGTTTTAGAGGTATGGTTCCTTCGGCAAAGTTTCTTATTTTGATCCCTAGAATACGATTTTCCTTGAACGTTGAGCGATTTTTAAATCGACCCGCCCTAATATATATGTATATAAGTTTTTAATTATTAAAACAAATTTTTTAAATTGTAATATTTGTTCCCTGAAGAAGTCACCCAATGTGGAGACGAAATGTTGGAAATACATAATTAATAAATAAATGATCTTAAGCTCGTTTAAACTAAGAAGAATAAAATAAAAGAAGATCAAAGAAAACTTAAGAATACGTCAAAGCAAAGAAAAACCAATTCGATTTAACATGGATGATTCATATCTGGAATTAAAATTACATTTTCCTTGAATAAATTTGCTCCAAAAAAGTAAATGACTTTTACCATTTTTAACCCTTGATATTACCAAGTTCTTGAAAATAATTCAAAAGAGTAATTTATTTTTGAATTAGCTTATAACTATACTCCATTTTTAATTGAATTTCAGATTTCCAGACAAACCGGTGTAGGCATGACTTTAAAAAGAGGACTATCAATTTTTGTATGCTTTTTGTCATACAATAGCAATTGTAAAATTTTCTAAATTTTGTTTTATTGTGTTTTTTTTTTTGGTGAATAAAAATCCCACCTCCTTAAATCGGAATTCCACAATTTTGGATCAAAAAGGTTTGTTGACAGTGCCAAAATGTACTGTTACCCAGCAAAACCATGGTAATGACTGCTTATTATATTATACATTAGTTTTGCAATGAGAACTTATTACATCGTGCATTACTTCAAATAAAAAAAAATTTTGGTTTAACAATACGAAACTTATAATGCATTATTCTTATACGAAAAATAACTGATGACTAATAATAGGTTTTTCGTCTTATTACATTCAGGCAAAATAAAATCATACAACATTATTCGGGAAATCTCTATTTAGACTTATTATAATTTGTCTTTTTGTAAGCTAAAGGGTACGGTGTTAGTTGTAGTTATCTCGAACTAATTTACATAGAAGAAAAATTCATATATGTTTTGAACTATCAAATGTTATATGCATCGGCGGCTTAGGGTATATATCAGGCGCCTGTTAATCTAATGACCCGGGGTCGATTCCAGGCTCTACCATGTTTTAAAAATAGTTAATAATTTTTTTTTTAATTCGCAGTTTTTTTTTCAAAATCTATTTTTAGACCCCTTATTGTTTCCTTCTTACCCTTGTATGCATGTAACCCATTATAAATCATATTTACGTAAGGCTGCCAGTATATAAATAAAAGTTAGAATTATAAAATAAAAAGTAAAATGTGCAAAGCTTCAGGTTTAGATGCATTCAAGAAAATTCAAGATAAATATAGCAAACATTTTGTTGCTATTACAATTTTTGTTTGTTGTTATTAGAATAAAAACTTTTTACAAAAATATTTGCTGTTTTAACCATTTTATTTTTCGACTCGAATATAACTGAAATGTTCTAAAAGTTTAACTTTTGCTGTTCCTATCTTACTATAATTTAGCCAAAAAGAGCTGCTAATTTTATAACTTTTTTCTGCAACGCATTTCTTATCTGATATTTAGTTGTTTTTTTTTTTGCTATTTTTAATTATTGACTTTTATGATTGTAGAGAAAATTGCTAAAATCAAACAATCAGTGAGGCAATAACTATTTAGTAGTAAAAGTGGTTTTAGTAGACTCATAGAAATAAACCTGTAAAAATAGCAAAAAAAAAAGCTGCTTAAATTAGTTAAAGATTTTCTTGCAGAAAAACCTGCTCAAATTAGCAAATTTTTTTTTTTTACTAAATATTAGTAATATAAGAATAGCTAAACTAAAGCTGTTGAATTTACAAATATTTTGTTACATTTGAGCTAAACATTTACGAAATATTAGTAGACAAAAAATCGTTAAAAAATTTGAGACTTTAAAAGTTTTTTTTGTATTTTTTTTTTTAATGCGAATAAAAGTATGCCCTTATGAAATCAGCAATCTACAAATTGTAGCAAAAACTTCTTTTCCTTTTGGAAGAATAAACTATTATTTGCATTCCACTAAATTGGTGCTAAATATAGCAACAATTTTGCTGAATATTATAGTTTTTGTTTGCTATTTTGAATCTACAAATATTTAGTATAAGTTTTTGCTAATTTTACAGAGTAAAATGCTATTTTCAATTAACTAAAATTCACATCGAGTATATCTAAAATTTTGTAAACTTAACAGATTTATTTTTGCTATTCTCATTTTATTAATAAAGGGTGTCCCAAGAAGCACGCAATTTTTAAATCTGGCAACATTCGAAGTGTCATTGTTTGACATTTGACAAATTGTTATTGTTTGCTAGTAGAAGGTACGAGGTTAGTAAAAATGGAGCGCTACACGAATGAACAACGCATTCTCATTGTGAAATTGTTTTACCAACATGACAACATGAAAATGCTGATTTTGCCGATAAAATCATCTTCAGTGACGAGGCCCATTTTCATCTTGATGGCTTCGTCAATAGGCAGAATTGTCGCATTTGGGGTGAGGAAAATCCTCGAGTGATTCACGAGAAGCAAATGCATCCTCAATGTGTCACTGTGTGGTGTGGTTTTTGGGCTGGAGGAATCATTGGACCTTTTTTTTATGAAAATGAGGCAGGTCAAGCGCAAACAGTCAATGGTGTTCGGTATCGTGAAATGATAACCAGTTTTTTCTTGCCTAGAATTGAAGAAATGAATGTGGAGGGCATGAGAGAAACAGAGAAACATGAGAGAAACAGAGAAACAATTCAATTGCTGCATCAGTCATTTCCCGGTCGTGTTATTTCGCGTTTTGGAGATCAGAATTGGCCGCCTAGATCGTGCGATTTATAACCATTAGATTTTTTTCTTTGGGGTTTTTTGAAGTCGATGGTTTACGCGAATAAGCCGACGACGACTCAAGCCTTAAAAGAGGAAATTGGAAGCTGCATTAATGAAATACCGCAGCATTCATGCAAAACGGTCATTGAAAATTTCATTAAAAGATCGCGTGCATGCCAGCAAAGCCGCGGTGGCCATCTGCAGGATATATTGCTCCATAAATAACCTCATTCTGTCTACTTTACGATATAATTAAGTTTCACGATTTTTTTTAAAATGTCTGTGTTTTATTTAAAATTTAAAAATTGCGCTCTTCTTGGGACACCCTTTATATAGCAAAAAAATCAGCTAAATTTAGCAGTCTTTTCTGCAAGCGCTTTTTAAACTAATTTTTAGTACCTCTTTCCGCTATTCTAATAGGTTTATTTCTATTAGTGTAGTAATTTTAACAGAATCTTGCATTTGTTATTTGAAAATCAATAATGAACACATGTTTTTGCTTAAAGCTTTGTAATGTATTTGATATTGTTTTTTGGGCAAACCCCATCAAGATATTACATGCAGGTTCACATTATCAAACCATTCGTCATGTCATCTATATCAAAGTAACAACATTTTAACATTTTATGTAAAGAAAAATGTACAAAATTTTGGGTATTTAAAAGTTAATATGCTGAATGTCAAAAATCTCGGCAATTGTTATCACAACTTTTCAGAGACAAAATCTATGGTTAGCTAATAAAACCAGATAATAAAAATTTTTAAAAAACAACAAAAAAAATTCTGAAATTCTGAGAAGGACACTACCCAAATAAGTATACTTTGAAATTCGTTTTTGGCCTGCTTTTGGTTTTATTATTAGTCTAATGGAATTACCATTTGACATAAATTTGTTGTGATATATGAACAGTGTTCATTGAACACAAATGAAATTTGATTTTTATGCAAAAAAAAAAATTGGTTTTAATTAAAAAAACCAGTAATATCTAGAAAAATCTTTAAATAATAAATTATGCCCTATAAATGCAAAATATCTCTATTATTGTTTAAAACTAAATTTTAATTTAATTACAATTACGTTTATAAAAACAAAACTGACCAATACCAATATCATAGTTTGGTATATAGAATTTTTTTGAAATAGTTTTTAAAATAAAATCTGTTTTTATTTAAGCAATATTTGCATATACTTGTAACATTCTTCTAACCACTAAAGAAATGACAAAGTGTATACTTGTATGCCAAAAAAATATAATTTCTTGAAAATAAACCAAAAAATAAAAAGTAAACGAAAGTATAACAAAGTAGGCAAAAAAAAGACCAGATACGTATAGATTTCAAACTACATATATACATACGTATGTATGTATAAACCTAATAAAAATACATGGAATATAATATTTAAAATGCTACAAATGGTCAGAAACATGCCAACATAGTTAAGGCCAAAAAAGGATATATATATAAAATCTCTTTTTTTCAAAAAACATATCGGCCATTCCATTCGGTGTTTAAATGTCTCTCTTTTAAAACCTATACATTATGTTTTACAAATTAAATGTTTAACCCTTTCAAGCAAACGTATGCTCTAAAATATCAGATTTATTTTATAACAAAATGGGATAAAAAGGATTAATTCGAACTATTTAGCAGCAGAATACTTCAGTATACATATAAATATATACATATTTACCACATTAATAAATATTCTTACAAATTACATAAATATCCACATAAAACTTGCCAACCGTACCAAAAAAAAAAAAAAAATAGTACCGGCAAACCACTGGTATTTTTGTAAAACCCACCGTTTTACAAATTGCCGAAGGTACAACTAATATTGAATGTACTACGAAAACACTGTTTTGTTTGCAAAAGCTTATGTTTTGCCAATACCACCCGCAAAACTCTTTGCCAATATTGTTTTCACCAATATTAATATTATTATATATTATTATAAAAATAGCGTATGAGTTACATAAGTTTATTGTAAAGAAATGAAAATTTTGTGAGAAATTATACAAAAAACTTCGGCAAAAAAAATGCAAAATAAAACTTCTGACATTTATACTTGAAAAACTTTGCATGCATTTGTTTAATGTGAAATTGCATTGTACTACTTTTAAGTGTGTTTTATCATACATATTTCTGAAAATTATTATAATTTACGTTATTTGAAAAGAACAAAATTTTTTGAATTACCAACCTTATGCCAAACGCTGTCAAGTTTGCTCAAACCAACGGTTGGTCACTGATATCAATCGGGTAACACAACAATACTGTCAATATTGTTAATCCCACGCTCTGCTAACGCATACCAAATTGTATTTCTTCTGCCTGGGTGGTTATCGAAGTAGAAATTGCCAACCGTACCAAATAACAGTCCTGAATGACACCCAACTTTGAGAAGCGACTAAACGCGAACTGCAACGAATTTTGAAAAAAGAAAACATACGTAAACTTAAAATTTACTAGGAGAATATAAATACCAAGCTTAATTATATTTGAAAGACCATAATCTGAAAAGTGTGTCGAAAGTTTTTAAAAACTCTCAACTTATATACATTTTGCCTTTTTTTCAAAAAAATAATTTGCGAATAAAGCTATGGCGTTTCGAGTTTCGACAAAAAAAAAATTAAATTCTTTAAGCGTCTCAGTAGATTATGCTAAATATAATTTAAATCTGAAGACCATTGGTAAGATTCTGGTCGATCTATCGTGGAATGGCAGATATACCTAAACTTATATTTAGGCATATCTGCGTATAAACATGCATACATATAGTTTGAATATTTGTGTAGCAAAAACACATTTAAATAGGTAAAACTGATATATTTTAGAGCATGTTTAGATGGACTCAAATTCTACTAGATTAATAGTAGCGGTGTAATAATTCATGTAATAAAAAAAGCTTTATATCGAAAAAGGGGTTTTATATTTTAATTAGGATTTTATGTTATTTTTTAGCAATATATTTATTCATGGTCATATTTTTAATGTTATAACAAATTGACATATAATCTAAACGCTGCATAATTTTTTTACACAATAGCGTTTTTACTTCTTAAAAGTTAAGTATGCTTCATAAGCTTCGTGGTTCGTTGAATTTCTCTATAAAACTGACAGTAACATAAAAATGAAAATTTTAAAATAAATCGCAGCCAGTTGTACATACTTACGTAGTAGTAAGATCATATCATTGCGGTTCATATACAGAGTGAAAAAAAAAAAATCAGAACATTAGAATATAAGAAAATCAGTAAAAAATCTCGGTTTTACTATTTGCTACACTACATCATGTAATAGAGTATCATTAGTTTGTTTTGTTGTCGAGCATCTTTAAGCCATCGTATATATCTTAATTAAGATATTTGATCAAAAGTGTTTGTATATATCGTAAAATGGGACAGCTATGCATATGATGCCACTCTCCGTAAATATATGTCTTATCCGGAATAGCAGCCTATATACTAAATTTTAAGTCCCTGGCTCTAGCAGGTTTGCTTATTAACAGCATTTTTTACACGTTCTAATGGGATATTCCAAAATTTATATTTTCACAAAATTATTAGGTACCACAAAAACACATTTTTTAAATGTATAAGCTAAATTGTTCAGGTCGGTATTTTATGCGGAGAATGTTTCCCTTCTGAACACTTTTGAATAACGAAAATCTCAACAAATACTTTATCAGTGTATAAGCACATTATCCAGGATGCACAAATTTTACATTTCCTTTTTCTAGGCAAAGGGGTTTGGCCAGTGCGTGAAGAGTACAATTTTTTGCTTTGTTTTCCTTCGTAGACAAATTTCCAAAAACTTTCGTTTGAGCAGATCTCGACGACAGCGAAAGAGCGTACCAAATTTCAACATCTTATATGTTTCGATGGACAAGAAAAAAACTCTTGCCCAAAGTGCAAATTGTTTTTCTGATTTCAGCAGTTTCATTTGTTGCTTCCAATTAACTAACATTTAGCTCAAATACCCGAGTAAAAAAATGTATATATGGTCTTATGTTTTTTCATCATAAAATTATTGTAATATGTGATATCGTGTCATTCATGGCCACATCTTATTATATGTTTTTTATGTGGAAACATATATCATTATATATTATTTTACATTGACCTGTAGAAAACAGACATTAGGCATATATGGCATACATAGTAAGATATAGATATATATAAGATCTATTGTCTTATATATTAATACATTCTCATATATGATAAAATATGTAATCATATATGGTGACGTATAAGTTATATAATCTATGATATTATACCATATACTGTCTTATAAACAATATATTTGTGTGTGATATATAATGCAATTCAAGATGGAATTATATATATATGACATTAAGATAATGTAATATTACACATATGAAACAAGATTAACAATTTAGTTTCAGATATGATTATTTACGGTCCACCATCATTAATATTTTTTATGGATATAAGACATAATTATATATTGTCATATATGTCTAAATTATTTTTTTTTTAATTTTATTAAAAATAATATATGTCGTGTGATATATAAATATAATTTAATCTCATTGTTCCACCAAAAATTACTTATCTTTTTGGACCTAATTATATATATTTTGGGATCCATAACGATCTTAAATTAGATATTTGAAGATCTCCCAATTTTGAGATCAATTTTGGTCTTATTTCATCCAGTAATGCATTTGAAGGATCTAATCGGATATTACTGGATACCAAAATTTTGAGATAAACTTGGATAAGAATAAATATCGATCTATATCAAATGAGATCTGATTTTGTATTTGAGATGTAACTTTTGTTTGATCGGGGACCACTAAATATTTGTAGACTCAAAAGGTTTATTTTTGATTATCTACTCTTATTAGTAAAAAAAATCTGCTTATTTTAGCAGTTTTTCTGAAACGTAATTTTTATTTAATTTTTAGTAGTTTAAACAAAAAAATTTACAATTTTTTCTATCAGTGTATACAAGTTATAAAAAATGTTTAATTTTTCCGAAAATTTTAACAAAACATGTCTGCTATTATTAGTAAAGTGAAAGTAGTAGGTGAAGTTAATAAACTTCCCTAAAGTTTACTAAAATTTCGGTAAATTACTTATGGACTAAGATTTGCTAAAACCAACCTATTTTGTTTAATAGAAATTAATATATTTTTTGCATTTTCTTTATATTTCAGATAGCAAAAATTTTTAATTTAACAATTAACTTCGCTCAACCATAAAAAAATAAAAATAATAGCTAACTTTAGAAAATAGGGTTAAGTAAATTAGTAAAATATTTAGCTTTGTGATGAAAATTTATAAAAATGTTTGTTATTAGAGTAGAAAAAAATTAAAAAAAACATTATTTTGTACTAAAAATTAGTACAAAAACTGTAAATTGATTTATAAAACGTTTAACTGGGTTTTATACTAAAATTTTTATTTGAGTACACCTGTTGGATGCACTTAACCGTACGATGCATACCCAACTTTTTCTACGAGAACACACATCCGGTATACGTTTGTAACTACTAGCTTATTTTGGCTTTTTCTAATGTTTAAATGGCCCAATTTCATTAATTTTTTTAAATGCATATATTAATACTTTACAAATGTTTTAGTTTTTGTTTCATGCACATATTCTACCTGGTTCAAGAGATATAGGCACAAATGGTCACGGGCATCGGATAGCCAAATGTTGTGTGTGTTTACGTAGGTGTCGATTTTGGAAGCTCGTACCTCCTGAACCACTGATCCAAATTCGATCAAAGCACATTCGAGTTACAGCACTGCAAACTTGCAAGTGGATACATTTGTAACCGGGTGTGTTTTCTAGGGTTAAAATTGCTACACTAATGTATAAAAATTAGTAACAGTTTTTGCTAAAACTACTACAAATGACATTGCATGAAAACTGCTGAAATTCGCAGATTTCTTTGGTTCAAAAATAATTTAAATTTTTTTTAGGTGTTTTTTAATGAGAATAAAAATGTGCCAATTCTACAGTTTTTTTAGAAATTCTATTCTTAATGTTTAGCAGAATATACTGTTATTTGCATTCAAGTGTCATTTTGTAGATATCACAGTTTTGGTTTGCTGTTTTTCTTTTACAAATATTCAGCAACAATTTTTGCAGATTTTAGCATAGTAAATTGCTATTTTTAATTAACTAAAATTTAACTCGAATCTAACTCAAATTTTTAATGATTAAATGAATAAATGAAGAATATTTATACAAAACCAACATAGACCTCGATCCTAAATATTTTATTTCGGAAATCAAATTTTTTATATTAAATTGATTTATTTTTGCTGATTTTATATAATATATAATTTTATCAGTTTTTCTTTATCAAAGTCCTGTTTAACTAATTTTTAGTAACCTTTTCTGCTATATTTACTAGAGTTCGTCAGAAAAGTATAAAATTTCTTTGTTTTTTTTGTATTTTTTTTATTTTTACAATTTGTTTTCAACAATAAAAAAAATGTTGTTATTATTTTTTTAAAATTCCAACACCTTTAACATGTACGCGGCGGTCAAAAACGCTCATTAAGGGTTGCTATTCCTACAGAGCAAAAAGAGCTGCATTTATATGATATTTTAATTTACCTTTCGATTCTACACCAAAAATTATTTTATTTTACTTTTTTTCTTGTTTTCAAAGTGCACCATTTATGAAAAAAGTGGTGGGAAAAAATAATTTCTTTCAAAAAACTTATTAAGTATTTTTTTATGACACACAATCAAAAAACATTCTTAGCTTAGAAATATGGTGCAAAAATGTTCGCTCTATGGTAACCCAGTAAAAAGTTATTAAGTAAAAATATCGTCTTAACTTAAATGCAATATTTCATTGATTAGCAACTTTTTAATGGACTGCGATATATCAAACATTATTGTAGCACTTTCGCAGTTAAAAATAGTTTTTCATTGTGTTTGCTAAAAAAAAATATTTTTAAAATTTTTAACAAAATGTATACCTTCGCCATATATCGAACATTTGGTACCACTTTTCTTAGTTGATAATACATTTTTATTGTGTGTGATTAAAAACTTTATTTTTAAACGTTTTTTTAAAACAATTAGTTTTCAGTCCACCCTATTGCCAAAACTGTGCATATTATTATTATGCTATTAAGAAATAAAAAAATGATTATTGTCGTAGAATCCATTCTATTTACTGATGCAGAAACATTAAAAATGTGATGATATCCCAAAATCAAAATTGCCGAAATCTAATATTTACAAGTTTACTTTTATGAGTTAAATATCTCAAAAATTATAGATCTAAGAGTAAATCTTGTCTAGAGATGTGGTACGCTAAAAAACATTTTTTTTCCCTGTATTTAGCAAAGTTTTTAATTGAAGGGCTTATTGTAAAAACTTGATAAGCCACATTTAGATTTTGGTTAGTTTTCGCCTTTTAAAAAGTGAATCAATTTTGGAAATATGACTATTGCAGGACTTTTATATGTTATGTACGTGTGACAAGTGTTTAAGCAAGACTTCATTCAATATTTAGTCAACGGATGTCTAGAAAACAGCAAAAGCTTGAATATTGTAAATGTGGCTTATCGAGTTTTTACAATAAGCTCTTCAATTGTAAATTTTTAGCAGAGTTTAAATTCAGTAATTTTTTTTTTGTTTAACAATGCCTATGCTAAAATTAAGCAGGATGACAAAATCATAATTGGATTATGACCACCAATTTATTGAATTTACAAATTTTTCAATATAAAAAAACAGCACGAAGATGCGCCAAACTTTAAAGTCATTTTGAGGAAGAACTGTACCACAGATCAAAAAATAGAGTACGCCATTGAAATCAGCATGCCAAAACTATATAGAATTGATGGTCGAAACGTTAATAATTTTTTTGATGTCAAGCCGTGTTATTTGGCAATAAACTGTTTTAATTATAAATTATCTTTTTAATGGCATAAAATACAGTATTAAATATTCGTTTTTGACTCACATTTTTTTCTATTTCTTGCACTCAAAATAATATGTCTGTAATTTAACAAAGAAATCAGTTTAATTTTCGTTGATTTTAATTAATATAATTTTTTCTATTGCCTTGATTTTGGTTTGTTGAAAATAACTTTTTTTTGAAATCTACTAAATCTCATTAAAGAGAGTAAAAAAACAAGCCAACTGTCCATCTAAAGTTGTCCGAGCAACTTTATCTATCGATTTGTTGTGGCGAAAGCTGGCCATACTCTCTAGTTGGTATCGAATACATGACCACCGCTCTGATAAGCCAGCCCCCATAAAAAGATCCGTTTCGGGGTGCATTGGAAAAATGTAAATCTGGCATATGACAAACAAATCGCTTTAAAATATTTTTGTTATATTACAAACATATTATGTTGAGCGTATATTTGTTTTAGTTTTACATTTATAGAAATGTAGTATATTGGGTTCGTTGATTTTGGTTTTGCTTGAATAATTTCAGACGTTGGTCGTCTTCAAAAACATAAAAAGTAGAAAAGAATAAAACATAAAAAAAAAATACAACGAGAAAATGTTGGTTTGGTCGGTTGGTTAAGTTAGGTTTGGCTCATAACCAATGATTTGCTAGTGAAACTAGAGTAAAATATAAAACGTAACAAAAATATGGTTTATGAATTTGACTAACGTATGGTCAAGTGGTGCTAGGTAGAATAATGATAAGGATTTGGAAAACCAGATTTCTGTTTCTTTGTTTATATTTTACATATTTGTTTTGTATTACTACTGCTGTCTACATTTTTTGGATATTTTATTTTCCGACATTTACATAATTTTAATAATAATATGCAAAACATATTTTTCTGAAATTTTTTTTTTTTGTCAAGAACTTTTTTTTCTATATAATTGAGGAATTATTATAAATTTGTTATGCTTTTTATTAAGTTCATAAAAGAAAATGTATTTTATTATGGTAGAATAGGATTTTTTTTTTAATTTTGTTGCAGGCCTATTTCAAAATTATTAATATGTTAATATTTATTTTCAATTTTATTATTTATTTTTTAGTAAATATTTTTAGTCATTTAACTAAAAGATTATGTTGTTATGTTTTTTTTTTATATTTTGTTGGTGTCATTGTTGTCTTTTATTTATTTTATTTTTTTATTTTTTTAATATTGTGATGGCAAATTTTATGGCTTTCTTCATCATATAATATGCCATGATTGAAGATGTAAATTAGGGTGACCACTATTTCTTAAAATCTTAGTTCTAGTGGAGGTAAAGATGGGACTTAAGTGCCAAATAATAACTTATAACATGAAGACTTTTTGTTTGTAAAAATTGTGAATTTAGCTAGGCAAATATATTAAAATAAATATTACCTTACTAAATGTACGATTTGTTTATGAGTATATGCGGCTTTCCAAGCCAACTGTCCATCTGAAAAAAAAAGGAATATCGTATCAAAGTCAAACTCACAGAACTTATTCTGCTATATAATACGAATACAAATGTAACAAATATTACAATTTTTCCATAAAAAGCTATGTATGCATGATTATATTATATATAAAAATTTAACTGAATTTGGCAAATGCATTAAATTTGACTAAATAAATGTTCACCATATCTAAAAAAAACGACTTAATTTTTTTAATTTTAAAAAGTTTTCAACTGGAAAAACTATTCGTTAAACATTGTCCATCTTGAATATTCTAATATTTGCATATTAAAGCTGCATGGCGTATGATAAATTATATAAAGCATATAATAAAGGGTCCGCCATCTAACGTTTTTTTTTTTCAACTAGTGCTTATTTCGTGAATGGTAACACTTAGCTCATGTCTGATTTGACAGATAATTAGTGTTATCCTTACGCTGAACGAATATGGTTGTGTATATGCTTGAACAACGCTGCACACAGAGAAAAATTTTGCTATTTGCCAACTGAAATTCTGTTAATACCACTCAAATTCGGTAATTACGAATTGCAGTCGGTTGGTACAACTCAACATTAGTTCTCATAACAAAGTTCGGTTAATTCAACTGAATTTTAGTTGCAACACCCAAAATATTCAGAAATCCAATGTAAATATCGTTGCATCAACTGAATTTATAAGTTGATACCATTAAAATACACTTTTCAATTCGGTTGGAACTTTATTTTTCTATGTGTGGGAAATATTGCGACATTACTTTGAAAATCATGGTAATGTTGCAGACTGTGGCTGTTACAGTCAATGGCGATCGTTATCGGGCCATGTTGAACGAATCTTTGTTCACAAAAATTGAAGAGGAGAATATGGCAACATTTGGTTTCAACAGGACTGCGCTACGTGCCACACAGCCGAAGCTACACTCGATGTTTTGCGGCCTGTTTTTGAAGATCGCATTATCAGCCGCAGAGCTGATGTCGTTTATCCACCTCGGAGCTGCGATTTGACACCGCTGGACTCTTATTTGTGGGGTGCCGTCAGAGATAAGTGTTACGCCAACAAGCCAGAGACAATTGACGCTTTAAAGGACAATATAGTTATTTGGCGGACCCTTTATAAAGTGTCGCACGCCATTCAGTTTTAGAATAAAAATATAAGAATATCTAAGATGAATATTTTACAAATATTTCCTCTATAGCTAGTAACATTTTCTGGTATCGATAGAATAACATCTTACAATTTTTATAAAAAAAAATCCGGTTTTTTTTATTGTCCTAAGAATTCAGAATTAGTTGTAAATTTTTAAAAATAAATCTAACTTTTCAAAACCTCCACAAAAATCATTGATACACAAATAGAATATCTTAGACGAGTTTAATGACATGTTTTCACTAAACTGACGAAATTTTTTTCACAATGTGAATGAAATGTCTTAAACTTTATGAAAAAGCTTCATTGTTCTAATGAAAATATTTTTAATGAAACTTATTTATTAGTCGTATGACATTTTTAATAAATAAAACTAAATATTTCATTAAATTTTTTGAAAAAAATTCATTCATTCATTTAATGAAATGTTTCAATGGATAAGTTCCAGTGATATTTCATAGATCTAATGCAAAAATTCATTGATATCGTGCATAGAATTCTCTCAGTGTATGGTAAAATTTCTAGAAATTTCCAAATTCAGCTAAATTATTAGTAATAATGAGGTCAACCAAAACAATAGCTTTAAAATGTTTTAAGCGCTTAAAAAATCTCGAAAACAGACAAATAAGCCGTTGAGATATGAAAATAAGATGTTTAATTTAAAAAAATAAACCTTTAAAGTTCATATGGCAATTTTCAGAAAACTGGCTAAAAATGACAATTTGATTTGTTCACACTATATTACTGAAAACTCTATTTCTAGTAGATCATAGGCATCATCAAAAAGCAAAAATGATGTTTTTTTAGGAGAAAAAGGAAATGCGAATTATCTCGTTGTTGGCTTATGTAACTGAAATCGCTACGCAGAAGCCAACTACGAGTTAATTCGTACGTACCCAAGCAAAAAAACGCCGAGAAACGCGTTACTTCTGTCCAGCCTGTGAAGAGAAGCCTGCCCTTTGTGTGGAAAATTGTTATAAGAACTTCCACAAACAATAAAATATTACTTTATTTCTTCTATTTGAATTAATTTCTCCATTATATTGAATGAATTTTTCCATTATATTTATTTTTTTTTTGTTTTTAATAAATGTTCAGTTCACGCAAGCCAACATTGACTTTTTGTTCTTTTCCCAGAAGCCATTTATCGATACTAGCACTGATATAATACGATTTTATTCGTAGCTACACAAAAATTTCAGGTTTAGTGAGTACGAGATAACTCGTAGTTGGCACCCTAGAAGGGAACGCTATCTACGAGCTATCTCGTAGTTGGCAGTCAACGTGTTAAAATTATAAAGTTTTTTATTTGGAACTTAGTCAATCGAACACAGGTACAATAGAGAAGTTCCCAGGTAGAAATTTGGGATGGTACAAAAAACGAAGAGTTTTCAAAACGTTTGTTTTTGATGGTACTAAAATAAAAGCGTTTCCAAAGCGATAATTGCAAATAATACGAAAAAAAAGCATTTAAAAAACATTATTTTGGATTGCTATTCGAACGTTCGGACAAAGTATTTTAGGAATACTTTTTATACAAAACTTACAAATATTTGTGAAATAAAAACACTGTAAAAACATTGGTTCAAAGCGTTTTTCCAACGTTTGTAAAAAGTACTTTAGAAGTTCTTATCGTACAAAATTTACAACGGTTTATAAAATAAAACCAATGTAAAACCATTGCGTTAAAGCGTTTTTCTAACATTTGCCAATAGTACTTTAGAAATACTTTTTTTTTTACAAAATATTTTACTTATTAAAAAACAACACTGTCATAAGGGGGTCTATCTATATGCGAACTCGGTTTCTTATGCAATTTTTTTATATGCTTTTCTCTTCATGAACCGAGTTCAATAAATCACTCAATATGGCCAGCCCATAATGTAGCGACTCTATAAAGTGTATAGTCCTTGTATATCTTTCATAAAGCACTATATTTTGAGGACAGATAAAGCAATATTTTAGAGGACTTTTTCAAAACTTAATAAAACGCTAGTTAAACTATTTAAAATTACAATGTTTTGTTACTTTATTTATATTATTTTAATCATATTTTACATGTTTCATTATTATTTATGTAATAGCGTTATAGCAATTGTTTCATTGTAGAACTTTGTAAGTATACACTTCACTTCTACTAAATGCATACTAACTTCAGTATAATTTTCATTTAAATTTTTAACATTATACAAACCTATTTCTTTTGATGAGAGTGGATACTGATATACATCATTTATTTCATTATAAGTTTTGCCTTTTAAAAATATATCATCATATTTGTGTTTTTCATTATTGTTAATGCTAAAAATTTCATTAATTACTAGAATATTTCCATTACTAAGTAAGCATACATTATCAGGGTGAGAGTAGTGAATTTAAAACCTTCAATATTTACAAAGGAAAACAATACTTTTGATTTTGAGGATTCTAAAATGGTTCCAAGAGCATATTTTGTGTTTTTAAAAATTGGATAAACCAACGGGATATTGTTTTGTACGTTTTTGTTGTGAAAAATGTGCAATTTTCTTTGAATTTGTGCAATAGGATTTTTCGGTGATTTTACAATTGATTTTATAAAGCCTAAACTGTTTTCAAAATCGAAAGCCGAAAAGTGAGATATAGGAGCCCCAATATTAGCTACGTCATCCGTAATATGAATAAGATTATGGATGTTCATTGTTTGCGAATTTGGTCCATAAAAATGTGGCATAAGTTCAACAAATTTCCTTAAAATACGTTTTACATAATCAGTTTTTAACTTCGCTAATGTGGTAGACGACAAAATTCTGCAAGATGTATATAAAAGTAAGAAATGTCTGTACTGATCAGAACTTAAAACATTTTTTTAAAACAAGAGCTCCACCATATAATAAAAAAAATCTGAATTGGGTAGCTTTCCAATTTCTTTTATCTATTATATGAAATGTTTTCATTATTCAATAAAAATATTATTTTTCAAAATGTAAATATATAAAATTGTTTAAAATTATTATTCTGATATTTGTGTTGAAAACAATGACAAAGTACTTTAATTGTAGCTTTTTTAACGTTTAGAGAACGTTAAAACTGTAAATTGGTATTTATGAATAATTCATAAAGATCTTTAAAATTTGTCTTTCGAGCGTTTTGACAATGTTCAAAATTACAACCCTCAAAGCGGTTATCATTTGGGTCGTTTTCATAACGCTTAATAACTGTAAGCCAAAATGTTCTGCAAATACTTATTTAACGATTGAAAAAGCATTTCAAAAATTTTGTTTTGCAATGTTTTGAGAACGTTATAAAATACCATCCTCAGACCGTAAATTTGGGTTATCATTTTGCACATTCTCAAAATGCTTTAAATTTATAATTTGGTATGTTCTGAAAACGCTTGTAACATCATGAAAAATGCTTTTAAAACGTTTTAAAGATTGTATTTTTCTACCTGGGTTGTTTTCTCAAGATTCAAAATTCAAATTGGTTTATCAAAATATTTTTTGATTAACCAACAATAGGTCAAATTAAATTTTCAATTAAAAAGTAAATTCTTCAAAATACCAACTGCAGAAAAATAGCAAAGTAGCTATATTTTATTAGAAAAAAGCTGAAATAAGCTTAATTAGAAAGCAACAATTATCCAATGTTTACAAAATAATCTAAAATAAGCATATATGAAAAAATAAGCTCAAAGTAGCTTAAAATTTCGTAATAAGAACTTGTATATTGTCTAAATAACTAGTTCTTTCAAGTAAAAAACAAGCTATAGCTTATTTCTGGTTGCCCTAGTTATAATAAATATAATAAAATTAATATTGGCGCAAAATTTGTGAATATAAAACCACTCGCACCCTGCCATTTTTTTTTTGGAAAAATTTTAAAAGTAGTTCCAGTTTTGACTCGCCTTATATTGAAGAATAAATACTATTAATGACAAGGAAGCTAATAAGCGAGCGAAATGAAGTAGACACCAGACTTGGGCGACGTCAATTACATTTCAAAATCGTTCACTTATGAAATTTTTCTATATCATTAATAATATCAGACCTTTACTCACACTTGTGAGCTTGGTTGGTTGGTTGCTTGGTTTAAGTGGCAGCTCACGCTACTCGTGAGCATCAAGCAGAGTCAAAAAGCGACTCCGATTTAAAGAGGCCACACTACCCGTAAGGAACTAGTATCCGGAGTACTAGACCCACCCCGTTCGGTTAAGATAACGTATGAGATCACCGAATCCCAGACGTGATATTACCGAGAGGTCGTCCAGTATATGGTCACCCAAGATCCGGAGTCGAATATTCTGCCCTCAAGTGTGAGCGTAGGTCTAAAATTATTAATGATATAGAAAAGTTTCACATGTGAACGATTTTGAAATGTAATTGACGTCGCCCAAGTCTGGTAGACACGAATAGTTTGAATGTTTTAATAGACCTACTTTATTTACTTGACTAAAATGCTGGTAGCACAGCTTATTTATGCGCATTTCCATGGTAATAAAATTATCAAATATATATTGATACAAAAAGACTAGTTAGGTTTTTTTATAGGACTTCTATGCTACTCCTAAGTACTCTACCCGTCCTCTTTATTTTTTCTTCAGCAGCTCTCCCCAACTCAAAGAGTAAAAAAATCGGTTGAGGCTGTGTTGACAACATTTAGTTTTGAAGGTAAAAAACTGTGTGTAAAGGTGTTGAAATTGGGATTGATGCTGTGATGATAAATGTTGTTTTTTCAAAATATCCTAAATCTCCCAGCTTTAAATGTCGCTATGCATTAATTGACAGCCCATTTAAAAGTCTGAACTGAATACCTTAATTGTCAGCTTGCTTTAACCCTGCATTACTATCCTTATTCAACTTACGCCATTGCTATCATTGGGTGTAATCCCCTACTTATTAGTATCTGTCATTCTTATCAGGTAAATTCAATTATGCAAATAATATTTTTTTTTTTCAATAATGAACTCCAAAATACAGAAAAAAAAGTTAATTTTATAAGTTTGGCAATTCATTTATTTTAAATAATATTTTGTTAATGTACATCTCTCTTGAAAAAAACAAAAAATCAGCCTTATGGGTGGATTCCACCCAGACGATAGTACTGCAGGGTTAAAAGTTAAAACAATAAATTTAAAATTTCTATAAGAATCTTTTGAAAAAGGTAAAACAAAATATATATAAGGTGGCGCAAAAATAACCTTCCGATGTTTTTTTTTTTTATTATGTATTTATTATGTATAGCATTTTCTGATAGGAGGATTACTTTTGCGCCACCTTATATATGAAAATAAATTGATTCCTAATATGCTTTAAGAGTCTGCAAATTCTATAAGATTGACACTTATTTAAATTTAAGTGTAGTTGTAATTGAAGGAAAAACATTTTAAAAATTATAATTTGTGTTTGTGGTCGCTGAGACCGAATCTAAAATTAGATTTGAAATATTCTGAATCTAACCTAAATCTAATATGGCGGATTATTTTTTTTAAAGTGTTCGGTTTCATTGGAAATTTTGTATCGAAATAATTTGAGGGACGTTCTATACGAATCTGACGTATGATTTTTGCAATTCAAAATGGCGGATCTAACATTTTTCCATTTTATACGAAACCGATAAATTTTCAGGAAAAACTATTAGTAAAAAATATTTTACGCGAATATTTCAAATCTGATTTTAGTCTCAACTACACCCATGAGACAACTATCACTTTTCAAAAAAACTATCTGCCATATTGAATTCTTAAAATCTGATTTCATATTCGTATTCAGCGATTCCTAAAACTATATACTGACATCTTTGACGCAAATTGCAATTTTTTTAAAGCATCCGCTATCCCTCAAATTTTCAAGACGATTTCATCCCCAAATATATATTTTTTTTTGAAGCGGGGCAGTTAGTTGGCTTGGAAAGTTTCATATATGGCATAAATATTTTCTTTATGTTAAACTTGTTTATAAATTTTCATACAATTTAATGCCTCAGTAAACAATATTTCTTACTTATAATATAACATTTTCATCTACTACATCATCATCATTATCACGATGCATATTCTTGTAATATATGAAGTTTATTTTAAAATACTTCATCATTGACTTTTGGATACCAAAACATACAATGAAGAAGTAGAAATTAAAATTTATTTTAAAATCAGAGAAACATAGAAAATCTGAAGTGGATAGGAACAGTAATCATTAATTCTTTGAAAGAAGACAAAATAATTGGCATTTTTTGACATCATGTCTTTTGTTTTTCTTTATATTAAAAACGTATATTCCATTTACATATTCAGTTTTTCAAAAACTGGCTATTTTTGTACGGTTTTAAATAAAACAAAATTAAAAAAATTTCAAAAGTACACTCATGGAACTTCTGCTTTAAAAATATGTAGTTGCTTGGATTATAATACAGTTTCTTTATTTTTAATGTAAATGTCAGGCATTTGTAGAACAAATTTAATTTTTTTACTAACCTTGCAGTTCATTTAATAAAACAAACCACGTCAAATGACTGTTTTATTATTTTACATTACAGTTGTTTTTGTTATTTAAAGAAATAAAAAAGTAAATGTTTGTTTAATTTTTACTGACATATGTGGTTCGTTTTTACTACAATTGTTAGTAATTTTGTGAACAAATGTTAGTTGAATTTAATAATATGAACAAATGTTAGCTGAATTTAATGACAAACGTTAGTTGAATGTAATAAAATGTTAGTCGTAACTAATTCAACTGAAATTTTATTTGTTTTTGACAATTGCTGGCGTCTTTACCTATATAATATCCTTAGTGTATGTAACTTTGAAGAACCGTATCCGAAAGTTCTTATCGGATTTAGCTGATTCGAAAAGAGTTCGATTGTACTCTTTCCCACTAATGCAATAAAAAAATACATTTAAAAATTAAATGCATTTTTTATGCAAATGCAATATTTAGATATATTTTATAATTGTTTTCAAGGATAAATAAAATTTTTACAAGTTTGATATAATTTTTATTAAAAATAAAAATTATGTTTTTTTCGACCTTAAGTTGCACAATGAAAATGAAAGTTATTCCACCAGAGGTGGCACTTGTACATAACAACCAAGTTTTCAATTTATTTTTGATCAATGGTGATAATCGTTAACTTCGAGCTCATATATTAGTTCTCATGTAGTGAGTAAACTAGATTATATGAATGTTTGATGTTTGGCATGGGATTGTTACCTCTTTCAAAACGTGTGCTGATGATGGGAATCTAGAAATTTCCCGAAATAGATCTATCAACACATTCCTGAAAGGGTCAAATAATAAATTTGAAAACAAAAAACTCTATAGATTCTTTGATGCAAATGTTATCTAATTTTCTAGATTAAAAAAAAAATCCATTATTTCCATGCAAAAATCATTTCTTCATTCATTTTTGAATAATTTATAATATTTTTTTGAACAAGTGGGCTTTAATGGTTTTAACCCATATGAGGACACCTGTCCCCATATGAGGACACCTCTATTTTTGCGATTTTCTCTGGTACTATTTGTCCAATAAATTGAGTCAAACTATTTTCTGAAAGCCAATTAAATTTAGAAATCGAGAAATAAGCGTTTTTTTCTAATCACGTATCTTTTTCATCATTAAAATTCACATCATTTGGCAATATTTTTGGAAAAATTTTAATTTTAAAATTTTTTGATAATAGTATTATTAATATTTATTATTTGTTCAGATACTAACTAAACTTCATAAATCAAGTTTTACAATACGAATTTTGAAACAGTTCGATTAGGGGAGATGTTTTTCGCTTTATGCTTTTTGGCAATTTACGAGACTGTCCTTCAACTTTTTCCGATTTCACTTTATCCTATTTGACGAATTTGCCTAACGTATATGTACATTTATACTGAATTCTCGTCAGCAGATTTAAAAAACATGATTTATTTAAGTTAATTTGTCTAAAAAAAAAATATTTTTGTTGCAGATGCAATTTTTGGAAAAACTTCATTTGCATCAAAAATGTATTTTTGGACAGATAATCCTAAAGAAATCACTCCAAATTTTAAACTGTTTACAAACCTTCTGAAAATATAAAAATTTCAAATTGTCAAAAAAAAATAATTTTTCGTATGGAAATAATGGATAAGGCCTTCTAAAATTATCGAGAAAATTAAGAAAAATTCGCGTCACAGAAAAAACGAAATTAAATTTTACATAAAAAATGTTACAACTTTGGATTTATTCAAGTTAAAAAAGTTTTTAAGGGGGAGAACAATTTCGAAAATGTGTCTAAAAATTGTATATGCATAAATAATGCATTTCTTTTTAGCACGTATTTTTTTTAACATATGTGCGATATCCATCTAAATTGAATGCTTTTTGAATCAGAGAAATCCGATATTAACTTTCAAATATAGAACACTTCGAAATTACACACTTTTCTGGTTCTTTAAATTCTATTTGAAAATTAAAACCGTAAAAAAATCGCCAGTGTTTGAAAATTTGAAAATGTGAATATGTGGAATCTGATGTGCTCCATGAAGTATGTGTCTACAAAAAATTAGTAAAATTTAAAGACTATCGTACAATTCCATTTGTGATGTATCACGGATTTCATGATATAGTTTTTTTTTGCTCAAAATATTTTTAAAAATTTTAAATATTTAATTTTACATAAATATAAATTTATGAAAGACAAATCTTATATTAAATAAGTGGGTCATATATTTGACCTATTAACTATAACTTTCGTAATTAATACATATTTAAAATGGTTTTGTAAAGACTACTTTCAATTTATTTTTAAAGTAAAAAAGTTGGATTGCTTCCAGTTTCATAAATATTCAGTTTCATAAATATTCAGTTTAATATACCTTTCTCCTAAATATATTTTTTTCAGCACTATGTGTGTGTATGTAAGAGTATATACGGGGCAAAATAAAATCAACCATCCAACTCAAAAATAAATTCTATTAAAATTTCTTAACTCAATTTTTTTTAGAACAATATTTTCCATTTTAATACAAAACATAGATGGGCGTTGACAAACATATTAAAAATTTCTGTTTTTGTTGTGATACTTCATAAAATTTGGTTTTTGTAGACTTTTCGATAAATCATTTATTTTTGTATTTCATTTTTTTTTAACCCTAGAACACACACCCGGGTACAAGTGTATCCACTTGCAACTTTGTAGTGCTGTAACTCAGGAACGGCTTAATTTAGGACATAGAGAAATTTCTGTTTTTGTCGTGATACTTCATAAAATTTGGTTTTTGTTGACTTTTCGATAAAATCATTTATTTTTGTATTTCATTTTTCTTTAAACCTAGAACACAAATGTATCCACTTGCAACTTTGCAGTGCTGTGACTCAGGAACGGCTTAACTTAGGGCATAGAGAAATTTCTGTTTTTGTAGTGATACTTCATAAAATTTGGTTTTTGTTGACTTTTCGATAAAATCATTAATTTTTATATTTCATTTTTCTTTAACCCTATAACACACACCCGGGTACAAATGTATCCACTTGCAAATTTGCAGTGCTGTAACTCAGGAACTGCTTAACTTAGGGTATAGAGATTTCGGTTTTAGGAAATATAAGTAATTTCTAATTTTTTAAAGGTGGTTCAGGAGCTAAGAACTTCCTAAGTCGACACCCACGTAAACACACACAACATTTGGCTATCCCATGTACGTGACCACCTTTTTTGCCTATATGTCGTGTACCAAAAAGAATATTTGCTTGAACCAAAAACTAAAACATTTGTAAAATATTAATGTACGCATTTAAAAATAATAAAACTGGACCATCTAAACTTTACAAAAGGCAAAAATAAGCTAGTAGGTACAAACGTTTTCCGGGTGTGTGTTCTCGTAGAAAAAGTTGGGTATGCATCGTACGGTTAAGAATTGTTTTTATGTTTTTTTTGTTAATTATTATCTTTTTTACTTACAGAATTATTTCTAAATATTTCAGATCCAAATTAATTATTCGCTTATCTCAAAACTCGTAATTTAAATTTTTTTTAGTTTTATCAAAAGAGGACATATTTTTCTATGCAAAAAAAAATTGTGCTCAAATTCGCAGCCAATTGTTGTAAAAAAGAAAAGCAATAATGAAAAATTTGTCCTGCTTTGATATAAATATATTTTTTATTTAAAATATTGAGACACAGTTCTGAAATGTTTTAGAAAACTTGAAAGAAAAATATGTAGGATTAACACTCCTTCCACCAAGCCCATTTTTTACAAAATTGGAAAATATTGCTTCCCAAAAATTTGTATCAGGCAGAAAATTATTTGTCATTATTTAGTTTGAATCATTTTTATTTTTAAGTGAGGTGTATTGGATTAATTTTGCCCCATATATATTTTTAGTTTTCACAAAATAATTCACATAAAATAAAAGTTTGCCTACTCAACAGTTTTTTTTTCTATCCTTAGAAAAAACAATGGTAAGTTTTATATGTGTAAAATGCAGCTAACAGATTTGCATAATTATAAGCTTGTACGTTAGGATTTAAATAAGTATTTCCTAACTTATACACTCAAAAAACAAAGTCCGTAAAGTTAGCAGAATAGATAGTTGATTCAGCAACATTTTTGAACTGAAGATCCTTGCAGAACAAATTGTTAATATCTGCAAATGTGCTTTGCTGAAAATCAGTGAGCGGAAAAAAAATAAAAAACTAAGTATAATTCATTTTGCTGAAATTTTAATTAAAATCATTTTGTTTGTGATTATTTGAAATAAATTTATATAAATGTCAGGACTTTCACATCGTTAGAAAAATTAAATTTTTGCCTCGTCCCTTTGAGGCAAAAAGAAAAAATTAAACAAATGAAATCAACAGCGGTTGCATTTTTTGTAAGTCTTACAATGGTTGAGTTTATTTGAATCTTTTGTTATCTCCCTAATTTGTCTCGACAAGCTGCGACATATATTTATTTTTTTGTTCTTCGTGCTATAGAGGTGAGTAAGAGCAAAATTTTTAGTAAAACTCAATTTCAGCAAAATAATAGCTGTAAGCGAGTGAAATATTTTTAATAGACGTTTAACAAAAATTTCAACCTACTTTTTTTTCTTTGAGTGTATAGAAAAACTAGGATTTAAAATATATTTGCATAAAGTGTAAGTGGAAAGTGTTGCTAAATTCAGAGAATATGTGCAGTAGGGGGTTCAGCTTTTCCACGTTTTTTTTTGATTTTTGTAACCATTACATATACGAGGGCGGATCAATAAGTCCGCGACTTTTTGAATGAAATATAAGAAAAATAAACAAAAAATCTAAAAAAAAAATAGAATATTTGTGTTGTTAGTGCTGGCACTTCTGAGTATAATATACAATAACAGAAAAAGCTAATAGGAAAGAAAACTGCAATTTAGCTGCATTAGATTCGAGGCCATACTTGGGTGTGATCGCTAAAAGGTCATTACTTGGTATTGTTACGTTTGTAATGTAAGATGAGCGCAGGTTTGATTCTTACAGCCGCAGGTTGTTGAACAATTTATCATATAGAGACAATCTGACAATTATAAGACACAAATAATAATACAATTTAAATGGAAAATCACTGATGTACCTGTCCATAAAAAGGCAGAAACTAGTCTAGTCTGATTTTAAAATTAATAGTGTTTATAATTTTTAGAGAAAAACATTTATTCTTCTTCTTAACCTCAACATTTCTAAAGAAACACAGTGTTTTTTTGCAAAAAGAAAATATTATATATACACTTAGTCCAACATTTCTCCAATTTTTGTATCCCTTCCAAAAAATAGATTTTTTTGAGGTCCATAAAATAAGCATGTGTTTGATCAATAATTTAATCGTTGGAGCTAAATCTCTTTCCACCGTGCCATTTCTTTAGGTTTGGAAATATTAAATAGTCACTGGGTGCTAAATCCGGAGAATATGGCGGATGAGGCACCAATTCGTAGCCTAATTCATGGAATTTTGCCATTGATACTGCACACGTGTGCACTAGGGTGATAACTTTTTTTGGACAACATTCTCCCCAGGGGTTTTCTAATGGCAAATATTGTATTAATGATAGAAAAAACTATTTCAGTTCAATTTGGTAAAAAAACCTTACGCACCGACAGCGATTTCTAAAATGCCTTTAATATATTAATATGTGAAAACAGTTTTTTTTTTTTATATAAAAAACTTCAAAAAAATAGCGGAAATTAAAAGCAAATTTGGAAGAAAACTATTCCATTGACTCGAAAACGGACTTTACTATTGAAATCAGCATGCCTTAATTATATAGATGTGATGGTCAGACGTTGAGGCATCAAAAAAAGTTTTTTTTTTAACTTTGTTTGATTCAAAACTTTAATTCGTTTAATGCGTAACCTTTTTTAACGACTGCGAAAAACTAAAACCGCAGTTCTTAATATTTGTCCATGCCCTACACGATTTTGTCTGGGGAGATTTGATATTTGCAAAAAATGTAAAAAGTTATTACCCTAGTGTGCACCCGTGGATTATTTTGGTGAAAATGAACTTTTTTCTTGGTCAAATGGGGTCGTTTTTTTTAAATCCTCGTTAAATCGGTTCAATAAGTTGGCATAATATTCGCCGTTTATAGTTTTTTCCCTTTTGAAGGTAATCGATGTGGATTATCGAGCGTGCATCCCAAAAAACTGTCGCCGTCACCTTATTGGCCGACAAACTTACCTTGGCCTTCTTCGGAGAAGGTTCACCCGGAGAAACCCATTGTTTAGGTCTCAGGAGTGTTGTAATGGATCTATGTTTTATCCACAGTTACAAAACGCCGCGAAAATTTAGTCGAATTGCAGTTAAACAACTCCAAACAATCCCTTGAAGTTGTCACACGATTTACGTTGAGAGCAAATGCGGCACCCATCTTGCAGACAGCTTTCTTAAACCCCACATATCATTTAAAATCGAAACCACACTTTCATGTGAAATGCCTATGGCATCAACAATCTCACGCACTTTTACTCTTCGATCGGCCAAAACCATATCGTGGGTGCGACCACAACGATAGTCAGTAAACCATTTTTTTTACCATTGAAAACGATGATACAGAATCCCCATAGTATTTATCAAGCTTTTCCTTGGTTTGATTGACGGTTTTTTTTCGCAAAAAATACTGTTTAATGAGCACCTGAAATTCACTTTTTTCCATTTTTATAAAAATCCACGAAGTTGTATGTTTTGAACAGCTGTTAAACGCAAAGTAAATGACGGAACTTGCTCAAGATTTGACAGTAGTCTATTAACAGGTGGAACTTGATGGGACCAGTGTTGCATTTCATATATCTACGAGGGAAGTTGGAAAAGTCACGGACTTATTGATCCGCCCTCGTATTATTGTAATATGAAGAAATTCTCAAATCAAACTCAAAATTATTGACAGAAGAATTTTACAAATTTATAATGAATTAAAGTCAATTGTGGAAGTCTCCACACAAGTTTGACATTGATGCGATAAACTTTTTTAGAAAGAACTATTTTCATGAATTTTTTAAATTCCAGAGAGTATGGGTGTACAAAAAATTAATCGAATTCGAAGACGATTGGCCAATTGCTACGTGATGTCTCATGGATGTCATGACATATCAAATATGCATGTTGCTTTATAAATATACATTTTTTTAAAACAAAACAAAAAAAAATATAAACTTAAATTTTATTGTAACCATAATTTATATTAATTAAATAAAATGTAGCAATTAATAGTTAGTGTTGTTAATTTTAACATTTTACACACTGAAAGTTGTTTATGTAAATACACATGTAAGTGTCGTTTTGTTTGTATATTAATGTTAGTGTCCTGTAGGCATTACATTTAAACAATTCAATTGAATACAGATGCATATTTTATTGACTGAATAAACATTAAATACATGTTCGGATTTCGAAATAAAGAAAAAATAATGTAAATTAAAACACCTGGTAATAATAATATTATATTAAATGGTAAATGTACAACAATTTAAGTAGATATATTTTTAATTAGAATTAACAATTCATAAACATTATTTTAAAGTTGGGTTAATAAAATATCCATGAAATTTAAAATAAATTATAATGATTAAGGTCTCGGTCTGCTGTTCTTATGGCAACAAAAGAGTATTTTGCACTGTTTTTTTCATCTTGTTACACTGTGCAACCAATTGGGAGCCACTGATTGTATACTGAATAAAATCAACGGAAAATGAATACTCACAAAGAGTTTTGAAAACTTAGATTGGACACAAAGTTTATAGTCTTCTGAAGTTGGGATTTTTTACGGAAATTTAGAAAAACGTTCATGATCTTTAACCGACCAAAAATATCACTGCATATTATTCAATAATTTCAAAACTCATTCGCTTAAGTACTATCACTCAAACGATAAGTATTGAAGAGCTCAAAAATATAACAACAATTGCTTTCGTGTGTACTCTTAAGTTCCAACACTCATTTCAAGATATCAAAAATGGTATGTTTTCTTCAAAAAAAGTTGACTTACTTTAGCGCTCAATAGATTCGTTATGCAGAGCTTATTATTAGAAAAATATTTATAAATATTTTAGAGCAGTTTTGAACTACCAAAGCATTTTCAATTTTTCATTTAGTAAATCGTTTTTTTTATAGAGGTATATAACTTTGAAATGGAATAAAACATAGATAAAAATTAACCTTCTAGCATTATAATTTAAATATGACTTCTGGCATATGACCGCCACGACTGGCTCGGACGTAGTCTAATCTGGAAGTCCAACTTTCTATGATTTTTTCCAACATTTGTGGCCGTATATTGGCAATAACGCGGCGAATGTTGTCCTTCAAGTGTTCAATCGTTTCGGGCTTATCGACGTAGACTAGCGACTTCAATCAATAATGAAGAAATATTTTCTTCTGATAACAACTTATCGGAGATTTTGTCACTAAAATAAACTATTAGCAGTTAAAATCGAATATTAGTTTCGCATAAATAAAAAACAAAATCACTCTACCAAAAATATTATTTTTCTTAATTAATTAAAATAATAGTAACGATATAAATCACATATCGGCATTCAAACCAAGGAAGCTTGTCGAACTGTGGAATTTTCTAAATTTTTAAGTTTCTGCCATAATGGAAAAAACATCCAAAAACATCCAAATTTCAAAAGGCTATACAAATTAAATTCGAGCTAACTTTTGATACCCCCTTTTTTATTTGTTCTACTGATATCGTTCTTTTATTTCCCCTTTGTTTTCGTTAAGTACACAATTTTTTGTTACACAGTGTTATCTAGCTTTTATACATGACAATTAGTTATTTTTACCTAATTAATTAAACATCAAGCAAAAAAATAAAATCTTATAAAAATGATTAAATTTCAAAACAGTTACAATTTAAATGTTATTTTTATAGTCGTAGATAATTTTTCTTATTTAACTTTCGTTATTTTAATCTTACGTTCATACGCTCATTCATTCCTTTGCTCATTGGTTTTGTTTTATATTTAAGAAGGATTATTACTATTAATAAAAACATTTTTGTTGTATGGGGAAAACTTCATTAATTTCTCATTTAATACGCATAAATCCCATGCGGCTGGCAAAACGATAACACCAAATGCTCTAGATAACTGATTATTATGTTTAGCTAAACTTTTCCACAGTTTTAATACTGCTCGACTTGACTGTTGTTGTTGTTGTTGTTGCTGCCGTGTTGTTGCTGTGTCTTATTTCGTCATTTATCGTCTTAGTTTTCTAGTTCTCATCCTTGTAGTCATCGTCGTAGTTGGTCGTCATTTTGACTCAAATAAAGTTGTATGTTTTACTTTTGGACATTAAGTAATTTATTACGTTGCCAAAACCAAAACAACAACAACAAAAGTGGAAAAACTTGGTAAAACCTCTCAAGTAACTTACAAAGTTTTTTTGTTTTGTAAGCCCGAGTAAAAATGTTTGTACGCAATTGTATCTTATTTAATACAATGTTATATAAAAACATATAGCATTATAGAGCTTAAGGGTTTTACTCTCTTTAGAAATCAATATTTAAAAGTTTTGCGATAGCATGGCACAATATTAGATATTATAATTATATTATAAATATTATAAATTATAATTTCAAATTTGGACTTACATGGCAACCCTGGTGGCCATTTCATTATAGACCCTTTTCTTAAAAGCCAAACTCGAGAGACACCGTGTAGTCGTGGTTACTCATATAAGAATAAAATTCTTAATTTTTTTTAATCACGAATAAATTCTTTAGTTTTTGTCCTTTAGTACGAGGGTAAATTCAAAAATTATAAAAACAAGCATTGTTTTTTATTTTCAAAAGAAAAATTATACAAAAAACCTATGTAATTCGAGGTCGGCTCAATAAGTGTGTGACTTTACGAACTTACCTCGTAGTTATATGAAATGCAACACTGCTCCCATCAAGTACCACCTGTTAATAAACTACTGCCAAATTTTGAGCAAGTTCCGTCATTTACTTTGCGTTTAACAGCTGTTCAAAACATACAACCTCGAGGACTTTTTTAAAAATGGAAAAAAGTGAATTTCGTTTGCTCATTAAACATTACTTTTTGTGAAAAAAAAAACCGCCAATCAAAAAAAGGAAAAGCTTGATAACTACTATGCAGACTCTGCATCATCGTTTTCAATGGTAAAAAAGTGGTTTACTGACTTTTGTTGGGGTCGCACAAGTACAAATGATGCTGAACGTTCTGGACGGCCAATTGAGGTCAGTACACTCGAAAATGTAGTAAAAGCCACGATATGGTGTTGGCCAATCGAAGAGTAAAAGTGCGTGAGATTGCTGATGCCATAGGTATTTCATATGGCAGTGTGGTTTCGATTTCAAATGATCAGTTCGGTTTAAGAAAGCGTCTGCAAGATGGGTGACGCGTTTGCTCTCAATTGACCATAAACGTAATCGTGGAAATAAGGTAATGGCAGCAGTTTTTTGGGATGCAATCGGGATAATCCACATCGATTGCCTTCAAAGGAGAAAGCAATAAACGGCTAATATTATGCCAACTTATTGGACAGATTTAACGAGGATTTAAAAAAAACAAAACGACCATATGGAGTTCGAAAAATCCTATTTATTGGAAGGGATAAAAAAATTGGAGAAACGTTGGACTTAGTGTATTTAGCTAAAAGGAGATTATGTTGAAAATGTGTTTCATTCAAAAAGTCACGGACTTATTGACCCGCCCTCGTAGGTTGGTATTAAGGAATATATACATAGAATTAGAATATATATATATAGAATTGCTAAAAATATTTAACCCTTATTGGCCGGAGGACAAACATTACACATGAAACTAAATTTAAATTATGACTTCAAGATTATAAAGAACTTAAATGGATAAAAAAAAATTCAACTTGATAAATATTAGCTGGCTCCATGTAGAGTTAATACTTTCACTTTTGACTAAAAGAAGATACGCGAGGAATTTTACAGAATAACGTTTTTTAAGGGTTAAAAACGCTATGTCAAAAATAAACCTTATATATAAGATTGGAACTAAAACGAATGGCGTTTGTTTGTTAGTTGTGTACACTCTATCGCATATCCGAATTTAATAAAAATCTGAAAGATGTTATTTAGTAACCTTCTTAGTGGGTCTTTTTGGTGAAAAATGAAAACATGTACCCTACATGGATCAAGTTACACGAAATAATTATTTTTATCAAGTGGAAAAAAAATTTGTTGATCCATTTAAAGGCTTTATAATCTTGAAGTCATAATTTAAATTAAGTTCCATTGGTCTGTTTTGTCCCCGGGCCAATGAGGGTTAAACATTTTTCGAATAAAAGTAAATATAATTACAGTCTTATCAAATGTAAGTGATGTTTTTCCAAAAATTATGAAATGTGTTATTCAGTTAGTTTCTAGGTGGGTATTTTTTATGGCCAAAAGTATAAAACTTAAGCCTATCTGGATCAAGTTACATAAAATAATTATAATTATTAAAGTAATTATTTTTATATGTGCGACCCGGTAGGCTAGTTGGTAGCGTGCTGGCTTATCAGTGCGGGGGTCGTGGGTTCGATTCCCACCAGAGGCACTGGTCTCTTTTCGCTACAACGCACCGAAGGCCATAGTAGCTAGTGCTCGGTTAGGGTAATAGTATATAATTTGTAATTATATGATTATTAATGATTAAATAAAAAAAAATTATTTTTATCAAGTTGAGATTTGTTTTATCAATTTAAATGCTATACAATCTTGCAGTCATAATTACAATGAAGTTTCATGGTCCTTTTTTGCCCCAAGCCACTAAGGTTTAAAAATTTTTTAAATAACAGTAAAGATAATAATAGTATTAATAAATTTAGTATTCAGCGCTTTAACAAAAAAGCTATTAATCATAAATTTTGCTCTTTTTGTCTTCTTAGTAATCAAACACGTGATTTGGGTCTTTTCCTAGCAAGCATCATGACTTTACTAAACTTTGTAGTTACTCCATATTTTTTTAAAAATTAAAATAAAACCGTTTTGTGAAATACAGCTTTTTGAACAGCAGTTTTTGAAAACAATGAATGTATTTTGCCGTGTATATATGAATAATTTGTGTGCTCTAGTTAGGCTACAATTTAAGTAGTTTTTAAATGGGGTATCGCTGGGATTAGTTGTCTTAAATTTCGACGAGGTTATAGTTAAATTATGTACATCTTCTAGATGAAATCGAGTGTTTGATTTTATATGTTTTCAGTCTATACATAAAAAAAAATAATTTCTTTAGGTTTAGGTCTGTCCTTCATAGAAAAAGCAAAATTTAATTTAATAAAAAAATGATAAATTTTCGCTTTATCCATGTTTAATCAATTTTGAATTAGTGAACAAGTTCGGAAATTCATCTGAAAATTGCATTTGCATAAAAAATGCGTTTTTTAAATACATTTCTTTATTGCTATGGTGTAAAAGAAGATAATCGTAAAAATCGAATACATTTCGAATGAGCGAAACCCGATGAAAATTTTCTAGTATTATACTGCTCTTCAAATTTACGTACAGGCATGAGGTCAAACAGTAAAAATTTTTTACATCATGTCTGCCGATTGGCCCCATAATATTATTTTGAAAATTGATAGGATGTATATCGACTTATATTAAAAATCATAAGAAGATGTATATCCTTTTATATTAAATCAGATAAAATCGAATGGTATAACGTATAATTTGATAAAATTAGATAAGAACAAAGCTGTAAAACTTTATAAAATCACGGCTATTTTTATCTAAACAAATCAAATGTGGCCAATTGGATGTAATTTGATACAATTTAATAGGCTCATTTTTCGGATGAAATTTTATATAGTTATGTATGGTGTCACATTAAATTAAATAAAAGTATATAAAGATCCATATCAGTTTTTTTTTTAATCGGGCTTTTTTGAAATAAAGAAGAATTGAAAAAGGAACCAAAATAAAACACCCATTCTAACTAACATCAGCGTATCATCATGTATACACTCATACACACACACATTTATTTATATTAGCAGACAAAGTGGCCTGGTATATACATATGTATATGACTACGTTAGTTATAATATTTTACGTTCGGTCATGGTCAGTATTTTGCACTAATAAACTCTGGAAGGATTAATTTCGTGATTTATTACTTATAGTTAAATTGTGGTGGTAAATAGTCGAATTTTGTATCCAAAAATTTGTTGTTGTTAAATAATATTTTATAGAAAATTACTATATTATTAAACATTTTATTCATATTATGGTAATAATAGGAACATGGATATGAATAATATAATTTTAAAAGAAAGTATTTTTTTTAGGTTGTTTAATAATCCTAAACGGAAAGCATTCGTATCAGGTGACACGCAAAATAAGGGGCAAGGTGGCAGGAACCTCCTCCTCGATCGGACTTTTTATAAAAAAAAAGACATAGTTTCAAACATAAAAAACATATAAAAAATCAATTTGAACGCTCTACTATCTGAGCTAATGTTACGTGTGCAGTTTGGCTATCGAACAGAAATGTTATATTTTTCTTGTGAAACGAAACACTACTAAAATATAAAGAAAACGCAATGGAACACTAACACTACAAAAATTAAACATATTTGACATGTCACGGGACTGGTCTTTTAAAGTTAATTAATTTATTTCTTTACAAACACGCCATTAAAATTCAGAAACCACAATTGACTTAAAAAATTAAAAAAACCCATTTCTTTAGGTTTGGAAATAGTCGCTGGAGGCTAAATCCGGAGAATATGGCTGATGAGTTACCAATTCGTAGCCCAATTCATCGAATTTTGCCATTGAGACTGCACACGTGTGCGCCCGTGCATTATCTTGATGAAAAAGAAATTTTTTCTTGGCCATATGGTCGTTTTTATTTTTTAAATCGTTAAATCGGTCCAATAAGTTGGCATAATATTCGCCGTTTATTGTTCTTTTAAAAGTAATCGATGTGGATTATCCCGCGTGCATCCCAAAAAACTGTTGCCATCACCTTGTTGGCCAACAAACTTACCTTGTCCTACTTCGGAGCCGGTTCACACGGAGAAATCCATTGTTTAGACTGCTGCTTGGTCTCCGGAGTGTTGTAATGGATTAATGTTTCATCTACAGTTAGAAAACGTCGCAAAAACTTATTCGAATTGCAGTTAAACAACTCCAAACAATACTTTGAAGTTGTCACACGATTACGTTTATGGTCAATTGAGAGCAAACGCGGCACCCATCTTCACTTTTTTGCCATTTTTAAAAAAATCCACGAGGTTGTACGTATTGAACAGCTGTTAAACGCAAAGAAAATTACGAAACTTGCTCAAAATTAGACACTAGTCTATTAACAGGTGGTACTTGATGGGAGCAGTATTGCATTTCATATAACTACGAGGGAAGTTCGAAAAGTCACGAACTTATTGATCCGCCCTCGTATTGTTTTTTTAAATATTAGTATATTTTGTATGGACGCTCAAATTACTATACCCTTTTCTCATTGAAAAGAACGCCAAAAAATCCAACTAACGAATAACTTAGTTGTGTGCTTTTGCGTTAGGAAACTACACCACTAACGACTCTTTGGAATGCACATATCAAAAGACTAAACAAAAATAGTGGTGGGTGATTTTGAAGAGCAAAGAAAAAACTAGTCCCAAATTACCCCACCTTCCCATATAATAAAAAACTACGTTAATCCTAAAATAACCTAACGAAGTAACTTGAAATAATATTAAACCTAAACTAATATAACGAAACAGCATAAAATAACGTTAATATTAAAATAATATAACGGAATAACATAAAATATCGTTAACCTTAAAATATCCTAACGAAATGTTCACAGAACACCATATTCCAATACCAATAACCAAATGAAACAAACCTGATGATAACCTAATCGGTGCGGTTATCGGTTAGGCTAACGATATTTTCTTTTATTTCGGTAAAGGTATTTTAGTTGTAACGGTATTTCAGATATTTCGTTAACGGGTTTTTGCGTTAGTGGTATTTTACTTATTTCGTAAAGGTTTTTTTAATTATTTCGATAACATTACAGTTATTTCATTAACGGTATTTTAAGAGTAAGGTTATTTATTTATTTATTTATTTATTTATATCTAATTGATTACAATATTTATTAAACAATCTCAAAACTCTAGTAAGAGGTTCATTTAACGCATAATTAGTTCTATGTACATCAATATAAAAGAACTTATCTCTAACTCTTAACGATCTAGAAGGAACATATAATTTGATTAAATGCAATAATTCTGGGCAATCAACTACACCACAAATAATACCATGTAAAAAATTTAAGGCAAAAATGGTCCTACGTGTTTCCAAAGTTTTAATGAAAATAAATTCACATTTATCCTCATAGGATGGAACAGAAAATGTAGGATCAAAAGGAGATTGATTAACATTAACATTTAGGAATGGGAGAGCAAATTTTACAAATTTAATTTGAATTTTCTCAATACGATTAATATGGATATCCGCTATAGGGCTCCAAATAAATGATATTTTAGTTATTCAAGTAATGTCCATGCCCAGCGTTATTTTTAGCCGCCTTATGGCCGAATTGCAATAATTGGCTACACACAGAGAACAAATTCGTTGGCAACCGAATTTAGTTAGTTACATGTATATTATTCGACTAAGTCTACTACGTTAGAATAGCACGTTCAGTCCATTCGAACGATTTTTTTTTAAATTATTGCTGAATTTATTAAAACACTGTTATCAGAATTTATTCATTTTTTTTTTAATATTCATAGAGAGACAATATTCCAACTGAGATCCAGAGTAGTTTATCCTTTTGCATGTTAATTGAGTCCTCATAAATTAATTCTTTCATATCCTTATAACCTATAACCTCATTCTGTCTACTTTACGATATAATAAAGTTTCACGATTTTTTTTTAAAGATCTGTGTTTTATTTAAAATTTAAAAATTGCGCTCTTCTTGAGACACCCTTTACTTTCATACTCTTTTCATACCCTATATGCAACGGTATTTTAAGGATAACCTGACACAGAAAAAATTATCAACCTAAAATATATTATTAAAAATTTTATTTGAATTAAATTTGTTTCTAAACAAATATTTAATTGAAGCAATTAATATTTTAATTGACTTTTAAATATATAAATACATATTTTATTTTAGACGTAATTCCCAAATTATTTTTTCATACACTGTATGATTAAATAGAAAATTGTCAGTAGAAAGTACCAAATGCATTTGAAGTTTAGAAACAAAACAAAACAAGCACACACACAAACATATAAATAGACGCAACATTAAAAGAAATACACATACCAACTTATCGAACACATTTTTTTGTGAATATCATATTTTATTGTTCTTGAAGTTATTTATAACTTTTTATATTTTTAATAAAAGTTTTAATTGATATTATCATTGCCGTGATATGGGCTAAATCAATTAAAATATTAATTGAATCAATAAACTTTTTAATTGAAACCAGTTTTTATTTTTTTATGTGTAGTTTGTTGAAATGATTTTGAACCGATAACGGTATTTTAACGGTATTACCTACCATCCCTGTTTTTTTATATTACTGATTTTTTTGATGTCGGCTACTTTCAATTAGTAGTAATGTTTTTACAAATTTAGCATTTTTTCAAGTTCGAAGATTTTTTCCACTATTAATTAAAGTTTTACTAGCATCTTTACAACATTTTTCTAAAATTAAAAACAATATTCAATTTTTTTTTTTTTTTTTTTTTTTTTTTTATTAATTAATAATCATATAATTACAAATTATATACTATTACCCTAACCGAGCACTAGCTACTATGGCCTTCGGCGCGTTGTAGCGAAAACAGACCAGTGCCTCTGGTGGGAATCGAACCCACGACCCCCGCACTGATAAGCCAGCACGCTACCAACTAGCCTACCGGGGCGCACACAATATTCAATTAAATTTTTGATAAATATGACAAAACTTTTTACTGGAACTAAATCAATTAAATAGTTACAAATTATTATAACTGATAATACAATTTCCTTAATAGGGCCGAATTCAATTCAACTTTTAATTGAATTAACAAATATTTTAATTGAAAATCGAAGTTAAATTTTTTTGTGTAAATGATTTTTTTTTTAAACAGCAACTTAAACGTATACTTAATATTTAAACACTCATACGCCATGGTATTTATTTACCTTTTAAGCAGGGCCAAAGTATTTAGTTACAACTCAAATATTTTTATTGAACCTAATCCCTAATCACTTAACATTCTTTTGATAAAATTTTCTGAATACAAGATATCTTTTGAAATACACAAACCAATAGAATTGAATGAGTTTTTAAAAAGCAGTGTTAATAGGCAACACATAAACATTGACAAAACAAAAACAACTATTCTGGTTTGTTGGTTGTTATAGCCATTGTTGTAGTTGTTGTTGTTGCATTTGCCTGCATTGTGTAAATGTTCCCATAAGTAGTCAGAATAGGTCTACGCACAATAAAACATTACCATTAACATTATGGTGGACATATGGGAATATAACGTTATACCACACACGTCATGTGCCCTAGAACGACTTCAGTATACATAAACGTATAAACACTTACCCGAATAAAAATTTATATAGAAAATTATATAATTTTACATAGACAAATATGTTTATATATAGCCAAGTGTGGTAATATATTTGTATGAATATAATAATGTATAACTTTCAGTTTTTTGTTAACAATTTCAAATATGCCGTCATATGTAACGAAATATGAATAAGTATGTTCCCATACATATTTATTTGTATCATATGTTGTTAAATATGCTCGGAAGTTTTTAGCAAAGAATCATATATAATTAAAATTCGTTTTAAAGGAAATCATATGAAATTTTATATAGCACCATGTTAAGAAGTATTTTCTAAATTCTTATATATATGTATATAATTAAGTATAGCTCCATGTAGAACAAAACTTTAAAGTTCATTTATATATAATGCAGTAGGTTGTCCTTCGTTGTATGGGGCGAAAACTAAAAATGATATTTTGACTGTAACCCCCCCCCCCCCCCCCTCCCCTTTAAAATATTTGTTAGGGTGTCAAAATACGCCACGCAAAAAATTAGAGTTCTAGCATAACGGGAAGGTGTCCCGCATCGCCCTTGAAAATCGGGCCCCTTGGAAAAATGGTCATAATTTAGAAAAAATTCAAATTTTTTTTTCTCCAAAATTAAAACAATATAAAATAATTTTTGTGCTGGGTTTAATCATAACTACTCAGATAAAAAATATTACTTTCCCAGAAAATCGCTAAATTACCCTAACTTTTTGTCAAAAAAAAATTAATAAATATTTTAGGGGTACCTCAAAGTGACTTTTTGGCATTTTTGAAAATTTTATTCAACAAAAATCAAAAACCTAGTGTTTACTGTCAAGTATTTTATTAAATGCATCTCAAGTATTAAATAAGCCAAGTACTGTGGATATCCGTTGTCAAATTTTTTTTTAGATCATTTTGATTCTCGGGGATTTCAAGGTTTTTTTTTTCATTTTTACACATTTTTACTTTAAAACAATGTTTTAACAATATTTCATCAATATTATTGTATATGCTCTTTTATATGATTGTAATAACTTTATTATAAAATACTATTTTTTTCTGTTGATAGTTAACCCATGTTAACCTGGGGTCAAATATGACACACGTAAGAAAAATGCAGTTTTTTTTTGTCAAAATTTAGAAATAAAATAAAAAAAGTAATAATTCAATTTATATTTATTCTAAAAAATTTTCGTTAACCGTTTCTAATCTTCGAGTAGGTCAATTTAGTAAAAATTAGAACTTAGAACTTTTCCATAATAATAATTTTGAGGGAAAAAAAATTTACACTATTAAATTAAAAATAAAATATACGTTTTTCAAAAATACTCCTGAATATGTACAAAAAAATCAATTTAAATATGAATTTATACTAAATAATTAATCTTAAAATGTAAATAAGTTACAATTAGAAACATAAACAAAAATTAATTTTATGTCATCTTTGTGATTTTTGACTCTTTAAAATACGAGGGTCAATTGTGACCCCATGAAAACACAGGTTGACTATGAACACGAAAAATTATACTTTATAATAAAGTTATTACAATTATATAAAATAGCATACACATTAACATTGATGAAATATTACAAAAATCTTGTTAAAAAAAAGTCTATACAAATTTAAAAAAAAAACGTTGAAATCCGCTAGAATCAAAATGCTCTAACAAAAATTTTTGCCAACGGATATCCGTAATGATTACATGGACTTCTGAATCTCAGTAGGAAGGAACTGAGTCTTTTGATGGAAATCCTCTCGGGACACTCGACACGTAGGGCGGTCTCAGAAGTGTGCAGGGCCGGTGGGGAAGACGAGGAGACCTTGGAACACCAGCTCTGTGAATGCCCGGCATTTGCCGGGATCCGGGTCGAAATACTATCCAGTGACGCAATATCCACATTGGGGGATCTTAGGGGCATAGGATGGAAGAAGTTGAGGAATTTCGTCAGTGCGACGGAGTTCCTGGGATAGTAAGGTGACATAGGACATAGAACCGATTGTTTAGAGCGCACAACAAGCCGACATTCTGGCTTAAGTGTAAGTCCTCAGGGACTTGAGTCGGTTTAGGGAAGTATTTCCCTTCTCCGAATCCTCTTTTCGACCTAACCTAACCTAAACCCATTACATGGACTTAATTTTTTTTTTTTTTAATTTTGAACTTAATGTAGTTTTGATATTACTACACAAAAAAATATCAACCTAAAATATCTAATTAAAGATTTTATTAGAATTAAAATTGTTTCTAAACAACTATTTAGTTGAATCAATTAATATTTTAATTGACTTTTAAATATATAAATACATATATTATTTTAGTAATAATTCCCAAATTACATTTTTATACACTGAATGATTAAATAGAAAATTTTCAGTATAAAATGCGAAATGTATTTGAAGTTTACAAACAAATCAAGCACACATACAAACTTACAAACAGACGCAGCATTAAAAGAAATACACATACCAACGTATCGTACACACTTTTTTTGTAAGTATCATATTTTTTTTTGTAGAAGTTATTTATAACTTTTTTTCCTTTTTAATATTCAATAAAAGTTTTAATTGATATTATCATTGCTGTGGTAAGTGCTAAATCAATTAAAATATTAATTGATTCAATAAATTTTTTAATTGAACCCTGTTTTTAGTTATTTCTGTGTATATTATTTGTTTGGAGACAAATGTCGTAACGTATTGGCGATTTAAAGCGATATGAAAACTACAAATCTTTATTAATGCTGTTTCGTTTCATTTTTTAATAATTTATTTTAAGTATTCCTTTTTGAAAAAAAACCTTTTTTAAAAATCGAAATATTTGAATACTTTTACCTTAGAGTAGAGTTTACCTTAGAGTAAAGTTATATTAATTATTTTGTTTAATATATTTTCATATAACTCATTTTTTTCAATTTCTTTAAGTTTTTGATCCTGTGTAAACACTTTTACGTATAATCATATGTTATTTTATAGAACTAAATTGTCCGCCATCTAACTTTTTTTCAACTAGTGCTTATTTCGTGAATAGTAACACTTAGCTCATGTCTGATTGGACAGATAGTTTTATCCTTCCGCTGAACGAATATGGTCCGTATGTTCGTTATCTTGTGAAAAAAAGTGAAAGAAACTGGCATCCTCATCGATAAACCAAAGCGTGAAAAGCCAAAAACAGTGCGTACACCCGAGAATATTGCTGCTGTGGCAGAAAGTGTGCGTGAAGCGCCATCAACATCAATTCACCGTCGTTCTCAACAATTGAAAATTTCGGAGACATCATTGAGACGAATTTTGCATAAAGACCTTGGTATGACGCCATACAAAGTCCAATTGGTTCAGGATTTCAAAAAAAAAGATATTTGGCGGACCCTTTATATATATTATTGCATGCTATTATAAATAATATATATATACAAAAATTAAAAAAAAAAAATACGGTTAGCGAACTATAAGTACCCTCGAATTTTTATTTTTTCTCTAATGAACTTTATAAGAAGCTTTGTTTGAGCACATTTAAGAAAAAATGTCCACTTTCCGAACAATTTTCTTCTTCTTATACACTTAATTTCCTGTGTAGCACAGGGCCTCATAGGATGTGTATTAAAACTTTAAAAAGGTTTATGCTGGAACTTTTTTGAAAACCTCCAAAAAGTAATAGGTTTCTTGATATTTTTTTTATAGACTTAACAGTTATGATAGGATGAACATACATTTGTCTGAAATTTTTAATATTTTTATTTTTTTTTTATTAATTAATAATAGTATTATTAAAAGTTATATCCTATTACCCTAACTGAGCACTAGCTACTATGGCTTTCGGCGCGTTGTAGTGAAAACAGACTAGTTCCTCTGGTGGGTATCGAACCTACGACCCCCGCACTGATAAGCCAGCAAGCTACCAATTAGCGTACCGGGCGAACTATATTAAATTGTATATAATTTAACGCAATCACATAAAAAATGTAACATTTAATGCAATTGTACTATTTAGTGCAATTTTACCGAATCTAATTATATTTAGATGTAACAGTTTACATATAATCATATACAATTATATCAGGTCAAAATCGGGATACAAATATATCTGGTTTTTATATAATTACATATATTATCAATTTATATATAAACTGATGCAATTAGATACAAAACTGACAAAATCTAATACAATTCTATTGGGCCATAATTCGGATATTATTATATCAGACATTTATATAATTGCATTAGATTAGAACGAAACCCATAAAAGTAGATACAATTAAATGCTTCCACATTTAGGATGATATTTAATATAATTGCATATGGCGTCATATAGAAATTGATATGACTACATAAAGCTACACATAAGTTTTTTTTTTAATCGGGATTCCATAACAACTAAAGCTCGCAAATTTTTATGTTTTATCAATACTAAAATTAAATTTTAATAAATGAAAATCAATACGTATCTTTATGAAGCTTATTATTAAATATGAAAAGTTGTATAAAATTGTAAAATTATGACATTCTGTATCATTTTATATATGTGTTTAAATCGTTTCAAAATCCAGATCAAATTTTATATAATTTAATATATACCTTATATAATTTAATTCACAATTTGTCCGATCATAATATATCTCCCGTTATATGAAATGAGATATCATTAAAAAAAACAAAATTTTTTTTTTTTTTTTTTAATCGGGTATGGATTTATACATACACTTTCGTGTTTGTTTGTGAATGTGTGAGTGTGTATAAATGCAACACACTGCAATTGCGGCCGAAGCTAACTGTTTACTAGAGTAATATATTAGAAATGTAACTTTACGAAATAAATGAAAGATACAAATTTTGCTAAACCATAGTCGACCATATGATCACTTACATAAAGGTAAATTTAATTTTGCAGTTAAAACAATTGGCATTCTCCAAATTTTTTAAATTTTCTTGTGTCTTCAACAATCTACTGAATTGGTATACTAGCAGCTTGTACCCGGTCTTGGCGGGGTCTCAAATAATTTTATATTGTGCAAATTCTTAAAGCACTAAATTATTATTAACTATAAAACATTTCCCATAGCGTGGTGCGATGCAGAAATTTTGCCAAATATAAGTTATAACCGTAATATACATATAATGTCGCATATTTTAAATAAATGGATTTATCGAAATTCGAAATTGTTTGTGAGATACAGGAATATTTGTGAAGCAATGTTTCTGCCTAAATGAGGCATTCATTGTGTATAGGGTTTGGATTTCCCGACCTTTTTCATTTTCCGGGATAACCGGGAAACATTATAAATTTTGTAAATTTAACAAGTTTTTTGTTGTTGTGGCCAATGTTAAATTTAAATTTAACTTTAAACGTGAACATGCTTTTCTCAAGTTCTACTGAACCGACTACAGAAAAAAAGACTACAGAAAAAAATTTCAAATATCGATTTTTCATTTTCAAACGGCCTCCAGTTTGGTAAATAATTTTTCTATGATTCATGAAAATACATATGAAAATTCAGGTTTACCCTTTTCAATATCTTATTCGTTCTCGGAGAAATTGTGCTTTTATATTCATTAGTATTGTGTTTTTGCTATTACTGTTGGAAATTTTAAATAACTTTATGAAGAAACAAACTCGGACTATTAAATGCTGACAAATTTGCTATGTTACATGTTTAAAAAAAAATCTTTTATTTCATTTAATATAATCCTTAATCGTAAAAACAACAGAAACAAATATGATATCACAAATTAAAGACATTTCTCTAAAGTTTTCGCCCGTATGATTTTTTTACTATTCGTTGCGAAATGTGGCGAATTTGTGAGAATTTTGCGAATTTTTGCTGTAAAACTCAATATTATGTTTTGGACTCTCAAAATTAAAATCTTTTTTATCAGTTTAATTTTATAATAACAGATTTTTAAAAAATACAGACGCTTTCTGAATTGCATTTTTTGTGTTTCAGATCGACATGAATAATAACTCACATTTTCGTAAATTTTCACATGATCGTACATGACTCTATTCCATTATTATTTTTATGTACAGAAAAGCGACGAGTTTCTGCTTGATTATAAGTTAGTGTAATCACTTTTTATTAAAAGATAGTTAAAAATTTTATAAGCTTTTTTAAGTGAAAATTTGTCCGTCGAAAATATTGTTGTGTCCCTTTGAAATCTCCAATTTCGCAAACAACGACAGACTTCGAAGCAACGCCATTTTTGTATTTAAATATTTTCTGCACAACATTTACAAAGTAAGCAATATAAAAAGCATCTTCAGGAACAAGTTTAATTTCCAATTATGCTTCGGTTTTATTGTCTAGTTAAAGGGCACTTCAAAATTATGACAACTTGAAATATACAATTTTCAATCGCACTTCTGGCATGAAAAAGTTCCCTCACAATTTACGTTGCAACAAACGATTTCTGCATTAAATTCTAGTTTTTTTATAAACTCACTATGTATCCCAAATATAATTTATGACAATTTTTTTATTTCATCGATTTACATTCTGCCTTCCAAAAATTTGTTAAAAATATTCTATTTTAACCAAAAAAATAAAACTATCCAACTCCATTTTTCACCATTTTAATGAAGTTTTCTAATGAAAAAATTTGTACATTCAGCAAAAGTTTTGCTAACACTTAGTTGATTCAAAATTAAAAAATCTTCGCTGAAAGTTAATAAAATTATTGCTAAACATTAGCAGACTGAAAAAAACTCAAAAAAAAAAAATATAGAAAAACTATACTTTCGTTAATTTGTTTGCTGAAAATCTTAAAAATTTTTTTTGTTATTCTTTCAGAAATAATTTACAATATGTCACAAAATACCACATAATAATACCACGTTGACTACACGAATTAATTAAATATCTACATGAATGGTTGTATAAATGATGGTATTTTTCAAGAAACGAAACAAATAACAAAATATGAAATATACAAACCTTTTTTTGATATAAGAAAAAAGAAACTTTAAAAATTATGAATATATTTGTCCTTGTCTTTCGCTTTGGTCTGTCTACCTGAACGTATATTTGTTTGCAATTTGCCCACACTACATTAATAATCACTATAACCATTTAGTTTACTAATACACATTTAATCTTTATTAAATTGAAATATGTTTTATTTTATCTTTACTTTAATTAATAGACAATTATTTTGACAAACCGGTGACAACACAAAATTTAAGTTTTTTGAATCCGTAGTCCTTTTGATTTATTTTGTATGAAAACCAGATACAAAAATCATACATGCTTCATTTTTTTATCTCTTACTGTTTAGTATCATTTTCATCATCTCTAATACTTCTTGGCATACCGCGACATATCCTTCATTCTGCGTATATATTTCAAACTGGTTGTCGTTCACACTTTTAATGTGCTTATCCGCATAATTTTTCTAGCAAAATAAATTAGTGAAACATTAGTTCAAAACAGTTAAGTGCTGAATAAGTACAACTAAAATTTTAGCTGAAAACACAATTTGAGGAAAAAATTTAATAAATATTTTAAAATAACTTGCTTGCGAAAAACTAAATTTCAATATCATTTTAAATCACTATTTTCAACTAAATAAAAATAACAGGCACCCTTATGTTGGTATATATTGTAATTTTCAATGTATATTTGTTATCTTAAAAGACGATTTTTATTGAATATATATTTTTATTTTCATAAATTTACTTAAACTTAAAGGAAAATACTTAAACATTTCAAATACTTACGTATTTCGTAGTGAAACTAATGCTTATTTACAAATATTTAAACATTTCTGCTAAATAATATATTCGAAACACACAAGAGTTATATTCTCGATAATTTGATTTGCAAAAAAATCCTTTTACCGTGAAATATTAACATATAAAGTATGAACACAGAAAGTATGGACTACAAAATTGATGTATGTAGCTGAATATGGGAGATATAAGTAAAAAAAAAACTTTAATTGGATCTTCAGTTCCCTACCAGCGACTAAAGTTGCCGGTTTTAGTGCATTTTTACCAAAAAAAAGATTCGATTTTGTTTCGAAATAGGGTTCGAAAGTTTCAAAAATTGTTTAGTTTATTACTGGAAAAACATTTTTAAACTTTCTGTAGAGTAATTTTAGTTCAGCAGAGAATTTTTTAGTTTAGGCCAAGTACAATTTCTATACACTAGGTTTATTTAAATTTGTATGTACAACAATTGTATGTGTTCAAAATTAAAAAAATACTCTGGTAGACCAAAATTACTCAACAGAAAATTAAAAAATATTTTTCCAGCAATAAGCCAAAAGTTACGATACTTTTAAAAAAAAATTCGAAATTTTTTTTTTTGGTCAAAATGTCGGTGACTTCAAACTCTGGTAGGGAACTGAAGATCCACTTCAAATTTCTGTTTACTATATTTTTAATTAAAACTTTCAACAGTTCAATTCATGAAACTGGATTTCTTTCTACTACAAAAAAAAAAGCTTTTGACACTCAAGATAAAATAGTTATTACTGCTGAAATTAGAGAGATGATACAAAATAAAAGAAGATTAAGAAAAATATGGCAAACCAGTAGAAACCCTAATGACAATGACAAAGACAAAGCATTTGATAAGGTCTGGCATTATGGATTATTTTTTAAATTAAAAAAGCTACTTCCAACACCATTCTACTTGTTACTTAAGTCCTATTAAGTGAACGACAATTTTATGTGAGAGCAAACAACGAAACATCCCAAATATATAGCATCAATGCAGGCGTTCCGCAAGGCAGAGTCTTGGGACCTATACTGTACACAATATATACGTCAGACATGCCTTTTACTGCAAATGTTTTAGTGGCAACTTATGCAGATGACACAGCAGTACTAGCTTCTAGCCCATGTCCTATTGAAGCTTCAAATCATGTACAAAATGAACTAAATCAAATTGGAATCTGGCTTAACAAGTGGAACATAAAAGTAAATACTGAAAAATCGGTACATGTCGTATTCAGGTTACGTAAAGGCGATTGTCAACAATACTGAAATTCCTCAAAAGGATAGTGTCAAATATCTTGGTCTCCATATTGACAAAAGATTAACATTGAGCACTCACATTAAAGCCAAAAAAGTACATTTAAAGAATTAAGAGTAGACGGCTCTATTGGCTGCTAGGCCTGACGTCCCAACTAAGTCTTGAAACGTAAGTATTAATATATAAAACCATTCTTAAGCCAGTATGGACGTTGTGGGGAACTGCTAGCAACTCAAATATTGAGATATTACAACGATACCAAAATAAAACATTGATGTCAATTGTCAATGCTCCAAAATTTGTATCAAATATAACTGTAGGTTAAAGATTAAATCAATAGATTCAGCGAAAATTATCTAAAAAGACTATGTAATCACTGCAATCCATTGGCTATCTCTCTACTAGATGATACTGAAGGAATTAGTAGACTTAAGCGGCATCATATTCTTGATTTACCATTTCGCTAAAAAATAAATGTATTCAAAATGTAATCGTTTTCAAAGTAATAATTAACTTTCCAATCTGTAAATTTATATTCATAAAATATTTCTTTTAATATTTATGTTTAATCAATTTGTAAATGTTGAACAGAAACTTCAAACAAGCAAAGACGTTTTAACTCCGCGGTTATTATTCAGATAACTAAATATTTTCCTGAAGATGGACAATAAAATTGTCCGAAATATCGAAAATAAAAATAATAATTAAAAACAAAATTTAAAAATTTGGTTTTTATTATTGCAATCCATGACCTTAAGCCGAACTAAATTCATCACATAATTTTTAATTATTATAAAAATTCTATATTTTTAATATGTTGTTGTTCTCGCTGGATTCTAACAACCACTGTAATTTTTTTTTTATTTTATCATATTTGCTTATTATCCTTAAATAGATGGATTGTAAATAAAGTTTGTTAAAAAAAAAAATAAAAATATTTTCAATTACTATTTAAACTGAAAAACCTATAGTTTCGCTCCAATTTTAAATAAATTCATTAGACAAAAAGAAAATTAAAGGATACATGTTTTATTTTATGCACACAATCTGATGGTTAGGAATTTGTATATAGTGGTTTGAAAGCCCAAAAGAAAAACAAAATTTAAAAAAAAATACTACTTAGAAATTCTCTGAAAACACAAATAAAATCTATGAAAATACTAATTTGTATAAATAAAGAAAAGTTTCATGTGCAATTTTTTGTCATTTCTGCTTAATATTTGTAAATTCAATTTTGTGTAAATTTTTGTGTCATTTTTTAATGTCTCTCACGTTTTATACTTCACCTAAACACTTTGATTTTTATATTTTATACCCTTGTTTATATCATCCTTCAAATTTTTTCCTCTCAACATTTTTCTTTATCTTTTAAATATATGTATATTCAAAGTAAAATTTTATTTTGTATTTTTATTTTATTTATTAATTTATTAATAACCAGCACTAGCTGATATGTCCTTCGGCGCGTTGTAGCGACAACAGACCTCTGGTGGGAATCGAACCCACTACCCCCGCACTAATAAGCCAGCACGCTACCAACTAGCATGCCGGGGCGCACTCACAACGTAAAATATTTTTTTGAATTCAACCTTATTCGCAACGCAAGCACTATGATATTGCTATAAATACTAAAGGGTCCGCCAAATAACTTCTTTTTTTTTTTGAACTCAAGAACCAATTGGACTTTGTATGGCGTCATACCAAGGTCTTTATGCAAAATTTGTCTCAATGATGTCTCCGAAATGTTCAACTGTTGAGAACGACGGTGAATTGATGTTGATGGCGCTTCACGCACACTTTCTGCCACAGCAGCAATATTCTCGGTGTACGCACTGTTTTTGGCTTTTCACGATTTGGTTTATCGATGAGGATGCCAGTTTCTTTCACTTTTTTCACAAGATAACGAACATACGGACCATATTCGTTCAGTGGAAGGATAAAACTAATTATCTGTCAAATCAGACATGAGCTAAGTGTTACCATTCACGAAATAAGCACTAGTTGAAAAAAAAAAACGTTAGATGGCGGACCCTTTATTTTAATTGTTTTTGTTTCAAACATCAATACTAACTATTTTTAACTACTATAGGGTACCGTCTATTACAACTAAAATCCTACTAGCAAAAATAAAATCTATACACGCACAAAGAATTGTTATTAGGGTTCTTAAATTTGATGACCAGTTCGCATTTGGATTTTTGAATTCAAGATTATGTTTAACAATTCATGGAAAATAGTGCATAACAAAACATGTTCACTTAAAGGAACCTTAAAAATGGCAAGTGATTTTAAAATTTTTATAAAAACTTTATGTTGAGAGTAAAATTTTAACTCTCAAACAAAAATTAGTATAAAATTGTAAATTTTTTTTAATATTTTTGTCCTAATAAAATATATGTACTCTACCCACAAATTTGGCCTTTGATATTTAAAGCCCTAAGCTTTTCCAAGCGTCATTTTATGTGAAAGCTTAATATATCTAATACGCAAATGTTTGTTGAAAATTTAACCTTTGGCAATGGAGATCTAAATTATTGTACAGCTACAAACATTGGCTATAATGTGCAGAGTTTAAAAAAATCTGTGTCGGATAAAATATTTTGTTATTGGTAGCTTAAATTATGACAGCAAAAAGTATTTTTTTAGCTGAAATTTGATATTCGTTTGTATTTCAAAAGATGCACTGTCTCTGACCAAAACAAATATAATATGTTTTCTATATTTTTCCTTTTTTTAACTTTTATGGAATCAAATCATGGATTGTTTATGTTGTTTTTAAATACATATGGGTAGTTCCATATCAAATCAACTAAATGGTGAACCATATCTCTTGCGAATTTTATGATTTTTTGTAGGATTACAGTATATCAAATACCTAAGATTGGGGGTATAGGCACATCTGGATCCGTAAATATGAAAATCGGGCAACGTTATAAAAATGTACAAATCTGCACTTACTTCATTGTAATTCTCTTGAAAAGTGTTATAGGTACGCAACTCGTCAAGGCAAACGCATTGGAAAGGTTAACAAATTACCTTTGTTTTTATATATAACATGATATTTTATTTTGAAAGGTCAAAGTTCACTTTTCTTAAGATATAAGTCGAGAAGCTATATCTTTGAAAACCACTTTTTTAAAAATTTAAAAAAAAAAATTTGTTAAAGATGATTTCCTTCTCTACATTTGTGTCAAATTTCAAAGTGGAGGTATTTTTGAATCCAGCAATATAAATGATATTGTAAAGGTATATATTTTACAGGGAAATTAAGACTATGTAACAAAAAGAGTCCGTTCATCGGTTCCCGCTGATTGCGATTAAATTTTGATGTTTTATAAAGAATCAAAAATTAAGAGACCCATTTTTTTTAAGTTGCCCAATCTCACATTTAGGTATTACAAACTATATGACCCATTTTTCTGCATTTTGCGCTTGTTTCATTATTTCTTCCAAAGAATCTACACGCTGCGAACTTCCGCTGTAAACATTTGTAGTTGTTTGAGTTGAAATATAGTATATTTATTTTTAAGTGAAAAAACAGTCATTTCTAGAAGAAATTTCACTTCCGACTACAATTGTAGTTCATTAAAAAAAAACAACTCACACATATTATTCTCTATTATCGCATATATTATTCTCTATTAAAATTTAATGGACACGTGTTTTTTCGATATTCGTAAGCGTTTGTGTTTTAGACGAAGTTTCACAAATAGGTGCATTAAACTTCATATGTTTTAAAATACATTACTGCCATGTGAAAATAATTTCGAATATATCAGTTTTGAGACATGCTCCCATACAAAAATTTTATGAAAATTATAGTCGAAATACGCAATATGCACACAGAAAATAAATTAATTGCAAATCGGTTGAAAATATAAAAAATATTTTGCTGAACAAGAAATTTTATACCGATTGCTAAATTTTCTTAATTAACACAGATTAAGTATTAAAGAGTGATTTTTTAAGAGCTTTTGGATTTGATTAAAAAAAAAAAAATTATGAGAAATGTGTGAAATCTTTATTGGAGTCGATAGAACGATCTATATAATTCAATGTTTAAAGATGATTTCATGTAAATTTAGGGTCCAATTTTGGCATACTCTCTCCAACATATCAACTGGTATCTCACGAATAAATTTAATTTATTGGCTTAAAGTGCGTAATATTTCATATTGGCTTCCAGTGCGTCAGCCGTTGAAGGCTTTTCCCTGTAGACATGTGCCTTAACATAGCCCCACAAAAAATTGTCTAAAGGCGTTAAATCTCACGATCTAAGCTGAAAATTCACCAGTCCGAAACGTGAAGTAAACTTATCATCGAACTCGAAACTCAATTGGGCCATTGTTTCACGGGCTAAGTTGCACCGTCTTGTTGAAACCACGTGTCACCCAAGTCCAGCTCTTCCATTTTGGGCAAAACAAATTTGTAATCATCTTTGAAAATTTTGCAATTTTGCTTGTTCACTTATCCATTCAACCGGAAATGAGCTTCATCTTCATCCAAAAGTTAGCCGTTGTGGTAGGTCGTGTGGCTTCAATACTTGCACCAGCTCTATTTTAAAAGGTTTTACACCCAAATCCTACAACAAAATTTTCCACGTAGTGGCGTATCAGAAGCCCAACTGCTGCGAACGGCGCCGAATCGATAATTCACGGTCATCAACAACACTTGCGGATATAGCTGCGATATCTTACTTTGGCCGCACTCTACGTATGCCTGTTGGTGGTTTAATGTCCAATAATGTAAATTTGGTGCCAAATTTAGTCACAAGATTCCAAATAGCCGCCTCAGAACGTCGCTCAAACCGACCATAAATTGGGAGAATTGCACGATGCTCTTTCTTAACCGAGAATGAATTTTGATAATAAAATTAAATAATCTGCCAAACTTGCTCGTTTGTAAGTCGATTCATGGATAAATTATAGACCAACCTGAACATGTTTAATAGTAACATGTTACACGGAAACAGCTGAGCTGCCAAAAACAGTGTTGCCCAAAAGAAAGTTGCTAAAAAATTATCCTTTATTACAATCAATAATTTAGTAATATAACCAAGTTTATTCTGCAATTCTTTAATAGTTGGTAAAACCAACCAATACTGAATTAAAATAATAATTGTGGTAATGATCGATAGACCCAACAGTATCAAAATATACAAATTAGTACTGGAAACTAACAATGTGGTAGAATCAGTAGATTTTCAATATTAAATAAAGGGTGTTTTTTATAGATGTATAGAACTTTGCACCTACCAAAATTTTACAAATTTGGAAACAGTGATGTCAAAAAGAGCAATATTTGAAGTTGAATTGACATGGTTCAACCCATATTTGTTTGCTTTCGAATTTTTTCTCATTTATAATTAACCGTATTTAACCAAAACACACACACAAAAGGAGTGATATTTGTTTAGCATATTTAGAAAACATTAATTAGAATTTTATAAACAAGATTTTTAATTTAAACTTTTTAATTATAAACCATTAAAATAATATGTTTTTATTAAAACTAATGTTATTATTTGCTATGCTTTACGAACTTTTTTTAATGTTGTTTTAAAACAGCGACAGCGGAGCACTTTTACATCGGTATTGAACCTATCATTGCACATAAATCGAATTTTTGCTTTACTTTAGAACATCACTACTATACATTAGGGGTATAACTTTTAAATATCCAAGGCCCAGTGTGGGGTTGTATGAATAGGTTCGATTTTAATGCTCGCCAAACCCAACGTTGTCATCTGTGCATATGGGTGGTATAAATATTGAGGAATCAGATACTCTTGACCGTCTTCTCGGTGTAGGAAATACTTCACCCCAATTTGATCTCCTTAATATTTATACCACCTTTATTCGACCGAAAATGGAATACAACTCCCATATATGGCATTAGCTTCAAAGTCTATAGGACCGTGTTCAATGGAGGACGTTGATAATTCCAAAAATAAGAATTATTGACAACATGACAGGGCAATTACTCAATTACACCCAATTACATGTAATTAGATTTACGAATGTAATTGGCCTGTAATTAAATACACAAATATTGGTATTATGTCCCATGTCTGAAATTGACAAAATTTTAAATTTTCCAAGCAAGCGTCTAAGCCAACAAGTGTGATCGTAGGTCCGAAATTATTAATTATATGACAAATTTCGCAAGTGAATGATTTTAAAATGTAATTGACGCCGCCCATGTGACATTAAATTTTCAGCTTTCAATTAAAAAAAACATAGAAATACCGATTGCTTGAAAAAAGCTCTACTTTTTAAGAAAAAAAGCTAAATTAAGCTTAAATTTTAAATAGAAATGACAAAAATTAGCAAATTTTTACAAAATAAGATAAAATAAGCAAATATCACAAAATGAGCTGAAAAAAAAACTCTACCAATATATTTTAAAATGTTCGTAATTTCAAGATCACAAATTGTATTCAATCTAATAACCCTATGCTTTCAAAACCAGGGCATCAATTATGTATCTTTTTTACGACACACGACAATGAAATGATGATGGATCATTATCGTTTCAGGGATGGAACTAATTTTGTTTATTCATCTCATGGCTTATAAATGTCATATGAAACCGATGCAACAAAATTTTTTACATTTACGCTGTTAAAACGAGAATGATTTAGATGTCATTTCATTGTCGTGTGTCGTAAAACAGATACATAATTTATGCACAGGTCTGACTTAATTGTTATTGTGCTAGTAGCTCATCAGCTGGAAATACGATTTTAAGTGTATTTGAAAAACAAAATTACAATATATTTATAGTAATTAAATGTGCTAAAGTCCCAAAACTTATTTAACAAATTGTGAAAACAATCTGCTGTAGGCTTGTCCCTATCCGGATTTCATTCCTGCCTAAGGAAATCTTCAGGGGACTTTGTTATTAGAATTTCTAGAGATATTTGCTATGTTAAATCACAAACTCAATGAGAATCTCTTGTCCTCGTCTAGGAGCGAGATTCAAAATTTAAAATATCAAAGAAAAAACAAAAACAACAACAAATATATATTTGACCAAACTAATAATTTAATCAATTTGGAGCCATCACAATATACTAGATACTTTTTACCACTCTAGTAGTTAATAAATGCAATTTTATTATTTCATATTTAAAAATGTAATGGTAAAGTGCGCAGAAATAAATATTTCCCTTCTTTTTTTAATTAAGTCGATTTATTGAAAATTTCATAAGTTGTCAATTAAAAACTAATGGAATCAATTAAATATTTACTCAAATTCGGAACTTGCTTGATATTTGTTATACTATCGCTCAAAATATATTGTTGTTGTTTTTTGTAATATTTATGTATGTACTTGTTTTTATTATTGTTTATGTATTAGTAATAAATATTTTAAATTTATTTTCTTTACACCAAGAGAAATAAAGTGCCAACCGAATTGAAAAGTGTTATATTAAAGGTTACAACTTATAAATTCAGTTAGTACAACGATATTTACTTTAGATTTATAAATATGTTGGGTGTTGCACTAAAATTCAGTAGAATTAACCGAACTTTGTTGTGAAAACTAATGTTAAGTTGTGCCAACCGTCTAAAATTCGTAATAACCTAATTTGAGTAGTAGTAACCAAATTTCAGTTAGCATATAGCTAAATTTTTCTCTGGGTGTAGTTTTATTAATTTTTATAAGGTTGATTACTTTATGATGTGAAAAAATTTAATATGAGTATTTTTAATCTGAATATTAATTTATTCAATTGCAAATGTAATTTTTCAAGTTAAATTTTGTTTATAAAAAGGAAACCATTATTTTTAACAAAAAAAAAATGCTGAAAATAAATTAAAAATTATTGAAAAAAAAATACTCTCGTTTTAAACAAATGGGCTAATTTTGCAAAAAAAAAAAACTCAAACAAAAATTTGCATTTCAATAGAAAGAAAAAAAATTAATTTTAGTGTGAATTTGTTCACATAAGTATAAATAAATCTGCTAACTAAATGAGAATTACATGAAGGTTTAAATTCAATGTTATAAAATTCAATCTATAAAAATACATTTAGCATTGCAACAATAATTTATCCAATTGTTTTTTTCTTTTTGAGAATGTATGTATTGATCGTTCTTTAATAAAAGTAGTTATTATTTAATTCAAAAATTATTCAATTAAAGAGGTATGAATTTCTAATTGAATTAGAAATTTTCGTTGTTAACGGAATTTTAGCATTTAAAGTTTTTGAATCGGTGGTTTTCTTGATTGAAATGGGTTTTGTATTTTTTTTTTGTGTGTGAGACATCACCTATATTCAGGAGTAGAAATATTTAAAGAAAAAATTTAAAGAAATAATTAATGGTAAGTAAGTATTTCTATTTCAGTGGCCCAATGTCATATTTAGGGGTTAAAAAGAGGAGTAAAAAGTTAATTTTTTTGGTTTCGAGATTTATTTCGAGTTGTCTTAGAGAAATTTTAGACAAATGGGGTACCTAATGAAAGAGTATTTGGAGACACATTAACTCGTATACAAAACTTTTCAGATAACTTTCAAGTATTTTTGTTATTAAAAAAATGTATTTTAAGTGACATTGAAAATTATTTTTTTTTTAAGAGTTATAGTTGTATTGTACGAGGGACACTATTTATATTTCGGGAATACCAAATAATAACAAACATTTCTAAATGAAAATGGCTTTATTATTTTTCGAAATATTCCCTTTGATGATCAATACACTTTTACATTCGTTCAAACCTTTTGTCATAGCAGTTTTTTCATTCCTCTTGAGACACCTCCAAAACATGGTTTTTGAACGCTTAAACTGCTTCTTCAGCGTTCGTAAATCGTTGACCACGCAGTTTAACATTGATAATCGGGAACAAGAAGAAGTCATTGGGTGCCAAATCAGGACTGTACGGAGGATGAGTCATCAATTCGATGTTTTGACTGATCAAAAATTCATTATTTTGACGAGATGTGTGAGAGCTTATTGTCATGATGGAAAATGATTCGTCTTTAGCGGTTGGTTTTACGAGTTTCTCCGAAGACTTCCGGCAAACAAATGGTCGTGTATCACTCAGAATTAACCATCCTACGTTGCCCAAGAGGAATAGTGGCCACATGACCCATTCTGCCGAAGAAACAGGATACAATTTGATTCGCTGTGCTTCTTCCACGAACAACTTTTGTTGGTTTTAGCTCGTCTTGGAATACCCACACGTTCGATTGCTGTTATGTTTCCGGCTCATACGTATATATCCAAAATTCGTCACCGTTTACGATTTTAAACACGTCTTTTGAAGCACCACGGTAGAACTTTTTAATCATTTCCTTACACCAATCGACGCGAGAATTTTTTTGGACGATTGATAAATTATGGGGTATCCAATGAGAACAAATTTTTTTTACAACTAAGTGTTCATGCAAAATCGAATGTATTGAAGTGGAACTAATGTGCAAAGATGCATCTATCTCACAATATGTCACATGACGATCTTGTCTTATCAGTTCACGCACTGCATCCATGTTTTGTGGCACAACAACCGATTTTGGGAGACCTTCACGGAATTCGTCGGCAACCGAACTACGACCACGATTGAATTCACTATACCAGCGATATACTGTTGTTTTTGACGGTGCTTTATCGCTATACAAAGAACTAAGTTCATCGACACATTCTTGTGGAGATAATCCACGTCGAAAGTTGTGAAACAAAATCCAATGAAAACCTACACTTGAAATTTCCATTTTATGGCCAAATTGATTTTCTTAACTCACTGTAAACAAACCAAATAGCACTTGTACATCAAAAGGTTGTGAGTACGTTTATGCTGAACAATTTTTAACTTTATTATGGTGTTGCCAGATTTTAGCTATTGACATTAGTGTTGCCAGTACCCCCGTATATATAATGACATTTGAGTTATATTGCATATATAATGGCATTTGAGCATTTTCCTATATTTGTAATTGTTCAACTTTTATGCGACTTTTCTCGAAGAGCTGTTTAAACTATATTTTATTTATTTCAAATAAATTGCACACCTGTCAATAGTGATATGAAAACACTGAGTGCAAAAACATCTTAATTACATTAATGTCACACATGTTTGCACCCAAAATTATATAAATTTTGACCCCACCTTTCATCCCTTTAACGTGAGAATGTTCAAATACTTGTCCCTTATTTTTTTCTCCTCTATCACAGTATCATTGAGTTTCTCCTTGTCAGCGTGCCTAAATCTATTACAAATATGTACATATTACAAAAAAAAAGGTTCTGCAAAAAGTCGAAAAATCTTCAGTAGTAATATTGATAATAAAGGGTGTCCCAAGAAGAGCGCAATTTTTAAATTTTAAATAAAACACAGATATTTAAAAAAAATCGTGAAACTTTATTATATCGTAAAGAAGACAGAATGAGGTTATGTATGGAACAATACATCGTGCAGATGGCCGCCGCGGCTTTGCTGGCATGCACGCGATCTTTTAATGAAATTTTCAATGACCGTTTTGCATGAATGCTGCGGTATTTCATTAATGCAGCGTCCAATTTCCTCTTTTAAGGCTTGAGTCGTCGTCGGCTTATTCGCGTAAACCATCGACTTCAAAAAACCCCAAAGAAAAAAATCTAATGGTGTTAAATCGCACGATCTAGGCGGCCAATTCTGATCTCCAAAACGCGAAATAACACGACCGGGAAATGACTGATGCAGCAATTGAATTGTTTATCTGGCTGTATGACATGTGGCGCCGTCTTGTTGGAACCACATGCCCTCCACATTCATTTCTTCAATTCTAGGCAAGAAAAAACTGGTTATCATTTCACGATACCGAACACCATTGACTGTTTGCGCTTGACCTGCCTCATTTTCATAAAAAAAGGTCCAATGATTCCTCCAGCCCAAAAACCACACCACACAGTGACACGTTGAGGATGCATTTGCTTCTCGTGAATCACTCGAGTATTTTCCTCACCCCAAATGCGACAATTCTGCCTATTGACGAAGCCATCAAGATGAAAATGGGCCTCGTCACTGAAGATGATTTTATCGGCAAAATCAGCATTTTCATGTTGTCTCTCCAATACCCAATTAACGAACTCCCTTCGCTGTCCATGGTCAGCTGGCTTCAGTTCCTGAGTCAATTGAACTTTGTATGCATGAAGATGCAAATCTTTCGTCAATATTCGCTGCAAAGTGGATTTGGAGACACCAATTTGCTGAGCTCGGTGTCGAATTGAGGTGGATGGATTTTGAGCGACATCATCACGTACAGCTGCGACATTTTCGGTCGATCGACCTGGTCGATGGCGCGTTGTTGTCTTGACATCACTACCAGACCCAGTTTCGGCAAATTTATCCATTAATCTCTTTACAGTTGACTCTTTTGGAGCATTATTGTGACCCCAAATTGATGGCAATTTGCGAACTGTAGCCGCAAAACTTTCACCATTTTGGTAAAACAATTTCACAATGAGAATGCGTTGTTCATTCGTGTAGCGCTCCATTTTTACTAACCTCGTACCTTCTACTAGCAAACAATAACAATTGTTCAAATTTCAAACAATGGCACTTCGAATGTTGCCAGATTTAAAAATTGCGTTCTTCTTGATACACCCTTTATATTTTCATATGGAAAGATTTTTTTTGCTGTGTTATTAGAAGCAAGTATAAAATTTTGTGTTTTTTCTTAATATTTCATTTTTCATTTTCAATGGATTTGCAATTTAAATACAAAAATTTGTTCATTGGAATAGTTAGTTTATGCAAAAATTTTAAATATTTTTAAATTGCATGAAATTCAGATTCAAAAAAAGTTAAAATTTCTATGTCCTTGAAATGCCATTGCGATATACTAACAGAAATGCCGACATGATTATACTCAAATTAAACATAATTATGTGAAGATTCATATTTAAAAAAAAAAATAATTATTTTTCTATAAAATTTTGAAAAATTAACCAAAATATTAGATGGATTTAGCTTAGGTCTATTAAATGTATGTGTTACAAAACCAGTTTTTTTAGGAAGTTGAATAGTGTTGAAATTAAAAAAAATATATATATAAATCTAAACATTAAAACTACACGCGCGCTTCGTTAGTCTAGTTGGTAGAGTGCTGGCTTGCCAGTGCGGGTGTTGTGGGTCCGATTCCCACCAGAGGCACTGGTCTGTTTTCGCTACAACGCGCCGAAAGCCATATTAGCTAGTGCTCGGTTAGGATAATAGGATATAATTTATAATGATAACACTGTGATAGTCGAAAAATGAACTTCGATAAATCCTTTTCGAACTATTAGGGGGAGTCCCCTGAGTGCGAAAGTATATTTGGAAGTGTCAGATTGGCCCCAGTTTTTGAGAAATCGGTATATATCTATTTTTCATGGATATAGCTAAGTCTGCGCTATTTAAAAAACTTTTTTTTTCGACTGTATTAGTTTTGTTTGCCTTCTTAGCTTTTTTTTACGGAATGTTTTGACTTTTTTTCAAAATTTCACGACATTTAAACCATTAATGTCAATCAAAAGTAACGATTTTTGACCATTTTTAGGCATTTTTTCAGGTTTTTAGGTCGTCTTACCAAAATGTACCAACTTATAAGAAAAAAAAAAACACAAATGTACTTTTGCACTCAGGGGAGTTCAAATGGATTCATGGAAGTTAATTTTTTTGGGGTCAAAAACTATCACAGTGTTATTAATAAATAAAAAAAAATTAAAAAAAAAAAAATTACAGACATTATTTTACCCGATTAGGATAGGCAGCAATGTGATTTTAGAGATTTTCAGAAAAAGTCGTTTTTTAAATTTTTTGCGCTTATATAATTTTTAAAATACAGTTAATCGTGTATGTGCCAGAAAACGAAACCGCATAACTAAAACGAGTTTACAAGATTTGGTGTGCCAGATTCCGTTTTAAATCGAGCAGTTGTACCTTGTCGAAAGTAAATAGAATGTGGATTTTTTCATAGAAAGGTTTATTAAATAATAAAATCAACACTTAGTATTACAAATTTTAAATGTTTTTTATTTATTTTAAGTCAAAAAGCAATCTTTTAATAGCTTCTTCAATTTAAAACAAGACTTTTAAAAATCTCTTAATATTTTATGTATTTTTAAAATTTTTTTTTAAAATTACATTTACGAAGCTTTTGACATTTAAAAATTTTTTTTTCGAACAAAACTTCGAATATACCAAAACGAACGTTTTTAGGAACACCAATTTCTACATGACTCTTTTTCAAAAAAGTTTGCTTTTTTAAAACGACTCGATATCCAGCACATAGGCAAATATGGTAGAACCATGGCTATTTTTTAAAGTGTTTATAATGTTTTTTTTTCGCCGATAAAAATTTTAAAATTTCAGCATCTTAAAACCATATTAATGGACGGTCAAAAATTACGAAGAAAAAAAAATATAAATAAATTTTCATATTAGATATTTATATTAGTTTTTGTATTTTTTTTCACATTTTCTCAGTTGAATATTAAAGGTATTGACTCCAGTGGCGTACCCAGGGGGGGGCCTGGGGGCCAAAGCCCCCCCCCCCCGAAATATTTTCGATTTTTTATTTTATTTTTGTTTTTGTTAGTATGTAATAAATGAATTTATAATATTTTTTGAGTTTACATAATGTATAAAAAAATAATAGAGTTGGGTGTATTATGTTATATAAACCTTGTTTTTGAATACAATACCCTCTATTTTTGAAAATGTGAATTATTATTAATTGAGAATATATATTTTTGATTGCAACACTAACGAAGCTGTCAAATGGTAAGTACTAAAAAGGCATACTGTAAGTATGCTGTAATATTGGAAAAAGTTTACACAACCGAATATGTAAATTCGAATTTTTTCTGAATGTCGCAATTTGCAATAAAATTTTAAATATCACGCACAACTTGTCCAAATTCTTGCAGTCTGTCAATTTAGATATTATAAGGCGTACGATCACAGCCATGTAGTAATTGACATGTTAAGCACAATGTGAACAAATGCCGAAGAAGAATTCTTTTTAATTTACACTGAGACCATTAATATGGTAACGGCGCACAGTGAGACAACGCCGGCATTAAATAGAAGGAGTCATTGTAGAGCTCTGAAATTTTGCACAGGTTATTTTTGAGACAATTCCAGATTTAAAAAAAAAAATAAGAAAATTCGCCAACTCTTACGCCCACCTCCTATACAATCGAAATTTGTAAAATGCCGTATTGTCCGTAATACTTTAGTTTATAATACTTTTTAATATCATCATGGTATTCTAATTTTTTCAATTTCATTCTCATTCTAAAATTTAGAATCTAAATGAATTAATATAAGGATCTGATGATATTTGCAAATAGTGCATTACATCTTCATTCGTAGAAATACGTGAATTTTTACGAGCCTACAGTTTCTATACTCCTTATTCATTGCTTCTTGCGCTTCTTCGGATAACATTCCTGTAGCAAAAAAAAAAGTTAATATTAAATAAAATTTAAAAAAATACTTTCAAAAATAAAAATTGCAAACAAACCTATTGGCAATATAGCCTCATATACCATTTTGCTGCCGTGAGTGAGAATGAGAATGATTTGTAAACATGCTATTGCATGCTAACATACGTATAGCGACAGAATGTGCGCGTTGCGTATTTTTTGAAGTTTTTTTATGTTTAAAGTACTTTTGCAAACTTTTGCTATATGTCCTTTACTTTAAATGAAAGCTGAGACTTCAATCTTTCATTTGATATAAGTCTGCACCAAGGGCGAGGGGCTGCTCTATATTTGCTAGTTTATTGAAAAAACAAAATGTTCAATTTTTACACCACAGTTCTGTTGTTAAGCAATTTTTTTTGTGTTTTTTTTTTTAAATTTATTTTTTCATCTACTCATTCTACAACAACTAAATTAATTAAAAAAATACTTTAAAGGGTTATTTTTTTTATTAATAAGATTTTGAATATTACATATTGAACTAACATATTTCAAGCGCATTGGCATACCTCAACTTTGACTTGCTCTAGACCAAAAAGTAATGAAGTTATGAGGCTGAAAATTCAGGGAATTGTTACTCATATATCTGTTAATATACTTCCATCCAAATTGTACGACACACCAAAAACCATTTTTTGCCGCGGTTACTATAGGGCTGTCTCACTGTGCGGCGTATGGTATTGAGCCACGACTACCAAGACGCGTTGGAACACAGAAATACCGATCAAATTTACAAGCAGCTGACCCAAAGGATTACTATAGAGCAGTGTTGTTTATTCCCTATTTAGAAGAAGTTATAGCAAGTATGAAAGATAGATTTACTGGGCATGAAAGTGTTGTTAAAAATTTTATAACATTGTACCAAGTCAAGTCGTTAATGCCCTATAAAAAGAATTTAATAACATTATAGAATTTTATAAAATTGATTGAAAAGATCAAACTAATGTTATATTAAATGAAATTGATCTACGGAAACACTACTGGAAAAATAAAAAAGAAAGACCATCAAATCTGCTAGATGCTATTCAAGATTGCAACAAGGAGCTTTTTCCAAACGTTCACATGTTTTTACATTTACTGATAGTAATTCCTGTTACAACTGCATCCGCGGAGAGAAGTTTTTCCACCCTAAAAATAGTGAAAACATATTTAAGGAATTCTATGGGTGAATACTAGACTTGGTGCTCTAGCTCTTGCATCAGTGTATCGAGAAAAGGTTGAACCTGACCAAATCATTGACACTTTTATGAAAAAAATTCGTCGAATTAACTTTTAAGAGTTTTGTTAATATGATAGCTCACTTTAAAAATCAAAATAAAATTATTTAATTGATACATAAATTTGTTTAATATTTCAAAAAAAAACAACTTGTTTGTAGATATAAAAAAACTAAAATAACAAAGACATGTCAAAACATAAACATTTTGCTTCAAAATTGCTATCATAACTGGGTATAACGTCAATGGTAACTTTCCTATTCAAAACTTATTTAACAGATACAAAATATTAAATATAGGCTCTGGTATGTAAAAAATTATATGCTTTTCAAACAAAAAAAAATTTAATAAAAAACAAAAATTGGGCCCCCCCGAAACAAAATCCTGGGTACGCCGCTGATTGACTCTGTTTTAATATACAATACTCCGTTGTTTATCATTTGTTATTATACAAAAAAAACAAAACTAATTAATATTACCTGCAACCATATACAGGGAACATTTTTTTTTTATGTTTTTATTATTACGATGATCATCATAGCATCCTATATAAATACCTTTGAAAGACAAAAAACCCATAGGGGATATTAAACATTAAATATATGAAAAAAGATGGCTGCGTAATAAAAAATAAAACAACTGAGAAAAAGATTAAAAATATCATTACCATTAATGTTGTACAACATTACATATTATTATTATTTTTGGCGACATGGATTTTAAATGATTGAAATTAATCTTTGCATACGGATTTCTCAATAGCAAACCACAATGGCAAAAAAAAATATAAAAAGCAATGCTAAAACAAGCACACTAATGATATATACACACTCGTAGGCATCACATATACGTATACTGTTTAACATACGTTAAACACACAAACAAACAAGTGCAGTCAATCAGCCAACCAATACAACAAACCAACAAACAAGCAACTTAACGAAACGTAAAGTAATGAATGAACAAACCCATATACCAGCCCATTATAAAGGATCAGCCTTAGGTTCTTATACGTTAAATCGTGACAACTATGATGACAAACGCAGAGATGATGATGATACTCTTTAGTACTTGCATAGTGTTTTTATTGTTGCCATCATTGCCGTTGTAGTTGTTGTTCTTGTTACAAAGCTTTGTTTGTCTAGATGTGTTGAGTGCTTTTAAAACTCATGTCAATACGCCTAATATCCTATTACGATTTAAAACGCCATTGGCATTTTGTTGGAAGAGTCTTTGTAAATCGTTTGCTCAAAACTTGTTGTATTCACTTTTGTGCAATTTATTTATGTATAAACATATATAGACTTGCAAAAAAACACTTGATGATATTAAAGTAAAGCCAATTTATGAATACACTCAAAACAAAAAGTTAGTAAAAAACAATCTATTAAGCAGTTGTCACTAACACTGCTCAGCAAATTTAAACTTTTTGCAGAACCTGTCTTTCAAGTACATAGTTTTTAATAAATGCTGAGAAGTCTAATTAAATTACACATACAAATTGATCAGTAAAATCGGTCATATACATGTATCTAATTATATCAAATTAGTTATAATTTAATACAATTTAATATAACATTTTTCCATATCAGGGACATTATACTATATTTAATTAGATATAAATATATCTGATTTTATGTAATTTTAGCCAATAGTATGTATGCTTTTAGTGACTTGAAGTTATGCTTAAAAGTATTTAAGTAAAAAATTAAACTTTCTAGAAATCAACAATTTTAGAGACCAACATTTTTTTAAATTAAACAACGAAATGATTAAAAATTACCCACAACAAATTTAGTGTTTCAAAAATATATAATTAAGTAGTATTTGTCTTATAAAAAGTACACATTTTTTTTTGGTTTTGACATCAGGGTATATACCGACGGCTCAAAGATGAGTTGTGGTGTAGGCTCCGGGGTCTTCTTGGGTGAGTGTAACTTGCGATGTTCTTTCAGGCTACCTGATCACGCTACTGTTTTCCAGGCGGAAATTCTGGCTATCAGGGAAGCCTGCAGACTCCTGTCTGAAAGGGGGCTCGAGGGACAGTGGGCATCTTCGCCGATAGCCAAGCGGCTTTAATGTCCCTGAGCTCGTACGTCACATCCTCTGCTCTCGTTGGTCAGTGCAGGGAGGAACTGTCCAGGCTAAGCTGTCTATCCCAAGTTACTCTAGTTTGGGTCCCCGGCCACAGAGACCTCTACGGTAATGAAAGGGCAGACGAATTGGCAAGGGCAGGATCTGCCTTAAACATCTCCACATCGGTGTCAGTCGTTGCACCGCTGGGGATTGTTAAGGGGAAAATTTTCCGGCACTATTTTCGCAGGGCGGGGAACAGGTGGCATAATTTGGATACCTGTAGGACCGCGAGACTTACGTGGCCCAACTACGACCTAGGGCGTACAAACTCTCTCCTGAGCAGGAGCAGGAGGGATGTCTCGAGGCTGACGGCTGTTCTGACCGGTCACTGGCTGATTGGTAGGCATGGCATTAGACTTGGGGCATACCGGGCGAGGAGGAAACTGTGGAGCATCTTCTCTGCGATTGTCCGGCACTGCAGAATATTCGACTCCGGATCTTGGGTGACCATATACTGGACGACCTCTCGGTAATATCACGTGTGGGATTCGGTGATCTCATACGTTATCTTAACCGAACGGGGTGGGTCTAGTACTCCGGATACTAGTTCCTTACGGGTAGTGTGGTCTCTTCAAAACGGAGTCGCTTTCTGACTCTACTTGATGCTCACGAGTAGCGTGAGCTGCCACTTAAACCAACCAAACCAACCAACACATTTTTTTATTTGAAATTATATAAAAGTGATTTACTTGCAAATGATTTCGTTATAAAATTAATATGGTTATGTGTGAAGAAATATGTAATGAAGTCTTAACTTGCAGATAACTTAATTTGATATTGATGCTATATAAAATTATAAATAATATATTTTCTGTATGGCTTCACATATAGTTTAATAAGACTTAGCATGGGACCATATATAATCATGTCGATCACTTTATATTTGGATAATTATTATATGTAGTATGAAGTTATATATGGAATAAGATTTATCTTCAAATCTTCTTCCATAATAATACCATATAAAAAATTCTCCCAATAAAAATGATCAGATGTATTTGTATATAATGATATTAGCCGTAATGTGACTTTATTCAAAGTCTTAATCATATTATTTATGACTAGATATAACTATTTCTACCCGGGTACATTTATATGGGGATATCGCGCAAAATAATGACATATCATTACTTAACACCATAAAAAAAAATAGAAAAAGATTATGTTACCTATATGCTTACCAGTATGGATAAAAATAATGAGTCTAAAAATAACACAAAAAAAAATTATTTGTTAAAAATTTTTTTTTATTAAAAATCGTTAGTAAAAATCGGGATTCGTGCCCGGTCCAGCAGGTTGTCTGTCAACCGATATACCATCTAAGCTATATCGACATTTTATAAAGGGGGGTCCAACGACCCAACTTAATTTGACATTTCTTTGTTTTAGTGTTTGACAAACTCAGCCATGGAGAAGTACACAATTTAGCAGCGCATTAATATTGTTGAAGTATTTTACGAAAATGGGCGTTCACATGATTTTTTTAGTCAGCATAATCGAACAAATGTGTCCATAATCGGGAGAATTGTGCGCAAACTTCAGCAAACCGGGTCTGTAATGAGTTTTAAAATAGATTTTCAAAAAAAAGTTTACATTATTACTAAAATAATGATAAAAAATACTTATGGGTAACGCATTATTGTTTGTATTGAAATAATGGAAAACATGAATAGTTCTTAGTAAGCCCTTATTATTTGAGTTAAAGTAACTTTGAAGAGGAGTTTAATCGAAAGTTGTTGTCAGATTTCGCTGAATCAAAAAGCGTTAGATTTTTGCGATTAACTTTTCCAAGTGTATTTTATATATAAATGTTAACATCATTTTGTAGCAAAGGTAAGATTTGAAGAATTATTTTACTGTTTCAAAATTTTCTTATATTTTAATAAAATTTTGTAGTACATAAAATGAAACTAAAAAAAAAAAGTTAAAAAGAGTTAAATATTTTTTAAGAAAATGTTTATTTTACCATAAAAATAAGAAGAAAAAATAGTTGTATAAAAAAACAAAAACATGTCATTGGCAGTTCCTGGAGTCGAACCCGGAAACCTCTGATTCCTATGCCATCACGCTTCGACGCAATTGCCAAACGAAATATTAACATCTTGTCACCCGTGAAAAAGAATTCCTAATTTACACAGTTTTCTTACAGACGTAGATGTCATTAAATAAATGATTCATTTAGAAGTTGTTAAGTTTAATTTTGCTGGGTATATACACAAGGTCATTCATGTCATACAAAAAAAATATTTGAAAATATTTTACCTTATAGTGTGGAAAATTTCCCCATAATGTGCTCCCCGTGCATTTTGTGATAGACTGGGTATAAAAAATAAGATCTGCAATGAAACTGGACTTAAAACGAGCAAAGCGGTCATGACGTTTTGACATAAAAAAATTAATAACAAATGGTTAATAGCTTTGTTGTTCTACAGCTTTTTAAATAATGTATTTTCGTTAAAAACTGTTATTAATGCTATTATGCAAAATAAAACAACAACAATTTTTCTCATATATACTTTTGGCTGAATTTCAGTTTATGGGGGACACCCCTAGATAAAAAATCTGAATATGCCATCCCCTTCAGAATGTTCCCAGGAGTACGAAAATCATAATGAATAAGGGGGCTCACGCCCCCTATGGGCGTGGCAGTCGAAAAACGACCCGGCCCACCTACGTAGACAATATGGGTATCAAATGAAAGCTAATGTCTTCACGATTCCAAAAATAGCCATAGTTGCCAGATCGGGCAGTTTTTGCAGCCGATACGGCCATTTTTGTTATATAGGGGCGGGGGTGAAAAACGACCCACGCCACCTACTTAGGCAATATTGGTATCAAATGAAAGGAAATGTCTTCACGATTCCAAAAATACCCGTAGTTGCCAGATCGTCCAGAATTTGAGGAAGATATGTTAATTTTTATAAAATGGGGGAAGGACTTTTTTTTGTTTATTTCTTTTTAGCTCGGCCAGAGGCCGAGCACTCGAGATCCCCGCCGTCTAGAATTAAAACATACTGGAGTTAAAAACCCCTAAGCCCGGCCGTAGGCCAGTCACGCAGAAAAACTTTACTAAGCGAAGCCAGTATAACAAATTTTCATTAACCAATCAGAAGCTTTCAAGAGTTTTCCTCGTTTCTTAATTTTGTACTTATCCTCATTTATGATTTGACTCTTGACACGAGAACATCACTAAATATAGTAATCTTTTCGCACAAAATGCTCATTTTTGTTTGATTTTAACAAAATATAAGCAAAAAAAAAAGGAAAAAAAAAATTCCCCCACCCCAAATTTTGCCAAAATGCCCATATCGGCTACAAAAATCGCCCGATCTGGCAACTACGGCTATTTTTGGAATCGTGAAGACATTAGCTTTCATTTGATACCCACATTGTCTACGTAGGTGGGCCGGGTCGTTTTTCGACTGCCACGCCCATAAGGGGCGTGAGCCCCCTTATTCATTATGATTTTCGCACTCCTGGGGTCATTTAAGGGGGCGTGGCATTTTTTTTTCCAGGGGTGTCCCCCATAAACTGAAATTTTGCCATACTTTTAACCGAAAGGGTCCGCCATATAACGTTTTTTTTTCAACTAGTGCTTATTTCGTGAATGGTAACACTTAGCTCATGTCTGATTTGACAGATAATTAGTTTTATCCTTCCGCTGAACGAATATGGTTGTGTATACGCTTGAACAACGCTGGGAAATATTGCGACATTACTTTGAAAATCAAGGTAATGTTGCAGAATGTGTGCGAAAATTCAAATCAGCCGCAGAGCTGATGTCGTTTGGCCATTTCGGAGCTGCGATTTGACACCGTTGGACTATTATTTGTGGGGTGCCGTCAAAGATAAGTGTTACGCCAACAAGCCAGAGACAATTGACGCTTTAAAGGACAATATTCGTAAAGCCATTGGTGAAATACAGCTGGCCACAATCGATAATTCGATAATGTGCTTAAAAATTGACCGATCGTGTAGGCTACTGCATGGCCAGCTGAGGCAGTCATTTAAATGAAATTATTTTCCATTATTAACCGGAAGGATTGTACTTTCAAATAAAAAAAGAAATTTGGGAAAATATTCAGTAGTTTTTTTTAATAGCATTTTCAAAAAAAAAAGTTATTTGGCGGACCCTTTACATATGAAAAATCGTAAAGCTGTTATGACACTGTATAGTTTTTGTATAGTTTCGAGATGTATTGCGAGAAAGAAACAACATTAATGTGCGAATGAAACATATATACAATTTGTAAACAAACAGTTTTGTTTTTTTTTTTAAACTGACAGTTCCAAAAAGAAACTGACAACAAACTTATTTGCCTGTGAGAAATGTCAAGATAAAGTTCAAAATTTTCGTTTGCACTTTTGACAGATATCCCAATTTTTTGCTGATTTATCGATAACAAAAGTATTTGTTTTGACATTTACTACAATTTGGCACTATGTGTTCGTACTCTTTACACTAGTTAAAAAATTGAGTAACAATATATTTGTACTGCTTTAATTTAGATTGTCAATACAAAAACTATACAGTGTCATACGGGCTTAACGTTTTCCGCAATCAAAATCAAAATTTTGAAAAAGAAAATTTTAGAATGGCTCTTATCAATTTTTATAAGGCGATACATTTGTTTGCTACACATCAGCTAATAAAGACGTACACACAGCAAACTTCTGCTGTAAATATTTTTAGTTGTTTGAGTTGTAATACAGTATCTTTATTTTATGAAAAATGAAAAAAACAGCCATTCGTAGGAGAAATTATAGTTTTGACTACAATTGTAGCTCATTTAAAAAAACAAACCACATCAAATTACTATATTATTATTTTACATAAATTTTATATAGTAGTTTTTATTTTATTTAAAAAATAAAACATATAAATGTTTGTTTATTTTTTACTGCATATGTGGTTCATTTTTACTAAAATTGTGGTAAATTTTTTGAACATTAAAAAACAAATTACAATGTTAGTTGAATTTACTGAAATGTAAGTCGTCCTTTCTTCAAGTGAAATTTCATTTGTTTTTAACTACACTTGCAGTGGTCCTTACCTACATAATATTCCAAGTGTACCTGCAGTTTCAGCAATGGGCTAAATAGTGGGTATTTAGCTCATTTCTCTAAACGATATTGTATATATTACTTTTGGGACATCGCGAACAAAAGTAGTGTTGCAAGTAAATGGTCATGTAAAGAGTTGAAGCCCTGTTTCCATGCAGCTTGGGTTGCAAAGGGATAAATAAACTGAACTTCCTACATTTTACTTTAAATCAGCTATGCGACCTGATAGTCTGAGTTTTTTTTATAAACTGTTCGTTAATTCTGTGATCATTTCCTTTGCGTTGATCCTGTGACATTTTCTTTTACGTTAGTTTTGTGACTAGTTTTTTTTTTTAGTTCTGTAACCTGTTACTCAGGTGACCCTCATGTGTTGCATTACTCCTGTGATACGTCAAATTCGACGAGCATATATTCAAGTGACACGTCCTTTTCATATAGAAGAACCCGTTCAAGGACCAGTCGTGCCACGTTTCCTTTTGCAAGTCCGTTTTGAATAGGATATGTGAAACTTTTCCATATATTTGTAAAAGTTTCTCTTGATTTATTTCTTACAATATTTGTCTTTTGGAAGATATTGTTGGGCAAAAACAAACGAATACATACATATTTATTTATATCTTTATTTGAATTTTATTTTTTGTCTGCGTTTGTCAGATAATAAATGTAAAACTTTTGTTGTTTATACAATTATTATTATTATTATCCTTAACAACACAAAGTGAATTTTAAATCGAATCCCTTTAAATGTAAATAATTGAAAATCATTAATATTTATAATTCTTTAAGGCTTAAAAAAGGATTTTATTAAATTGATATTTAATTAACCTATAGAATGTTGTGGTTGTTGAAGATAATGATGAATATTTATCAAAATGTGTTTATTTTTATATGGCTATGAATAAAATTAATTTTATATGAATATTATTGTAAATATTAAGAAATATATGAGTTAGTTCAAAAACTTTCGACACATGTTAAAACTGCCATTCAGATGCCTCTTATTTATAATCGTTTTTTGATTTGAGAGGCAGACTATAGTTCAAAACTAGAATATGCAAAGTTTCACGTTAAAAAGTCTTTACCTAAAGAATTGGTCAACATTTAAATGTCGAAAAATTAAAAAAAAATATTTTAAACTTACAAGAATTTTTTCATTCATTTAATTTGTTTGCTCATAGTTTTTAACGTTCAGGTCCAAACCACTACAATATGGAATAACTAGACTTGGAAGATATATTCATTAAGAAGGCAATTTCCATATAGATGCTTGGCTAAGACTTGCATGGTGGTTTACAAGTGAAACCAAAATTTTCCGATTTTTAAACGTTCGCAGTTTTTGGCGCCATTTAATGGGATTGAGTTTTGGGAACACTTTTTAATAAGCGGCGTAATTTTATACAGTTTGAGTTATGCCAAATTGATGTCTGGATACGAACATCGCGAACTTAAAATGCATTGGAATAAATTTGTATAAGATGTTTGTTTTTGCGGATGATATTCACAATCCTATTTGAAATTTGTATTCGTTTTGCGTAAACTGAGTTGTTTTGTAAACATCACCTCCGAGTTCAAAAGGCATTTATATATTTCCCAACGCAAAAATGTTATAAACTGTTTATTATTTAACAATCATATAATTAAAATTATATACTATTATCCTAACCGAGCACTAGCTACTATGGCTTCCGGCGCTTTGTAGCGAAAACAAACCAGTGCTTCTGGTGGGAATCAAACCCACGACCCCCGCACTTATAAGCCAGCACGCTACCAACTAGGCTACCGGGCGCACAACATTTTATTATATTTTCACATTTTTTTAATAAAAAATATGACTTGAGAACATAGTACACATACATAGGTAGCTATAGTGGATCTTTATGACGGACTAAATTGATAATTGAAAAAAAAAAATAAAATTTTTCATTTCCAGCGAATACATCTGAAGTTTTTTCCACGCCCATTTCGCTTTGTGACCACTTAAGGGCAATATTAATTTCATCAAGATTTTATTTAGCTTAATACTACAAAAGTCACCAATAAATTTTAGGAACTTTACATTTTATGGCGCCAACAAAATTTTTAAAACCTCAAAAATCATCTTTATTAAATTTTAAATTTTGCGAATCTAAAGTATTCAATATAATAAAACCGGTAAATAAATTTTTATATACGATTACACATTTTTTTAAGTGTATTTTTATATTTTTTGATGGTGTTATATATATTCTGACATGTGATATATACACTCAAAAAAAAAAGTTTGTAAAGTCAGCAAAAAATTTTGCTGAGTCAGCAAAATTTTAGTCAGGAGGATGCTTGCAAAAAAGTTGCTAATGTCAGCAAAATCTTTTGCTGAAAATCAGCGAGCTGATTTTTAGCAACAAAATTTGTAGATTCAGCAAAAGTTTTGCTAACACTTAGTAGATTAGAAATACAAAAGCCTTGCTAAAAATTAATAAATTTTTTGCTGAATTTTAGTAGACTGAAAAAAAACGCAAAAAATTTGTAGAAAAATTGTAATTTAGTTAATTTATTTGCTGAAAATCATAAAACATATTTTTGTGATTCTTTTACAAATAATTTACTATAATAACGAAATATAAAAATTTTTTGACATGAATTAATTTAATATCTGAAAATATATAGAAATAAATATATATAACATAAAAAAAATTGTCTTTCAATTACTTACATCAATGGTTGTCTAAATGATGCTAACGTTTAAATGATGCTATCGCAACTGCCGAAGATAATTATAGAAACGAAATGAAAAAATAATCAAAAACAAACCCTTTTTGCAATAAGAAAAAGGAACCATAAAAAAATCTACCTAAGATGTGTTGGTTTGTCTTTCACTTTACTCTGTCTACATTTCTGTATATGTTTGTTTGCCATTTGACCACACATATAAACATTTAGTTTAAATAAATAAATATTTTATTTTGTCTTTTATTTAATTAATAGACAATTATTTTCACAAGCCGGTGACAACGCAAAATTTAAGTTATTTTAATCCTCAATTTTGTTTTATGTATGAAAAAGAGATTCAAAAACTTCCATGGTTGATTTTTTTATATGTCTTATTAGAGTTGTACTTTTTAGTATCATTTTCCTCTTCTCTACTACAACTTGACATGCCGCGACATCTACTTCATTCTGCGTATATCTTTCAATCTGGTTGTCGTCCACACTATTAATGTGCTTATCAGCACAAATTTTTTTTAGCAAAATTAATTAGTAAAACATTAGTATATTAGTGAAGCATTAGTATAAAACAGTTAAGTGCTGAATAAGTATAACAAAAATTTTAGCTGGAAACACGATTTTAGCAAAAAATTTTGCTAAAAAATAGTATACCTGATTTACAAGACGTTTTACTAACTTTTCTACTAACTTATTTTTTTGAGTGTACAATGTATTTAATCTATAAATTTAATTAAATCCAAGCAAAAATTGTAATATTAATAAATTCAAAAAACTTAAACAAAATCAACATATTTTCTCCGCTAACACTCCTCTTACTGCATGAGATGGCCCTTTAACGAATGTGCAAAAAATACATCATAAATTTGGTAATACGCAAAATAGTGGAAAAGCGACAACCGAATTGAAAAGTGTATTTTAATGGTAACAACTTATAAATTGAGTTAGTAGAACGATATTTACATTAGATTTTTGAATATTTTGGGTGTTGCAACTAAAATTCAGTTGAATTAACCGAACCTTGTTGTGAAACCAAATGTTCAGTTGTTCCAGCCTACTGAAATTCGAAATATCCAAATTCGAGTTGTATTAACCAAAATATCAAAATTTTTCTCTGTGTGCATGATGTCTAAAAATAGAACAATGTTATATATGCAAAAAAAAAAAAAAAAACACACACCGTGTTTTATATACACTAAGGATATTATGTTGGTAAAGACAACAGCAATTGTGAAACGACTAACGTTTCATTAAATTCAACTAACGTGTGTAATTTGTTTTTACTGTTCAAAAAAGTACTAACAATTGTAGTAAAAATTAACCACATACATATGCAAGTAAAAAATAAACAAACATTTGATTTTTGTATTTTTTTAAATACCAAAAAAATGACTGTAAAAAATAAATGTAAAATCATAAAACAGTCATTTGATGTGGTTGGTTTTTTTAAAATCAACTACAAGGCTAAAAATAGTGCGCCCCGGTAGGCTAGTTGGTAGCGTGCTGGCTTATCAGTGCGGGGGTCGTGGGTTCGATTCCCAACAGAGGCACTGGTCTGTTTTCGCTACAACGCGCCGAAGGCCATAGTAGCTAGTGCTCGGTTAGGGTAATAGTATATAATTTGTAATTATATGATTATTAATTAATAAAATAAAATAAAAAATACATTAAAAATAAAGAAACTGTATTACAACCCAAACAACTACAATTTTTTTAAGGCGAAAGTTCCCTGAGTGTATGCAAAAACAAAAACACCGTGCATTGAAAATTAGTTTTAAGTCGCAGCAAAAATCGACCTGACTTTAAGTTAGAGCACCAAACGCTCTATCTGAAGTGTAGTGCAAAGTGCATGTGGTGTTAGGAAGTAGTTTATCTATGCCACGATCAGTGATTGCACAATAACTTCATACAGACGCTATCAAACTATAAAAAACATCACAAATATTACAAAATTCTCAGAATCACTCATAAAAGTTAATTACCAGAAACTGCAGTTTGATTTAAACGAAAATTTACAGTGTGGGTATGACTTTTACCACGCACTGTGGGAAATATTTATTAGTTTCTGGCCATAAATGGATTTTGTAAATTATTGATTTATGGTATAAAGTGTATATTTCTGTAAAGCTAAACTATAAAGCCCGTATTCATAAAAATCTTAGTTCATATTTCAAATACATTTTAATTAAAACACAGTTTAAGCATTACAACTGTATTCATAAACGAATATTAGCTGAAAATTCCTATTTTAAACCTTGTGTTAAAGTTAATATTCGTTTATGCATACAGTTTTAAGGCTGGAATTTCTGTTTTAACTAAAATGCAATTGAAATGCTGTTTAATACTTTTATGAATGCGAGGGTAAGAATATATAAACAACTTTTGGATTGAGGCCCTTTAAGTATGGCAAAATATTGAGTGGCAATTTCTGGGAATCTAGCTACCCAATATTTCAAGGGAATTTTTTTTGTATATTTAATTTCTATTCTGTCATACCTTTCTCATATAACATCTTTAAAAAATTGCCAGCGTGTATGAATTTGTATTAGCCTGAAGAATAAAGAAGATTTTAGAAAAGATTTTCAACATTGTATAAGGTTTAAACTATTACCCCCACTTGACCCCCTGCTAATCATTGTATATGATATATTGAAACATTATATATTGAAAACTTGACTTTATATTTATGTTATATCTAAAAATTAGCTGCCTTTTGAGCAAATGTTGTTGCATACGTTTTACAGCTCGTAAAATAAATTTTAATTTTTTTATTTTTATTTTAAATATATTAGTTAATAAGTCGACTATAATTTTAATGCAATTTAGAGGAAACTGCAAACACAAATTTTTGTTTTTGTTAAAATTTTAAATTATTTTACATTCCCCTTAATTTTTTTTTTTTGATATTCCTCATATATAGTAGAGATTTATACTTTTTCACAGCAATGATACCTTTAATTAAGTATGAGTAATATTATTTATTATGAAATAATCATACGCCTCAGTGTGTTTGAAATTATTACAAGCAAGATATACATGTGTATTAGGCCGGGTCGATTTGTATGAAGGCAAAAAAATCGCTCAACGTTCAAGGAAAATCGTATTCTACGAATCAAAATAAGAAACTTTGCCGAATGAACCATACCTCTAAAACGAATTCTGATGTCCCGACTTTTGAAAAATTCCACTTTGACCCATTTAGAGTGCTCCAATCGAGTTCAACCCAATCGAATATAATTTATGCATTCATCTGCTAGAGCGTCTTCCCGAGAAGAAATAGAGACCCTAATCTTGGAAATACTCCTCCTACTTTTTGAAATATCTCAATCCCGAGATCTGTCCATTTTGCTATATAAACACGGTTAAAAAGGCCCTCTTTCAACTTCAATTTTAACACCTTAACGGTCACCTAGAATGATGATAATAATCTTGGAGAGATTCCTCCTACATTCTGAAATATCAAAGTGGAATTTTTAAAAATTTGGCCCTACGGGTCAAAAGTCGGGACATCAAAATTCGTTTTAGAGGTATGGTTCCTTCGGAAAAGTTTCTTATTTTGATCTCTAGAATACAATTTTCCTTGAACGTTGAGCGATTTTTAAATCGACCCGCCCTAATGTGTATGTACTCAATCAGAAAGTAACAGTGGTACAAATAATCAAGCACTGTCATACCACTTGGCTAACCGAAGAATTGTAAGAATTGGCAGCACACTTGCTTTATACGCTTTACAAGAGTTTTCAAAAAACTTTTAGCCAGCATTTGTTTTACATAAATTTAATGGCCTACAAAAAAAATCATTGGCAACGAATTGGCTAAGACCACTATGCCAGCCTTGGGAGAAAGAGTTTTCACAGTGTAAAAAATTACCAACTGCTCGAAAGTCTAACCACTGGTAAATCATTTTTTTTTTTAAAAACTATGATGCTATATTTAAAAACGAGTTTGAGCCCGAGTTCGAGTTTTTTGATTTTTTAATAGTTTTTAATATTTTTGTCATATAAAATTCATATTTTGGTTTCTGAAAAAGCTCTTTAAGACCAAATTTTTTTTTGTCTTCCCAACGTTGGTAAGTTGTTTCCTTCTGACAGAGCCGCTCTATTTGAGCAGCCCACAATTATCCATTATGTACGCCAGCAAAAATAAATAGAACAACTTCTAAATGAATTACTTGTTTCACTACATCAAAATGGTGTGTAATAAAAATATGCCAATTATGAGTTCTTTTTCACGGGTGACAAAATATTAATATTTCATGGGGGTAGCATAGAAGCGTGTTGGCCTAGCATTCAGATGATTACGGGTTCGAATCCCGGAATTATATTTTGTTTTTGGTTTTTTATACAATTATTTCCTTTTTTTAATTTTTTTGTTAAAATACCAATTTTTTAGAAAATATTTTTTCTTTTTAATTTCATTTGATTTACTGTGAAATTTTATGAAAATATAAAATAATTTCCAGTAAAAACAAAATATTCGTTAAATATTAAATTTGTTACAAAATGGTTTTAACATTATACATGGTTTTATCTTTAAATTTTAGGATATTTTTGCTACAAAATTGTTTGTTTTTTATTTCTTTAATTTTTCTCTAAAAATTTAATTAATTGTTCATTAAATATTATATTTATATTTAATTAATTTTTGTTAAAGCAATTTTTTGAAATAATTAGAGAAAATCGTGATAAATTACCTAAAAAAAACCATATATCAAAGCTTTAGAGAAATCTATATTGATAAATTCTTAACATTCATACGATCTTGGGGTAATTTTCAGCCCATAGCCGATTTAATTTTTAAATATGTCTCCAGCTATTTAAGAGAAACAAACAGGACTTTATGTATTTGAAATTTACTTCATTTTGCGACAGAAAGACATTGTTTAAATAAAATGTTTTCTTTTTTTGAAGTGCTATTAAAAACTTACATTTTCCTTCCTCTAGGCCGATATTGATTCTGTTTTTCGCATTCTTGTATTTTATCGTTCTATTACATATTTTTCATAGTTCTATTACAATATTACACTGGAGTTTGAACATGATATTAATAAACAAAAACAAAGTTAACGTTATTGTATTTTTTTTGCTCAAGCCACACTCATTTTGTTGTAAGTAGCATACAAATTAAGATATTTCTGCATTTGGAATCGTGGGACTAACCAACAAAAGTAGATATTATAATGAAATATAATCAAAATAAACTCCGTTTTAATGCGTTCAAAATAAAATAAATTAGATTGAATTCGGATCATAATTAAGCAAAATTGTCATACACAGAAATTTTTTCATGCCTGCTGCTTTTGCTTAACACGTTAACAGTCAACAGCCCATATATGGGATGTGAACGGAAAGTGCCTGCAGTTCACAGACCATATGTGGGCTGTTCATCTATACAATTTTCTAGAGCTCTAGAATTGTGGACGTTGATAGAACATCGTTTATTTGACTTGGACTTCACAGGACAGACCATAAAATAGAAAATATGTGCTGGGACATGGAGCAAATCGCGTTTATTTGACGTCGACTAGATAGTGTGGATTGATAGAAAAAAAACATAAAAACTATTAAAAAATAACATTATTAAAAAAAAAACGGACGTGCGAGGCATTATCGGTCTCTGATTTGGACTGTTAACGTGGAACACTTTTGGGATCATCTTTTCCACTCAAATACCACGCTGGGTATACATATTGCACATCTTTAAAAGTGTATAGAGTAAAAAATGTATTTAAAAATAATTTTTAGCAAATGATTAACAAAATAAAAAAGATACTCAAATCATATAAGTATTTTATTTTTTAATCATATATTGTTTTAGACTAACTATTGCTGGACATACGAAAGCTTCCTAAAATTTTTTAAATTTTATTAAATCTAATTTTCGCAGACTATTTTTGAGAATTTTTAATGAAGTGTTAAATGTTTTTTTTTTTACAAATTTTTAAGAAAACAAGGAGGAATTTTTTTGCAAACTTAATGGGACCTATGAGAACAATTTTTTTTTGTGGTTGTACTGTGCTAAAAAGAATTGAGATACTTGACAAAATTTTTGTACACGTTTTGTGTAAAAGATGACGATCTAACGATTTTTTTACAAAATATATGCAATACTGCACAAAGAAGAGTATTTAATCTTTAAAATTACACCAAGTTCTTAATTGTCTGTGGACGCATTCACAAGTTTTGATAATTCAAACATTGTATATTTCCTATACACTTGGTAAAAGTCCCCCAATTTGAGCTGAAACTGCGAAAAATAAAAAAATATGTAAACTTCGTATTAACTGGGAGAATGATTATACAAAGTTTTACTAAAAGTTGAAGCCCTTCATCTTTCACCAACTTTCATCTCTCCACTATCCAATTTCCAAAGAAAGCAACACATTAATTAATAGGAAGAATTTCCTGAGTGTTGCTTCTCTTTTTTTTTTTTTAAATAAAGAAAAAAAAAAAAGATGTCCCATATACAAAATAATTGTTAAAACGCTAATTTTAAAGGTGAACTTTGTATATCAAAGTTAAAGTTAACATTAAAATGTTGATAAATTAAACATTTTTAATAAGTTTATGTGGCAAAAACTAGAGACATCATGTTTTAAATCATTGATATTTTTCAATAGTTTTTTTTTAAGGTAGTGCAAAATGTGTTTATACAAATATAACTCCCTCATTATATTTGCTTTATAGCCAGTTTTGTTTATTATTCATCAAACCTTTTTTTTGTTTATTTGCTTTATACATAAACCAAACTATGAAACCAGAAATCCGTTTTTGTTTTCATATCTTTCCTCTTGTTAACTAAAATAACAAACAGTGGGATATATCACCAAAATTTATGGAAATAATTTGGCCATTTCTAACTTGTTAGTCCGATTGCAATTAAATTTCGAACTGTCATAAGTGACGTAATATCGAGCTTATCTTTCGATTTTGAACATTTCAAACAACCCGGGGGCGGCAATATTACCATCCACACTAGGAAACTTTTAGCATATAAAATTTTGAGTGCTCACAATTTTTTCGGTCCCTAATCCGATTTTTAAAAAAGAACAAATTTGCTAGTATAGATTAACAAAAAACATGCATGTGTGGGTTATCTCTAATAGTTCCCGAGATATTCCCATTTTAAAATGTGAAATTCCAAATTTGGTCCTACACAGGTCCCGTCGGTTGCGTATAGGGCAACGAAATCGGGGCCTATTTCTTTTTTTTTAAATATTGGTTGTTTAACTATATATATTCTTGATTAAATAAAGGAAAATTAATGCAATATCTTGATTCACTCAAAAACTACTTTTGGATAAAGTAGAAATTAAAAAATATATCTAATTTTTGCTATTTCTTCCCCCGAAAAGCACAATAAAGATATAAAGTGTGTATAATATTCTGAAAGGCCTTTTTATATAAAAGCGAGTTGCATTTTTATATAAAAGCTTTGTGGTGTAATGGTTAGCACGTTGGACTGTTACACAGATGGTCCCGGGTTCGGCTCCCGGTGGCAACATCAATTTAGAAAAATAATATGTATGAGTTTTCTCTCCGTCATATGTATCGCAGTACCCAAATTCGGTGTTCCCATAGCACTTAACCCCACCGAAGTAATATAATGAATCAGGGCTGCGAATCAAAAATCATCAATAAGTTCCCCAACTCTCTGGCGAGCAACAACTGGAAATGAATATCGTCCAATTGCGATCCTCCCCTATTTATCCAAAGTTTTTGAAAATTTATTACACAAACAAATTTATAAGCATGTTAATGACAACAACTTATTAACTGATCGTCAATCAGGATTTAGACCTCACCGTAGCTGCATTACAGCATTAACTGATGTTATAGAGGAAATTAGAAGAAATTTAGATGAGAGGAAAATAACGTTTTTGGTATTATTAGACCATTCAAAGGCTTTTGATACTGTGCACCATTCATTATTATGTAAAAAATTGTTAAAATTATTTAATTTCTCTACATTTGCTGTCAAATTGATATCGTCGTACCTCTCAAATAGATCTCAATCAGTTACCAACGGTGGGTCTGTTTCGCGGCCTTTGCTGGTTACTAGAGGTGTCCCGCAGGGTTCAATTCTTCGGCCCCTGTTATACTCGTTATACTCTAACGATCTTCCTCAACAACTTTGTTACTCCAATATACAAATATATGCCGACGACGTTCAGTTATATCTTAGTTGCTCCAAAGAATTAATTACAACTAAAATACAAGAATTGAATCATGATCTTGATAAAATTAGTTTATGGGCTTCGGCCAATGGTTTGCGACTCAATCCTAACAAATCAAAATGTATAATAATACGAAAAAAATCATTTCAAATAAATAATGAACTAAATATATTACTTGGTGGTTCAAAAATTGATATTGTTGATTCTGCTAAAAACTTAGGAGTAACATTTAACAAAAGTCTAACCTGGACTAATCATATTACCCATGCATGTGGCAAAGTATACGGTATGCTGCGAAGCTTATGGGCCACTCAACACTTTACCCCTCTGAGTATTAGAATATTACTGGCAAAAACGTATCTTTTACCGACACTTTTATATCAGGGACCGTAATCATTATGAGTTTTATAATAAAAATTACACAATAATGATTATGTTATGAGTTTTAAGGATTTTCTTCAATGGTAATGATTATTTTTGAGTAATAATAATAAAAATCCGCAATAATCATTATTTTTGAGCAAAAAAAATAAAACTCAAAAATAATCATTATTTATGATTTTTATTTTTTTCGCTCAAAATAAAACTCACTTTCATGTAGGTGTAAATATATATACATATTAGGGCGTGGCGATTAGTATGGAAGGAAAAAAATCTTAATGGGCGCTTCGCGTTTCTGATTCTTGGGATTGTACTGAGCAAAAAAGTCCACTAGACCATACGTCTACGGTGAAAATCGAGCTTCCAGATTTCGACTTTACGGCAAAAAAGCCCTATTTTGAAATCAATAATTAACCCCTTAAGCCCAACCCACAAATATGGTTGAAGCATTAATCTGCTAGAGAATCTTCCAAAGAAGAGATTGATACCATAATCTTGGATAAGCTCCTCCTCCTTCCTGAGATATGTCCATCAAACACATTGTTACTTTCACAAAATACAGCAAAAAAAGCCCTATTTTGAAATTAAAAATTAAACCCTTAAACCTCACCCACAAATATGACTGATGCATTAGTCTGCTAGAGAAGCATCCAAAGAAAAGATTGATACTAAAATCTTCGATAAGCTCCTCCTACTTAATGAGATATGACCATCCCACACATTGAAAGTGAGTTTTATTTTGAGCGAAAAAAAATAAAAATCATAAATAATGATTATTTTTGAGTTTTATTTTTTTTGCTCAAAAATAATGATCATGGCTGATTTTTTTTATTATTACTCAAAAATAATCATTACCATTGAAGAAAACTTTAAAAATCAAAAATTTAAAAATCATGACGGATATGCAAAGATTGTCAAAAAATAATAATAATGGTGCAATTAATTTTTTTTATGTCTCTTCTAAGTGATTGATTTTTTGATTCAAAAAAACGAGCAATAATCATTATTTACGGTCCCTGTTTTATATTCATCCGAAATTTTTACTGGATGCAACTCACACGATATGAGAAAGCTTACCGTAACGTACAATAATATCGTCCGTTATATATTTTCTTTGAAAAGGTTTGATAATGTATCGCAGTATTCTTGTCGTGTACTGAACATGTCTTTTTCAAACTACCTTAAGTTTAAAAACGTTATTTTTCTTTTCAAAATTGTTATGACAAAAGAGCCTAATATCTTTATGAACGTTTACAGTTTTCAAGATCAAGCAGAGGAAAAGATATAATTCAATTTCGGCATCGTGACCATGCTTCAGAATGCCAATTCTTTATATTAATCATACGTCTTTGGAACCATCTTCCAAATAATTTGCAAACAGCTAGCAACGCAATAAGGCTTAGAAGCTTACTTAGGGAATATTTTTCATAAATTTTTAATTTTAATTTTACCTTTGACTTTATTTTTATTAAGTTAAAATTTAATTATTATATTTATTATTTATATTATTTATTTTATTTTTTCTTTTTATTATAAATGTAAATCTTTTATTACTATAGATTTTGCTATATTGTCTAAGTTAACTTGTCTGATTCGAATACTATAATTTATAAGATATTGTGTCTTGTTGTATTAGAAAATGAATTTAATAAATACAAATACAAAATACAAATACAACTGTTCTAAGACTTATCATCTCCCGCAATTACAGTGTTGCCACATTTGAATCCATTCATTCTTCACCACCTTTCACCTCTTCACTATGCCCTTTTCAAAGAATGCAACACATTAATTAATATTAAGAATTTCCTGAGTGTTGGTAGTTACTCCAACATATACTTAATTTACTGGGAAAGTCTCTCCCAATCCCCGCCTTAAATGTAGACATGGCAGCTTATTGAGGAATTGTTTACAGCAAATCATAAATTCGGACATAAATTTCACATTGTTGACTTAAAAGTCTATCATTGGATTATGTCTATTAATAAATATTTTATTGAATATTGAAAATTTATATTTTAACAAAAACTGAAATTTGTACCCAAGTTTTTGTTCTACCAAAAGTGCTAAATGGGACTCTTTTAAAAAATGTTGTGCTTTCCAATGATACCAAACACTTCTGTAATGTGTTAATAACACCTTAACAGAAAATTTTCTTTTTAAAATCTGATTAGAAACAAAAAAAATGGCGAGCACTCAAAATTGTATATACAAAAAGTTCCCTATTTTGGGGTGTCATATTGCCGCCCTAGCCAGCCTGCAATGTTCGAAATCAAGACTTAAGTTAGATATTACGTCACTTATGCCTATTCCAAATTTCATTGCAATCGGACTACTAAGTAAGAAATGAAAAAATTGATTCCAAAACTTGTTTGATTTATCCCACTGTGCAACATTCCATTTGAAACCCAGAATATATAAAATGCCTTTAAGTGAATTGCTAAACATGAAACATACTACTTTTTTTTGTTGGTATCAAAAAAAAAAAAAAGATTACTTAACACAAATCACAACAAACCAATTGCGGTTTGAAGAAAAAATAAATAAAATGAATTTGAGGGTTTCAGTTTTCGTTTTTTTAGACCAACAATTTAAAAAAAGGATTTTCAACAAATATGATTATAAAAATGAAATACCCTTATAATTTGAATAGGGTAGAACTTATTAAGAAACCTTACATACAAAATTTGCAAACCTTATTTTATTCATGAAATAAAATTCATAAAATTCTCAAAAAAAAAAATCAAGTTTAAATTAAAAAGTGGCGATCAAGGCGCGAAAGCTCGGAACTACTCATGTACACGTAATTTCGGTATTGAATATGCGCAAAATCGGTCGAGCGGTTTAAAAGTTATGAGTGGGAACGTGAAGGTACTTTTAAATATTCCATACAAATTACTGTGTATGTTGTATGAAATGGTAATAATATAATATATAACCAATTTTTTCACCACTAAGTTTCTCTTCACCACAAAAAATACATTTTTACATCAAAATTTTTATTTTACCACACAATTTCTCCCAAATGCCTAAAACGGTTTGCCAGCTCATAAATTTTTTTTACCTCTAAATGTTTTTTTTTTTATAATTTTTTCTTCTGTTTGGTTTGCAACATATACTTAGAAAAAAAAAGTTTGTAGAAAAAACTTTCAATTGCACTTTACTATTTTTGTAAGTATTTTTAGTACAAATTTTATTTTAATAATATTTTCTGCTGTTCTCATCTTACAAATCACTGAATTTTGTAGGGTAAAGACTTGCAGGTTGCCAGTGCTTGCAGGTTTGCCACCCCATCCGTATTTCGGCAATCTAGCGGTATAATGCCCACCAAACTCCGACTGAAATCGACGTAACAAGAGAATTTATCACTTCTAATCTACTTCTGGACCGGATAGGCGCAATAACGCAGTCTTTGCTTTACAAAGTGTAAATTACTGTTGCATAAAAATCTCCAAACTAAAATTGTGTTTTTTTGGACTGCTCATGCATGCCAAAAATACAAAAAAAAATTTCAAAACTACAAAATATTTTGTAAAATTAACAAATTTTCGTGTATTTTGACGAAAGTTTTTGTTATTTTGACATTTATTTCGTATTTTTATGCATGGATTATTATTAGTGTACTGATAAAGTTTTCAACCAAAATTCAAGCTGAATATTTTTGCTGCGTTTGCTTTTCCCTATATTTACATAATCCAAGCAGAATTCCAAACATATAATTAATTTGCATTTTTTTTTTTTATTAATTCCAAAACTTCATCACAATCTACTTTGCCACTTTTGAAGACTTGCAGGTAGTCACCCCTCCCCCCTCTTTTTCGCTTGTTGATACTGATATCAACTATTCTTCAACAAACATTGCTAGATTAGACCCAAAAGCCGCAGAAAACCCACTGCATTCATAAACTACATTAACCAAAAATTATACGAGGGCGGATCAATAAGTCCGTGACTTTTCGAACTTCCCTCGTAGTTATTTGAAATGCAACACTGCTACCATCAAGTACCTCCTATTACTAAACTACTGTCAAATTTTTAGCAAGTTCCGTCATTTACTTTCCGTTTAACAGCTGCTCAAAACATATAACCTCGTGGATTTTTTTTTCTAAATGGAAAAAAGTGAATTTCAAGTGCTCATAAAATATTATTTTTTGCGAAAAAACCCCTCTATCAAACCAAGTAAAAGCTTGATAAATACTATGGGGACTCTGCACTATCGATTTAAATGGTAAAAAATAGGTTTATTGACTTTCGTTGTGGTCGCACAAGTACAAATGACGCTGAACCTTCTTGACTGCCAATTGAGGTCAATACACCCGAAAATGTCGAAAAAATCCACGATTCGGTGTTGGTCGATCGAAGATTAAAAGTGCTTAATATTGTTGATGCCATAAGCTTTTTATATGGCAGTGTGGTTTCGATTTTAAATGATCAGTTGGGTTTAAGAAAGCTGTCTGCAAGATGGGTGGATGGTGGGTGATGGTGGATGCTCTCAATTGACCATAAACGTAATCGTGTGACAACTTCAAAGGATTGGTTGGAGTTGTTTAACCGCAATTCGAATGAGTTTTTGCTGCGTTTTGTAACTGTGGATGAAACATGGATATATTACAAGACTCCGGAGACCATACTGTAGTCTAGACAATGGGTTTCTCCGGGTGAACCGGCTCCGAAGAAGGGCAATTTATGTTTGTTGGCCAATAAGGTGATGGCAACAGTTTTTTGGGATGCACGAGGGATAATCCACATCGAATACCTCCAAAATAGAAAACCAATAAACGGCGAATATAATGCCAGCTTACTGGACCGATTTAAAGAGGATACAAAAAAACTATCCCAAATGTTCTTTTTCATCAATATAATGCACGGGTGCACACTAGGGTGATATCTTTTTTTGAACAACATTCTCCCCAGGGGTTTTCTAATGGCAAATATTGTATCAATGATAAAAAAAACTATTTCAGTTCAATTTGGTAAAAAAACCTTACGCACCGACAGCGATTTCTAAAATGCATTTAATATATTAATATGTGAAAACATATTTTTTTTATATAAAAAACTGCAAAAAAATAGCGGAAATTAAAAGGAAATTTGGAAGAAAACTATTCCATTGACTCGAAAACGGATGGTCAGACGTTGAGGCATCAAAAAAAGTTTTTTTTTAACTTTGTTTGATTCGAAACTTTAACGCGTTTGGTGCGTAACCTTTTTTAACGATAGCGAAAAACTAAAAACGCAGTTCTTAATATTTGTCCATGCCCTACACGATTTTGTCTGGGGAGATTTGATATTTGCAAAAAATGCAAAAAGTTATTACCCTAGTGCACACGCGTGCAGTCTGAATGGCAAAATTCCATGAATTGGACTACGAATTGGTACCTCATCCGCCATATTCTCCGGACTTAGCCCCCAGTGACTATTTCCTATTTCCAAACCTAAAGATACGGCTCGGTGGAAAGTGATTTAGCTCTAGATTTAGCATATTTTATGGACCTCGAAAAATACTTTTTTTTTGGAAGGGATACAAAAATTGGAGAAACTTTCGACTAGGTGTATTGCTAAAAGGAGATTATTTAGAAAAATATTTTTTTTTTTTTGCAAAAAGTCACTTACTTATTAATGCGCCCTCGTATGCTCCACAATAAATAAATAAAATAAAAAAAATACTTATATTTGAATTTTTATTATACTTATATCTAGAAAACTGCGTATTCTTAAGATTTTTGAGCTTTAAACTGGCCTTTTTTTTATATATTCTGCGGTTTTTCCTTTAAAAAGTGAAATTTATTTTCTTATTTTTTTTATTTGGCATTTTTGTTTTTTGCTTTTTACAATATTTTTTAGCCATAAACACGATGGATTTAGCCAACTTTTGTCCTCTTTGGTTATTACTTATATGGTTTTGCCAGCAAAATTATTTTTTTTTAATAGTATTTGATCTAATGAAGTGGTATAAGTGTCACCCTAAATCATACATAATGTATCAAACAATATATAACAAAAATATTTTAGCAAAAAAAAAAAAAAAGAAACGAACGAACACTTCCTTTAACATTTTGTTTTTTTTATTCTTTCTTTTTGAGAATTTAAAATTTTGTGACCCTCAAATAATATGGCTTAAGGGTATGTAAGGCTTTCATTATTTGTAAAAGGATGAGTATGTAGTATTGTTGCAAACCCATTATTCAAAATAACATAATTTTTCCTTATTTCTTCATTTTCATTTCATAATATAACATTAGAGGAAGAAGAAAAAATATTAATTTTTTTTTATATGCTTTCATTTGTCGTTTGTTATTTATTATTTATTTATATTGTATAATATGCTGTTATGGTTCGTTGCTACAAAAACTGTAATTTTTTTATATAAAATTTTATTTTTTTAATACTACAGCATCCTACCACTCATAAAAAAACCCGTATAAATATTTGAAAATTTAGGTACGACAATAGAAAATAGTACCTGAATTTGCGCCAGCAGAATTTTGTATGAAGTTGAGAGACACGTTCAGCTAAATTTAGATGACCTAAATTTTAGGTAAAAAAAGTTAGTTAAAATACAATTATTTAGAAGAAGTTTTGTTAAATCATAATGAAAATAAATCATGTTTTTTTTGCTAAATGTTAGTTTATTAAGAACAGGTAAACAATTCAGTTAAATCTGCTATATTTTCTGCTGAAATTACTATCACTTTTACCAATTATTGATTAAATTTTTTTTATTTTTTTTTATTAATTAATAACACAGGTCAACAGCAAAAAAAGGCTTGACTAACCACTATATAGATTTGATGCATCATGGCTGCCTAAGTACAAAAATGGTAAAATTTTTCAATTCTATGGATAATTTTTTTTTAAAAATTTTTTTTTTTAAAATTGACAATATTTTGAGCCATTTCTCCACTTATGTTGTCATAACTCAAAAACAACTAGTCCGATTTTGTCAAATTAAATTTACAAAGATTAACGTTTACAATATCTTTAAAGAACTGTACAAATTTTTTTAATGCGATCAATAGTTTCAAAGTTATGAAACAAATTGTTAGCAAAAAAAAAAAAAAAATGCTAAAAAAAAAAAAAATTTGAAAAACAAAAATCTGGAAAAAATCGAAAACTGCAAAAAATATTACTTTTTATTTTTTTGTAGTAAAGCTACATATCATGCGAATTAAACTAGATATGGATCATAAAAATCGATGTATGCTTTACATTTTTATTTACAATTAATTGAAGGTATCGCATATTTACAAGCACTGTAGAAAATTGTACCTACTATATAATGAAAATGCAGAACATAAAAACTCAGGTGCATTTTACGACACGCATTTTGGCAAAACCCCTTTGGGAAAAACCTCTATGACATTTTTATGATTCTAATAATTAAAAAAAAAAAAAGTAATAAACAAAAGATTGTTTAATTTTTACGATTGCGGTAGGATAGTAATAAAACGCTCATAAATGTGCGTGTACGCTGAAGTGCTCTTATTTTCCGTTAGCTACCTGTAACGGATAATTTTTTTTTTTCATAAAAGTCCTTAATGTTTTTTAGGATTCTTGGGAATAATAAAAAATTTGCAGCACACACAAACTGTATCCACACAAAGGGTTATCCCAAATTATAGTATCAGTATTTATAAGATCTCCTTGACCCTTTTTATTTCATTCAAGAAGTGTTTGCGATAACGCAAACATCATTTAATACCTACACAAAAATTAGAGTCATACAGCTTAGAAGTTAAAAACAATTTTCAAATATTAATAAAAATGAGCCAGAAAGCCAGAACATTTTCATGTAAAAACGATCCAGATTTATTTTGTTATGTGTGCGGCCAATATATCACCGGGAAAAAACGGAAGTGGTTCTTAACTTCATTGCAAAAGTCATATCAAGATTGCTATAATATCTATCCGCACAATTTGAACCAGCATTGGACACCGAGTACTATATGCATTCCATGTCGATTGAATTTATCTATGAAGTCTTCTAACGTAAAGTAAGTATAAATTAATAGATTTGGAATATTTTATAATTAAAATATTTCTTAATTAAAATTTACAGACGACACTTGGAAATTTTGAAGCCTATGCTATGGAGAGAAACAGCGAACCACGCATCCGAGTGTTATTTTTGTTTAAGTACAAAAAGCATATTTGATGGCCCACAAATTCGCAAATTGGTGAACGATACTGAATTTGGCAGTTCAATGTCAGAAATTGAGAAGAATGCATGGGATTCGTTTGTATGGGTTATTCAAAATTTCTTAGGAAATAACAAGGGTGATGATTACGTTGCGCACGTTGAAGAGATGTTAACTCACTTCCAGAATCTTGGATGCAACATGAGCATCAAATTACACTACCTGCACAGTCACTTAGATCGTTTTCCTGAAAATCTAGGAGACTTGAGTGAAGAACAGGGCGAACGATTCCACCAAGATATCCGGACAATGGAGGAACGATACCAGGGTCGCTGGGATGCACACATGATGGCTGATTTTTGCTGGAGTATTCAGAGTAACACTTCGTTATTCAACAATAGTAGAAAATCGACTAAAAGAAAATTTCAGAGTTTGTAGTTTATAATACATATTTATTTATTTATTTTCTTGTTTTATTTATTATAATAAATGTGAATAATAAAATATAAATTTTCTACTATTTAATTTATTTATTTATTTACATTTAAGCTCATCCAACACAAATGTCTTTCCGAAGAATAGAATCAGTATATTCTAGGTAGGGTTTTGCCAAAAAATACACGAATGTTACTATGTAATGCATTTTTGATGTGATAATTTGTACATAGCATGGGGAAAATGTTTTCAAAATTCAATCAATCGAAAGAAGAACATTAACTACTCAATTTTATGTATATCAGACAAAAAACTAAAATTTGGTGAAAATGAGCGAATTCACTTAATTGTGAATAAATTCGAAAAAAATCAATCGATTTTTATGATCGATATCTCATTTTGTTCCTATTACATGTGGCTTTGCGATAAAGCAATAAATCTGAACGATTTTTGCCGTTTTCGATTTTTTATGATTTTTTTTAACCAAAAAAATTTGCTATTTTCACGTAAAAAAAATATTTTTTCCCTCAATTTTTTATTATAACTCCAAAACTACTGAGCCGATTGAAACGCAATATATTAACGGATTAAAGGCTATGTAAATTTCAGTTTTTCTAAATTTATTTGAATAATATCGGACTAATTTTTTTTTAGTTATCATTAATTATGTGGAGACACGTCTAAAAAAATTTATAATTTTAATTAAAAATTTTTTAAAAAAAAACCTCTCCATAGAATTTCAAAATTGAACCATATTTGTACTACTGGGACCACAATACATCAAAATTGTATAGTGGTTTTCAAAGCCCCTAAAATTTTTTCAAAATTGTTGCCTTGTGTAGTCATATAATTGCAAATTATATACTATTACCCTAACCAAGCACTAGTTACTATGACTTTCGGCGCGTTGTAGCGAACACAGACCAGTGCCTCTAGTGGGAATCGAAGCCACGACCCCCGCACTAATAAGCCAGCACTCTACCAATTAGCCTACCGGGCGCACTTATTGATTAAATTAAAACAAATTTATAAAAATATGTTTCATTTAATTTTATTCTTGTATAAATTACAGCAACACTGCATAACACTGCATAACACTGAATATCAGTTTTATTATTTACTTTCCACTATATTTTTCTTGATCATTCTTGTCATGTGTTTGGAAACGATGTATGGCAGTATTGTTTGGTTTTTTCCTTGACAATGCCATATAGAATATGTTTTGATTTTTCTTTGATGATGCCATGTAAAATTTAATTAAATTTAAGCTGGAAGTAGAAAAAACACAGTATTTAATCATATTTATATAAATAAATGTTTTTAATAATATTAAACTTAGCATATAATTCTATTTATTTAATAATTTTTTTTTACTGCGATATTTTATGTTAACTTTTTCTGACTCTTTGTTTTCGACTAAATAACAAAAAAAAATCTTTCTAATTTTTTCTCTTTCTACGAATAGCGCCATATTTTTTTATTTTGGTAAGGTTGGCAATTTGCTCTTTGGTACTTAGGTACAAATTGCCAACCTTACCAAAAAAAAAAAAAAAATAGCACCGACTAACCACTGCTATTTTTCTAAAACCCACAGCATTGAAAATTACCAAATTGTACAACTATTATTGTACTAGGAAAACACTAATGTTTGCAAAGCAAACAATAGTGTTTTCCCTTGCCAACATGGCACAGTGGGATAAATCACAAAATTCGGCCATTTGTTAACTTGTGGTCCGATTGCAATGAAATTTGGAACATGCATAAAAGACATAAAATGTAGTTTAAGGCTTGATTTGAACCTTCCAGACCCTTTGGGGGCGGCAAAATGGCTGCCCAAAGTTGGGTACTTTTTTCATAAAAAATTTTGAGTGTTTGCCATTTTTTTGTTTCTCATCCGATTTTCAAAAGATTAACATATTAGTAATCTTCTTGTAAAGATGAACAAAAAACATGCTTTAATGTGTGGGTTACCTCCAATAGTTTCCGAGATATTCCGATTTGAAAATGTGAAATTCCAAATTTTGTCCGACTCAGGTCCAACGTTTTCCGAATATCGGGAGAAAATTGGGACCAATTTTCGTTTTAAAATAACGGTTATTTAGCCAATAAAATTCATGATTGAATAAAAAAAAATTAGTTCAATATCTTGTTTCAGTCAAAAATTACATTAGTTTAAAGTAGAAATTAAAAAAAAAGTAAATTTTTGGCGATATTTTCCCCAAAAAGCACCAAACTTCTTATCGCTCCAGACAAATATTTTTCTTCTGAGCATATAAAGTATGTATACTTTTCTGGAAGGTCTTTTTATATAAATGCGAGTTGTGGTAAAAAAAATGCTGATTTGTAAATACTTTAACCCCCATCCGCTTCCAAAGTTGCCACATTTTTGAGGTAAATATCAAATTTAACTCACAGTTAAAATTTGTGCACGGCTCCAATTGGGTAGTGGAAACCGGTTTTAGATACTCCAACAGATACATAATGTTGTGCGTAAGTCATTTCCAATCCCCGCTTTAAATGACGACATGGCAGCAAAAAACGAAAAAAATCCCATTTTTGGAATTTTTTTTTTTATTTTTAGGAATTGTGGGATTGTTTTCAGAAAATCATAATTTCTGAATTTTGTCACATGAGGATCGCGCGCATCTTAATAGATGACCCGATTTCTAAGGTTGCGGACAGAGTGTCACCGGAGTGGATCTTTGATAGATATTTTGATGTGTTGTTGTTTGACAGAGACATGGGGACCAATTAAAAATGATTCTGATCAAATCTATCTTCAGCATGATTTAGATAACTTCTTTGAATGGTGTACCTCAAATTTAATGGACCTGAATTTGAAAAAGTGTAAACATATGCATTTCTCTAGAAACATTAGCGCCCATGGTCTCTATTCTTTAGGTGGTTTTCAGCTAGAGTTAGTGGATGTTTTCCTGGATCTTGGTGTTATGTTAGACCCTAAGCTTGATTTTATTCAAAATATTGCAATGACTACTAATAAAGCTCGAGGTTCTCTCGCTTTTATAAAGCGATGGCCAAAAGAGTTTACTGACTATAATATCACTAAGCAATTGTACGTCTCTCTGGTTAGACCAATTTTAGAGAATGGCTCTGTTATTTGGGATCCTCAATACCAGATATACATCGATCAAATTGAGTCCGTCCAGAAACAGTTTCTTTTATTCTGCATTGTGATATTAGACTTAGGTTTCTAGGTGATTGCTTCATTTCGCCTTCCGACATCGCGTACATTTTGCCTAATAGGATAATTGGCTTTATAGGTAGCTTGAATCTGTAGGTAACTTTAGGCAGCACAAAATACCTACATTGGTCGCGGTGCATAGTGTCTTCTGATCTTATCTCTAATCCTGCCAATATTTTTTTTTTTACAATATTACGATTAATTGGAAGTATTTTTTTAATATTTTTTTATGTTTCACACATTTACACAAGCAAAAAAGTACAATCAATTTTTACCACCGTTGGCACAATGTTGGAAGATAAAAAGATTTGATGCTTTGAAAATGCCTCGAATTTAATTAGTTTCAAGAAATATGTATAACAAAATACATGTAAAAAGCAGCAACACAGTTCTGTCTTATGTTAGCCATTTACATGATATTTAAATGTGTGAAGTGTAATAAAATATAAAAAAAAATAGTGTTTCTAATTGGTTGTCATATGGGTAAAAATATTGGCAAACAATTTTGCCGGTGGCACTGGCAAAACTCAGTGTTTTCCCAGTACAATATTAGTTGTAACATTGGTAATTTTTAGCACGGTGGGTTTTACAAAAATAATAGCGGTTTGCCAGTACTATTTTTTTTTTTGTATGGTTGGCAATTTCTACCTGGGTAAGTGTGAATAAGATCGAACTATACAACATTAATTTAATTTAATCTATTTTTAAAGCACCAACTCTTTTAAATTATAAATGTTATGCCAATGGTGGCAAGTTCGCTCTAAACAACGATTGGTCACAAGTATCAATCTGGTAACAGAACAATACTGTCAATATTGTTAATCCCACGTTCTGCTAGCGTGCAACTGACCATTATTTGTAATAAGTCTTTTTTTTATAAATTTGTTTTTATGGAAATCTTATTATTGACACATTACTTTTCCAAACCCGGTAACAATAAAACTAACTTTACCCCCTACTACAGGTAATGATTCCACCCATTACTTTTAGGGTCATTGCCTATAAAATTTATAAGTCAAGGAAGTAAGGTGTATTTTAATGCATGTGTCACTATGGCAATACATTAATTTACCCATTATTTGGTAAGGTTTGGTTTTGCTTTGACATACACTACGCACAGGCATACTCAAACTTAGACGTACTTTAAAAAAAATACAAATAAATGTTTGCATATTAACGTTCTCAAAATCATTAAAAAAAACTAACTAAATATCAGAAGAAAATATTAGTTAAAGCGTGTGCTGAAATCTGATAACTAATAACTTTATTTAAATAACTGATTTCCAATAAAACAGCAGACTCATTACATATAAAACCATCAAAAAATATCCAATTTTCGACCTCTACCCCATTTTAATTTTAACCAAATTTGGTACTGAAGGTAAGTGTCATATAATATATGTCATCGTACATGTTTTGGGTTGGTAGCTCTAACGGTTGTGTAAATATCGCGTTTTAAAATATGAAAAAAATCGAAAATTTAATAAAAGTAGTCGTACTTAAGCATACATATCTCTTTGACGATTATAGCTAGGTAATTTACTGATACCTAATTTTAAAGCCACTGTATCGTGCTTTAAATAACCTATAATTTTTTGAAGGTGAAGTGCATATTTTTACACAATCCGTGATTTAAACCTCTGTATTTCAAAAAAACCGATTTTTTTACATTAAAAAAAAAAAAAATTATGTTAATTATAATTTATTCCTCTATGTTGTTGCCAAATTAATATGTGGAGTACTGACATAATTCAAAGTTATGTATAAAAATCTTTAAAAAGATACTAAATATAGTAGAGAAAAAGATTTACATAAAAAAAATAATTTATCCCAGGTGAAAAAGTTCGTTTTTGATCATATATTGTCATATATGGTTTCATGTATGAGGATATATGGTTCCATGAATGGACATATATGAACATATATGTAATGTATGGAAGCTTATATTGGTAAATACATACAAGGGATAAGTTCATATATGGAAGTACCATATATGATAATATATTGCATATATTGGTTTATATAAGCCATATATTTCCATATATGAATTCATATATAACTGGGCAATATATATAACTATATGGGCAATATGTTTTAATTTTTTATCAGATATAACCATAAATGAGGACGAAATTGTTTTTATTTTTAACCACTTCTCTCTGCTGTACGAATTCCCGAAAAAAAATATATAAAAGACAATAGATTTTAAAGTTTGTATAATTTATAAAGACGATTGCAGAGAATGAGTTATGAGATATCTCACCTTAATCTAAAGAATATCAGTCGCATTTTATGAGCTTAATTCTAAATCGGTAGTACCTAACCTGACCAGCTTTTCAATATATTTTTTTTTAATTTTTATAAAAAATAAAATGATTTAAAATCGTTAAAATTTTTTAAGCTTTTCGAAAGCAATAACGTTGCAGCGCCAGTGATAGGATTTCAAAATTAGAATCGAAGTCTAAAATGTATTAATTTGTTGTGCCAAAACTGATTTTTTCAATAACACAATTTTTGGAGCGATTCAAACTAAGAAATTACGATTTTTTTAGAATCCGTATTTCAAGGCAATAAATCCCGCTTGTTGCACCAAAATCCCTTTTGTGAAAAAACTTTAGTAGTTGAAATGCTAATAATTACTTGACATTCACTTCTTGACGGTAAAATGCATATAAAAAAATATACATTAACTTAATTAATTAAAAAAAATATACATTAATTTAATTATAATTTATTTTTTTATACCGTCACCAAATGTACTCCATCATGTTTCTGTATTAGTGGCATTTTAGTAAAAATTTTTCACGTTTTTTTTCATAAGTCAGGTTAATATAACATCTCCACGTAGGGATTTGTACACGGTATAGGGAACTACTTTTTATTTAACATATCTTTTTGACAAAATTTTAAAAACCAGTTTTTTGAAATATAGCTTTTTGAACCGCGGTTTTTGAAAACAATGCATTTCGCCGTAGAGAAGTTAATAATATGTGTGCACTGGTAAAACTACGATTTTAGTAGTGCTGAAATGAGGTATCATTGGCTTTCTTTGCTCAAGCCGTTACAAAGATATGGAATATTATTAACCAATACTTTTTGAAAATTTTCGAATATTTTTCATATTTTGAATCGCGATATTTTAAGATCCACTAGGATTAGCTGTCCTACATTTGGACAAATTTATACTTATATGATGTACATCTTCCACACCAATTTTGGTTGCAATCAGAAGAGGTGGTTTAAATCGATTGGGGTATTTTATATGTTTTCAGTCAGCAGGAAAACTTAGCTCAAACGAATTAGAACACGTTCAACAGAAATTTGAACCAACTTTTTTCTATGAGCGTACTTATCATTTTGAGTATTGTGTATTCTTATATTTCACACCAAAGCTAAATTCTTTTACTATTGCTTGTTAATAATAATGTTCTTACAATAGCAAAAAATACATTTTTTTTTCTTCTGTGTTGTGTAATGATGTTTCCGTTTCCTCTTTCCTTATTTTGCAGCTGCTTTTTTATTTTAAATACAACTAACTACTGTTCTTTGTATTTATAATTTGTTGCTAGACTCCTTAACATCTCATTACATTTGAAGTTCATTCTAAATTCACTTTTATTTTTTTAAGACTTCTTTTTTTTTGTGTGCTTTCGTCTTTGTTGTTGCCTATAATTTTTACTTATTTGGAAATAACATGAATTTTTAAAATTTTTTCTTCAAGTGACAAATAATAAGTTATAGGGAAACGAAGATGTGATAGCAATTATTTTTATAAAATTGTAACAAAATTTAGGTTAATATGAAATTTTCTGTTAAAAATCTATTAAGTAAACAAGTTAAACATTTAGTTCAGTAATTTTTGTTTACTACACTCAAAAAGAAGATTTAGTAAATGGTTTTATGTCACACTTTATAGTTTTTGTGTTAATTTTAAGCACAAAATATTTTTTTTTAATTAAAATTCTACCTTCTTTTATTAATTGTTGAACGAAAAACAAAATGAAACTTTTTAGTTAAACAATATATTATGACTGAAGATTCTAGCCTGTCCACGAACAATGTTTATTAGTTAAAAATGTTTTATTTTTGATTTTTCATTAATTTCATTAATTAATAATAATATAATTACAAATTATATACTATTACCCTAACCGAGCACTAGCTACTATGGCTTTCGGCGCGTTGTAGCGAAAACAGACCAGTGCCTCTGGTGGGAATCGAACCCACGACCCCTGCACTGATAAGCCAGCACGCTACCAACTAGCCTAACGGGGCGCACAATTATTTTTGATTTTAATTAGTTCAATTGTTCCAATTTTGTGTTCTTACTTCTCAGCAAGTAAATAAAACAATGCGGGTAAAGCGTTGATCTTTTCCCTTCAAAAGCTATAATTTGGGTAAATCTTCTACGTTGGTCCTCTGAACATTTTTGGTGACGCAAAATGAAACATGTACGGACCAGTCAGTAGATAAAGTCTGCATTAAATTAGCTGATGAAGACATTTTGTTTGACAAGAATTCAAATGATCTTGAACTTGAATAATCTTGCTCACAATTTATAAGGAAAGATCGAATAATAAGCTTTCGGTTTTAATTTTTTTGAAATTTAAAAGTAAAACATTTTAAATATAAATCTACATAAAATTATCTTTAATTGAAAGGCTGAATTAGTTTGTGCGTTACGTTCCGTGGCGAATCAGCTGATTTGTTTTTAATGTATGAAAATGAGTACGTGTGAACGTGTGAAAATAAGTACGTACGAACGAACCTGTTTAAAACCGAATTAATTGTAAAACGTAAGTGACAGCTAAAACCAGCTGATTGCTCTCACATAAAAAAAATTAACGACCAACAAGAGAATTTTTTTTTTTATTTTATAAGCCAAATTGTACAAAATAATATTAAAAAAAAAGGTTTTGTGGCATATAATAATAAATCGGATAATAAATTAATACTATATTTGCAACTAGTTAAACAAAATCTATAATTACAATTGCTGTGTCGTTCCGGAACAGACTAACCACACAAAACAGCCATCCGGAACGGTACGTTACAAAAACATCACGGAACTCAAATACTAATGGAGTCTTAAGTATAATCATGTCGGAGTTTGTTTCACGACATTTTACCGGTATTGCAAGGAAGTTGAAAATTTTGCATGTTTAGATTTATCCTTATAAATTTTTTGTATGCTAAAACAATTTTTAATTTTTTCACTACGCATAAACTTAACATTCTACTAAAATAATTTTTATATTAAAGTTCCAAATCCATTGAAAATATCGTAAAATATTTATAAAAAAAGAAAAGTTTATATATAAAAAAAAAATAGAGTATATAACGTAAATATACAAACAGCAATATTTCAAAAACTACGAAAGAAATTGTTTTTTCCAGATTTAGACTCAGCGTAGCAAAATCTATTACAAAATATGTTATAGATTCAGTAATGTTAATAATATATTAAAAGGGTGATTTTTTAAGAGTTTTCGGATGTGATTTGAAAAAACCATACACAATTTAGAGAAATGTAGGAAATCTTTAGTTGAGTCGATAGAACGATCTATATAATTCAATGTTAAAAGATGATTTCATGTGATACGCTAGGTCCAATTTTGGCATACTCTCTCCAACATATCGGCCGGTCTCTCACGAGTAAATTCTTATATATTGGCATTCAGTGCGTCAACCGTTGCGGGCTTGTCCCTATAGACATGAGCCTTAACATAGCACCACAAAAAATAGTCTAAAAGCGTTAAATCGCACGATCTAGGCTGTTCTAAGACTTATCTACTCGCGCAATTACAGTGTTGCCATGTTTGAAGCCCTTCACCTTTCACCACCTTTCATCTCTCCACTATCCCCTTTCCAAAGAAAGCAACACATTAATTAATAGGAAGAATTTCCTGAGTGTTGCTTCTATTTAAAAAAAAAAAAAAATATTGACCGGCCCTCAATTGGGCCATTTTTTCTCGTGCTGTGTGGCATATGGCACAGTCTTGTTGAAACCACATGTCACCCAAGACCAGCTCTTCCATTTTGGGCAAAAAAAAAAAATTTGTAATCATAGCACGGTAGCGCTCGCCATTCACAGTAAAGATTCCTGACATCGTCGTCTTTGCAAAAGTACGGTCCAATCAAGCCACCGGCCCACAATCCACACCAAACACTTCATTTTTCGGGATGCATTGGCAGTTCTTGCAATGCTTCTGGCCGATCTTCACACCAAATGCAGCAATTTTGATTGTTCACGTATCCATTCAACCAGAAATTAGCTTCGTCGCTGAACACAATTTTCCAATAAAAAAGTGGATCTTCATCCAAATTTGTCAGCTCCATTCACCAAAAGTTAGCCATTGTGGTTGGTCATGTGGCTCCAATTCTTGCACCAACTGTATTTTAAGAGGTTTTACATCGAATAAATTAAGTCACAAGATTCCGAATAGCCGCCTCAGAAGGTAGTCCAAACTGACTATAAATTGGAAGAAAGACACAATGCACTTTCTTAACCGAGCATGAACTTTGATAATAAAATTTAACAATCTGCAAGCGTTGTTCGTTTGTAAGTCGATTCATGGTTAAATTATAGACCAATCTGAACATGTTCAACTGTAAAATGTTACAGGAAAACAGCTGAGCGCCCAAACAGAGTGTTGCCAAAAAAAAGTTGATAAAAAATCAACCTTTATCAAATAGTTAAATATTGTTTTTGATTATGAAAAATGACAGATAAAATAAGATTTGTTAAAAAAAAACTTAACAAAATGAACCCTATTACACTCTTGCTCCTAACTGTATATTTTTTATATAAATTTGTTTTTATTCATTCCAGTTTATTCATTTATTTTCTTTTCTTGAATTTTTTTACATTACCATTCTTTAGTACTCATTATTTGTCATCATATTCATGGTTACATACCAAGAATAGAGTTTTAAAGAAATGTGGCCTAAAGAAATTTATCTCCCATCATACTACGTATTCAAAATTTCTTATTTCATTACAATTCAATGTTGCGGTTATGTTCGTCTTTGATTAGCAGACATGATTTATTATATAATGCAGTAAGATGGGACTATTATCTGACACAAAAAAATTAAAAAATATTCCTGCTTTATATCATCTGCATACCAAATATAGACTTGATAATGGCCTACGGATTTTTTTCCTATTTAAATACTTATTCTTCTATTTGTGTTGAAGCTTAATTTGATTAGGAATTTAAAGTCAATTTCTATTTTCTTGTCTATGACTTAATTTGTATGTAAGTGAAGAAAAATAGAATATAAACTAATTTGGTTTTTTATTTTAAATTTCCACAATGACTAATAAGATTGGTTTAGAAATGTTTATTTTTCGTACATCCTTATCCAGAGAAGCTAACTTTAACGATTTGTCTCCATTTTAACGATTTTTTTAAATGAAATATGATCAAATAACAATTGACGATTTTATAAAATTCATTGCATGGATAATAATGATTTTTTAAAATTTTAAATTTTTATAGAATTTTTCAATTTCCGATGAGAAAATACGATGAGATTAGTCGATTAATGCCAGGAAAAAAGACTTTAAGTCCGTCACCATAAATGGGGAAAAAATGCATCTTCAGAAACGATTTATTTTGTGCAATCTAAAGGAAGCACACTCAGCGCTTAAAAATAATGAAAAATATTCCCACCTTAAAGTTGGATTCTCAAAATTTTGCAGTTTAAGACCTCAGTACTGCATTTTAGCTGGGGCTAGCGGCACTCATAGTGTTTGTGTGTGCGAACAACACCAGAATGTTAAATTAATGGTCATTGGTGCGAATTTGTCCACCTTAACAAAGCATTGTGAAAATTATCATATATCATCATACAAAAACTGCTTTTATATGATGTTGTGTAATCCATGCTGATTTTTTAAGATTTACGTACATATTTTTAGAGCATTTAAGCAAAATCGGAGGAGGTCAAAAAACTATTTTGAATTGATTTGACATGAAATGATCCTGTCCGGAGGTAAAAATTTCGGAATATGTTCTTTGAGACTTACTCTTGGCTAATCCCAAGCTTTAAAAAAATTGAGGGATACATTCCCCCAATTTCCTCTACCCTTTACAAGGACCTTTAAATTAGTTATTTTTTCAAGTAAACTATTTTTGGCTGATATAGCACGAAATTACCCCGTCCCAAGCTGAAAATTTCAAGATATGTTCTTTGGGACTTATTCTTTGAGAATCCCAAATTTTAAAAAAATCGGGAGATACAATCCCCCCCATTTCCCCCACTCTTTGTCACGACCTTGATTTAAGGGGCACACCCCTAATTTTTTCAGTTTTTTTTTTGTTGTAGCAGTCTTGTAAAGCAAAAAATAATTGAGCGTTCTAGCTACTGCATAACACAAGATATTGAATTTTTGGAGTAAAAGAGCGTAACTACTTGGTGATTTGGGGGGAAATTTTTACCCTCCATATTTTCGGCCCCAGTCGACGTAGGTACCTAAAACTTTGCATTTTTCAGTTGTTCAATTAGTGTAACAATTGTACCAAGTTTCATCAAAATCAGATGGGGTCCTGAAAATGTTTACCTATTTTTGATTGATTTCACATGGAATGACACTATTACAAATTTAAAAATTTAAATTTTTTTTATTTATGACCTTGAGCCAAACCAAAAAACCTCATCACATATTAAAACAACATTTCTAACAATATATTAAAAATTAATATTTGCGTCAGAAATTTTACAGATTTTAAAATACTTCAGCTGGCTTATCAGTGCGGGGGTCGTGGGTTCGATTCCCAACAGAGGCACTGGTTTGTTTTCGCTACGACGCGCCGAAAGTCATTGTGACTAGTGCTTGGTTAGGGTAATAGTATATAATTTGTAATTATATGATTATTCATTAATAAAATACAAATAAAAAAAAGTATTCTATTCCGCGAAATGAATATTGGGAGTTGCGTTTTTGAGACTAGGTGTTATTTCTAAATGAACTAGTAACAAAGACATCAACATGTTAAAACAATTGCAAAATTACTATTTTCTTTATTATATACAATGAGTTTTCGGAATGACGATTTTCTGATGATTTTACATTCTCAAAAGTACTATTTTGATGATTTTTTCAACAAAAATTGACGATTTTTAAATAAACTAGATTGGCAGCAATGCCCTTATCGCATTTGATGTGTATAATCTTCCAAAGAGAATGAGAGAATGACTGACTGAATGAATGAATGATGTGGTAGTAATTATTAAAAATTTAAATGTTCTCTATTTCTTGTTGTCTGTTAATTTGGAAGGCTGTACCAGTTAAACAAAACATATCTACAAAAAAACCTCATTTAACAAGACAATTACATACGGGCTTATGTATCTATAGATGTGAAATTCAACCCAAATGTTCTTTAATAGCTGGATTTTTCTTAAAAACTAAAACTACATTTGAATACAAAATAGTAAATAAACCAACTACGAGTACATAAGTATGTGTATTTATTTACCTCATACAAACACTATCAAAGTAGTAAAATGAAATAATAAGAAAAACGATTCATTTGTAGTTATTACAATGATCATGCCATCTAAACTTAATTGTATTAGGTGTATGCAAAAGTTTTTAAGACCGTAGCTAAGTAGCTTACAAATTTCACATAAATTGAGAAAAAAATTTATAAAAAAAAAAATTGCTTAGGACCGATTACTGAATGTAAAGTTAAAATTTCCAAACAGTTTAATTGTAAATTTATATAGGAATCAACAACAAATGCGTATGTCAATGTCCCAGTTAGTAGCTAACGGAACATTGCAAAAAAATTAAAAATTTTAAGATGAGCGCAGGTTTGATTCTTACAGCCGGAGGTTGTTCAAAAATTTATCATATAGAGACAATCTGACAATTATAAGACACAAATAATAATACAATTTAAATGGAAAATCACTGATGACGCTCTCCATAAAAAGCAGAAACTAGTCTAGTCTGATTTAAAAATTAATAGTGTTTATAATTTTTTGAGAAAAACCTTTATTCTACGTCTTAACCTCAACATTTCTAAATTAAATTTGTCAAATGCATATTAATTAAAAACTAATTGCGATTGTCTATATCACGTTAATATAACACTGCACTAAAATACATTTTAAAAATTTGCCCTGTGGCGATGTCTCAACTTAAAAACGCAAAAGTTGTCAACCCTGAACGTAAAAGCCATACGTCAATCTGGTAAAATTGTGAAATAGAGACGTATGAGATTTGAAAAATAAACAAAAAATCTAAAAATAGAATATTTGTGTTGTTAGTGTTGTCACTTCTGAGTATAATATACAATAACAGAAAAAGCTAATAGAAAAGAAAAAAAAAATAAAACTACGATTTAGCTGAATTAGATTCGAGGCCATACGGTCATGACTTGGTATTGTTACGTTTGTAATGTAAGATGAGCGCAGGTTTGATTCTTACAGCCGCATATAGAGACAATCTGACAATTATAAGACACAAATAATAATACAGTTTAAATGGAAAATCACTGATGAGCCTGTCCATAAAAAGGCAGAAACTAGTGTAGTCTGAAACACAAAAAATTGTGCAGAATTCTCCAAAACACAGCGAATTTATTTTGCCTATATAAAAATTCAGATTGTCGTAAGATTTCAGTGCAAAAGTAAATAGGAATCATAAAAATTACAAAAATTTATATAAAAATTTTTATACTTAGCAAATTTTAATAAACTATATTGTAGTTGAAGGTGGAGTAATTTGGGAATTTACATTTTTTCCACTACTAACGCATTTTCCGAACTTCTAACTATAGTGCTTCGTTCCTTAATAAATTATTATCACTTTAAGCAGTCCATATTTTAAAATACGCCTTATTTTTTTAATACTTTAATGTGGCAAATAAAAAAAATCATACAAAAAAAGTTTCTATTTGTATTCTTGTTTTTTGTCAAAAAAAAATATTTTTTTTTTTACATTTTTAATTATGTAAATATGATTGTTACATTGTGTATATTGCGAATGACGTGTTGGTTTTCGCAAATATTTAAACATTGCAAACATTATCGCAATTTTTATGACTTTAAACATAATGTTGTAATTTAGGACGTGTGGGTGGGGTAAATTGCGACGTGTAATTTAAGCAATTTCCTGTGAAATACAATAAAAAAGCAACATAGCCTCTACTAGAGTATGATACAGTAAAAGTCATATAGGATATCAAACTTGAAGAATGGACGGCGCCTCAAAGGTTGCCACTAAGAAACATCATGCTAATAAATCACCTAATAAAAACCATGGCTCTCATCATCTCCTCCAATATCTTTGGATATTAATTTTTGCATGATTTTTTTTTTAAAGGAATTGTCTATGAAATTAGGTACTCACAATTCAATGAACTGCAACACATGTAAGAGGGCCGTTTACTTATAAAAGAACGGCCTGTTCTTATACCTGCATTCATTACAATTCAAAATATTCAGCATAAGATTAAGAATTCTCTTTTTGTTTATCATATTTAATATTAATTTGTAGTTGCAATTTCAGGAACGAACAAAAAAACTAGTCCCAACTATCCATACCTTCCCCTATATATGGGAAAGGTGGAGAAACCGAACGATTTCAAATTTTAAAAAGGAAAAATTTCAAATAACTGGCACACAATTTTTTTCTTGATAAGGTTATTTTCAATACATAAAAAAGCAATAGTGTGATCGCGCGAATCAATCAATTTTTTTGAGTGCTTAAAAAGATACAAAAACAACTAAAAAATGTTCGCTTATAACATTTTTAAAATTTCTTGGTTTTTTGAGAAATCGACCACACGTTATCGAGTAATCTTTCCGTGCAAAGTCCGAGATTGGTTTCCAAATTTTTTTAAATTTTTCTGGTTTTTGCAAAAATTGAGGTCAAAGTTAAAGAATTTAAAGCATTTCGGGGTCAAATCTTATTTTAAGATAGATATCAGCATAACTATTATTATACGTACATCTTAAATCGATGTAGATTATTTATTGTCTTTATATCAATTTGTTGCCCAAAATAGATAAAAAGTAAACATAAAGGCAGCCCAAAATTGATTGGCACATCCGCGGTTTAAAGAATTATTTAAAGAATATGTCTTGAACGCTAACTAACCTCATTACTATTGTTATATGAAAATGCTAAATGAATCAGACGAACTTTGTATTCTCCACAACATTTAATTCTCCAAAAATCTCTAAAACACAGACTTTAAATTGAAGGCACTCTTGCACCTTCAAGAATTATGGGGTCCAATATATCTGGAATTGTATATATATTCATAACAATCATAATGTGAAAGCGCTTAATAGATTTGATTTTTTGACTTTACACCACTCTTAGCTCCACAGTAAAAATCGTACATTAAATTGACTGGCACATCCATGAATTTTGACGAATTAACTATTAGTATTGTTCTGTGTAAGTGTTAAATGGATCGGATAATCCATTTTGCTCCTTCATCATTTTTAGCTAGAAAAATCTATGAAAATCTACTAAATTTAATGTTAAATGGCTCCGGATACCAAACTAATAATGCTATCCATTTAGCAATTACGCACAATAATAGAAGCGTTGATATTAATCTATAATATTAACACGATTTGTTTAGAATTTAACTCTAAAAAGTATAAAACAAAAAATTATGCACTCGGCTGATCATGGGCGTATGTGCCTGATAATACGCCACATACGCCTGGATGGGATAGTTTCGTTAGTAAGAATTGGTAACAATTTAAAAGACGTATACGTAATATTAATTCATTACGTGATTATATATCACGCACCTAGTACAAAAGTGACTCAACTCAAAATTTTTCATTTTTCAGAAATCGAAAAATAATATTTGCAACTTTATACCAATTGAAACATAAAGAAAGAAATAACTGTTTTTAAGCAACAATTAACAGCAACAAAATACACTGATATTTTTTTTTTATAGATAAACAAGTATATTGTTCATAGTTTAAGTATATAAAACCGAAAAATTAAAATTTTGAGTTAAGTCACTTTTGAACTGGGCGTGCGATATGTTGCATGGTTAAGACGTATACTCATAGAAATAAACAAGTAAAAATAGCAGAAAAACTACTTAAAATTAGCTACTAGCCTTGCAGAAAAAACTGATAAATTTAGCAGATTTTATTTGCTAAATATTAATAAAATAAGAACAGCAAAAATAAATCTGTTAACTTTACAAAATTTAAGTTATATTCGATGTGAATTTAAGTTTATTGAAATTAAAAAATGTTTTGCTATATTTACCTCAAATTTAATAGATTGCAAATAACAATTTATTTGCTAAAATAAACAGAAAGTTTTGCTAAAAAATTGAAGAATGTTGATCTCATAAGGGGAAAAAAAAATAAAAATTAAATTAAAAATTTCCAATTATTTTATGAGTCTAATAATATTTAGCAAAAATTGTTGGTCAAAATTTATATCTGAATAGTTGATTCTTTACCGAATTCACATTTCAAATACCGAAATTGCGTGTTATTAGAATGTGGATATGAAATATCATCTGGACATGATTTTTGTAACTGCCTCATATTTAAAAATGATGATTGTAATTTAGTTGCTGTGATTGTTGTTGTTGCTGATAATAATGTCTAAATGTAAAATGTTGCTTTGCATCCAAAGTGATATTTTAATACGAAATAAGCTTTTCTTTGTGTAAATACTTCTACACTTACACATTGCAATATACCTACAATGTGTGTGTCGATGTCCCTTAAAAAGGATTTGACGATTTCAGTTGACGAAACTCAAAGTTTTGTTACAAATTCTACCAAATAGAAGAAATCGTGTTTTTTTTTTGGAAAACTTTACCTCATGCCAAAAATAGCCAAGAATTTATAGTGTATTTTTATTAAAAATACACAAAATCGAAATTTGACAAATTTATTTTTTATTTCATTTATTCATTTAATATACTCAAAATTTTTCAGATATGGAATTCTGACTTTAAGCGAAATAATTATCTCACATGAAATCAAAAATAAAGCACAAGTTTGCAAAAAGAAATAATTTTAAAAACTTTTTAAATGCCAAATTTGGAGATGTTGATTGATATTTTTTCAATATAATAATTGTATTTAACCCCTATGGGAGCAGAAAAAATCACATTATCCAAGATTACCTTAAAATGTGTACGCCCCTAAATAGTTAATTGTTATAGATCTATAATTAAAATAGCATTAAATTGATACCATTTGTATACAGTTTCTTTCGAACATATACAAAAAAAAAAATAACACAGAAAACCTGCAACCGTTTTTAACCCAGATAGCACCGGAATTTTTTTTTTTTTGAAAACTTCAGTTTTTATTTCGAAACTTAAATCTTAATAGTGTTCTTAACTGCAATACAGCATTACGCAAGCTTACCATTTATTTATTGTTTAACTAAGATGTTACTCTTATTAATTTTTAAACAAAAAATAAAAATTAATTGGATTTAAATGATTTACTAACATGTTTTTTTCCATTATGCACTATTAGAAAAAATCACTATTCGCAAAGTACTCAATAAGCAATTGAAACTGCTTTCACCAACTGACGCTTTCGAGCTGCGAAGCTAAATAACAAAGCATAAGCAATATCAATATAAAAAAAAATATGTACAGAAATGCACGTACATAACTGCGCTTTTCTGTCATTTGTCAGATGTTCTTTTAAAAGGACGGTTGCGCCAAGTGGGTTAACACCATCTTTTTAATCCTTCACAGTAAGATTAGTTGCAACGTGTGATACTAATTGAAATTACGTGTGCGCCCCGGTAGGCTAGTTGGTAGCGTGCTGGCTTATCAGTGCGGGGGTCGTGGGTTCGATTCCCACCAGAGGCACTGGTCTGTTTTCGCTACAACGCGCCGAAGGCCATAGTAGCTAGTGCTCGGTTAGGGCAATAGTATATAATTTGTAATTATATGATTATTAATTAATAAAATAAAAAAAATAATTGAAATTACGTTTCATTGGTCTTTCTGATCCTAATTAACCAAAAGCTAGAGGAGAATAGTCTTTTATTTTTAGCTCAAATTCACTTAATTTTTTTCCACAGAAATTGTTTTTCCCCTCAAAAATGCCTTTCCAATACAAAACTTTTACTTGATAAATAATTTGTTAGTTACATAAAGGATTTACCTTTGGTAGTGTCAAAACACCCTACTGAAAATATTCGATGTTTGATTCTACAAGAAAACATAAAATTTGTGTATTAAAATTAATCAAAAACGTCAGGTTGGTGCTAATTAGGTTTATTTTAGAGTATATTTAAACATATAGAAAGATTTTATTACGTAGAAATTTATGAAAATTCACAAAGGATATTATGGGATTAAATATTTTAAAGGACATTTTTGAAAATATCGTTCCGGCCAAATTATAATCATTACTTTTATTTTAAGGCACATTTGATACCAATATTTAAGTGATATCACGTGCACAAGTATCTTAACCCTTTAACCGGCAAGACCGTCTCTAGACGGGGTATTTTTAATTGGCCATAAGTTCGTCAACAAAGTGTTTTATTATAAAAATGTAAGCGATATCGATAGAGAACGAAGTTAGCCACATATTTTGCGAAGTAATGTTTTGTGTACATGTCACGGTTTGGAAGCGAGAAAGCGTTATAGTTAAAGTTTTCGGTAATTTCAAAAAATAAATATTTTGAAATAACCACAATTTTGAAAAGTCCTTAAAACACATTTCTGTTAACATAAAACCATTCATATTCCACACAAAGGAAGATTGAAGCTTAAACTTTTGGAAAATGCTCTGAGTTTGGTCCAAGGACATACAGGATACCTATAAAAGACATCATCTTAACTTGAAAACGAGTAGACGGATTTTTATGAAATTTGGCAGAAATATTATATTTGGTAACACTATCAAATCTTCAAAGTTTCGTCAATATATATTAAAGTTAAGGTGCGTTTTCGCTCAATTTCGCGTTTTTCGAAAAACGAAAATCGCCATATCTTTTTATCTAAAAGCACAAAAGGGCTAATTTTTGGACTGTTGTTATATCTTTGTAAGAAGAATAATTTATGCCTTAACTTTTTAAATTTAATAGCTTAGTTTATGAGATAGCCTCTAAACCTATTTTGACCCATATCGCATAAAATAGGCGACGAAAAAAATTTCGCTAGAACAAAATATTCTTTATTTCTCGTGCCGAACAAGTGATATAAATTTCAGTCCAAAAAAGCTTAGGCCGGTTAGAGGGTTAATATTTTATTGTTTGAAAATTTTAAACTTTAACGTCCTTTTAAAAAGAATTTTGAAGTTATGGCAAACAACTAAAAAAGCAGTTCGACTATATATCGTTTTTAGTTTTACGTATATGTTGTTTTGTCCATGTGTGAAAACGACTGTCACACGGTATAATTATAGTCTAATAAACCTGAAGTGATATTTTTATAAAAACATTAAAATTTTATGAAAACATTTTAATTTTGTTCAACTTTTGATAAAATATTCAAAAATACGAATTATAATTTTTTCAATTCAACCGAAAAAATTAATTACAAAAAAAAAACATTTTGACATATTTATTAAAATTTGTTGGTAATTTTTTTTTTCCAGGCTAGTACACTTAGTTAACTTATGCTTTAAAAATGTGTAGTTGTTTGGATTGTAATAAAGTTTCTTTATTTTTAATGTAAATGTCAGTCATTTGAAGAACACATTTAATTTTTTACTAACCTTGTAGTTCATTTAAAAAAACAACTCACATCAAATAACTTCTATATTAGTCGCGATCGTTTCTCGCTGATATTTGTTTATTACTTTTTACTACATTATCGATTCTGCCCAATGTCCTCCAAGATCCTCAAATTTAGTACTCTTCCTTGCTTCAATACACTGAGTATATATACCGCATTTTTATATTCCTTTATTGTTTTTGGCTCAAAAGTGTGCGAATGTCGCGTCCGTCGCCAAGGAATTGCCCATATGTGCAATATGTTTATAACAATTGATAGTAATTTTTTGAACAGTAAAAACAAATGACAAATGTTAGTTGAATTTAATGAAATGTTACTCGTCCTTTCTTCAAATGAAATTGCATTTGTTTTTGACTACAATTGCTGTCGTCTTTACCTACATAATATCCTTAGTGTAGGTTTATGATAGCCGATGAAGTCAGAATTCGACATCTAGATAATATAAAGTACATAAAACGAATAAATGAAATAAGAAGAATGGAGCAAAATTGATGATTAATAGGTTTTTTGTTAAAGTTCTGCCTATTATGGAGGCTCTAGCTTTTCTAAAACTTCGGGTTCTAATGAGATTTTTAGCCAGATCTAAAAACTAGTATCAACCTAGCTAATATGTTTGATTTACTTTATTTTTGTAAATATACGGAGGTTGAAAGCTCGTTATAAATTTAAAATTAAATAAAAAATTGTTTTTTTTTTTTGAAAATTTTGAATAAAAAATACGCTTTATTTAAAAATGAGTAATTTTTGTCCTAAAGTCGGCACGTGATAAACGTTTCCACAAAAGAAAAATGTATTTCTTACATTTGAAACCATTTGTAATAAAACTGGAGTGTTATAAACGAAAACCGACAAATCGTTTTTAAGGGACATTATAATGTGTATGTTTCCAGCATTGTGCGCATTACAAGTTATCTACTTTTAATTAAAACGTTTGTTATTTCAAAGTTCTTTTTGAAATAGTTTTTGGTAAATGTATGTAATATGTGTCTTGGTAGTTAAACTTAAAAAATGCTGTCTATATTCATCATTTTATGAAGTACTTGGTATATACGAGTACATAGTAGTTAATCTTAAAAGATACATTTTTTTTTTTGGATTTCGCAAAACTAAAAATAATAACACAAACCTTTACCAAGAATGAATGGATTTCGTACATAATTAATTAAAATACGTATCAAGAACTTCAAGGAAATAGTTGAAATATTGTGTAGCAATTGTTCGGGTATTTGTTACTTTAATATAAACTATTATTTTGCAATGCAATACATTTTTAAATTTTGGATATTTCATTGAGAAACGTAGTGTTTTGCTACTATATCTTTAGCTTTAATAAATTTGTTTTATTTTAATAAGGATTCTAAAAAGTCGTAACACAAAACAGTGCATTTCTTAAATACCTACAAATACACTTGTTAAATAATAAATTCATAGACGATAATTTTTTTTTACAGTTTTGTTAGTTTTTTGTTTTTATATACATCGAGATTATGTTTATGTTATTTTTAATTTATAACGAGCTTCCAACCTCCGCATATTTACAAAAATAAAGCAAATCAAACATATTAGCTAGGTTGTTACTAGTATTTCGATCCGGCTAAAGATCTCATCAGAACCCGAAGTTTTAGAAAAGTTAGTGCCTCCATAATAGGCAGAACTTTTTTTAATTGGTTTAATCACAAGAATTATCAAGATTACGTGATAAAATTTGTATGTCAATCATTTTTTTTTATTGCATCAATTTTAGATTTAATTAATGACTTTGATTGGACAACTTTTGATATTGTTGTTTCTTCTTATTACCATAGTTGGGCAGTTAGCCGAAATACATTGTCATTTTAAAAGTACTTGCTTAGTACTATGGTTCCATTAGATAAAGTTTCATGAACAAATTCTTTAATTTTTTCAAAATTTTCAACAAAAAAATTTAGGTGCTGCTAGCGGACTTTGAAAACATATTTTCATAAAAAAAATTTTTGTATAATATTTAAACCAAACTACTAAAGAAAAAAATATTTAGCTTCTATAAGATTGTTAACCCCTAATCACACTAGGCCACCAAAACAAAATAATTGTGAGATGGCGTATGAGTAATAAGTAATACACATAATAAAATTAATTACATGCCACGTAGTTTTAACATGGAACTTTTGAAATATATATGGTGAACGATATTCAACGAATATTTTCACTAATACTAATCCGAGTTATACGATGAAACTTTATGGGCTGGATAAAAAATTATCGACATCTGTTGGAACTAACTTTAGGCGCCTCTTATTAATGAATTGAGAGAAAATTCTTATTAATGAATTGAGAGAAAATTTGGACAAGGTCAGGTTGACTGTAATTAACACGACGTGCAAAGTTTCATGTTGAAAAGTCTTCACCACTAGAACTGATGGCCATTTAACCCATTTTATACCACTCATCGATCGCTTCTGGGGGTTTTGACGAAATTTTGTAGAAAGATGTATTAGTGTCTCTATAAGCTACACACAGAAAAAAATTTAGCTATTTGCCAACTGAAATTCGGTTAGTACGACTCAAATTCGGTTATTACGAATTTTAGACAGTTGGCACAACTTTATATTCGTTTTCACAACAAAGTTCGGTTAATTCAATTTGCAACTCCTAACATTTTCAGAAATCGAATGTAAATATCGCTGTACTAACCGAATTTATAAGTTGTTACCATTAACATACACTTTTCAATTCGGTTGTCACTTTATTTCTCTGTGTGTATTTATGCAATTTTCATACAATTATTGCGCCCTCTAGCGGTTGCCAGTGTAATTTAAATTCAAATGTTGACGCTTTGTAAGTACTTAACGGATTAAGATTTTTTTAAATTATAATTTTTGTTTGTTGGTAAAGTAAATATCTATCAAATCGTAATACACAAGTTGATCTATCGGATTTTTACGATTTATGAGAATTTTTTTAAAAATAATGGTGGTTTTAGACAATGAGTTCGTAGTCTGGTCAAAAGTGTATTTTGTTTTTATACATAAAACAAAATTAAGAAACTGCGTCAGTCTGGCATAGAAATTGTGTCCGCTAAAATTTTGAATTAAAATGTTTTTTCTTCTTCTTGCTGTAAAAATCTAACTTAAAAATTATTCAGTAATTAATTATAATACAATTAATTACGATTGCCATTATATGACGGTTACAAACACTTTACCCCCATTAAATAACAAAAATGTTGGCCGTTTTTTAAATTAATTATTTTCTCTTTTACACTCAAAATTCAGAGTTAGATCTAAATTAAATATTTTTTTTTTTCAAATTCTTCATAAAAAATCTATTGATATAGTTAATATAGTCTGACAATACTTAACCACGCAAACATACTTCGTCCACTTTTTAGAAAAATTATAAAAATTGTTTATTTTTTTTTTCATCATAAACGACAATTGATAATGTAAGTTTGATGTTGATACAACATACTTTTCCTTGCAGCAGGACAATTGGCTTCAAACCCCACATATGTATCATGCAACTTTTGAAATCCATCCTAATTTAAGTACTGTACAACAAAAACAAAAAAAAAAAAAACAAATAATCAAAAGAAACCCCCTTACGAATGTTATATTACGTGGATAACGCATAATTTCTTATTTAGAGCTAAATTAGAAATCATGACTTTAATAACATGCACTTGTAATTTTTTTTATATCTATGTAAGTTTGGGGTACTTTGTAAAAAGGTCGCTTCGAAACATAAAAAATAAACAAGAAAACAAACTTGTGGACATTCTGAAAAAATATTAAAAAATATGTAATGTACATTTTTCATATGTTTTTATAACAAAAAACTAACAAAAGTAATGTTTGAAATGCTTTTTTTGCTTTTTTTAATAAAGTACAAACACATGTATGAATATTGAAAGGTTTATCATGATTTATGACTTTTATGTACGTTAACATGTAACAAGCTTCTATACCAGCTAATAAACCACTAAAAAATTCATGAAATAATTTTCATCTGGGCAAAACTGAAACATGTCTAATAATGGAAAAAGATGAGATATATAAAAATTTACTTTTTTTAATACATAAAATATGAGATCGACATATTTAGTGTTTGATTTTAAAAAAAGGGTTCATATGAATATTTAAAATATATATTTCGAAACTGTTTGTTCGTAACTATAAATTTTCCTATCCCACGTCTCAACATAACGCAAATATTACACGAGAGTTGTCAAATACAATGCTAGTCCTTCAAGGGGAACCATTTATTTAAGGTTTGTATATTTTTTTTTTTGAAGGAGTGTTAACATTTTTAAAGAACAATTTTGACCGATATTATTATTTTAGCAAATACAAAATATAATACAATGGATGTGCAATTAAAATAGAAAAGGGTTTATAAAAACATTTTTAAAATCTAAGAAATTGTTGTGATTAAATAAAATTACAAATGTTTTACTTTTAAATTTTGTAAAATTAAAAACAAAAGTTCTTTTTTATCTTTTATCATAAATTATGATGTGAGCAAGATGTGTTATTGAGTCCATACACTCAAAAGAATAAGTTAGTAGAAAAGTTAGTAAAATGTCTGGTAAATAAAATATACTAATTCTGAGCAATTTTATTTTTTGCTGAAATTGTGTTTTCAGCTAAAATTTTAGTTACACTTATTCAGCACTTAACTGTTGTGAACTAATGTTTTACTAATATTTTACTAATGCTTGACTAATTTATTTTGCTAAAAAATTATGCTGATAAGCAAATTAATGGTGTGGACGACAACCAGATTGAAAGATATATGCAGAATCGAGTATATGTCGCAACATGTCAAGATGTAGAAGAGACGAGGAAAATGATACAAGTACAACTCTTGCTAGACATATAATAAACAAATAAAAAAACCATGAAAGATTTTTGTATCTATTTTTCATACAAAAGGACGCTTACTATGATAATACATATGTGGAGTAATTGTCAAAGTAATTGTTTATTAATTAAATTAAACATAAAATAAAATTATAAAATTAAATGGAAAATCACTGATGACGCCTGTCCATAAAAAGAGGCAGAAACTAGTCTAGTCTGTTTTAAAAATTAATAGTGTTTATAACTTTTAGAGAAAAACCTTTATTCTTCTTCTTAACATCAACATTTCTAAAATTCAATTTGTCAAATGCATATTAATTAAAAAATAATTGCGACATTCTATATGACGTGAAAATAACAATATAATAAAATAAAATATTTAAATTAAATAAACATTAAATGTGTATTTGTAAACTAAACCTTAAAAATGACTATTGCAAACAAATATACGTTCAGGTATACAGACTATAGCGCAAGATAAGGACACACATCTTTTTCTTATTACAAGAAAGTGTTGTTCATTTAGGCAACCATTGAAGTAAGTATTCGAAAAATAGTTTTGTTTATGTTATTTGTGCTTATTTCTAGTGTCCTACCGAACAGTTCGGCCAGAAAATGCATTTGGTCTGTATTCGGTACTTTAAAGCATTATGGAAAAATTTGGCGGATGGAAAAATGTTCATTGGGCTGATTATATGCTATTTTTAGTGTCAAATTTGAAGAAAAGTCTGTAGTTAAGCAATGAATTCACTGTTCGTCCTCAGAGAGTTCGACCAAATTGAAAATAGTTCGGCAGCCGAACTTTTAACTTTATAGCTAAACTTTGGCTTTTCTCTTAAATTTTATACACAAAATCGATTAAATCGGCTCAACAAACATGTTTCCAATACCAAAATTTGTCTTCATTGCCTCTAGATATCAAAAATTATTAAATTAATGCCTGTCGTCAATGTGGGAGTATGAATATTTTTATATTTTGTAACGTATTGTAAATTATTTTTAAAGGAATAACAAAAAAAAAAAAATATTTAAATTTATTTAAATATAATTTTTTTTGCAAATTTTTTGAATTTTTTTTTGAGTCTACTAATATTCAACAAAAGTTTTATTAACTTTCAGCAAGATTTTGTTTTTAGTTTTTAATCAACTAAGTGATAGCAAAACTTTTACTGAATCTACGAATTTTTTTGCTAACAAGATTTTGCAGATATTAGCAGTTATTTTGCAAAGCACCCTCCTGAGTAAAATTTAGCTTACTCAGCATACAATTTTTGGCTTAGTTTCTAAATTTTTTTTTGAGTGCGGGAATATATGTTTTTATATAAAGAAAATCGGAATACATGAGGTCAAAAAATATCCAATTTTTTTTATTTTATTAATTAATAATCATATAATTACAAATTATATACATACTATTAACCAAAACCAGCACTAGCTACTATTGTTGTAGCAAAAACAGACCAATGCCTCTGGTGGGAATCGAATCCTCGACCCACACACCGATAAGCCAGAACGCTACCAACTAGCCTACCGGGGAGCACATATCCAATTTATGTTTCATCTTTCAAAGAATTAATCATATATGAACTTGTTGAGAGAGGTTCATCGGTATTTAGTAGTTAAATTTTATTTAACCTGTTAAATTATTATTTTTTATTTCTTAAGTACTTGAAAGTTTATTTGTATAAAATACAATTTTTTTGTTTTTTTCCAACATCTGTCTTGTAAAAACTACATTTTGTTTGTATAGATGGTTGTTACTTAAAAATCATTTCTCAACATTTTCAACAATTTCCATAAGCTACTCTTTAATTCTTTCTGTTCCATTGCAAAATTCCATAGACTTGATTGTCTGTAATTTAGCTTTGATTATATTTTACATTATTGGTTCTTAGTATATATACTCTAATATTTTTTCCGTTGAAAGTTCAGTTTTATTTGATTTTTTTTTAATAGAGCATCAATTTAGTTTTGAAGTATAACAACAATAATGGCAAACAATAACGAAAATTGCTGCATCAATTCGAAAAACTGAAGAAAATAAAAAAAAAAATAAACAAATAAAAATGTTAAAGATGGTTAACAACGACTTACGATAGGACAACTAAGATAAATTTAACTATAAAGCTTATATTCATACCTTAAACTGTAAAAGCTTATCACGCCTCGTCGCAAGATTACTTAACTCAAAAATCGAAAAATCTGTTTTGAATTTTCAAAAATTAAAATTTTACAACTTTCTATAAAATAATATTTTTTTTTATCAAAATCGGTGAGTTGCCCCTAAACCAAGGCAATGCCAGAAAAAAATAAAAAATTGAAAATTTGCATTGTAGTTATGATTTTTAGAAAATACACTCATTCTTCTAAACCACGCGTTTCACTAGAAAATTTTGATTGACCGCGAAAAAAACGCCACCTAGACTTTTTAATTTTTTCTAGATACAGAATCTGCTTTAAGATTGGAGTAACACGCACATTTAATATAAATCGACTCAAGCGCACTGGGAGTTAAGTCCATACAAAAACTTAATAATCTTTTTTAAGTTTAATCTTTTTTAAGTACATTAGGGTGTCCCGAAGGTGTATTATTTTAAGTTATAGTGCTTAAACGAAGAGTATTATGCAGTCGCTTAAGGGAAAAACAAAAAAAAAAAAAAGAAACGAGAATAAATTAGCTCAAGTTTAGTAATACTGACATACATATTTTTGCAAATATATTTATAAAATACCTACAGAGAAATTTTGCTACACTACATCTTTCATTTAAAACAAGTAATAAGTAAAATAACTTGTTTTAAACTTAATGAGGCTGTGGTGGACTAAATTAATCTATGGAAATGTTTTACCATAATATGCTCAGCATTTCCAAACTCTTAAACTCTTCTTTGTCAAAAAAAATTTTAAAAATACACAACGAAGGCAGCGATTAGCAACTATAAGTATGAACAGTTAACCCTAAAACCACTTGTTCGGCATGAAAAATAAACAATATGTTCTTCTAACAGAATTTTTTCCATGCGTGTTTTAAGCGATATGGGCCTAAATAGGTTAAGAGCGATACTCAAAAACTAATTCATAAAAAAATAACCCCAGACATAAATTATTCCTCTTACCAAGATATGACAACAGTCCAAAAATTACCCTTTAGTAAAGAAGATAAGGCGATTTTACTTTTTCTTAAAACCTCGAAATTGCGCAAAACTCACCTTAACTTCAACATATATTGATTAAACTTAAAGGCTTTGCTAATAATACTTAATGTAATCTATTGTCCATAAGTTCTCGAGTTAAGACGATGTCTTTTACAGGTACACTTTTGGAATCCTGTATGTCCTCATACCAAAACTAAAACATTTGTTTTAATTTTAAACTTCAATCTTACTTTGTGAACACAAATATGTTTTCCAAATTCTTGATAATTTTGTTCATTTTAAAATATTTATTTTTTAAATTTTACGAAATTTTAACTATAACGCTTTCTCGCTTCCTAACCGTGCTGTGCACACAAAAAACAACTTTACAAAATATTTTGTAAATTTGGTTGTCTATTGAATTGGCTTAAATTCTTGTTATAAATTACTCATTTGTAAGACTGATGGGCCAATTGAAAGTACCCATGGAACCGTGGGAATTTTGCTTTTGAGCAACAGTGTTCCAGGTGTTCTAAAGTGTTGATCTGCTGCCCCCAAATGTCGGTGTTCCCGTTGCCAGGTGTAGAAATTCTTCCATTAGTCTTGTCAGTTTTTCAAATTGCACTGAATTCTCCTTTAAAAAAAAAATTGTCATACGAAACAAATAAAAACAACGTGTTTTGTGTACAAAATGCATATTTACCTATGTTTGTTACTAGCTGACCAGGCAAACGTTGTTTTGCCTTCAAATTTTAATTGTAATTAATTCTTTAAATCAAGAAATTTCTTTTACGCAAATAATAATATAATAATAATATATTTTTTATGTTAAGTATACCTGTTAAACATGAATTGTTACTTAAAACCATATCATAAAATTTATTGTTTATTTCTTTACCTTTTTTATTTATTCTAGGACTATGAGGAACGCTAAAACAATTTTTGAACAACATTATTAAATAAGCTTGCAAAAAGTCTTGAATGTGATAATTTATTTTAATGCTTATTTGTTTTTTGCTTTTGGTACCAGCCCATTTATCCCATTCCGCCCATTTTCAGTACGACTACTAATATTTGTAATTGATGGACTCGTACAAAATTTGAAGGCTATATAGCTAATATAGAACCCTAGATATTTAATATTAATATTAATTTTGTATATGAGCTTAATATTCACTTTGTATGGGAGCTGCCACGCCCACTGGTATGATCCCACCCAATTTTCCCATGACTATTCATAATATAATCAACGTGCACAAATTTCTAAGACTCTGGCTATTATAGAACTGTAGATATATGATATTAAATATTTACTTTGTATGGGAGCTGACACGCCCACTGGTCCGATCGCTCCCATTTTTCCCATGACTATTCACATTAACAAATAATCAATGTGCACAAATTTCTAAGACTCTGGCTATTATAGAACTGTAGATATATGATATTAAATATTTACTTTGTATGGGAGCTGCCACTCCCACTGGTCCGATCCCGCCTATTTTTTTCCTGATTATTCAAATCAGTAACATATGGGATACTGCAATGCTTCAAAACTCTTGCTATCACAATAGTCAAAATATATGATGTTATTCAATTTATGTGGGAGGTGCCACGCCCACTTGAAATATATATAGCCGGAAACCTAATTTGGACTATAACCTTTCAAATGAAACCGGTTTGGGCCAAATCGGTTGGATTGTTTTAGAGTCTACAGAGGACAAACATACAAACATTGTATTTTATATATATAGATTATTTTTATGTTTCCGCTCATAACTTAAAAAAAAAAAAAAAAATTCCGGAACGATATATAGCCTATGTCCATCCTGGAGGATCAAATTAAATATTGGTAAAAAAAATTTAGAAATCGTATGATTAGTTACGGAGATTACTTTCTACAAACAAACAAACAAACATTACCTCTTTATAATATTAGTATAGATTTTGCTGCTCACTTTTTAGTTAAATGAAATTTTTTGTTTACTTGGCGAATGCGATTTTGTGAAGGTCTCTTTTTGACGTTTGTGACATTTCAAATCGCAATATAGAAACCAAAAAAGGAAACGAAAATGACAACTCTTACGTTTCACTCATTACAAAGTAACATTCGTGATACAGAACCCCAAAGTCATTTTTATCACTCGTTTGACGAATTTTTTGAGTGACACGTCATACAAAAACAGGCCATAAAAAATGCTTCATTATTTGATAATTTTTTTTTTAAATTTGAAATATTAATGAAACTGTAAAAGATATTGTGAAATTTGGAAAAAGTTGCTTATAGTTTTCGAAAAAATTGTAAAAACTTCAGTTTTCGCAAATTCAAAAAAGAATTTTTGCAAGATTACTCGATGGAAGACCTTAGTTTTTTCTCAAGATTGTTCTGAGGCAATTCAAAATACATAATCAAGAAAACTAGTGTTGGTATCCGCACTTCTGTGTTAAATCCTTTCCAGACGAGGCATGTTATCAAAGCTTAGCAATATTTTCTAATTTTCTATTAAAAAAATAAAAACTGAATTGAGCTAACGGTAAGTAAATTGTTCCACAAATGCAGTTGTAATTCAATTTACTTAACGGTAATTCTCGCTTCTTTACCATAAGTTTGTCCAAACTTATAATACCAATCTAGTGTAGGGTATTTAAATATTTTTTTTTCTTACAATAAAGTAGAATGTACAAAACTAAATCTTCAAATGGTTTTAGCAACGTTTCTGAAGACTATGGTATATAAAATTGTTTAAACAAAAATGCGAAAAGGGAAAATGCATTGAAAAAATGTTTTATACATTTATGCTACTTTCACATGCTTTTTCAATTATTATTATTTGTTGTTCTTTTTTACAATACATTTTTTTTTTGCATTATTTTAAAATTTTTTTATTTCTGTTTTCTTGTTTTAACTAAAAATAGCGTTTTCTTACATTTTTCTTACGAGTTTTTTTTTTTTGTTATATAAAACTTGAATTGTTCTTTAAATAAAATAATTTTATTTTTTACTAGAATAATGCTTAATATTTATTATTATTATTAATGCGGAAAATATGAATAGATATTTAGTTAAAAGTTTAACTAAAATCTGTTCCCAAAATAGTACAAGACTCATTCCATAGAAAAGCATAAAACGTTTTCGAGTTTTCGACCTCGACCAGCTTTAATTTTAACTAAAATTGGTATTGAGGTTAAGGGTTATATATAAATGAAATCGTCAAAGTTTTAGTTAACTGGTACTTACGGTTGTGGAAATTTCGCGTTTTAAATTATGAAAAGTAAATAATTAAAATTTACTAAATAAGTTCTACATAATCGGTTATATATTTTTAACGTTTAAGGCCACACTTAAAAAAAAAAATAAAAAATAAGTTAGTAGAAAAGTTAGTAAAACATCTTGTAAATGAAATATACTATTATTCAGAAAATTTTTGGTTGAAATTGTGTTTTCAGATAAAATTTTAGTTATACTTATTCTATACGTAACTGTTTTGAGCAAATGTTTTACTAATATTTTACTAAGGTTTTAATAATTTATTTTGCTAAAAACAATTGTGCTGATAACTACAATAAAAGTGTGGATGACAACCAGATTGAAAGTGATATCGCATCTTAAAAAAATTGCTTCAATTTTATTTTTTTGTATCGCACTCAGAAAAAACTTTATTTTGCGTAGCCGCCTGCCGCGTTCTACGGAGGAAAAGAACCCTAAGAGCGCCCGAAGGCCGCCACACAGAAAAACTTGTTTTTACAAATACAATGTCGAATCCGTTGAAATCTTATTTTTAAGACAATAAGTAATATAATTTGACCAGTCATAGCTTTGTCATTTGAACAACTAATTGATTGCTTTTTATCTTAAATTAAAGAGTAGAGCATTGGCCTTCTGTTAATTTAACGTTTAGATACTAATATCTACGTAAAATTTTTAATAAAATAGACTTTTAAAAAAATAATTATTAAAAAACAATAAATCTTGGTGTGGGTTGGTATTTTGGGACATAGAAAGTTATGACAGGTCAAATAAATGTTACTTGATGTCTTAAAAATATAAGATTTTAACGGATTCGACATCTGTGACATGTTTTTTTGTTATATTTTTTCCATTTTTATTTATAACATACGACACCGTAAGAATACCATATAAAAATTTCGCAACATAGGCAGGCAATTTATAATAATCATATATTTTGTTTTTTTTTTTTTAATTAAAAAAAATATTTTTTAATACAGTTTTCTTAACCGCCGTTTTTTGAATAAAATAAATTCATGTTACGGTCAATTTAATATTTTTTTTTTTCATATTTTAATTCTAGCACAATAACTGTCCCATAGTAATATGACGAACAACCTAAATTAAAATCTAGGTTAAAATCAGAGAGGGTGGTGGTAATCGAGAGGTTGATTTTATATGTTTACAAGGAAAATTAGTTACTATAACAGAATAGTGGTTTCTAAAACCAAAATCGGTTAATAAATTGGTTTTGGATATTGTCAGAATTTAGTAGTTGTATCTAAAATAAATAAAATTAACTTGCTTTTAAAGTCATACTTATCAGATCGATTCTTTTACGTTAAGCATAATAATGGCTGTTAAGATTTCTTACAGATACATTCTGGCGTTCCCCAAGGCAGTGTCATGGGACCGGTTTTAAAGAGTCCGCCAAATAACTTTTTTTTTTTGAAAATGCTATAAAAAAAAACTACTGAATATTTTCTCAAATATCTTTTTTTATTTGAAAATACAATCCTTTCGGTTAATAATGGAAAATAATTTCATGCAAATGGCTGCCTCGGCTGGCCATGCAGTAGACTACACGATCGGTCCAATTTTTAAGCACATTATCGATTGTGTGCAGCTGTATTTCACCAATGGCTTCACGAATATTGTCCTTTAAAGCGTCAATTGTCAATTGTTCTTGGCGTAACACTTATCTTTGACGGCACCCCACAAATAATAGTCCAACGGTGTCAAATCGCAGCTCCGAGGTGGCCAAACGACATCAGCTCTGCGGCTGATAATGCGATCTTCAAAAACAGGGCACATTCTGCAACATTACCATGATTTTCAAAGTTATGTCGCAATATTTCCCAGCGTTGTTCAAGCGTATACACAACCATATTCGTTCAGCGGAAGGATAAAACTAATTAGTTGTCAAATCAGACATGAGCTAAGTGTTACCATTTACGAAATAAGAACTAGTTGAAAAAAAAACGTTAGATGGCGAACCCTTTATATACGATCTTTACATCCAATCTACCAAATTCAAATAACGTTTTAGTGGCCACATATGAAGACTATACTGCAATATTAGCAGCCAGTAATTCACCCTCGGAAGCATGGCTTTTAGTTCAAAATCAACTTAACAACCTACAGAACTGGCTTATAAGATGGAACATCATGGTGAATTCAAACAAATCAAATCATATTACATTTACAATGAGAAAAGGCGATTGTGGTGCTGTAAAAATAAATAACGAGATGATGCCCCATAAACAATGTGTTAAGTATCTTGGTATGCATATGGATAGAAGACTCACTTGGAATGACCATATTACTATAAAACGGAATCCACTACCTATCAAATTCAAAAAGCTATATTGGCTGCTTCGCCCTAAACCTCAATTAAGCATAGAAAATAAATTAAGGATTTATACAGCTGTCCTAAAACCAATTTGGATATATGGCATTCAGCTTTGGGGATTCACTTTTGGCCGCCAAAGATTTGGGGCCTCGGTATCATTTTCGCAAAAAAGTGACCATATTCTCAGACTCATATCTTGCAAACCGTTCAGAATTTCAATTTACTCTCTATAGCAAAGTTGTAGCTCTTGTCATAAAGAACAAAAATTGCGAACATATAAAATCAAAAAAACTTCACCTTCCAGATCAAAATCGCAAAAAACTTAAAAAAATTCGATTTTTTTACCTTTTTCCCGTGTTCAGGTCCATAGGTACCAAACCGTTCAAAATTCAAGGAAACAATCAACTACAAAAATTTACCTAAGATCTCAATAAACAAATTTCTAGAACATATAAACTTCCTAAAGATGATTCTTAACACTGTTTAGGTAGCGCGCAAAAGTGAAAAATTTTTTAATTTCATTTTTTTTTCCTTTTTTCACCTGTTCAGGTGCATAGGTAGCAAACCCAATTCCCAGGAAATTCTGAACGGTTTGCAAGATATGAGCCTGAGAAAATTATCACTTTTTTGCGAAAATGATACCGAGGCCCCAAATCTTTGGCGGCCCATAAACAGAAAAGGAGATGACTTTGGGAAAAATTGGGAGACACGGGTCTTTTTTTTTTAATCTTTTATCACGTAGTGGTGTCCGTATATGGTTATTTTTTTCGTGTTGCACTGTGTAATATAATTCACTTTAATCTCAACAAGCCTAAAATAAAGGACGAAATTAAACGATTTTCAGATAAGTATTTAAATAGATTAAGTGATCACCCCAATATATTAGGCATATGTTTATTAGATGATAGTTATGAAACAAAAAGATTAAATCTCCCATTTAAAAAATAAATTTTTTTAAAAACTGTAATCTTTTAAGTATTATAAATATAGATTAATAATCTAGTGTTGTCAAATTGCAAACAAACATATACAGACATGTAGACAGAGTAAAGCGAAAGACAAAAACGCACATCTGAGGTAGATTTTTATGGTTCCTTTTTCTTATTGCAAAAAAGGGTTGTTTTTTTCGTTTCGTTTGTTTTTGTTTTTTTTTTCGTTTCGTTTCAATAATTATCTTCGGCAATTGCGTCCTTTAAAAGATAGCATCATTTAGACAGCCATTGATGTAAGTAGTTTAAAGAAAATTTTTGTTACGTTATATATATTTATTTCTATAAATTTTCAGATATTAAATTAATTCATGTCGTCAATATGGGAAAATGAAAATTTTTTTATTTAGTAATTATTGTAAATTATTTTTAAAAGAATCACAAAACTATGTTTTATGATTTTCAGTAAATAAATTAACTAAATTACAATTTTTCTATAAACTTTTTGCATTTTTTTCAGTCTACTAAAATTCAGCAAAAAATTTATTAATTTTTAGCAAGGCTTTTTTATTTCTAATCCACTAAGTGTTAGCAAAACTTTTGCTGAATCTACTAATTTTGTTGCTAAAAATCAGCCCGCTGATTTTCAGCAAAAGATTTTGCTGACTTTACAAACTTTTTTTTTTTGAGTGTACATATTTCTCTAATTTGATGTCTGTTTTTCTGTTTTGATATTATACTACGTTTCCACTGAACGCGTTTTGGACGTGTTTTGAAATAAAATATGTTTTGTACATGTTTTCCCATACATTTTTTTTTTTCACCAAAACACACCCAGGTAGAAATTTGGGATGGTACAAAAAACGAAGAGTTTTCAAAACGTTTGTTTTTGATGGTACTAAAATAAAAGCGTTTCCAAAGCGATAATTGCAAATAATACGAAAAAAAAGCATTTAAAAAACATTATTTTGGATTGCTATTCGAACGTTCGGACAAAGTATTTTAGGAATACTTTTTATACAAAACTTACAAATATTTGTGAAATAAAAACACTGTAAAAACATTGGTTCAAAGCGTTTTTCCAACGTTTGTAAAAAGTACTTTAGAAGTTCTTATCGTACAAAATTTACAACGGTTTATAAAATAAAACCAATGTAAAACCATTGCGTTAAAGCGTTTTTCTAACATTTGCCAATAGTACTTTAGAAATACTTTTTTTTTTTTGCGATTACAGCTGTTCTCTCTGTTATAATGTCAAACGAGTTGCAACAACAGTTTAGCCAAATAAGGGTGTAGGCAAAGAAAATTTCAGTTCAACCCAAGTATATGAAGAATTAAAGGGTAATAAGTACATAACTTGTGAAAAAAGTATTTTTTTACAACATTTATTTTCTACAGATTTTTTATTACATCAGTTTGAAACTGAAACACCATCCAACATTTTGACACAGACAAGCCGCTGGTTGGCGACTGCTAAGTACAGAAACTGCTCAAAACAATCTATTTTCAATCAAATTTGTCTTTCGAGCGTTTTGACAATGTTCAAAATTACAACCCTCAAAGCGGTTATCATTTGGGTCGTTTTCATAACGCTTAATAACTGTAAGCCAAAATGTTCTGCAAATACTTATTTAACGATTGAAAAAGCATTTCAAAAATTTTGTTTTGCAATGTTTTGAGAACGTTATAAAATACCATCCTCAGACCGTAAATTTGGGTTATCATTTTGCACATTCTCAAAACGCTTTAAATTTGTAATTTGGTATGTTCTGAAAACGCTTGTACCATCATGAAAAATGCTTTTAAAACGTTTTAAAGATTGTATTTTTCTACCTGGGCATGTTTTGCTCAAAATACATAACTGGCAACATAGTCTTAGATCTAAAATTGTGTATTGTACAACGATACGTATGAGTGATACTTATTACACATTAATTAACACTCATACGTGCCGTTGCACAATACATATGTGTGGTCATTTTCTGAGCATTTATCTTGGTTTATTTTATTTGAATATGGAATTAATATTGGAAACGATTTTTTAATAAACTTGAAGAAAAAACAAAAAAAAAAATTCATATAAAAACTAAAACGTTCAGCTTGTCAAATTATATAAGAAAAAATAATTCCACTTCAATTAAGTGCTCAAAACTCATTCATTCTCTTGTAAACTGGTATATTTTAACGTAATCCTTCAAGTTATCTACCAGAAATCATATGAACCCCTGAAATAAGTTCATAATTTATTTCATAAGAAGAAATGTGAGTCTATTTTATTTTTACTTTCGACGTCTTACAGTAAGGATTAATATATTGTTGTAAAATTTTCTAGCCGGGTATTAAAATTGTAACTAAAAAGAGTGAAATTTTCTTAGGTAACCTCGAGAATTGGAAAATTATGTAATTATTATTCTCTAAAGAGAAAAACCTTGCAACAAATTGCTAAATATCATCAATGATGATCACTTACTACCCAATCGAAAACATCTTCCATAATTTCAAGCATTACAAAACATTCAATATAATCGTAGCTCAAATCTACAACAAAACAAATTGTATAAAACTGAAAATAAAAACGATTACAAACATCATACGTCGAATACACACATTCACTTACAAAAAAGCAACAAACTTTAGTATTAGTGGCCATATCAGCCATAATAGGTTTTCGAGTATGTTTATGATTGCTGAATTTATACATAGAGAAAAACTGAATTGCTAACCGAATTCTTAATTTCTGTGTTCCTGAATTTATGTGTTACAACTAAACGTCATTTTCACATGTCAAATTTTTATACTATAGCCTGTATTTAGTAGTAGCATCTATTTTTAGTAGTAGTAACTAAAGTTTAGTTTAAAATTTATAGTATTCTATTTTTCTCTGTGTATATAAAACTATGTAAGTGTTTGTTTCGTTTTAGTATATGAATGACTATGACTTTGTATGTGTGTGTTGTTGAACGAAATATATATCAATGGCATTGGCCTTCGTGTAATAAACATTGTATATATAATGGTATATGATGATTGCTAGAAATAAATAGTTACTATCACACACATATGCACACACACACATTTACTGGTGTACACACATATATACAATACTTTCAAAACCGACCATAGTAAATCAACACGTTTTACTATATTTTTCGATAACTTCACAACAAGTACGATACGACTAAATAACTACCAAAAATTTGTTACTACAAACTCGTTGTGTATCATCATATCTCGTATATGCCATCAAAATCATGTTTGTTATTGTTGTTCTTGTATAGATGCGCGTAAATTTATATGTATGTGTATGTGTATGTGTGTTTAAAGCTAATGATAAATTTATATTATGACTCATGTTAGTTAGAGGATTTTTTGTGTTAAAATATATATAAAAGTCAAACAGATTTAATTTATACGTGTGTTAATTTTTGGAAAAAAAAAACTGAACAAAGGGATACCCAGAAATGGAATACAAAATATGACCTAAAAACTACACATATAGTGTGAAGAAAAACCCTAAGGTATTAGCTAATACCCAGCAAAATAAGAGCTGAGGAAGAAGTAGTAAAAACACCACATCTACTGAGTCGGATGTGGTGCAAATTTAGGTGAATCACTAATGATTTTAACATTGTCGTGTCATTGGGCGGATGGAGTGAATATATAACTTCTTTAATAGCATTTTAAACAGTGCATGGATGCTATTTGTCAATAGTTCATGGAAGATCTTTTTCAAATATATATTACAATTTTTAATTAATAAAAATGTGCAGCATACTTTAGGGATGTTTCTTTAAATATTTAAAAAAAAAATCTTTTGGTACCAGCGAGTATTGAACACACGAATATGAGTTACGATCTGCTGTATTAAAGTAGACCGCGCTACCATTTGCACCAAAGTTACTTATGCAATGCAACAAACTTAAAACGAACTTAAGTTGAAAATATTGATATATTTTTATGAAATCAAGAAAAAAATGCTACACAACTATATAATAAAAGAGATAAAATATTGATTTTTAAAAAATTTTTATTATGTGATTTCGTATCACTGAGATATAAATTGTTTTTAAAATATTTTTAAGTTTTGATGAGGTTAAAAAAAATATTAAGAAATAATAAAAATGCTCATTTAACAATTTTGAATTCATTGCATATTTTAAAATAATTTTTTAATAATTAATTTGACGAGAAGTGTCTTTAATAAGATAATGACAATGAGAAAAAAAAATATTGGAGAAGTAGTTTAACTACAGGTAGGGAAAAGTGATCTGCAATGAAACGAGTGTGCCTTGGAACTTAAGATCTTTTAATGTTCCCGTATTTTTTTCTAAAGATTTGGAGAAAGAGGTCGGTAAAAACTCTATAGGTAAATTAAAGTTATATATTTAAATTAAGTAAAAGTTATTAATTAATTTACTAATTAATTATTATTATTAATAAACTAGCTTTCACAATTTGGCTGCGATATTTTTTGGTTTTGCTAATTTTTTTGCGATCCGAAACAATAGAATTAACAACTCCACTAGATGTTTGAAGCCAAAATCAATTTTTTTTACCTATTTTTTTTTGAATATTGCACACGTTTCAAGGCACACCTGAAAAGTATATCTTGAAACAAATATGAAAAATTCGATGAACTTATTTTTAGCAGTGAAATATATCTTTGCATTTTCGTATCAATATAACAATAAAAAATATAAAACCTTAAGTTTTTTTTTCTATATTTTTAAATAAGTTTTACACAAAGTTCCATCGCAAAGACAAAAAAAAAGATTTTTATCAAATAATTATTTGTCCACTCTGGATAACAATTTTCTAAAAAAAATTTCTTTATGATTAAAGTCAAGATGTTAATTATTTGGTCGTTTTTAAATTACTTAATTCTCTTAAAATACTCAGAAAAAAACTAAATTAAATAAAAAATACTAAAAAAATTAATTAGAATTAGAAAAAAAAAAAAAAAAAAATTATCTCCCCGGCCCGGAATCGATCTCGCAACCTTCTGATTGCAAATCCAACCACTTACCACCTCAACCTCCATATAAAAAAAAAGAATATATGAACTTACGAAAAAGTACTTCTTAGGATGTTATTAATTTAGATACCAATTAATTTATATGGTGATGCAAATGCTGTTTAAAATAACTTTAATTTAACATTTTTGGCAGTTGTTAACAATTATTTCTATTAAAGTGAAAAATGTGCGTATGCTAATGCATACGCAAGTTAAAGAGGTTCTTACAACACTACTTCCACTTTATTTTGCTGGGTAGTTATTGCAAAATAGAGGAAACAAACATTGTGTATTAGCTTAGTTGATTCCATTATGTTTACAACAGTTATCTGAGTAAAATAATCGCGATTGTGCGTTTCAAAATGGTTAAGGTATTAACAATAACTGTATTTGTTGCTATAACCCGACTAAAAAAAAAAATCATATATGATCTTAGGTTTTTCACCATTTTTGCTTAATAACTGTATTACAAATCCACAAATATGCTATTTTTTTCTTTATAAACTTTGTTTTGCATAAAAATAAAAATTCCGATTCATATTACAGCTATTCTTACACCAAAAATATGAGATTTTTATACGTTATCTATGCATAGAAACAAAATTTAGGACATTTTCAATTATAATTGCAAAATGGGGGAAAAAATTGGAATTTTTATTTTCATGCAAAATAAAGTTTATAAAAAAGCGTATTTGTGGATTTGTAAGGTAAAAAATGGGGAAAAGTGGGCATTTTTGCGATTTTTAACCTTTCATAGCATCATGTAACATTACTGTAACAAACCCCAAAATCCCGAAATAATACATACTGAATTTATTTAGCTCGCTCAAATTTGTGTTACCCTACTGTGACATACCACTGACCAAATTAGAACCAACAAAATATCATAAATGGCGTAATTTTTTTGACTTCCGTCAGTCTGTTCCTATTCGTATTTGCATAATACGAATAGGGACAATTTTAAAGCATCATAAAGGGTAGCGTAAATACTTTAACCTGCAGCGGGGCATTTAGCGTGAAAGGCCCCATTTAAAACTTTGGATAGATGTATGCAGAACCATTTAATTATTTTACCATTTAAATTTAATTTTATATTATTAAGGAAATTCTTCTTTGCTTTTATTTTTTAAGCAACATTTTTTATTTTTCTATTTTAAAGCTTTATTTTTCTTCTATTACTTTATATAAAATCTAAATTTTCTCTTCCTTTGGGTTTACTTAAGTAAGTTCACTACTAAAACCCCATTATAAAATGCATACATGTTCAAGAATATTGAAAGCAGTTAAAAGAATTGTATATATTTTTCGTTTCATTTCATATCCTTTCTTTCAAGATGAAACATACATAAAAGCAGCATCTTTTTCTATAACATGTTACAAGGAAGGTCTCCTGCGGCAGACCAAAGAGTCTCCAATGAAATTAGGGTACAGTCAAATAAAAAAGTTAGTAAAAGCAGCAACAAATTTTGCTAAATCAGCAAAATTTTAGTCAGGAGGGTGCTTGCAAAAAAGTGCTAATGTCAGCTTGCAAAAAAGTGCTAATGTCAGCAAAATCTTTTGCTGAAAATCAGCGAGCTGATTTAGTAGATTCAGCAAAAGTTTTGCTAACACTTAGTAGATTGCAAATTAAAAACCCCCTGCTAAAAATTAATAAAATGTTTGCTAAATATTAGTAGACTGCAAAAAACTCAAAAAATTCGTAGAAAAATTATACTTTAGTTAATTTATTTGATGAAAATCAAAAAACATTTTTTTGTAATTGTTTTTAAATAATTTACAATACGTTACAAAATATAAAAATGTTCATACTACCAAATTGACAATATGAATTAATATAAACAATAGAAATAATTATATATAACATAAATTAAATTATCTTTGAACTACTTACATCAATTATTGTCTAAATGATGCTATCTTTTAAAGGAACTCAAATGCCGCAGAGAATTATAGAAACGAAATGAAAAAATAACAAAATATAACATATACAACCATTTTTGTTTGCAAAATATATTGTTTGCAATTTGACCACACAAGATTGTAATATATATAACCATTTAGTTTACAAATACAGATTACAAGATTAAATTTATTAAATTAAAACATTTTATTTTGTCTTTTATTTAAGCAGATGATGACGCAAAATTTAAGTTGTTTTAATCCACAATTATGTTTTATGTATGAAAAACAAATACAAAAATCTTCCATGATTGATTTTTTTATATTATGTCTTACTAAATTAGTACTTTTCAGCATAATTTTCCTCATCACTACTACATCGTGACATGCCGCGACATTTAATTTATTCTGAGTATATATTTCAGTGTGGTTGTCGTTCACACTATTGATGTGCTAATCAACACAATTTTTTTTTAGCAAAATAAATTAGTAAAACATTAGTCAAATATTAGTAAAACATTAGTTTAAAACAGTTAAGTGCTGAATAAGTATAACTAAATTTTAGTTTAAAACATAATTTTAGCAAAAAATTTGTTGAAAAATAGTATACCTGATTTACAAGATGTTTTATTAACTTTTCTACTAACTTATTTCTTTAAGTAAATGTGAAAGAGGGGACAAATGTAAAAAATATTCGCTGAGGTTAATTCTCAAAGGGTAAAAATGGGTGCGAGGTTTTCTTAAAACTGTGTTTTGATCTTTAAAATACCTCCCATTTAATGCAGTTACATAGCAGTCTGAGGGACCGCCCCAGAACAACTTCCTTGTAAGATAAATGTATGTGTACGTATAATGCCAAAATGTATTCGATTCATATGCCATACGAACATACTACATGGTTAGTTAGTATTATGTGTTTGGTTCACTGGTTGCATTTGGCAATGCATTGAAATATACAAAATGAGATGAAGAAAAACATGGCAGTTGGTATAGTAAGTAAAATACGACATATAAATGGATATTATGTTCGAAAAGTTTTGCAAAACGTCATACAATTGGACACCTGTCAAGTGGTGGGAATTTAAACAAAATATATATAATATGGATAAAAGACGATTAAAATGGAACACTTGCGACATGTCGCTGAAGCAACCTTAAACATTTTCAGAACGAACCTTATGATTATCACCGAATTCTTCAAGGTAAGGTAGAGTTCTGTAATAAAAATTCCTTAAAACACTAAATTATGAAGTTATTTTATCCCAAAAATTCCCACTTAAATTGTTTAATTATATACTTTTTTACCACAGTGTGTGTGGTATAACTAAAACTAAAATTGAATGCAAGCAAATTGCTATTCCTTACAAATGTTAAGTGTTTAGCAGCTAAAAAAAAAAACATAAAAACTTAAACAAAAGTAAGAAAAATGTCGGTTTCTTAGAAATACTATAGACACTAGGAAATAAAATGTAAATTTACAACCACCTTTAACACTAACAGGCCAAAACTAACATACCTCAAACAAAACAACGGATAGAACATGAACATGAAGAAAAGAATAGAAATCTGAATAGTTTTCTTATTTTGCTCGTTTTTCTTTTTGTTCCTTCAACGTGTCAGTTGTATGTGACTGACAGTGCATTCATACCAGAAGCATACGTCGTATGTAACACATTCTATAATGCTAACATTATACTATTCTATTCATATTCAAAATCTAAGAAAATCTCTTTCAACCTAGTATTTGCACTCTAACAGAACTAAAACAGCTACACTTAAAGAAATTGTATTCAATATATTAACCGGTATGAAAAATGGCGTTGACAAGTGCATTGTTAATTAACTAGCCCAAACCGCTCGATCAAGGAACTTTAAATTTGATATACATATACACTCAGGGAACGGTACAGTGAAATAACTCCCAAATGAAATAAGTCCCAATGAAATAACTCCCAATGAAATAAGTCCCATCAAAAATGAAATAACACCCAATGTAAAAAAATGAAATATCTCCCAATGAGAAAAATGAAATAAGTCCCAATTTTTGGGAGTTATTTCAAAATTTAAAAATAAATCCCAAAAAAAATGAATTAACTCCCAATGAAATAAGTCCCAACAAAAATGAATTAACTCCCAATTTTCGTTTGTTTTGTTTTTCTGTTAGAGAACACTTTTTATTTCATAAGTATATGTAAGCATAGGTGGAGTGCAATAATGCCTTACGAAATAAGGCCTTTAAGGCTTTATTTCACTTTCAATTGAGAAATAAGGCCTTTATTTGCAAAAAGGCTTTATTGCACTTTGAAAGTGAAATAAAGCCGTAAAGGCCTTATTTCACTCAAATTTTTTTTAAATGAAGCAATTAAATTTCTTATTCTTATTCTTCTTATATTTTATTGAACAATTATAAAAAAATTTCATATTAACAAAAATTAATAGAACATTAATAATTCAACAAAAAATTTAACTGCAACAATATTGAAAATCTTTGCTTTATAAAGTTTTTCTGCGTGGCGGCCTGCGGCCGCTCTTAGGGGTTTTCTCCTCCATGGGACGCGGCAGGTGGCTTCGCTGAATAAAGTTTCCCTGCGCGCGTCACACTAGGGAAGATAATGAGACGGGCGCAGGAAAACTGTATTCAGCGAAGCCACCTGCCGCGTCCTATGGAGGAGAAAACCCCTAAGATCGGCCGCAGGCCGCCACGCAGAAAAACTGAACAGTGTAACAAAAGAATCAAAAAATACAAAATAAAGGCTTTATTGCACCATTGGCCAATCGTAAAATTGTGTTTGCAATTAAAATGAAATAAGTCCCAACTGCGATGAAATAAGTGCCAATGGTAACTCCCAAATGAAATAACTCCCAACAAAAAAACTGTTGGGACTTATTTCATTTGGGAGTTATTTCATAATGAATTAACTCCCAACAAAAATTATGAAATAAGTCCCAACGCATTGGGACTTATTTCATAATGAAATAAGTCCCAATTTACATGGAAAATTTTTTGGGACTTATTTCATTTTTCCATTGGGACTTATTTCATTTGGGAGTTATTTCACTGTACCTCAGGGAACTGCTGCTTTAAAAATATGTAGAAATTTGGGTTGTAATACAGTATCATATTACTTTTTACTTTTTTAATGTAAATGTCAGTCGTTTGTAGAACAAATTAAATTTTTTACTAACCTTGTAGTTCATTTAAAAAAAAAAACAAACCACACCAAATGACTGTTTTATGATTTAACATTAATTTTTGACAGTCGTTTTGTGTTATTTCAAAAATAATGCAATTAAATGTTTGTTTATTTTTTTCTGCATATATGTGGTTTATTTTTACTACAATTGTGGAACATTAAAAAACAACTGACAATGTTAGTTGAATTCACTGAAATGTAAGTCATTCTTTCTATAAGTGAAATGTCATTTGTTTTTAACTACATTTGCAGTGTTCTTGACCTACATAGTATTCTAAATGTAGTGTAGACATTCCGTACGACGAGAATTTTTATTACTAGAGGGGGGAAAAAACGGTAAAATCCTGGTTAAACTTTGTTTTGCTCTTAAACTAATTTTTTGCGAACTCGTAAAAATAAGCGAAAAAAGAACCTAGGGGAAATTCGGATAAAACCGGAAGTAGAGCTAATATCGAAAATGCTGAAACAGGCGTTTGCTTAAATTGAATACAGAATAATATATGTATTGTATTGGTTTGAAACTGAAAGTTAAAAACTATGTAAAAACAAAATATAATTAATAAAAAAAAAAAACACTTGTAAGTTTCGCGTAACTTTTTTAATTTTACGAAATTTAAAGGCTGTAATAACCAAAATACAAACACTTTCTTTTCTAAATAAAAAAATATTCAAGATAGCTTTTGATTTTTTTTTATATTTTATTATACATATATCTATAGTAACACCCAAAATGTAAAAAAAAATAATTAGAAGTCGATTGGTAAGCAAAACATCGCACTTTTTTTTTAATTCGTTCCAATAGTTTTTGCACGAGATTAGCATACACTTTTCAGGCTGTCAAATTCTATTTAGATTTAAACTCTTCTACAGTTGACACCGTCATTCCTGTCTGCTTTAAAGTTTCTTTTATAGTTGACCAATATTCTGTGATTGGGCGTAGTTCTGGACAATTTGGTGGATTGTTTTCTTTTTCTATAAAATCGATTTTGTTGTTGTTATTCCATTCAATTGTGGCTTTTGCATAATGACAACTGGCTAGGTCGGGCCAAAATAACGGTTTTGAAAATTGAGGTCTTACAAATGATAACAGTCGTTTTTTTAAGCATTCTTCTATATAAATTTCACCATTTATTGTACCAGTTTTAAATAAAGGGCTTGACTTCTCCCACAACAACAAATTGCTTGAAAAACCAGATACTTTTTTTTGGAAATTTGGTCTTAATTTTCTGTTTACATTAATCTGGAGCAGCACCATGACTACATGCTGTGTGAAAGTCTTGTCCTCATCTTTTTTCGATATTAACGTTCCCGAACCTACAGTTAACATATATGAAAATCTCTGTTATGTACCTGTTGAAAATAGGTTTTATTTTGCTTGCGTGAGCCAATGTGAAGTCTTAAAAAGTATTTAGGATGTGAAATCGAATTCCACAGGCTATGATGGAATAGATCCTACTTTTCTTAAGGCTTTGCTTCCAAAACTTTTACCTAGTCTGACTTATGTGTTCAGCAATATACTCACAAAATTTTTTTTTCCGGACTGCTGGAAAACTTCGAAAATTATACCAATCCCCAAATCTGGTAGCGATTTTCGTCCTATAGCTATTCTTTCTTTTTTGTCTAAAGCAATGGAGAACATTATGCGAGAACAAATGAATAGTTATCTTAATTTAAATAAACTTTTATCTAACAGACAGTCTGGGTTCATGAAGGGAAGAAGTTGTATAACTGCTTTAGTTGATGTTATCGAAGATCTCAGGGCGAAACTTGATGATAACATGGTATCGTTTTTGGTCCTTCTAGACCACAGTAAAGCATTTGATACTGTCAATCACCTGATATTGGTGAAAAAAACTTGAAAAACTCTTTCATTTTTCAAACTCGGCTTGCAAGTTAATAGGGTCTTACCTCTCAAACCGCTCTCAATTAGTTTATATGAACCGTCAAAGCTCTAACGCTGTCGGTGTGAATAGAGGTGTTCCACAAGGGTCGATACTGGGACCTCTGCTTTTTTGTTTGTATGTAAATGATCTACCTGAGGTAACTGAGCATTGTAATGTTCAGATGTATGCCGATGATGTGCAATTATATGCTAGTACCATGTTAACTAACATTCGCGCGTGTGTTTTCAATATAATCAATGACTTACAAAATATTCAGAACTGGGCTGTGAATAACGGACTATGTCTAAATCCAATCAAAACTAAATGCATATTCATCTCTAGAAATAAATGTACACTTGATGCTGAAAATGACATTAAAATTAACAATTTAGTGATTTCTTTTGTAAAATCTGCAAAGAACCTGGGCATTACTTTCAACGATCAGCTTACATGGACAAATCACATAAACTGTGTTGTCGGAAGAGTCCATGGGATGTTAAGAAATCTCTGGGCTGTGCAACACTCTACCCCGTTTAATATCACAATGCTTCTTGCAAAAACCTACCTCATTCCTGTTCTTCTTTACGGATGTGAAATCTTTTCGAATTGCGATTCTGAATCTCATAATAAACTCAAAGTCGCGTACAATAATATAGCCAGATATGTATACAATAAAGGTAGACGTGCGAGTATATCTATGTTCTCTTACAGAATGAACAATATGAGTTTCTGAAATCTCCTTAAATATAAATCTTTAATATTTTTTCATAAAATTATTTTGGATAAGCAACCGGATTACATCTTTGATAGAATTAAATTCGGCCGCAGTGCACGCGGAAGAAGAATTATTCAGATAAAACATAAATATCTTTTATCGAAAAGACAATTCTTAATCTCAACTATAAGTCTTTGGAACAACATTCCTTATAATACTCAAACTATAAGCAATGCAGTTACGTTTAAAAGGGAGTTAAAAAAATTATTTTCTTAAAACTATCATTTAATTTGTTTTTTTGTTATATGTAATTTTTTAATTTTTAATAATTATATTTCATTAATACATTTCATACTTTTTTGTATCAAAATCTATTGAACTATTTAAAATTCATATTATATGTTTATTATGTATCACAATATTTAAATCAGGTTATTTTAACTTTTATATCAAAAGCTAAATAGTAAACTTTATATCACTAGCACTGTCATTTATAAGATTTCAATCTTGTTGTGCTAGGCTTATCAATTGAATAAAAAAATAAAATAAAAAAATAAATGATCCCGAAGTTTGCAAAGTAATATGTTTCATCATTCATTATCACGCAATTATATTTTGTTAATTCATTTTCGTAAAGACGTCGACTGCGTGATTTCTTTAATACATTTTGTTATGCATTCCTGTCTGGACATATCTGAGCTTTATATTATGCTTTTTGACATTCTGAATAAAATTTGGCGATTTCTTGATTTTACTCGCGATTGCTCGAGTTGAAATAGTAGGATCCTATTTAAACGCTTCTATTACCTTTTCCACTGCTTTTTTATCCCTTTGGCCATGTTCACCACACTTCACCGCTTTCTTTCAATTGACAAGCATTCATTGAAGTTTTTCTTACTGTGGTATATTGTAATTTAACATTTTTTGCTATCAAGCGTATGGAAACGCTTTTATTTTTATTATATTCGTGCAGAATAAATTTTCTTCGATTAAGCTCCACAGAAAAAATTATCAACCTAAAATATCTAATTAAAGATTTGATTTGAATTTAATTTGTTTCTAAACAAATATTTAATTGAATCAATTAATATTTAAATTGACTTTTTTATATTTTTTTCATACACTGTAAGCATTAATAGAAAATTTTCAGTATAAAATACCAAATACATTTGAAGTTAACAAACAAAACAAGCACATACACAAACAGACTCAGTATTGTAAAAAACACACATACCAATGTATAGATCACACACTTTTTTTATGAGTATCATATTTTTTTTTTTTTTGTAGAAGTTATTTATAATTTTTTTTCCTTCTTTATTTTAATAAAAGGTTTAATTGGTAGTATCATTGCCGTGATAGGTGTAAAATCAATTAAAATATTAATTGGTTCAATAAATTTTGTAATTGAAACCCGTTTTTAATTGTTTCTGTGTCTTAAGCCATTTTTTTTACAAATAAATATTAAATTTAAAAAAAACGTGTTCTGATGATGGGAACCTTTCAAAACGTGTTCTGATGATGGGAACCTAGAAAATTCCGGAAATAGATCTATCAACACATTCCTGAAAGGGTCAAATAATAAATTTGAAAACAAAAAACTCTATAGATTATTTGTTAGGACAATATATTTTTTTATAGAAATAAAATGAGAAGATAATAGAATACATAAATCATAAATTATATTTTGATCAGTCAAGCATTTTTAAAGAAAACAACGATTAAAAATGGTTTGATGTTGGTTATTTCAACCCTTAAATGGCCATCAATTATTTTGGTAAAGATGTTTTACACGTCATATCATTTAAGTATAACCATGTAAATAATTCCTCTCAACTCAGAAAAGCTGGATAAATAAGAGGCATATAAATTCAGTTTCAACAGGCGTCGAACATTTTTGAAATAGTTCATGTATATTATTATTGCCTATTAAATTTTACCGAGAGAGTGTGAAAATTGGTTTGCTTTTGTTTTATAATCAAAATTTCTAGTTTCTCGATAATTTCAACGGAACCCCAGATTTTATACCTCAAACATAAGACTGGGTCGTTAAAATGAGATACGTGTCTTTTATTTTACTCTACAGATTTCGTTAAGCTCGAAAACAAACATCATGATACTCTCATTGTTAGAAGGACTTTTTAGAAATTACCATATCTTATAATATATATATTATAATATCTCAGCCTTAACGGCTTCCCCAAACCGCTGAAAATGTATTTCGTGATATATGGCTGTAACTGAAAACATATTTCTTGGGTTTAATAAAATACTTGTATAAATAGTTTTTAAATGAGAAGAATTTCTAACTTTACGGTAGAAATCTAAAATTTGAAGTTAAACATCCACTGCAAGATGTTCGACAAATTTGTTAACCCATTCCTGCCTATTGGGCATTTAAATACCCAAAAAGGAGCCATCTTAAAAAAATTATAGCTAAAGAAAGGTAAGAGTTGCATCAAATTGATTTTTACAGGTAGGTGGAGAAAGGATAAAAATACTTTAGGAAAATGTTGGTGTAAAATTGGGGGTTGGTAATTATCTGTTCAACTGTCTGCAAATTTACATATTCTGAAAAGTTAAAAGAAATAATTGAAATTGCCTCTGAAAAATTGGAGAAGCGACACATCGGAAAACTTTATTGTTGGCTAATAGTGTTAGGTATTCTTTAAAGTGCAAAAAGCTCACTTGGGCTACAGGTATGATTTCATGACATGACCATTAAAATACGTATTTTACAGTTTTATGATGTACCCTTGCTTGAAATACCGATTATTTTCAAGTAAAAATGAAGAGTTTTACATGAAAGAGCATAACAAAATAATTTAATTAAAAAACCACAGAGGAATTATTTTATATCAGTGGTTAATTCATAAGTCCCAAGTATGGGAAATCGAAAAGAAAATTATATCAAATAACTTCCAAAACCTAAAGTAAATAATGTGTGAAATTTCATCGATATTGGACAATGGAATCGGGGGTCAGGCATTAATGGGTTAATAGAGAAAAACTTAGAAAAAGAATTAAGTTGACTTTTATTAAAATATATTCAGGTATTTTCAATTACCGTTAACGAAGTATCGTCATTTTAAGTCAGTTTAAATATAAAAACGTTTTAAATTTAGCAATAATTTACAAAACTATCTGATGTTTTTTAAAACAAAGTTTATTTATTATTTTATTCTTTCAGTGTAATATTTAATAAGGAATAAATTTTATTTCTATAAAAAACACTTTTACTACCATTCAATAACAAATATGTACATGTGTAGTGATTTTCTATTGAACTTCAAATACTAGATGTGAATAAAAAATAAGTGGTGTAATTGATAAGTGACTAGAGACATACATTTGTTCAGTATAAAAATCTGTTAAATTAGATTGTAAATGTCAAGCGGTTGCTGTAACATTTGAAAATGTGACAAAATAACTATTATAAACTATTATTAATACAAATTAATGTGACTTAAATCTGTAATTTTTAAATTTAATAAAAATTCTAACGTATTTATTTTGTAATATTTCAGTTAATTTTAAATTCTAGATTTAAGTTTAAATATTTTCCAAAGCATTTTGTAGCATAAATGAATATATTATTAAATTTAAATTCTTTTTTGCTTCACAATTTTGCTTGCACTTATACCGAACATTGGCATACATTCATATGCATGCAGAAAACTTTAATCCATTCTCAACAATCAATATGCCATAGAATTAAAAAGAATTTTAAAAGGAAATTTTGAAAATAACTACAGGTTGTTGAATTTGAATGACACTATTATTAAGTTTTGTTAAATTGGAATTAAATTAAAATGTTTTTCAAGAAACCACGTGCTTTGAAAAAACATTTTATGGTTAATGCATACAAATGCCTGATTAGTTATTATTGGTTTTAACAAAGGGTTAAATTTAAATTTAATTTAGCCTATTTGGATAGTCAAACATTAGTAAAAATAGTATAACACTTAACATGTAAGCACAACGTTCAGTGATCGAGCCCTAATAACGCCAAATTTATTTATTTAAACTCAAATTTTTTTAAATTATTTTTAAATCAATTTTTAAACACTTCACCTATATTGTTACATACTTGAAAAAATGTTAATAATTCTACCAAATCTTAACCCTCTAACGAAAAGGGGACTAAATGCCTACTACACATGCAGAAACTCCATCGGTAAGAATTGGGGACTAAGACCGGATATGGTAAACTGGATTTACACGTCGGTAATTAGACCTATTCTCTCTTATGGATGTACTGTCTGGTGGGATGCATTGAGAGTGGATAACTGTAGGAAGATGCTCAACAAGGCCAAAGGAGTGCATCTCTTGGTATTACAGGTGCGAGGAGAAGCACTCCACAGGCAGCGTTAGATATCATACTGTATCTGTCCCCAATTGAACATTATGTGAGGAGTGTGGCTGCTAGGAACTTATATAGGCTCTACGTGTCTGCGTTGGTAAGACCTAGGCGGGATGATCACACAAAAATATTGTACGAAGTAGGACTGCTTGATCAGGGTAGTATTCTCGGGGGAATATCGGATCATATGATCTTGACCTTAGACTTCGGTGGAACATCACCGGTTGACTTGCCGAACAGGGAAGTCTGGCGTGGATCCAAGGGGCTGTTCGAGGGGTGGGCAGTATTCATGGATGGGTCCAAAATGGACAAGGGCACGGGTGCCGGTGTTTATATTGCTGACACTGACGTGAAAAGGTCATACAGACTCCCAGATGAGTGCCGTGTTTTCCAAGCTGAAATCCTACCGATCTGGAGGGCGACGGAAGTGATACTGGGTCACATCGGTGGGGGATCTAGGGTGACAATTTATGTCGATAGTCAGGCAGCGCTCAGAGCACTGACAAATTACACGGTGCGTTCGCGCCTGGTCGCACGATGTAGGTGTGCTCTGAGGGAGCTCATGGAGGCATTCACTGTTTGAGGGTTCGAGACTGGTCTTTGTGGTAGGGAAAGGGAGGGGGGGGGGGGGTAAATCCCAATATGTTACTACTTTCAGGTGATACGGAACGGATTCCGTGAAACTGCTAACCAGTCAGGGAGGGACAGAATGGATTGCAGGGTGTCTAGGGTGTTATGGCCCCCATTGGACGCAGGGGCAACCAAGGTTCTTTTGGGACTGGACAGGGATGGTCTCAGGACCCGTACGGGGTTCCTGACCGGTCATTGTTCTGTCAGGGCTTTCACAAGCAGATGGGACTGGGACATACCGGACTTTTGCAGGTTGTGCGAGGACGTTGAGGAACTGGAGACAGTTGAGCATATAATGTGTCACTGTCCGAGGTTGCAGGGTCTCAGCCAGAAAAGGCTAGGAGATAGATTTCACGAAGTACTTGAGTGTGGCGCTGGATGCAATTCAGTAGATTTGCTGAGATTTGTCAGGGAAAAAGGACGGCTGTTTTCAGTAAGGGGACGATAGGAGCTTGTTCTGGCGAGTATCTATCCATTTTTTCTGGATCTTTCTTTCTATCTATCTGTCAATCTATCTATTTTTCTATTCCTATTTTTTCTTACCTTTTCACTGAAGGGATTCACAATGGACCGTATTGGTCTCCGAGTGAAGATGTGCCCTTGTACACATAACCCTTCTTAACCTAACCCTCTAACGCGTAAGGCTGAATCAGGTCAGTCTTTATAAAATTCACCAGAAATGTGTCAAATGAGAGTTTTATACTTAGAAATTAATATACTCCGATAGAAAACTAAATTTCCTAAATATTTTGCGAAAGAATTTTTAGTGAGCCGTCCACAGTTTGGAAGGGAGAAAGCTTCAAAATCAAAATTTCGTAAAATTTCAAAAATTAGATATTTTTAAAAAAATTTAGTTTTCAAAAATCTAAAAAACCTATTTAAGTTGACTAAAAACTCTGTATAATAAAATATAAGTAATATTGAAGCTTGAAGGAGAAGAAAAATGATAGGTTTTCGAGCGTGGTTATATATTGGTAAGAGAAATATTTTTTGTCCAAAACTTCTTTTTTATATGCTTTAGTTTCCAAAATGCAAATTAAAATATTTCGGCTCATATCGCCTAAATTAAGCAACGATAAACAATTTTGCTGGAGAACTTATTATTTGTTTTTCGAGTGGAGTACATGGTATGAATTTCATTGTAAAATATCGTTTGCCAGTTAGAGGGTTAACTCTAGAATCGATTTGATCAATACACATCTTAAACTACTATACAGGAGGAGTAAAGCTTAACCGTCTAATCGGCAATTGGCCATAAATGCGTCAAATAATTGTTTTATATAGAAATTAAGCAATTCCGAATTCACAAAATATTTTGTGCTTAAATTTTGTGTGTGCAGTGCACAGTTTGGAAGCGGGAAAAAATAAATATTGTGAAATGAACACAATTGTCAAAGATCTTAAATATAGAAACCGTTGATAGTAAAAACTAAGTAAGATTAAAGCCTAAGCTTTTAACTTCAAAACGTATGGAAAGATTTTTATGAAATTTGGCAGATTGATTATATTTAGTAGTAACAGCATAGCCTTAAAGCCTGATCCACTTAAGTAAAGGTCCTTTTTAGCTGAATTTCGCTTTTTTCGAAAAACGTAAATCGTCATATCTTTTTAAGTAAAATCACACAAAGTGTCCTATTTGAACTGTAGTCCAAGATATGTATATACCTAAGCTTATTTATTTTTACGGATTAGTTTTTAAGATTTATTGTAAACCAATTTTGGCCCATATCGCCTAAATTAGGCAAGGAAAACCAACTATGTAAAAGAACATATTGTTTATTTTTCGTGCCGCACACGTGGTTTAAATACCATTGCAAAAAAGCTCATAGAATGTGATAATGCAAATATGAGTACGCAGGTTAACTACAAGTGGTCTCCTGTTTAACATTCATATCGATTTTCCCATATGTTGCCCAATATATATTTAAATTATATTTAAAAAATTCCCTTTATTTTTGAACACCTCTGAACACCTGTATTTCGGAAGACCTTTCAGAAAAAATAATAATGGGATTTTTCATTAAGGATATTTTTTTTTAATTTCATTATCCTTTACGCAGAAAAGGTAAATTTTAAAGCAACACTGTCTAAAGAAGAGATATTTAAAATTACACCAAATTTATAATATTCTGTACACGCGCTCAAAATTTATGATAATTGAATCATTTTATAGTTCTTACAAATTTCTTAAAACCCTCCAACTTTGAACAGCGACTAAACGCAAACTGTAAAGAAAATTTGGAAAAGGCAAAAATACGTAAACACAATAATAATTTGGAGGATATTTGTGGCAAGTTTTACTTAAATCCGAAGAGGTAAAGTTGAAAAATATATATTTTTGTGTTTATTATTTTTAAAATGTCTAAATTGTAAATATGGTTGGTATGTGTAGTTCATAGTTCATTTAGTTTGTTTCCATTAATTTCATATGGTTATTCGTCAATGTTTTTTTTTTTTTATTCATATTGTTACATTGGTCAATATTTATTTATCATATTGATATATGAAACATTAAAAAAAAAAATGGTCCTAGAAACAGATGAACTAAAAGAATGATTTTGTTCAATAAATGGAAATTGTCTAAATGAACTACGAACTAATAAGCACAACTCTAACTAGGATATATTTATAATCAAAAATAAGGATTTTTTTTTTTGCAGTATTATAATAATTATCATTCATATTTTATTGACCAGCTACGGTAGGCATTCATATAAACTTTTCGTACATATTATTTTTCACAAAGTATTTTATTTTATTTCATTTTATTCAATCATTTCATTTTTAGTATTTGTATTTTGTATGTCATATAAATATTGAAGTGGTTACATGCAAAAACATGTGAACTTTTGGCATGAGAAGAAATATTTGTAGTTACAAAATGTTGACATATCACAGCAACATCAACATTGTAACAATTCTGCTACAATTGGTAACAATGAAAAAAAAAGAAGAAATTTTTAAACAACGAAAGCAAATACTACATGAACTTTATGTAGTAGTTCTTATGCAACTGCTATAAATAGGGGAGCAAGTGTTAGTGTGGGAAAACAAATATTTTAAAAACTATCGCAAAAATTATATTAATTATGTCATATAATTACAAACATTTCTATAAAACAATTGCCTCAAAAGAATTTAAAAAATTTTGCTACCAGATTAATTTCCCATATTCCCCAACATTACCTTATAAAATATATTGTAGTTCGTACATTTTTCCCACTATCAACAACATGGTTTAAACAACATGGTTTCATGTTCTTTACTATATATAATATATATATAAAATACATATCATTAATTCCAGGAAACAGCATTAAAAAATTGGTATTTATTGACTTCATGTCATACGATTTTTTTATATTTTAAATAGGATGACTCTATGTAACAATATAAACAATGCCGCTTTTAGAACTTTCAAATTTAAAAAACTGGCAACTTTATTCACCTTTTTCCTTTGTGAAGAACTAAAAAAAATTCAATAAGTTCTGCAATTTGAAGAGCTTTAGTTTGTTAAGTACAGAATAAATTGGTTGAAATTCAGTTGTAACCAATAATTTTAATTTTAAGCACTTAAAATTCATCATCAGAATAGTTAAACTATATTGTAAACAGAAAATATATAAAACTAACCAAAACACAGTCACATCATTCAAAATATTGGCTTTATTAATGAGTATTGAAAAAATTGTATCGTCTACATTACCTTTAATAACAACAACCAACCAATATTCGTAGATTTTATCCCTTGAATAAGATATTTGCAGTTAAAATCGAATATTAGTTTCGCTTGCAAAAAAAACACAATCAATATATAGTTTTTTAATAGTTTTGGTAACTCTAATAAAATCTTAAGATTAGCAACCCAATTTTTGTTATACGTACAAATCTATTTTGACACATTAATATTTAAACTTGAAAGAAGAAAAAAAAACTTCTAGGTAGAAATTGGAAAATACAAATTAAAATTGGGTGTACGCTGGAGGTAAAGTAATTTCCTGATAAGCAGAAGGTCGCCGGTTCGAGTCCCGTTCAAGGAGAGGAATTTTTTATTAATAAAATAACTTTAAAATAATATAAATTTATTTTATAGTTTTGGTAAGTCTAGTAAAATATTGAGATTAGCAACCGAATTTCTATTGTACATTCAAATCTATTTTTAGACTAATATTTGAATTTGAAACTGGAAGATATTCAAATTTGAAATAAAAAAAAAAAAAAATTGGGTACTTGCCTGACAAACGCAAGAACGCCGGTTCGAGGCTCATAATTTTTTTTATTAATAAAATTAATTTTGTTGAACGCATGTGAATCTATTTATAGAATATTATAGATCATAAACATAAAATATTCAATTGTTGCAATATAAATTCGAAATTTGTAAATAAATGTCTTTTGTTACAAAGTATTAAAATTTAATAATAATGATAGCACATGGAACCACAAAAATTCGGTTATCTTTTTCATTAAGTAAATTAAAAAACATTAAATTATTCAATATCTTAAAAATAATCGTGAATAAAATTTTTTTTGAAAAATTATTGTCTAGAGTTGTCAAACAAGTATTTGAAAAAATCAATTTTTGACCTGTTCTTTGTTTTATTTTTTCGTGCGACGAAATGAGTTAAATTATTAAAATGTTCCAGATGACTAATGTCTAAACGTATTTTCATATATTGTATTACAAAAAAAAAAGAAATATAAAATCCTAAAAACAAAAAATTTCGATTTTCATAAGAAAACATTTGTTCTTGTCCCAAAAAAATCAAAACTTAATTTTATATAAAAAATTTCTAAATATATTTTGCAAAAATGTAAATGGAAACTTGTATTTCTTAATACAGTTCACTCTATAGTTCCATTCGTACAGCACAGTAAAGTAAACAGTATATCTAAGTGGATAAAGGCTCCTGAAGTTACATATTATTTATCTTTACGTAATTTGGCACATAAAGCTTATTTGAATGATAGGACCGATCAGAATTGGAAGATTTTTTGTAGAGCTCGAAACAAAGCCAAGTCGATTATGAGGAAGTACAAAAGGGAATCCAACAATAAAATCTTTGACAATCTTACTACAGAACAGATGTGGTCTAAACTTAGAAGTTACGGTATAACAAATGGTAATACCGATGTACAGTATTCGGATGTTGATGGTTTAAATAGGTTTTTTGTGGATTCTCAAAACAATAATTATGTTTCCAATGATATTGTCCTTGACTCAAGCTTAGATGGCTTTATGTTTAGGTGTGTTACTATTGATGAGTTAATTCTTGCATTTTCAACAATTAAATCGAATTCGGCAGGCTGTGATGGATTTTCAATGAAATTTTTAAAATTAGTATTTCCCTTTTTTAGTAATCACATTTTGCATATCGTAAATAGGATTTTGACTACATCTTGCTTCCCTTATAATTGGAAATTGGCTAGGGTTACGCCGATCATGAAACATGGCACATCAGATGAATTAAATAATCTCCGACCAATTTCAATTTTGCCTATTTTGGCTAAGTTAGTTGAAATTTTGATAAAGAACCAAATTACTGATTATTTAGATTCCAATGGATTTTTACATGATTGTCAATATGGTTTTAGACGTGGACGTAGTTCCACACAACTGTTAATTAGTTTAACTGATAGTTTACGGAGTGCGTTTAGTAACGGCCGATTGTCAGTTTTACTGTCGCTTGATTTATGTAGAGCTTTTGATAAAATTCCGCATTCGATACTTATTGCAAAGTTGGCAAATTATTTTAAATTTTCAACTAGTGCTTGCAGACTGATATCCTCTTATCTGAAAGATCGTTTTCAATATGTTTCGATTGGTAGTAGTTCTAGTAGGACTCTACCAGTAGTCTCTGGAGTACCGCAAGGTTCGGTTTTAGGGCCACTTTTGTTTGTGATGTTTCTTAATGACCTTTTTTATATATATGATAATAGTATGTGTACTTCCTTCGCATTTGCTGATGACTTGCAGCTGATGATATCGGGTGATAAGGAATTTCTAGATGTTTTTCAGTCAAACATTAACTATTATGTTAATGAGACAGTTGATTGGATGAATCGAAATGGTTTGGTAATCAATGCAAATAAGACCAAGACTTTGTTTTTTGGAAAGCCCTCGTATAGGGATAGTATATCAATTTTTGTGGGACCTACGGAAATTGAGTTTGTAGATAGGTTGTCTTGTTTGGGTGTGGTTATTGATAGCGAACTAAAGTTTGTTTACCAAATTAATTCGATATCATCTAGAGTTCACTATGTTTTAAGGAAGCTGTATTGCACTAATTTATATATTCCATTAGCAGTTAGGAGAAAAATTGCCCATGCTATGGTTATGCCTATCTTTACTTATGGTATTGAGGTATATACTGGTACCCCTGGCTTTAATTTGAAAAAATTATCGTTACTTTTCAATCGTGTTGTTAGATATGTTTATTCACTAAGAAACCGTGATCATATATCTTCTTATGTGCAAGACTTTCTGGGATGTAGTTTTAATAGTTTTATCAAGATTCGTAATCTTCTTCTCTTCTACAGAATATTTAAGAACGGTAATCCTTCCGGCTTTATAGATCGATTTAGATTTAGTAGATCTAATAGGAATAAACAGATTTTGCTACCAAAGCTAACTACGATATTAGATCGTGCATATTTTGTAAGAGTGGGTAAATTATATAACGCTCTGCCTAGAGCGCTTAAATCATTTTCTAATTCATATGCTTTACAGAGGCGTCGTCTTATTGCTTATGAACAAGCACAAATCACAGATTCATAATTTCTCAATACTTTTTTTAATTAAAACATGGACTTGTAAATATTGTCTATTTAAATAGAGCATGAGGATCCTATAATTCAGATATTAACAGAGTTTATAATATGAAGTAAATACTTTTATTCATTGATAAAATAACTATCGCTGAGTGGGTTTCTTATATTCTTTTGTATTTTTAATATATTATTATTATTATGCACATTAGCTAGTAAGTTGTCTTTGTAATTTTGCTTAATTGGCCCCATGGGCTTTAAAATTACAATACAATGAATCAAATAAAAAAAAAAAAAAAAATGCATTTTTATTTTATTTATTTATTAAGTCTATGGAAATATCCTTACAGACAAATGTACATAAAAATTATTTACAAAAAAAAAGTGTAATAAAAATAATAATAAAAAAATTTTTAAAGAGAATTTAATTGATTTAAGATAAGAATAAGATTTCTTTTAATAATATTGACATTTCTAGATAAGTCTATATAAGAAAACATGATATTAAATTCGAAACAAATTCTGCGAAAAGGCTCAAAATATTCATAATTTGGTTGACAAAAACTCAGTTTTATTGTAAGATAATGCCTTGTAGGTCTAATTAGAACGTTGAAATTTACTTTTGAAAGAAGAAAGTCAGAATTCACAGCACCATTTAACAGATTGTGTAGAAAGGATATGTTTAATACCAATCTCCTACTTTTTAGAGTTGGTAGTTTTATAAGTGCAAGGTGTTTTTCATACTACGGCAAATTATCTCTAGTCCAAGCTTATTTCCGAAGACAAAAAAGTAAAAATTGTTTTTGCACAGACTCAATTTCTGTAATGTGCGATTGATAGTAGGGATCCAAAATTACAGACGCATATTCAAGAATCGGCCAAACTAAGGATGCGTATAGTTGCTTAGCGACGTATGGATCTTCAAATTCCTTACCGCATCTTTTTACAAAACCAAGAACGCCTTTTGCCTTGTTAATTGTTTGACTTATATGTACATTGATATTTAGCGCTTCCAAAGCATATAAAGAAGGCATGATTTTTGTTCGCGATATCCCACTTGGTATGGATATGTTAAGCACGTGAAAAGCGCTTCTATCATGTGCTCTTAGAAGCACGAAATTCATGTCTTCTTAGGCAATAAGAAGCGCTTTTTTGTATGTTGGCAGCATTAATGTTTCATGATATGCATTCTTTTTTGCTTCTTTGTATGCATTATTCACTGCTTCAAAGAAGGCATTTTGGGAAGCACTACAGAATGCCTTCCGTAATTGCTTTATAGTATGCAATGCGGGGAAGCGCTATTTTGGAAGCATAACATGGCGTTACTGCTTACTAAATCTAGGCTATTTTTAGCTGGGTAGAGTCTATTTGTTCATAATTTTAAGAAAATACGAACATCCTCAATCAGATTTGTGGCGAGTTCTCATGGAATTAATGATATACTTACATACTGTTACATGTATTTATATGTGTTCATTCACTCACTCTCTTAAATAAATGCATCTGCAGTTTTCAATTGCTTTAAAGAACTTATAAAAATATTTTCCAACTCGTCTTTCAATTGCCACGAGCTGTTAAATAAATATGAACTTTGTAAAAAAAAAAAATAAAATATATTACGAGCAAGCTGAGAAAATACAATTATGGTGAAAGGATATTTTAAATATATACTATAATAACGAAACAAAAATATATGTAAAATACAGGTGTGCAGATTGTAAAACTAGTTTTGTCTAGACTTGAAGAGTTATTATATGCTTAACAAGGAAATTAAGGCAGTAGTGCAATCCTCAGATCATAAGAAGACTTGAAGTGTTAATAATTCGCTAAAAAAAAATAACGCACCTGAGCAATTTTAGGTTAATAAAGAAATTAGATCATATATTATCGTATTTAATAAGAATAAAACCTGGAACCAGTTTTTAAATTTTTCCAAAACCCGTAGACTTGTTATAAATCTTTTAATCCGTGAAGGCCTTAAATCAGTGTTTCTTAACGTGGGGTGCTCGCCCCACTGAGGGGTAATTTCAACATTTTAGGGGGGGGGGGGGGGTCAATGGGCAAATTTTTGTAAGTTGTTTAACTTTTCATGTAAACTTCTGTAAAATAAAAAAAAACTGTATTTTTATATACTTACTTTATATACCATTTCCATCGTCATATTTAATAGAAACGGAATTTAGTGTCATTAGTGATTTGTTATTTAAAAATGAAATCGTCTGGAAAACACAAATCACGGAGACTTACGATTGAAAATTAAGAAAATTAGAACCTGATTTAAAAACCCTTTGCAGCCTGCACTAAGCTCAAGGATCTCATTAATTTTTAGAGTATTTATTCTTAATTCTATCTCTATAACAAAAATATATGTACATACATCCATTGAATTAAACAAATTGTTAGGTGTGTTTTTTTTATTTAAAGTACTTTGTATTGTGCAGAAAAAAATGAGAAGGGACACGGAAACTTTTTTAAGCCAAAAGTGGGGCACTGCCCAAAAAAGGTTGAGAAACACAGCCTTAAATCATTGTTTGTTACAAAAATAATTTAATTTTTATGTTTCGTTTTATTTTTTATAGTTTGAATTTCTTTCTAAATATTGTTTTCTTTATTTTAAATGTAAACCATTTTTTTCACAAATATTTTGAGGTTTTTTTTTTAAATTCAGGATTGTGCAAAAAAAATAAAAATATATCAATTTTCCCGAACAAGTCTACCATTATAGTTATGCCATAGGCTTTTTTTATTAAGGTATTTTTGTTGATTAAAAATACTTTAAGAGTATTTTATAAGGTTAGTAATTTACTTTTAAAAAAATAAAATTTTTTGAAAGTAATTTACGGCGCTACGAAATAACCCCAAATGAAATAACACCCAAACGACAAAATGAAATAACCCCCAATGAAATAAATCCCCAAATAAGTCCCAACAAAAAAAATGAAATAATACCCAAAAGAAATGAAATGTTCCCCAAAGGTGAAAATGAAATAACACCCAAAATTTGGGGGTTGTTTCGTAATGAAATAACTCCCAAAGGAAGAAATGAAAAAACCCCCAATGAAATAAGCTCCAAAGAAATGAAATATGTCCCAAATTTTTTTTATTTTTTGTTTTCATATTTTTGATTATTTTGTTACACTGTTCAGTTTTTCTGCGTAGCGGCCTGCGGCCGATCTTAGGGGTTTTCTCCTCCATAGGACGCGGCAGGTGGCTTCGCTGAATACAGTTTTCCTGCGCTCGTCTCATTATCTTCCCTAGTGTGACGCGCGCAGGGAAACTTTATTCAGCGAAGCCACCTGCCGCGTCCCATGGAGGAGAAAACCCCTAAGAGCGGCCGCAGGCCGCCACGCAGAAAAACTAACAAATATAAAAAAAAATTCACATTTAGCAAAATGAAATATCCCCCAAAAAATATGAAATAACTCCCAAAATAATTGCATATGAAATAATCTCCAAAGAATTTAAATTTTGGGCTTTATTTCATTGGGGGTTGCTTCATAATGAAATAATCTGCAAACCGTAAGATGAAATAATCCCAAAAAAAAGAAAAAACCCCCAAACAATTTTACACAATTTTTTTGGGGGTTATTTCATTGGGGGTTATTTCGTAGCGCCGTAATTTACACTCAGGAAATTAAGAAGTTAGAAATTACTATGACAGTAGAAACGTCTACAAATGTAGTCCAAAATGGCAATGACAGTATTTGTCATAACTACTAACCATGTAGTAGTTTTTAGCTATTTATAAAACAACTAAAGTAGTATTAAAAACGACTAACGAAGGGGTCAAAAACAACTAACCTTAAATAAAGGCATACAAACAAGAAACAAAACAATAACAACAATGAACATAAACCGACTACATAAGTTGTAAAAGCTACTGTTTTGAACAGTTATTTTTTCGATATTTAAATTTTTTTTTTAATAAAAAAAATATATTTTTTTCTTTTAATTAAAGTATAAATTTGTATTTCCTAAATCGTATTTAAAATAAAAAGTCTAATTTAAAAACAGTATTACAGTTATGACATTTTTATACACTGGAGGTAGAATGAAATTTTGTAGTTATTATTTGCAAACTATGAAAATATCAGCAATAATAAGAAATATAAACTTGATGAGAATTAGTGAATTTTTATTGTTGATCTATATAAATTGTATGTGAGTTGTTGGTTAGTTCGGTTCAAGATCATGAAAAATTTTTCATATTAACAGAAAAATTATAATTTTATTTGTGATAATTTACTTTAATTAACAGAAAAAACAATTAGAAAAAAGTTATTTGACACCTGCATGAATGGAGTTAACTTTCTAGCCCGCAACGGCCTTCATCAACATTCTTCGTGCCTTAAAGTGTTAAATTGTAAACATCATCTATTTAACTCAACTAGTTAGGTTAAAAATGTGCCGTAACTTAGTTTTTGAGTATGACGAAATTTACTGCGAACTTATTTTCTATAAAGCTATGTTTAGTTGTTAATTATTACCACAGTTGCCAGTTCAACTAATTAAGTTGAAATTTGACTGGCAGTTATTTTCAAATGTCATCATATTCTATCCTTTACATTGTAAGTGAAGGAACATCAAACATTGAAGATTTTATTCGTTTTTCAACATATGTCTAGCATATATATTAAGCGAATTTTTGCACTGTACCTTGTGAGTGGTTAATAGTGAATTTTTATTGTTGATCTATATAAATTGTATGTGAGTTCTTGGTTTAAAATCTTTATTTTTTAATAACTAACAAAAATTAACTGTTTACAGCAAAATTACTCTTTTGGTAGTTGTTTATTAAAATACTAAAATAACGACTCAAAACAACTGTTACAGGGGTATAGTATTTTCAGTTGAGTATTTATTGAAATGACTGTCTAAAATAGTCGTTTTACACATTCTTATGGAAAAATAAATGCAATAACAGTTAAAACAACTACTATTTACTGTTTAAAGAATGAACCACAATTGTAGTAAAAAGAACCACATATGTTAGTAAAAAATAAATAAAACAATTAGAAAAAAAGTTAATTGACACCTGCATGAATGGAGTTGCAGGTTTCAAATAACTTTTTTTCTAATTGTTTTTTCTGTTAATTAAAGTAAATTATCACAAATAAAATTATAATTTTTCTGTTAATATGGAAAAATATTCATGATCTTTAACCGAACTAACCAACAACTCACACAGAATTTATATAGATCAACAATAATAATTCACTAAATAAATAAATATTTATTTTTTTTATTATTTTTTTAAATAACAAAAAACGAATGTAAAAAATTAATGATTTTATGTGGTTTCTTTTTCTAAATGAACTACAAGTTTAGTGAAATATTTAACTTGTTGTACAAATGACTGACATTTACATTAAAAATAAAGAAACTGTATTACAAGTTAAACAACTACATATTTTCAAAGCAGAAGTTCCCTGAGTGTAATAAAAACTAATCCTAGCAAAAAATAACCTGGATTTGGTGAGCAGTAACTACATTTGTATGCTTCCAAAATAGCGCTTCACCGCCTTGCATACTATAAAGCAATTAGGGAAGGCGTTCTGTCGTGCTTCCCAGAATGCCTGCTTTGAAGCAGTGAATAATGCTTACAATGAAGCAATAAAGTATGCATACCATGAAGCATTAATGTTGTCAACATACAAAAAGCGCTTCTTAGTGCCTAAGAAGGCATGAATTTATTGCTTCTAAGAGCTCATGAAAGTAGCGCTTAAAAAGAGACATACCAAGTGGGACAACGCGAACAAAAATCATGCCTTCTTTATTTGCTTTGGAAGCGCTTCGTTATCCTTCCGAAAGCGCTTTTGGGTAAGCACTATTTTTTGCTGGCATTAGTCATTTAACTGTTTCTAAAGAGCTAGCACGAAGAGCGGTAAAAAAATAAAATGATTGCATTATATGCCTAAAATTTTAACAACAAAAAATTAATATCTGTAGAATTTTCTGTGAAACCAATTATATTCATATAATTACTTTTATTTATCATAAAATTACTTTTAATCGTAATAATGTAGACATAAAATATGATTTTTCTGAAAGCCATGAAATCACAGCATTTTATAAACACTGAAATCCGCGCTAATTTTTCCGAAATGTAATGCTTTCAAGTGGGAATTCGCCATATAAAAATCATGGCATATGTAAGCAGGTTCGTAAGGGATTCTTTTTGGCTTACTCCCTTGTAAAACTGCTTGCATGTAAGCAGCGTTTTTTACTGCGTATATAATATACCAAACAAAAAATACGAAAGATTTTCGTTATTTTTAAAAAATTAGTTAATTGTTGCCAAAACTGAATTTCGTAGAAAATACGAAATATTCGTATATATTACGAACAAAATAACTACTACAGTTTTTTTCGTAAAATGTTGAATGTTACTGTAATATTATTTGAGTTGTTGATCTCCTTACACAGAAAATATTTTGAATCTTTTCAACGAAAATCTCTTAGAAAAACTTATAATTTTTTTTTGTTTTTTCATACGTACACACAGAGAAATAATGTGAAAACCGAATTAAAAAGTGTATATTAATAGTAACAACTTATAAATTCAATTAGCACAACGACAATTATATTCGATTTCTCAATATTTTTGGTGTTGCAACTGAAACTCTATTGACTTTACCGAATTTTGTTGCCAAAACTAATGTTAAGTTGTGCCAACCGTCTGAAATTCGTAACAAGCGAATCTAAGTCGTAGTAAGCGAATTGCAGTTGGCAAATAGCTAAATTTTTCTCTGTGTGTATGTATATTTTTCGTAAAAATTTTTTATACATATTTCCACGCTTTTTAATTTTGTTGCTTCATTTTTAAATCTATTTATTGTTTCTATTTTGTGCCAACATACAACATTCGTTTAAGATAATCCTGCAGAAATGGTGATATTGCACTGTTTGTTGGATAATGATTGTGTTCGGACTCTTTTGACTCTGCATTTCATATCAATTAAGCAAATCCCCTTAAGTGTTATACTATGCCCACTAACAATACGAACGTGAGCCAAATGCAGTGGAGTATAAATAACACAACAAACAAATGAATGAATGAAGTATAGAAGGGATGGTAGGTATGTGATTTAATTGAAATAATACACTCAGAGAATTTCTGCTTTAAAAATATGTAGTTGTTTGGATGGTAATATAATTTTTTTACTTTTAAGGCAAATGTTAGTCATTTTTAGAACAAATTTTATTTTTTACTAACTTTGTAGTTCATTGAAAAAAAAACAAACCACATAAAATGACTGTTTCATGATTTTACATTAATTTTTTACAGTCGTTTTTTGTTATATAAAAAAATAAAAAATATAAATGTTTGTTTATTTTTATTAACATATATGGTTAATTTTTACTACAATTGTTAGTAATTTTTTGAACATTCAAAACAAATGACAAATGTTAGTTGAATTTAATGAAATGTTAGTAGCCCTTTCTTCAAGTGAAATTTAATTTGTGACTTCAATTGCTGTCTTCTTTACCCACATTATATCCTTAGTGTGGAAGAAACAACAGCTACACCAATATATAGAAATTAAGAGTTAGATGATATTATGCAGTTATATTTATAAAAGGACAGTTAAAACAAGAATTATGGCAGTATTTAATAGTAGAGGTATTTAAAAAATATGTATAAGGAATAATATTTTTCAATAAAAACAAGTAACAAAATTGTGCTGAATATAATATATTGTTAGCTTAAAGTTCAGGGGTGCTTCTAAAAAAACAAAACATATTTTCATAAGAGGTTGTTCAAGTCAACTGCCCCGCTAAAGGTAAAAGTATGTAAATTTTTCCAAGAAGTGGGCGAAGTAGGCGTGGGTAGGTATAACAATTAAGTATTTTTTTAAATATGTAATTTATCATAATAGTTTACAACATATTTTAATCGAATTTTCTATAAGTCAATAAAATTAGTTTAGTCTGATTTAAAAACTATAAGTGTTTATAATTAAAAAAAAAAAACGTTTATTCTTCTTTATAACCTCAACCTTTCAAAAAAAAAAATAAAACTGAAAATATTTAGAATCAGTTTTAAATTTTTTTGTGTAATAAAAAAATAAATTAAATTACAAACGAGCCATAATTTTTTTTTAAAGATTTTTTTTTCTAAAAACTACTTAAAGGTTTTTCTTTTGACTGACAAGTGAAAAAATTTTGTATATGTTGTAGCGTAACACAAAAAAAATAGACATGTATTTTTTTTAGCTCTCCAATCTCACTTTAAGGGTTAAAAAGTGGGGTGAAAAAATAAAAAAAAAAAAAATATTATTTTATTGTTTTATCCACATCTATCCCCTGTGCACTGTACACGGTGTAAAAAAAAATCCGTAAATCATAATTTAATATTGTTTCTTTATAAGTTTTTAAATCTAAATTTTATAAAATTTTGAATATTATGAATTCCTTAATTGCAGATCAAATAAATGGTAAATGCATTATTAATTCCTGGAACTATACACATGAAAAAGACGACACAAGTTAAGAATTTGAAATATTGTTAAGTTTCATTGAAAGGCATTTTAGGGATTAACAAAACTCAAGATTAAAATAAACTTTTAGCATTATCAGATATTTAAATAAGGGCATGCAATTTACTGCATTCATACACATTAAAAATTCATAGAATTACCATTGCAGCATCCAGGAAATCATATTGTAATAATAATTTTCCATTGCAAAAATATAAGTGATTGTAATACCCACTGAGTACCCGAGTAAAAAAAAATATATGGTATTATACATAATCAGAAACAATCAGACACAATTTAATCCAATTGTGTCTACGTGGATCATATTGAATTTAATTTTTTCAAATTATATAGAATTAAATCCAAAAATTTGACGAGATATTAATGTACTAAATAATATCATAAGATTGAATACAATTGGGTCGAATAATTAATTAAATGTGCGCCCCGGTAGGCTAGTTGGTAGCGTGCTGGCTTATCAGTGCGGGGGTCGTGGGTTCGATTCCCACCAGAGGCACTGGTCTGTTTTCGCTACAACGCGCCGCATGCCATTGTAGCTAGTGCTCGGTTAGGGTAATAGTATATAATTTGTAATTATATGATTATTAATTAATAAAAATAAAAAATAAATAAATAAAAAAAAATTAAATTTGTACATTTATTAAATATAATATGTAAATTAAAAAAAAAAACTATAAATGAATTATATTTTTGCATAAAACATTGTTGAATTATTTAAAAAGAATGAAATAATGCATGAATGGAAATTAGTTTAAAATTGTATTGAATAAATATTTTTTTAAGAAAAATTTAACTGACCCTATGTGGGTCAGTGACACAAAGTCTTTAAAATTTAAAACTATATGAAAAATTGTGAAATTCTCTCATTTCATGTCTTAAAATATTGGTAGCGAAACATTAAATCAAAAATGTATGAATTTTCGGTTTCAAATTGTTTAAAGTTCTCAAAATAATGGTAGAAAATGCAAAAATTTGTATTAAAAATGTAAATTTATAAAAAATTTTGTTTGTGACACTACGAGAAATAATTCGTCTTAGCCAAAATAATAAATTCGTATGCCAAAACGTCCGGACTTTCAATTATTTAAAACAAAACATTTCAACTAAAATAGAATAAAATAAAGTGAACTTTATATAATTTTTTTTTTCTAACAAAGTCCAAAGAAGTAACGTAAATTTTTTTTTTTTTAATATTTTCCAAAAAGATGTTTTCAAACAATATTTTCCAATTAAAAATGGAATGCAATTGATTGAGAATAAAAATATAATTAAAAATTATATATGGTACTGAACTAAATTTAATGTGACAATTAAAATTCCTTGTGCCAGATCTGATTAAATATGGCAACATAAATAAAAAGTTTGTTCGAAAAACATTCCTATTCTTAAACAGGATGGCAAACGTTATACCACCACTCAGGAAAAATGTGAAATATTAGCAAGAACATTCGCTTCAAATCATTCTGTTTCTGCAGGCCTTGGTGACCCAATTACGGAGTCGTTGGTTAATGACACTCTGGGATCATTTTAATCTGTGATTCCTTCAGAGGTGTTTTTAACAAATACCTCACAGATATCTGATTTAATTCGAACGTTGGGTAGGAGAAAATCACCCGGAATTGATGGTATTAATAACTGGTGCTTGAGGGCTCTTCCAAACAAGGACATAGCATGCTTAACTATCATAATCAACACTTGTCTTAAACTTTGCTATTTCCCACAGGAATTTAAGGAATCAAAAGTTATTCCGTTCAAAAAGCCAGGTAAACAGGCTGATAGGCCTTATTCATACCGCCCTATCAGTTTATTATCTAGTATAAGTAAATTACTTGAGAAAGTCGTTAAGCTAAGGTTGACATATTTGATAGAGGCAAGTAATATTATTCCGCCACAACAGTTTGGGTTTTGGCGAGAGCATAATACGGTCCATCCCCTAATTAGAATTAGAAATTTAGTCAAAGATAACTTTAACCACCATAAATCAACCGGTATGGTGCTATTAGACGTGAAAGCAGCTTTTGATTCCGTCTGGCACGAAGGTAAATTTTTAATTTAATTTATTTATTTATTTACTTGGTACAAATAAGACTTAAAGTCTCTTACAGCACCTCAAACATTTTACATTAAACATAGGTAAATAAATACATTTAAATTAATATTAACAATTTTAATGAACTATTATACAAATAAAAATTGAAAAGTAACTAAATGAACGATTTTAATTGGCATTATCAAAAATATACTTAAATTCGAAAACAACTATAAGAATTAAAAAACAAAATTAAAATGTAGTTTCATTAATTTAATTACTAAAGTAGTTTAATTACTAAAGTAGTTAGTTACTGCCACTTTAAAATACAAACCACGGCGATCGGTTTTAACATGATAAGGTAAATCATTCCACAATTTGACAGCACTTACAAAGAACGTTCTTGAGGAAGATAGATAGTTATAACTAGGCATTACTAGATTGCCTGTACGACTAGATTGCCCAATGACTAATTTTCTAAACAGGTACTCAGGCTCCTGCGTATAAATAACTTTGTGTAGAAATACTAGATTTCGAATATTCAGATAGGCTGATATGCTGCATCCTAAAATGTTCATGGAGTACTGAGATATTCTATCATACTTCCGCTTATTGTACACATATCTGGCACAATTATTTATTGTCATCTGTAATTTATTCATTGATGCTGCATCCAGATTACCGAATACAATAGCACCATATGTCATAATGGGCACAATTAATGTCTTAACAAGTTTCAAATGTTCTAATACGTATTTTATAAACCGAAGGTCTAATCTGACTATTGAAAAGAAGAAACTCATACTTAAGTCTATATTCCACTCTGCTTTATTTTATGCGGTATCAGTTTGGTCAACTAGCGCAAGTTTCCATATAAAAAGGTTACCGATAACTCGGAATAAGTTGTTGAAGTTAATTTATAACCAACCCTGGTTCTTCACTACTAATCGTCTACATGAGATTGCAGATATAGAATTTGTTGCTGATAGGGTCAATAGACTTACTCAAAATTTTAATAGCAGATGTTTAAATTCTGATTTCATTCATATTAATGAGCTAGCATCTTCCTAAATAATTATCTAATCCCTAGTTAAGTAGTATAGGTAGTTTGTAATTAGAATAAAAAAATTAAATAATCAAATAGGTTTTTGACAAATTTTTGTCTTCAGTATATAGTCAAGTCAAATTAGGGGTTCACCTCCGAATTCCAGGTAATAGGCTGGAAACTTGTATATGGCTTTATTTTGGTGTTCTCAATACTATCTCATAAAATCTCGTGTCTGCGTCGTGAGTTATTCAAGGTCAAAGGTCACAAAAATCAGTTTTTGACGATTATCTCGTTTTCTATAGTTCCAATGATGTCAACATCTATTATAAAAATTGTAGGTCATGCAATTTGTATCAAATTTTGTTACAAACATTTTTTCATGCGCTCAACCGTTTTCGAGATAGAGGGCAGAGACTCCGGAGCGCTCACCCCTACCTGCAATTGTTCACGGTGTACCGTGAATCTCGTTTAATAATATCTTATATAAAGTGATTAAATTACTAAAATATCACTAAGAATGAATAATTTATATTATTTATTAGATAATACAGTGGAGTACCGTTAAAACGAACTCGTAGGGACCGTACAATTTAGTTATTTATAAGCGAAGATCTCTATAAGCATGGTAAATATATAAAAATAATAATAAATTCTTAGGATGTTTTCTTAAATTCTCTTAATTTGGAAATGTTTGTTTGTAAAAAATTTTGCAAGTACAAATTATTATCTTGAAAACTCATTATATGTAATTATAATTTAAATATAAATGAAATGTAATTATAATGGATAAACAAACAGAATTGAATGTTCGAAAAACAAAAAAATATAGCTTTTTATATAATGTGCCATACAAAGCAATATACAACGAGATATAGTTGAATTTAAAAATATATAATAATATCGAACTCTCTTTACCCGGGTAGTATTAAAAAGAAATATAAAGCAAAAAAGGAATCCAATGATAAATCATTTGTAATTTTAAATTTTTAATAACACGATAAAATGTATATGTATTTTTCTTGTTATTTCTCATCTACGACTTTTATCTTTGTAACATTTTCACTTAGTTGGCTGCTTTGACAGCAACTTTATTGCAACTTATGCAACAAAAATATATGATATTATGCTTACAAAATGCTGCTGCTAGTTCTACCATAATATTTGACCATGTTTTTTTTTCCTAAAACATATTTTACGTACATTAAGGCACACTATGATAGAAAAGTATTTGACGAAAGTTCGAGACTAAAGTGGAATGAATTAAAGATGTTACTTTTTTATTCGAAAAGACTGTGTGAAGTTGAAAGTTTTAGCAGATTCTAAAGATCAATTCTTAATATTTATCTTTACTTTTAAGCATAATTTTTCGCCGATGCTCATTATCAAAATTATGTTTCTGAAATCGATTTATTTGAGAAACTTATTGTACGTTTAACAGCACAAATCTGTTTTCTGGTTGTGCAAAGGCCATTAATGCATTTTCCTTAAAAGCGATTCCAATTTTGAAAGATATCACTATATTTTAAATAAGTCTACCAGCCATTGTTAATACAATATTACAAATCCTTTTAGCGCACACTATCAACTATACATATTAGAATTCTCCAGAAAAGTATAAAGTTTCTTTGGTTTTAGGATATCATTACTTTTTAAAAGTTTATGCATCAATAAAAAAATTGCATTAGTTTTTTTTTTTTAAACGCTAATTTAGGATCCCTTTTCCTACATAGCAAAAATAGCTCTATTTATATGAAATATGAATTCACATTTTGAAATCAAAAATTGTTTAAAAAAACTTGTTTGCCCGTTTTTAAAATGCAATATAGTAGTCCGAAAAAATCAAATTTTATCAAAACACTTATAATGTATTTTTTAATTTCACACAATCAAAAAGCATTTTTGAAGAAAAAATTATGCAAAAAAATTAGTGGTCCGAAAAAATCAAATTTTATCAAAAATCTTATAATGTATTTTTTAATTTCACACATTCAAAAAGCATTTTTGAAGAAAAAATTATGCAAAAGTTTTCGTGTTATGGTAACCGAGTAAATATTTATTAACGTTCCAAAATGTTGTCTTTAAACAAAATGCAATATTTTATTGATTAACAACTTTTTAACGGTTCGCGATATATCGAAAATGTTTGTAGCATTTTCGTAGCTCAAAATACGTTTTAATTGTGTGTGTTAAAAAAAATATTTTTATTATATTTGATGAAATTGTTACATTATTAACTTTTTAGTCATTCCCGATATTTCGAAAATTTTTGTAGCATTTTTTTTTTGTGTGTGATTAAAAAAAAATAATTTCAAAAGTTTTTGAAAAAAACGAGTTTTTTGCCTAAACCGTGCTCTTTTAAAACTGGGAAAACTTATATTTTTTTATCGTTTTTGCCATAAAATCAAAATATAAATTTAAATCGAATTCTAATTTCAAACAAAAAAAATCTTTTCAGCGTTTTTAACCGCGGTGGCCAAAAACTCATGTGGAAGGAGTTGAAATTAAAAAAAAATAGTGAATTTTATAGTTGATCTATAAATTTATGTGTGAGATTTTATTTGTTCGGTTTTAGATCATGACAAATTTTTCTCTAAATTAACAGAAAAATTATAATTTTTTTTTTTTTTTTTTATATGATAATTTACTTTTGACTATTAGAAAAAACACAGAAAAAGTTATTAGACACTAGCACTTCATTCTAACTCAACACACAGAGTAATGTGGGATTTAACGTTACCCAATTTCTTCAACGTGATGATATTTACGATTAACACTAAAATGGCACGAAGAATGTTGATGAAGACCGTAGTGGGTCAGAAAATGCATTCCATTCATGCTAGTGTCTAATAACTTTTTCTGTGTTTTTTCTAATAGTCAAAAGTAAATTATCATATAAAAAAAATTATAATTTTTCTGTTAATTTAGAGAAAAATTTGTGATGATCTAAAACCGAACAAATAAAATCTCACAAAAAAAATAATTTACGCCAGTACGCTTGTGGAAGGAGTTGAAATAAAAAAAAAATAGTACACCATTTTTTTTATTGGTGCAAAAAACGTATAAAAAGTGATGATATCCCAATACTAAATTTGACGCACTCTAATTCTGATACACTAGGATGTCCCTGTCGATTTGTGGATTTTCGTTTATTACACCACACAAGTTTATTGTAAATGATTTCAAATGGAAGAAATCGATTTTTTTGGACAAAGTTCACCCGTTTGGTCAAAATTGGGCTTTGTTTACCTACAAACATATTTAAAAGTTTCTGTTTTCTCCGTGTTAAAAGCAAGATCGATAAAATAAAGAATTGCGATTACTCGTTAGTTTAGTAAATATATTAAAAAAAAACAACTTTTTGCATTTTTATAAAATATTGATTGTTAGTAATTAATAAAAATTACTTTTCATGGGTCTTTTGGTTCCCTCGTTCTTGTCCTCGTCTAGGAGCGAGATTAAAAATTTAAAATATCAAAGAAAAAACAAAAACAACAACAACAAATTGTCACAATTGGCTTTGTCATCTTCCAAATACTACTCTGTTTTTTTGACAGACCTAGCAATGTAGTGACGTTTATTCAAGTAAATCAACAATAGAAAATCATATGTTTTCTATTAGTGTCAGTTACATTTAAATTTGCACAATCACCTGCATATTTGTTATTTAAATTTATTTTCATCGGGATAATTATAGTCTTACAAATCAAATTGATACTTTTCCAAAAATTATGCAAAGTTTTATGAAATTATTCATATTTTCACAAAATAATCAAATTTCATTAAAAGTCCTGGAAAGTAGATGCTTCACACACAAAGACGAAATATAATTTTTTTTTAATTTTTTTTCTTACAACTATTATATTATAAAAATAAGGAACTATGTCTCCAAATTAGGTACTTTAAAATATGTTTAAAATTCATTAAATAAAATGCGTTTTTGCATTATTATCAAATTCGAGGGTCAATTTTTGATTCCCGGCAAATGTGGGTTAATAATATATGATAAAATGAGAATTACATATCTGAATAATTTTGAGTATGAATAAATTAAATAAAAAATTTAATTTTCTAAATTTCAAGTTTTTGGGAATTTTTAATAAAATTATACTATTTTTGGAAATGGGTAATTTTCAGCTGAAATTCGGCCGAGTTAACATTTTCCAAAATGAGCATCGATTTTTTTAATTTGGAACCGTTTTTTTTTTTGTTTTTTTTTAAGGAGAAGCAACACTCAGGAAATTCTTCCTATTAATTACTGTGTTGCTTTCTTTGGAAAGGGGATAGTGGAGAGATGAAAGGTGGTAAAAGATGAAGGGCTTCAAACATGGCACCACTGTAATTGCGCTAGATAATAAGTCTTAGAACAGTTGTTGCTTACCACCTGATGCAGAGTTGGCGAATTTATTGAAGCTTTTTTGTTTCATAGCCCTGATTCAGTATTTTACTTCGGTGGGGTTAAGTGCTATGGGAACACCGAAGGTGGGCGCAGCGATACATATAAGTGATAGGAAACTCATACATATTATTTTTTCTAAATTGGCTTTGTCGTCACCGGGAATCGAACACGGGACCATCTGTGTAACAGTCCAACGCGCTAAGCATTGCACCACAACGCACAAGTTAACTAGTTGCAGTTAAACTGGGGGTGTCATGCCAAATATATTTTGAAAGGATACCCTAATATTACATACACCACTCATACATTTAAACACAAAACTCCTTGGGTTTGGTGTTTTGCATAGTAAGTAGTTGTCTAAGACTACTTAATGTACAGTTTTTTTTATATTCTTCTTTCTCTTCACTTATAATAAGTTGTTATTGTCGCTGTAGTAGTTGTAGGTAGTACACTCAGCGAAAAAGTTTCATCATATTGATGTTATAGCTTTTTAACTAGTTTGTCATCAATTATTCATCACATTTACGAAGTTTTCATACATATGATGAAAAGTTTGAGAATTTTGTATGTATTTTTGTTCTTTTAAAATTGCATTTCATATTTAATTGTCAGGTTTGAGTTCATAATTAAAACGTTACTATTAGAAATAGAAAATCTTGTATGGATCAGCGTTTCAAAATTTTCACAAAAACTTTTTACAAACTTTTCAAAGACCTTCATCATTTAATAAACAAGTTTCATATAAAGGGTCCGCCAAATAACTTTTTTTTTTGAACTCCTGAACCAATTGGACTTTGTATGGCGTCATACCAAGGTCTTTATGCAAAATTCGTCTCAATGATGTCTCCGAAATGTTCAATTGTCGAGAACGACGGTGAATTGATGCTGATGGCGCTTCACGCACACTTTCTGCCACAGCAGCAATATTCTCCGATGTACGCACTGTTTTTGGGTTTTTACGCTTTGGTTTATCGATGAGGATGCCAGTTTCTTTCACTTTTTTCACAAGATAACGAACATACGGACCATATTCGTTCAGCGGAAGGATAAAACTAATTATCTGTCAAATCAGACATGAGCTAAGTGTTACCATTCACGAAATAAGCACTAGTTGAAAAAAAAATTTAGATGGCGGACCCTTTACTTTGTTAAAATCAGTTTTTTGATATAAATGCCAATGCTTTGGCATTAGCATATATATATGGAAAAATCAATGCTTCAATGCTTTTCTCCATGTATGGTTAAAATAAACTTTTACTTCTTATTGATATTTTTACTTTTTATTTGAAATTTAGAAAATATCATTTAGTATTTTTAAAACTCAAAAACTATCAGAAATTATATGAAATTCTAAAACATCATTTAAATATTATTATTTGATGGGTTCTTAATTTTAAATAGAATTTTTTAAATATAACATGAAACATTTCATAAATATTTCATAATATTTATGAAACGTGTCATAAAAATGTATGAAACAGCTTCGCCCTATTTATAAAATATAAAATAACATGTATGAAGCATTTCATAAAATTTTTTTCATCATATCTACACACAGAGAACAGATTCCTTGTGATAACCGCATTTATGTAGTTCCATGTACTATCAGATTATTCGGTTACAGTTACCGACATTTGCAGTTACGTCTAACATATTAGAATAGCATATAAATATATAACACAGTGCAACACAAAAATTCCAAAGAAAAAAACACTTATCCCAGCCGAAAGTACTCGATGAGAGGAGAAAAGTAATTTCTGGATTTTGCTAGATTGGTTGCCGTTCGTTTTTTATGAGCCTCTATAGTTTCTTCGCCAAATTCGATTTTGAGCACTTTTTTGCAATTTTATTCTATTTTTCGCATGGCCATAGCTCGAAAAATGCTGTGAATTTTTTTTTGCAGTCTTCAGCAAAGTTGTAGCTCTTGACTCGGCCAACAAAAATGCTGAATATATTAAGTCGGAAAAATTTCATCTTCATGCTCAAACCCCAAAAATGTCGAAAAAAATTACCACTTTTTTTACCGATTTTTTTCGTTTTTCGACTACACCTCTTGAACTATTGAAAATTTTACCAAACAATCAAGGGAAGAAATGTAGCCTATAAAATTATGAACAACTTTCCAGTACATACTAACTTCATAAGACCACTCCTTGATACGGATTTTGCCATACAAATGTGATTAATTTTAATTTTTTTTTTTTGATTTTATTCTTTTTATTGAGCAAAAGTTTAAAAAAGGCACACGGAAAAAATCGGTGAAAAAAGTGGTAATTTTTTCGACATTTTTTGGGGTTTGAGCATGAAGATGAAATTTTTCCGACTTAATATATTCAGCATTTTTGTTGGCCGAGTCAAGAGCTACAACTTTGCTGAATACTGCAAAAAAAAATTCACAGCATTTTTCGAGCTATGGCCATGCGAAAAAGAGAAGAAAATTGCAAAAAAGTGCTCAAAATCGAATTTGGCGAAAAAAATATAGAGGCTCATAAAAAATGAACGGCAACCAATCTAGCAAAATCCAGAAATTACTTTTCTCCTCTCATCGAGTACTTTCGGCTGGGATAAGTGTTTTTTTGTTTGGAGTCAAAAAGTTGAATATTGCGTCACAGTGTAATTAAGGGATTATTGATAAAATTATCAATTTTATTTTTGTGTTGCTGAATCGGTTTCAATTTTACAATTTATCCTTTTATGTTGTATTGTTTCAAAATAACGATTCTTCTTAATAAAAACACCGTTTCTTTACGTTTTTTTTTATTATCTATATATTTCGAACATCAGTTCATCATCAGGATCTAAGAAATGTTAACAATGTTTTTCTTAAATTTTATAAATTAAAAATAAAATGTAAAAATTACCAAAAATGTTTTGTTTTATACAAATAGATTGAAAATTAAATTTGACTATTAGAACATAACATTTAAATCACAAAAGACATTATTTTTTTAAAAAGAAATTAAATTACAATATGTGTTGACATAATCTTTTTTTATCACTTTTGTCGTTACATACAAATTGTTCATATTTAACAATTTGGTTAACTTCATGTACCTGCAATTTAAATTTGTTTTGTTCTGTTAATATTTTTGTATTACCAAAATTAAATTCATGTTTGTTTGATCTAGCATTTTTTGCTAGTGCAGATAAATTGACTGTTGTGTTTGTTGTATTTTTACAGTCATATTCATGTTGTTTAAGTCTTTTTGATAATTTTTGTGTTGTTTCTCCAATATATAACTTATCACAATCTTTGCAATTGATTTTATATACAACATCAGATTTATCACCTTTTTTAAGGCGATATTTTAAATTTTCAAACAAATTTTTATTATTAGCATCTGGTGGTGGTTTCATTGCAATCTGTATATTTGGTGCAAAATTTCTACACGTTTTTCACAATTTTTCAGTTTTTTAAAAGAATAAATTGTAAATATATAATAATTTTATATATAATAATTTTTGTATAAATAATACACTCTTTCCAAATTTCATAATTTTTTTAATTTTTATATAAAACAATGAAAGTAATGGGTGTGTTTTAAAGAGGCATAGAACTTTGAAATGGTATAAAACAAAGATGATTTTTTTAAATTGGCATGAAATTTACTTTGTTCGAAAGATAATCTTCTGGCATTATAATTTAAATGTGACTTCTGGAATATGACCGCCACGGCTGGCTCGGACGTAGTCTAATCTGGAGGTCCAATTTTCCATGATCTTTTCCAACATTTTTGGCCGTATATTGGCAATAACGCGGCGAATGTTGTCCTCGAAGTGGTCAATCGTTTCGGGCTCATCGGCTTAGACTAGCGAATTAACACATCCCCACAGAAAATAGTACAGCGGCGTTAAATCCCACGAAATTTGAGGCCAATTCGCTGGTCCGAAACGTGAAACTATGCTGTCACCAAGTTTCCTTCAATAAATCAATTGTGGCACGAGCTGTGTGACATGTTGCGCCATCTTGTTGAAACCACAGCTCCTGTTGGTTGTTCAATTGATGAACGAAAAAGTCAGTAATCATGGCTCTATAGCGGTCACCATTGACTGTAACGTTCTGACCAGCATTATGTGTGGTGTGGACCAATGAATCCACCAGCCCATAAAGCACACCAAACAGTCAGGTTTTGTGAATGAAACGGTGTCTCAACATACACTTGAAGATTGTCATCACTCCAAATACGGCAGTTTTGTTTATTGACGTATCCATTTAACAAAAAGTGAGCTTCATCGCTAAACAAAATTCGCTTATAAAAAATTCGAACAGAACCATGATTTTCAAAATAAATTTGTACCATTTGGAAGCGTTGTTCAGGGGTCAGTCTATTCATATTAAAATGCCAAACCAAACTTAGCATAAATCACTTGACAGCTGACAAAATGGGCGCCATTTAAAAAAGTGTTGTCAACTTAAAGTTGTATACACCCTTTACATGGCTATAAAATGATCAAAAATATTAATGTTATAAAATTGCAATTAAGAGATCAACCACATTAATTAACTATTTCTAAAGGAAATATAGTAAATTCAAATCAGCAAAAACAGCTAACTCCACGGACTTATTTTGATGGAGCAATTTCTGGTTTATCATAGACTATCTGCAGGATATAATCATCCTACTGATATCTACTAGTGTTTTTCATGATATATTTCTAGATTCCTTCATATAAATACCTAATGGTACGATATTTAGTTCCATATGGGTTTGATGTCGATATTCGGTCAACTAAATAAAAAGACAAGTCACTTTTGTTAGGCAGTAGAAAATATGCTTATATTTATAGTCATTCTTAACTAAATAGTTTATTTTCAGACTTCTTCTTGATTTTTCCGCATTTTCCCTTGCTGATTAAGATTTTTATTTACACATTGGTAGTTTCAAGAACCAGTTTTAATTTTTTTTGTATCGGTTAAACCAACCAATTACCATAATAATTGGTTGGTTTAACCAATTATAATTGGTTAAACCAATAATTATTGGCGTATTACAGCATATATTAGGTTGTATTACAAAATTATTGATTACATGAGTAATTTTAAAAAATAAATAGTCGAAATGAAATTTGTTGTTAGACAAATGATTCTTTATATATTCAACCGATTTCCAACTAATTTATTCTCTGGGTGTATGCAACATTTTATAAATAAGAAAAAGCCTGTCACCAATTTTCTCTTTTTTTTTTGAAACATCTCCATCATATTCACGATATGAATTGTTACATTGGACGAAAATCAATGATGTTTTTTATCATAGTTTTCCCTGAGTGTAGTAGTCGTAGTAGTAGTTGTAATAGTTATATGAGTGCTATGTAATATAAACGTAACATAAGTAGACTCTAAAGCAGATGAACAAAACTATGCTAAGCCAAAAGTAACGAGAAGCCATAGTTGTAGCAGCCAGCACCCGTAACATCAGTTTCAGTATGAAAACTTAAGAATATTAGATGATGTGACATTAAGAAAATATGATGAATTCATCATGGTATGTAAAATGCTTTTATTTTCTTAAAACATGTTTAGAAGAATGATGAAAAAACGACTTGAAAATAATAAAATGAAAGACGATGACTAACAATGTCTGCACAATGTTTAACGAGTATGATTATGAATATAATAATGATTTAAAGAGAAAAGAAATAGCAGGTGAATTTTTTTATTTGTGCTTAGGCCGAATTTGAAATACCTTTCACATTTGAATGTTAATTTGATTATAACAAATTTTGGTAGGTAAAATATTGTTTATAGAGTTATGGTTATCACCCATACCAAGGAAATTACATATTCAATGATTTCAGTATTTTATTTATTATTTTTTTTCATAGTTAACAAGGAGAGTCCGTTCATGGGTTTAAGCCGATTTCTATGAAATGTTATAAAGAATCATAAATTAAGAGACGCGTATCTTTTAAATAGTGAGGTAAAAATTACCCAATTTTCTGTTTTCGCCCATTTTTTCATATTTATTTTAAAGATACTGAAAATATATTGAAACATGTCCGAGAATGATCAACTTTTCCTGGCATTCCAAAAAACACATAAACTTTGAGGGGTTTTGTACTAGGAGGTACATTCGGATCAGGTCCAAACACACATATATTATTCTTTATTAAGTTTTAGTGGACAATTATTTTTTTTTCGACATTAATGCGCCTTTGAAGAAGTTTCCCGAAGGCACTATATTTTGCCACTGGGTGGTAACTCTGTTACCAAAACATAGGCACTATGGCTATCAAACTTCCTGTTTTTGAAAATGCATTACTGCTGTGTAAAAATAATTTCAAATATCTCAGTTTTGAGATATGCTACCATACAACATTTTGTGAAAATTATCCCTATAGGGAATGGGACCGGTTCTGCATGTGACACAGGATCGACCCCTTCGTGCCAGAGGCCGGTCCTCTGCTAAGCCCTACCCTATGTAAACAACTGGCAACTTTAACATTGGCTTGTCATAGGAGGCGGTAATTTGTCCTGCTTTAAACCACATAGTGGCATGCCACAGGACTAACCAAAGATGGGCATACCACAAGACTGTCGCAAAAGGAAAATGTTGTATAGAATAAACGAAAACTTAACAGCTTCCAATGGGTAAAATTCTGGCCAACTGGCTTTTCTTTTTATGTGGTATGTCCTCCCTTTACCAGTCACAGAATTGATAATTTTAGGACAATTGACACTGCTTAACCTACTTCAGTATTAAATTATACCAGTCATGTAATAAGTCCATCTTTAACCAGTCACTTTTAGGACAATTGACTCCTCATTCCCCATAGGGATGTGCATATACAGATTTTTTTTTTTGTTTCTTTATATGTATCTACACTGAGAGAGTTATCCTTCATGATATTAGTGAAACAATTTTATACAATTTTTTTCCATGATTCAATGAAAAATTTCATTATATCCAAGAAATTTTATTAAAATTGTTGTAATACTATAAAGTATACTGGCAAAAGTACGTGTTCACTAAAATTTAATAGAGAATACTATATGTGAGTTTGGACCTGATCTGAGTATAGCACAAAACCACCCAAAGTTGATGTTTTTGTTGAAGTACCACGAAAAAGTGAGCATGCTTGGAAATGTTTTCCCATACTGGTGATGCGCATTTTAAATACTTTTCATTATATACCAAATTTATAGTGTCCGACCGAACAGTTCGGCCAAAAACCTATATTTTGTCGGTTTTTTGATATCTAGAGGCAATGATGAGCCGATTTAATTCGATTTTGTGTATAAAATTTAACAGAAAAGCCGAAGTTTAGCTATAAAGTTAAAAGTTCGGCCGCCGAACTAATTTCAATTTGGCCGAACTTTCTGAGGCCGAACAGTGAATTCATTGCTTAACTACAGACTTTTCTTAAAATTTGACACTCAAAATAGCATCTAATCAGCCCAATAAACATTTTTCCATCCTCCAAATTTGTCCATACTGCTTTAAAATACCGAATACAGACCAAATGCATTTTCTGGCCGAACTGTTCGGTCGGACACTACAAATTTATATGCATATAGTTTCTTTGAAAGAAGTATGAAAAAACCCTAGAATCCGAAAAATTTGTAATTTTTAGCAGCACTTTTAACATGTAAAATTGGGCAGCTAAAAAAATATGGGTTTTTTAAATTTCATTCCAATAGGCGGAAACCCTTTAACTGACTATAATTGTAAGAAGATTTTTTAAAAATAGATCTTATTTAGATTTAAAAACGGATCGTATTTTAATACTGCTTTTATATATTATACTTTGTTTAGACAGAAAAGTGAATTAAATGAAAAGTGGAATAATGGTATATGTTTGTATTGATACTAAGCAGTTAATAATTGTGGCCTTAGGTATCAATTGTACAAGATGGGACGATCCTCTACGGATACGTGCAGGTTTTGTGAATTGGAACCCGAGACCTCAGAGAATGTTCTCTGCAAATGTCCGAGGCTCTCCGACAGGAGGTTGCGTTATTTTGGTGGTCGAATAGTGACGCCATCGGACGTTTGGAACTGTTTACCTGGTAGGATAGTTGGCTTCGTAGGGAGCTTGAACTTCTAATCCAGAATGCTGTTAGAATAATGTAAGAATCATACAATGATAATTTATACAAATTTCAATAACCATAATATACCAATTGGGAATCATAATATGCTAATCTAATTATCCTATTATGGTTAACAAAAAGGTAAGAGTATGGTTGTCACAACCATAGTAACATAGTTGTCGCAATCATAAATTCAAAAATGAATGATGCCCAACCAGGTTTTTTCTTTGCGTGCTACTACGCGACCTATAATTTTAACTTAATCATCCAATTTAAATTTTTAGCCCATTTTTGACTCTATAAAGAACATGTTTTTTTTTTTATATATTTAAAAGTTGTCTAATTAAATTCTAAATATTCGTTATATATTTATTTGTATGTCCTTTGGAGCCAAGCTTTTGAGATTTGTGTTTTTTATATGTTGTTTGCAAGCAATCTTAATAATGATAATTTTATGTAAATGAGCATAAAAATATATATTACATTGCATTTTTCTTGCAGAGTCTAACAATCATATAAAGGACAATGATGATAGAAAAGAAAAAAATTGACAAATGTCAGCTTATGAATAAAATTGGATGTAATCTTCATGGTTTCATTTCTAGATTGTATTTGTTTTTGTATAATGAAACCACTACTAGATGACATGAAGCCAAATTATTAATTTATTAAATATGATTTATTTTCGATAATTAAAGACTAAACTATGTAATGGAAGGCAAAGACAATAAAAAAAAGAAAAAATCGTTAATATTTTACTGCATGATAATCTTTAAGGTGTTAATATCTTTATAAATCGCTAAAAATTGCAATATTTAAAAATAATGAAAATATAAAGATTTTTGTTCTTGACATATTATTTACACGCATCAAATTTTTTATTTCTAAATTATAACTTCAAGTTTAGTCAAGCCTTTGTATACCTGGTGGTCACTTTTCCATGGATATTTCTTTTTAAATAAGCAATCGTCTGAGAATTAAAGAAAATTACTAACGAATAAATTGGTCTGGTCGATTTGTATGGATGCAAAAAATTCGCGCAACGTACAAGGAAAATCGTATTCTAGGGATCTAAATAAGAAACTTTGCCGAAAGAACCATACCTCTAAAACGAACTCTGATGTCCCGACTTTTGACCCGCATGATCAAATTCTGAAAAAGCCTACTTTGATATTTCAGAAAGTAGGAGGAATCTCTCCAAGCTTACGGGAGCTACTTCTTCTCCGGGAAGCAGATTAATGCGCTAGCATATTAATGCAGAAATCATCATTCTAGGTGACCGTTAAGGGGTTAAAATTTAAGTTGAAAGAGGGCCTTTTTTGCCGTGCTTTTAAAGCAAAATGTACAAATCTCGGGATTGAGATATTTCAGTAATTAGGAGGAGTCTTTCCAAGATTAGGGTCTCTATTTCTTCTCCGGTAGACGCTCTAGCAGATGAATGTATAAATTATATTCGATTGTGTTGGATTCGATTGGGAAACTCTAAATGGGTCAAAGTGGGATTTTTCAAAATTTGACCCAATGGGTCAAAAGTCGGAACATCAGAATTCGTTTTAGAGGTATGGTTCCTTCGGCAAAGTTTCTTATTTTGATCCCTAGAATGCGATTTTAATTTTACGTTGAGCGATTTTTAAATCGACCCGCCCTATTGCCCATTCTCCAACGAAGCCAGGTTTTAAAATGTTATTATCTTCATAATTATAGTACAGGGGTAGGCTATTATTTGGGCTTGATTTTGTTCGGCTAAACGAGTAGCTCGATTTTATAGTTTTGAACTTACTCGTTCAATCGTGTAAGAATTTAAATTAATCGAGTATCTAGAATAATTTTAACAAATTGTTTTTTATTAATGTTTCTTTGGTTTTGATATTGTACTCTAAAATAATCTAAAAAATTCATATAAATTTACCACTTTACATTAATTACAGAAAATATGTGAATTTGCGCACAATAGGCTTGAAAAACATTCATACGCATTTATGTCTACAAAAATACGAGTACTTACTTCAAAAATTTAGTATTTTGTATGTTGATAAACACATATACATTTATTTAGAAAGTTTTCAATTTATTTTTTGATCAATGGTTATAATCTTTAACTTCAAACTCATATGTATATTAATTCTCATGTAGCGAGTAAACTAGTTCATATGTATGTTTGATGTTTGGCATGGGATTGTTACCGCTTTCAAAACGTGTTTCTGATGATGGGAACCTAGAAAATTCCCGAAATAGATCTATCAACACATTCCTGAAAGGGTCAAATAATAAATTTGAAAACAAAAAACTCTATAGATTATTTGTTAGGACAATATCCTAACGAAGAAATATAGAGTATGGCCTCGAACTTGAATAATTTTCATTTTCATTGCACAATTAAAGGTCGAAAAAAACATAATTTTTATTTTTAATAAAAATTAAAACAAACTTAGAAAAATAACATATAAAATATAATAACCAAAAAAATATATACAGGTTTTACGCATGCAATTTTAAATTTGGCATTTACAAAAATATTTTTCTTAGTTACATGATGCAACAATGGAATTATTAGAAAATGACTTTTTTAAATAAATGATTCCTGAACAATCAAACAAAAGATATTTCAATTTAAAAAATTTTTGTGGGAAACAAAACCGCGTTTTTCAATAATTGTTTTTTACAAGATATATTTCAATTGTCAGCGAAATTTTAATAGACTCATTTACACTTCTTATATTATTTATTTAATATGGCGGTAACTGTTTTTTTATATAATATATTAATGTTAATAACTAATAATATGTATTATATAATATTAATCCTTGAAATAAACCATAAAAATTAGTGCAAACATTTATTAGAAGAACGTCTGAACTTTTCCTTTTTTAAAGGATTTAAAGTAAAATTAATGTGCTTGTTATTTTCGGGGTATAGTTGATTCTGAAGAGTAATAAATAATCTTAAATGCGAAGGTTGAAAACAAAAGACTTACACTCTAAAAAATTATTGTAAATTTACTACTATAAAACGAGTAAAGTTTCATGTATTATTACGCAAATTCGGTAAATTTATACATCAAAATGCGTAAAACTATTTTGCGCACACTTTTATATACAATAATACACGCTTACAGTATTTTGACTCACTATGTGTTTACAATTAAACACATTATGTCTAAAATTAGTATTCATTTGTTTAATAAAATTTTTACTCACATAGTTTGTAAATATACTAACTTGTAGTAGTAATAAATACTCAGCATTTTTTAATTGAAAAAAAATTCAAACAAATTCAAAAAATTTAATAAAACTAAAAATTATTAATTAATTTGTGTTTTTTTTGTGTTACTTAATAAATTAAAATGTATAAATGTAATATTTGTGATTGTGTTTTAAAAAACTTGGTAATGTACCAAAAACATTTATACATCCATAACAAAAATAGAAACGGAATTTTCAAATGTTTGCAGCCAAATTGTGGCAAAATATTTTCAAAATATAATATATTATTTTAATTTATGACTTTGCATTGTATATAAACAGAACCTTTTATATATTAATTGTTAAGTTTTTTTATATAACGCATTATTAATAAAACTCATACTAAAATAAATTTTTGTTTTTTTTCTTTAGTTTTTTATTTTTTTTTTGGGATTTTTACGCATATAAATATGTAGTTTTACGCTTATAAACATGTATTTTTACGCATTTTATACGTATAATTGAACGTAAGTCATGTTTTGTACACGGAAATTTGGTAAAATTACTCATTTATTTATAAATTTTATCAAAATTTTACGCACTTCCATTGTAAATTTACCAACTTTGTGTTCACCAACTTACTCTCAATGTGCGTATTTTTTTCATTTACACACATTGAGTAAATTTACCCAACTTATAGTAGGAGTATAGTTTCCTACTATAAGTTGGGTAAAATTCAACAGAAATTAATTAGAGTGTACTTAATGTCATACGATATCAATATATATTAGTATAAAAATATTTTGAAAAAAAAAAAATTGAATAAAATAAAGGGAATAATAAATTAAGTGCACTTAGGACTATTAAGTGCACTTATGTCATTACCATTGCATTGCTATCAATGGTAATGCAATTACTTTCATTATAATTTTTTTAATTAATGATATTGATTTGAGGATTTAAAAAAAAAAAAAAGTAGCACTGAAAAATAGACTAAAAGATTGTGAAAAATCGCTGAAAACATGAATGGAAAGCTCTCGGTCAGACTCATGCTTAATTTCAATAATTAATGAGCCAACAATTTCTGAAATTATATAAATATGAATTTTCAATCTATTTTGTAAACAAGTAAAGTAGAACGCAATGGAATGGAACGAGTGAATTTGGTACACTAAATACAATACAGACAACACTTTAGCTCCTCAGGAGTATTAATTTACCCTGATAATACAAATAGGCTAGGTCCGCTAAAGATCCGGAGAGACTAATTTTTTATGACCCAACCACAGGGCGTCTTAATTATTTGTTAACATAAAAATACAAATTTAAACAATCCCATAATAGTATGGAACATAGGTCCAAAATGGAACGATATGAAATGGAACGGCGAACGGCGAACGAGTTTTCGAGATAATAGCCATTTTATAAAGGGTCCGCCAAATAACTTTTTTTTTTTAAAAAGCTATAAAAAAAAAATACTGAATATTTTCTAAAATTTCTTTTTTTATTTGAAAGTACAATCCTTCCGGTTAATAATGGAAAATAATTTCATTCAAATGGCTGCCTCGGCTGGCCATGCAGTAGCCTAGACGATCGGTCCAATTTTTAAGCACATTATCGATTCTGTGCAGCTGTATTTCACCAATTTTCTGTAAGTCGATCACAGGCCCACTTAGCGAAGCGAAAACGCATTGGATGGCCAGTTGGCTTCAATTCCTGAACCAATTGGACTTTGTATGGCGTCATACCAAGGTCTTTATGCAAAATTCGTCTCAATGATGTCTCCGAAATGTTCAATTGTTGAGAACGACGGTGAATTGATGTTGATGGCGCTTCACGCACACTTTCTGCCACAGCAGCAATATTCTCCGATGTACGCACTGTTTTTGGCTTTTCACGCTTTGGTTTATCGATGAGGATGCCAGTTTCTTTCACTTTTTTCACAAGATAACGAACATACGGAGCTGACGGTTCTTCTCTTCTTCCAAAATACGTACGCAATTTTCGCACACATTCTGCAACATTACCATTTCAAAGTAATGTCGAAATATTTCCCAGCGTTGTTCAAGCGTATACACAACCATATTCGTTCAGCGTAAGGATAAAACTAATTATCTGTCAAATCAGACATGAGCTAAGTGTTACCATTCACGAAATAAGCACTAGTTGAAAAAAAAGTTAGATGGCGGACCCTATATAATGGCGTTTTTTTATGACCGTTGTCTACGAAACTATACATCCGGATTTTCTCAGCAAAATGGTATTATTTTTATGATCCATGAAACGTAGCGCCCTCTAGAGCTATTTTCAAATAATTAATTTTACATGTGACTTTTTAGTTGCTATCGTTGGCATTACCCAATGATAACAGCATCTAGGTAATAGTAAAAAATGTTTTTGCTTAGGGATTTTCTCCTCCAGTCGGTCCAAAGACCGGTTTCTCTGCGGAAAGTTTTTAATTTTGGAAATTTTTAGGAAATTTCCTTTCATTAGAATACCCACACCTATATGTTTCATTTTTTAATTATGGATGGGACCAGCTACTTTTTTTTAAGAACGTCCCATAATGTGTAGCTTATCCTAAAGTTGAGAAATCAAATTAAAGATAATTTTATCAAGTTTTTAAATTTTAAAAAATGTCGCTTTTTAGAAAAAAATTTGTATTTTTCATTTGGCGTTCGGTTATCAATTCGTAATTTGAGTTTTAAACATTAACTTTTTTACAACAACACTTAATTTATGATGAAAATGCAATTTTTAAATAATACTGGTACGTACCGGTATTGATGTTTCGGTATCCATAACCAATATAGAAACAAATAAAATATAGCAACCAATTCTGATAGCAATGATGTTATTCGTTTTGGTTACCAACCTTGGTTTTCCCAAAAAAACGTAAAAAATACAATTCTTTTATACGGAACCCTAATGCATTTACTTTTTGGAGTTTTTTTTTGCTATGGCTAATAAAATATTAGTTATGAAGCGAATATTTGTACTTTTTGTGCTAAATACGATTCACTAAATAAAAAATTCTGAAATTTGTATAAGTAGTAAATATTTTAAAAATATATTTTTAAAAGACAATACATTGAGTAACATTTAAAACAACGTTAAAGAGTAGGTCGATTTTAAATTTAAAGTTTAAAAATGTTCACTCTCCAAGACACCATTTTTTTTAAAATACAAAAAAAAAAATCTATTGTTGCTTAAAATAAAAAACAACAATCGGGTTCTGATGTGATCTTTAGCCAGATCGAAATACTAGTATCAACCTAGCTAATATGTTTGATTTGCTTTATTTTTGTAAATATACGGAGGTTGAAAGCTCGTTATAAATTAAAAATAATATAAAAATAATCTCGATGTATATAGAAACAAAAAACTAACAAAACTGCAACAATGGTTTTAATTTGAATGATTTTTCAAATAATTATAAAAAGAAATAATTAACATATCTTTAACAAGTGTGGCAAGTATTTTGAGAGTTCATTTTTTCCTCCGTCGGAAAAAAAACGAATTTTGTCTTTTTTAGGAACTATCCATCGGATTATCGGGTTCTAACTATCATATTCGGATTTAGCACACTCCAGGTAATACAGATCAAATGCGATTTCAATTATTCCTTCATCGGAAAAAACGCCATTTGTTCGATATTGTTCTTTGTCATTTTTAATAGCACACTTTTACAAAAAACATGGTTTTGAATTTATGATTAAGACAACAATGATACTATGGTTGTGACAACCATACTCTTATCTGCTTCAGTATCATAACATGACAACTAGATTACCATATTTTAGTTTCAAATAGCTCCAATATTATAATTCCTGACATTTTTATGAATTATTATAATATGAACCCTACAGTATACTACCAGCATTCTATTGTGCATGTTTGTTTTTTTTTTTTTAAATATATATTTATATAACAATTTACACATTTAAATACACTTAGGTTTAAAATAATTTAAGTAATCAAATTGTCTTTACGCTCTGAAATATTTTGTTAGCTATACATGTGATTACTGCATAAAGTACGTAGGAAAATATTGTTAAGAATACAATTTCCCAATAAGGCACATGTATTTTGTTTAAATTTTTCTATCATAGATATATGTATAAAATCTGTCTCTTTTGAGTATGGCAATATTTTTTTGTCAACAATATTTTGTTTGCAAACAATCAAAAAAATAAATCACTTTTTTTATCACTTTTTACTTAAATTGCAACACTTTTTTGTACATATAGTAAACAATAACTTTAAGCCCCTACTATGTTACTACTTTGAGGTTATACGGAAGGGATTCCGCGAAACCGTTAACCAATCATGGAGGGACAGAATGGATTGCAGGGTGTCTAGGGCGTTATGGCCCGCATTGCACGCAGGGGCAACCAAGGTTCTTTTGGGACTGGACATGGAGAGTCTCAGGGCCCTTACGTGGTTCCTGACCGGTTATTGTTCTGTCAGGGCTTTCACAAGCAGATGGTACAGGGACATACCGGATTTTTGCAGGTTGTGCGAGGACGTTGAGGAACTGGAGACAGTTGAGCATATAATGTGCCACTGTTCTAGGTTGCAGGGTCTCAGACAGAAATGGCTAGGAGATAGATTTCACGACGAACTTGGGTGTGTCGCTGGATGCAATCCAGTAGATGTGCTGAGATTTGTCAGGGAGATAGGACGGCTGTTTCTAGCAAGGGGACGATATGAGCTGGTTTCTGGGGAATATATATTATTTCTATCTTTCTATCTTTCTTTATATCTACAAATCTTTCAATCTATCTTTCTGTCTATTTCTATTCTTTCTTACCGTTTTTCGCTGAAGGGATTCACAATGGACCGCATTGGTCTTCGAGTGGAGTTGTGCCCTTGGGCACATAACCCTTCCTTACCTAACCTAACCTATAGTCATATAATATCCTATTTTAATGTAATTAGTCATCCTCGTTAAGTCGGAGGATGTAAAGTCCAAAATCTTGTTTTTCATTTGTAAGAAATTATAAAAAATAAAACTAAACTCAATTCGTTATTTTGTGCCTTTTAGCATTATTATGTTCTGCTTGGTTAAGCAAAGCGTATGAGCAATATAATTATTTTATAAATATCACTCATACGCTTTGAGAAATAATACAAAAAAAATCATATAGAGCAATTCCATATGAAAGCGATCACCTTTTGGACGATCCCTCTCCGATTTTAAAATAAATAGTCTCAATCGATTGCCCAGCAAAAAATAATGCACCTACATATTTTTTTTTTTTATAGTGACTGTTTTAGTGGTGGTGTGCACCACTGTCATGTGACAAAATTGAAGAATTCTTCATAAGGGACCTCATTGAAAGTTGTTTTAAAAAAAAAACTACTAATCGATCGCAACGAGGGACCTTCATAAGGGACCTCATTGAAAGTTGTTTTAAAAAAAAACTACTAATCGATCGCAACAGTGGTGCACACCACCACTAAACCAGTCACTATAGAGCAATTCCATATGACATGTGACAAAATTGAAGAATTCTTCATAAGGGACCTCATTGAAAGTTGTTTTAAAAAAAACTACTAAAGCGATCGCAACGAGTGATAGCTCGTTGGAAAAGTATTGAATCAGGCTTTAATTGAAAAATAAAATTTTCCTAATTTTTCTTGTTAAATAATTAAAAATAATTCAGTTATAAAAAATATAAAAACAATGAGAACAAGGTGGTCTCTTAAATGCTCTTCTCCTGTCCAAACAAGGAGTCGGGGCCCATTTTTTTATTGCTGATTCTTAAAGCAAAAATTATAAGGAATCCAAAAAAAATAAAATTAGCCGGAAAATTTAGGAGCTTCTGTGGAAAATCGGAAAATTTAATTTTCATGGGAAAATTTAATTTTCATGGGAAAATTTAATTTTCATGGGAAAAAAGGTAAATTTCTGAGAAAAATTAGGATAATTTTATTTTTCAATTAAAGCCTGATTCAATACCTTTCCAACGAGCTATCACTCGTTGCGATCGCTTTAGCAGTTTTTTTTAAAACAACTTTCAATGAAGTCCCTTATGAAGAATTCTTCAATTTTGTCACATGACAGTGGTGCACACCACCACTAAACCAGTCACTATAAAAAAAAAAAAAATATGTAGGTACATTATTTTTTGCTGGGCAATCGATTGAGACTATTTATTTTAAAATCGGAGAGGGGTCGTCCAAAAATTTGCCAATTTTGATCGTTTTCATATGGAATTGCTCTATAATTAATATTGCTTGCTATATTTAAGAAATAAACAATTATTTTATTTTAATATAACTATAATTACTTTACATTAAATCTTAATCTTCTGTTAATCATGTTAAATATATTTATAAGTGCCAAAGCCTCCAACCGGACACAATAAAAAAATACACAGAGAAAATTATGGGCAACAAATATTGAATTAATCGATTGTTTGAATATAAATGGTGTTTTAAATAATTTTTTTAATTGTAGAATATGTTAACGATTTTGTATACACGCAAAATCGTCATTATTTCGGTAGAGTTTGCAATACTCTTTTTTTTGAAGTCAATGCTCGTGTACACACGATAACTATACACAAAAATTGTTTTAGTTGATTTTCGTGTTGTTTAGAGGTGATAAAAAAAAGTGCGCTGTGAATTTAAAAAAAAAATATTTATGGAAAAAAAAGCATTTAACTATTAGTTATGTAAATAATTTAACTTTCAATAACTAATAGTGTTTTACAATTATAATTTAAAAGTTTGTTAAATTTTTTTTTAATTAATTAAAGAAAAAATTTTGTTACATTTTTTTTAATAATGAAACACTCATAATAATCTATAGGTAAAATACACGAAAACCTTTGTTCATTTTACGAAAGTTTTGGTGATTTTGACATTACGAAAAAATTTGTAGAATATACAAATCACATTTCGTAAAGTTTTGTAAAAACTTCTTTTAAATAAAAATGTGGTGCATACCTTACGGGTTTATTTTAAAATTAAAAAAAAAAAAATGTGATGGTGCCACACCAGAATCGAACTCACGATTTCAGTGACGTCCTGCTGTGTTGAAGTAGACCCCTCTACCATTTGCACCAAAGTAGCTGATGCAATACAATAAACTAAAAAGGAACTTAAGTCGAAAATATTATGAAATTTTTATGAAAACTAGAAAAATATGCTACAAATATTTAATAAAAAAGGTAAAATGGCAATTAAATATTTTTATTATGTTTATTGAACTAAATAAAATAATATAATTTTTTTATAAATATATCAAATAATATATTAAAAAACAAACTAAAAAAATAATAAAATAATAATAATAATAAAAAACTTAAATAACAATTTCACACTAATTGCATTTTATTATTAAATATTTTATCTTTTTAAATATTTGTTTTATTGAATTTCATACTAAACCCGGCAAACAAAGTGGAAGTAGTGTTTTCGGGTCCTCTTTAACTTGTTTTAGGATCCTCTTTATTAAACAAAATACAAAATATCCATTTATATCAAAACACAAAAATAGTAATAATGAAATAAAAAAATAAAACACAGAAATTTAAAAACATTAATAAACAAAAAAAAAATATATAAAAACTAAAAAAAAAAAAAAAAAAATTGTCCTGGCCAGGAGTTGAACTCGCAACCTTCTGATTGCAAATCCGACTTCTAACCACATCAACATCCATATGTTATATTTGTAACATTACAAATTTTTGTACAATGTACTAAAAAAATATTACGAAATCATGTTTGTATTTTTTACGAAATTTGTAAATTTATATAATTTGTTTTATACAAAAGTTTTGTAATATAAACAAAATGTTTGTACATTCTACGAAAAAAAATTTACGAAAAATATATTTGTATTTTAAGCATGGATTATTATGAGTGAAGAAATAAAAGTAAAATTTTTGTAAATTTTTGTTCTTTACTTTTAATTGTTTCATTATAATAAATTATTAAATTATAAAGTTTCTAAAAAGTTAATTTTTTAACACAATTTTTTTTAAAAAGATGATTATTACAAATATCAGTTAAACGCTTCTTTTTTTCTGCATATAAAAGAAATAGGAAAAAACATATTTTCTTTTTATGTGTGTACTGATAATAATCCATGCCTAAAAATACAAAATAAATGTCAAAATAACCAAAAATTTTGTAAAATAAACGAAAACTTGTTAATTTTACAAAAGATTTCGTTATTTCGACATTTTTTCGTATATTTAGCATGGATTATTATGAGTGTGTATACCTTTTTTACCTTCTTTTGTAGCAACTAAAGCATGCCTTTTGCATTTGTTGTTGTTGTTGCTTTTTTACTTTAATTCTTTTTTGTTTTGCTTTACTTTTTTGTGTTATGAATTTGTTTATGCATTTTTTATTTTAAGAAAAAACACAAAACAAATAATAATATATATATATATATGTATATATGTATATATAAATAAAAATGTAAATTTCATTTACAAACTTACATTGCTTTTCTATTTAAAGGGCGGCATGTTACAAAACTATAATAATCAGAATTTTCAATTAAAACTATTACTGTTCTCTTTCTAAGTTTAAATTAAAGTTTTAATCAAATTTATTATACTTTTACTTAAAGTTGTAAAAAAAAAACAATAACCTTTTTAATTGATATTATTATTACTTTAGTTGAATGTGTTTTAATAAACGGTCTGCAACTTTTCTTATTTAATACTATCATTTCAGTGGTAGGTGCAAAATCAATTAAAATATTAATTGATTCAATAAAATTTTTAATTGAAACCCATTTTCAGTTTTTCCTGTGTACAGAGTGATAAAAAATATGCATGTACTTAAAAACAAACCCTCTTATAATGTAAAGCTGAATTGAAAATAAAAGTTTACACATACACAAGTTACATACGACGTACAGTAAAATATGTAAATCTCATTTTAATCGTTTTATAAACACTTGATTGTTATTGATTTTGCGTTTAAACACAACCACAATTGCGAGCAGCAGTAAGCAAACAATTGCATTTAATAGACAGTTTCAAAGTAATAGATTAAGTTCGCTGATTAAACCATTTCAAACCAAATTAAACAAACTAATTACACTACTCAACAGCCAAAAAAAACCTGGCCCTGAAACATATCTATTTTAATACACACAAAAAAAAAATGTTTTCTAATTTGCAGTTTGTTTTATATTTACATGATTCACCCCATTTTTCGTATATTTTGCTTAATTTTAAGAAATTTATTCGCAAAATCATGAATTTTTTAAAAATATACATCTACACAAATTAATTTCTAATTTGAGTAAAATCATGTCAGTGATTGTATTAGGATATCTTACCGGTATTACAAGGAAGTTGGAAAATTTGACTTTTTTAGTTGTATCCTTATAAAATGTACACTATAAAAAATGTATGTAAATTTACAGCTATAAAGTAAGTAAATTGTTGTATAGTTTAACGCGAAATGCCTAAATTTAGTCATCAAGTGTGTAAAAATAGGTTACACGCTCTTATGTCTACAAAAATACACACAAAATGTATTTTCAATATTTACACACAGTGTGTGTATAATTATTGTTTTGTACCTTAAAAATATTTTATTCATAAAGTATGTAAATATTTTAAAATAATAATAAAATGCCGAAAAAAACAATAAATAGTTATAAGAGCACAACAGAGTCATGATCTGATTTGGAAAATATATCCTGTAGTTTAAGAACGTGACTGACCAGCAATTAAATAGGATAAACATTTGAAAAAAAAAAACCAGAAAAAACGCCAAAAAACTTCGGCAAACATTTGTACACACAGAGAAAAATTAAGCTATTTGCCAACTGCAATTTGATCACTATGACTCAAATACGGTTATTATTTTTTTTTTTTTTTAAAAAGAGAAGCAACACTTAGGAAATTTGGTACAAATGATGATTAGGTTTCACAACAAAGTTCGGTTAATTCAACAGAATTTTAGTTCCGAAAACCAAAATATTCGCAAATCTAATGTTAATATCGTTGTACTAACTGAATTAATAAGTTAAAATACACTTTTCAAAGAAGATGAACTGGCCGGGCCATACCTTCAGGAAAAGCCAAGTTAACGTTACGTATGCCCTAGACTTCCAACCCTAGGGCAGCCAACGTAGAGGAAGACCTGCTAACACGTAGAGACGTCAAATAGAATCCGAACTCAGTACAGCCAGAATGAAGCAAAACGACACGCTGAAGACAGAATTCAATGGAAACCATTTGTACTTTCCCTTTGTTCCAACTAGGAATCACAGGATTATATATATATATATATATATATTAAAATACACTTTTCAATTCGGTTGTCACTTTATTTCTCTGTGTGTATATTTATTTTACCAATTTAGATTTTTTAAATTCGCAAATTTTTACTTCTAGTATTTTCCCACATCTTACCAAAAACTGACGTAAATGACGATAACTTGTCCGATTCTAGAAGTGGCAGATTAAGTAACTGAGGCTTCAGGCTTAATGCCGTGAACAACAAAGATATCAATATTTTGGGCAGAACCATTTGTGAATATGCACCTATACAAATTTTTGCTCTAACATGGGAAAAAAAATAATAAAAATTCCCAAGAGCCTTTATGTTGCACAAACAAGATTCTTAAATAAAATCTCAAGCAACCAAAATATAGTTTTTTAATTTTTGTTAAATAAATATTTTGTTACATCTATGTAAATGCATTGCATACATTATGTTTTTTTAATAAAAAATATAGATTAATTAAATACACACCTAGCATTTCCATGGGCATTTTATATATATAAATTTACTTGTTTACTTGTATGGACCTGGCAGTAGATAAAGTCTGCTTTAAATTAGCAAATTAAGAAATTTTTTAATTAATAAATAAACATTGCACGGTTTTTTGTTTAACAAAAAACAAATGATCTTGAACTTGAATAATCTTGCTCACATCATAATTTATGATAAAAGATCGAAAAATAAACTTTTGGTTTTCATTTTTTAAAATTTAAAAGTAAAACAATATTTTTAATTTTAAAATTTTAAACTGCTAAAACTTTTGCGCCCCTTATAGAAAGTAATGCACGCAAACCTATTTGAATTCCCTAAATTGTAGTTTATTATCACATAAAGTCCTATTTATGTGCGATAAGGTTAAACAAAAAAAAATTTAACTCCAATTTTAAATATTTTTGAGAATATCCAATATAATTTCAAAATTTTTTTTAATTATAAAACTTAACATGCAAAATTTTTAACACTTTCTGTACCCCTTGTAAAGGGTGTCCCAAGAAGAACGCAATTTTTAAATATGGCAACATTCGAAGTGGCATTGTTTGACATTTGAACAATTGTTATTGTTTGCTAGTAGAAGGTACGAGGTTAGTAAAAATGGAGCGCTACACGAATGAACAACGCATTCTCATTGTGAAATTGTTTTACCAAAATGGTGAAAGTTTTGCGGCTACAGTTCGCAAATTGCGATCAATTTGGGGTCACAATAATGCTCCAAAAGAGTCAACTGTAAAGAGATTAATGGATAAATTTGCCGAAACTGGGTCTGTTAGTGATGTAAAGACAACAACGCGGCATCGACCGGGTCGATCGACCGAAAATGTCGCAGCTGTACGTGATGATGTCGCTCAAAATCCATCCACCTCAATTCGACACCGAGCTCAGCAAATTGGTGTCTCCAAATCCACTTTGCAGCGAATTTTCTTGCCTAGAATTGAAGAAATGAATGTGGAGGGCATGTGGTTCCAACAAGACGGCGCCACATGTCATACAGCCAGAGAAACAATTCAATTGCTGCATCAGTCATTTCCCGGTCGTGTTATTTCGCGTTTTGGAGATCAGAATTGGCCGCCTAGATCGTGCGATTTAACACCATTAGATTTTTTTCTTTGGGGTTTTTTGAAGTCGATGGTTTACGCGAATAAGCCGACGACGACTCAAGCCTGAAAAGAGGAAATTGGACGCTGTATTAATGAAATACCGCAGCATTCATGCAAAACGGTCATTGAAAATTTCATTAAAAGATCGCGTGCATGCCATTTTTTGCTGGGTAGGGGCGGAGGGGGCCTAAATGTAAAACAAATTTTTTCTACTTTTAGGACCCCTAACAGGAATCTGAAGTCAAAATAGAAATATATCCACAAAAGTAAAGTCGGTGGTGGAACGGTTAACTTATTTGCAGTACACTTAGGAAATTATGTTGGTAAAGACGACTGCAATTGTAGTCAAAAACAAATGAAATTTCATTTAAAAAAAGGACGACTTACATTTCATTAAATTCAACTAACATTGTCATTTGTTTTTTAATGTTCAAAAAATGACTAACATTGTAGTAAAAATGAACCACATGATAGTAAAAAATAAACCAAAAAATTTTTTTTTTATTTTTTTAAATAACAAAAAACAACTGTAAAAAATGAATGTAAAATCATAAAACAGTCATTTGATGTGAGTTGTTTTTTAAATGAACTACAATGTTAGTTAAAAATTTTATTTGTTCTACAAATGACTTACATTTACATTAAAAATAATGAAACTGTATTACAACCCAAACAACTACATATTTTTAAAGCAGAAGTTCCCTGAGTGTACCGGTGAGATATCGTAAAGCAAATATGACTACACTCAAATGAATGATAATTTTGTGCAGAATTATGTTGCTAAAAAAATTTAATGATTTTAAGTTTGATATAATTTTTATTAAAAATGAAAATTATGTTTTTGTAATTTAATGATTTTGGTTGTGGCTTTATTTCGAAAAATAAGAAAAATATATGAAAAAATGGGATGAATGATGTAAAAATAAAAACCGCGATATAAACTAAAAACTGCAAATGAGAAAAAAACAATTTTGACAGATTTAGATTCCGTGTGCCTAAGTCTAATAAAAAATATGTATTTTAAAGACACATACAGAAAATAATTCAATTGGAAATCGGTTGAAAATATAAAAATTAATTTGTCTAACAACAAATTTTATAGCAATAACTAAATATTTTCAATTAAAACAGTTAAAATATTCTTACTACCAATTATTTTGTGGGCGCTGTGGGTTAATGGTTAGCACGTTGGACTGTTACGCAGATGGTCCCGGGTTCAAAGCCCGGTGACGGCAACATCCATTTAGAGAAATAATTTGTATAAGTTTTCTATTACTCATATGTATCGCAGCGCCCACCTTCGGTGTTCCCATAGCACTTTACCGCACCGAAGTAATAAAATGAATCAGGGCTGTGAACCAAAAAGCTTCAATAAATTCGCCAACTCCAGGATGATAGGCCATCCTGGTGGAAACAGGAAATTTGTTTTAACAAAATAATTTCCATGCACACTGATTAAATGTTAAAATTAAAAAAATATTTTTTTTATTTCTTAACTTAATTTTTTTTATTAGAAAAAAAAAAATAGATAGGAATTTGGTTTTTTTAAATTAGCGAATTTGGAAGTTAGCTCATACATCTCTTTGCGTATCTAATATCTATAAGTAATCCCCTTTTCAGCCATTAAAACTAAGCTGGCCATAATGATAATTTTTTTTTTTTGCGATTAGCTAAAAATATTTGCAACACTCAAATATATTTTTCGCGTCTCTGATATCTAAAAGTGATACTCTTTTGAACGATGTGAGTATGCAAATTTGGTTTTTGGTGATTTGAGAGAAATATTTGCACTACGCAAATATTTTTTTTCACGTTTCTGATATTATTTTTTTTCACGTTTCTGATTCTCTTTTCAACCATGTGCAAAACTTATATAAAAACATAGCGGTTAAGTATGCGAATTTGTTTTTTTGCGATTTGCGAAAAAACTTTGCACTACGCAAATACATTTTTCCACGGTTCTGATATCTATAAGTGATTCTCTTTTCAACCATGTGCAGAACTTATTAAAAAACTTAGCGGTTGAGTATGCGAACTCGGTTTTTTGCGATTTGCGAAAAATATTTGCACTACGCAAATATGTTTTTTCACGTTTCTGATATCTACAAGTAATCCTCTTTTCAACCATGTGCATAACTTGTATAAAAACTTAGCGGTTTCGTTGATGCCGCAAAATGTACTAGGCCCACCCCACTGTGCATTGTATTGAACTAGAGCAAATGCTGAAAAAGCAAGAAAAAGGAAGAAAAGTTAATCAAAAGTAATTTGTCGTTTTTTTTTTATTTGAAGGAATCTCAACAAAGAACCCATATGGAATAAAGTATCGTACCATAAAGTATTCGAAGCAATATGTGAATATTTAAATAAACTCCTGTGCCTCGTAGTAGGAAGAATATCTGCAGAAGACTATCTATGAGAGTCCATTATTTGCTCTATCAAAATATATCCTTAGAGATGTTTGCATCACAAATTGTTAAAATATGTTTTTATTTCTTATTTACCAATTTTTTACAAATATTTTTTTAGTTAACTTTTTTTTATCATATACTTACATTTTTATATATTTTGAAAACTTAAAACCATAAAAAATTGCAGACAGTGTTTTATTTAATACGAAATTAATTATATGGTTGTCGTAACTACAAATGTCGGTAACTGTAACCGAATAATGTGATAGTATTCGGTTCTCAATGAATCCGGTTGCCACAACTGATCTGTTCTCTGTGTGCAGGTTACTCAAAAACATGAACATTTTTGGGTAGTGTTTTCTGCAAAAATATTGTCAATTATTACAAATCCTAAATATTATAAGAATTAGTTGCAGTGTTTAATTACTGAAGAACTTGCCCTTATTGATAAAAAAAATATTTTAAATACTATGTGTTATATAAAGTGCCCATGACCGCATTTAAAGTCGTGTCTTCCAAAGCAATCGAAGCCATCTACTACAAAAGCAGCAACATCAGTAGTAGTGGTGTTATTTACAGCTTATGTTAAATTTTATGAATGTATGGGTATTAAAATGGCGGCTGAGACTCATATAGGGGGATGGGATGCAAATATTTACTTACAATTAGGTCAAGGATTTATGTAAAGTACTGAAGTAAAATTAATACGAAATTTACATTAACAAAAATAAAAAAAAAAATACCTTTGTTATAGGCTTATTTTAATATTTATTTTATGTAAAGCCACATCAGTCTTAAAGTTTTAATTGTTTTAAACACATTTTTTTTTAACAATTTCTATGAATTGCAATAAGAATTTCATGTCTATCCAAAAGCAATTAATTAAATTGCAAATTGATAAGACTAAGCCGAGTTAAAAGCTTTTATCATATAAAAATAAACTTGCTGCCATATATGACAGTACTTAACGCGATATAATTGCATAAAATCATATATATTTATAAACACAACAATAGTTTTTTCTAGCGAAAGTTTCAGAATTTCTATTGAGCAGAATAAATTCAATTACTATTCATTTTAATTACAAATCAATTAAAATATCCTTTATGATTCCCTTCCCAGTATCTTAAATATTTTCTAAGGTCACTCATAAAAAAAGTAAGTTTAAAAGTCTGTCAAACGGGCTCCAATACAGTTCAGCTAATTTTGTTGTTCTAAATCAGTTATTTAGCTAATGTTATTAGTTATCTCATTTTACCGCAAGAACAAATTTCATTTTAACTAATGTGTCAACCAAACATTTTATAATTCGTTATTCTCAAATTTACAAATTTTCCCAAGTTATTTAAACCATATTTGTATTCAAACCATTATTTGCTTGATTCTCCGCAATCAGTTTCACTTGTAGATAGCGTTATTTTCTCATATTTTTTATTTTACAATCATAAGACAGTCTATATCGCGAAAAATAAGCAAAATAAAGCAAAATGGACCAATTTTGCCAGTTCATTTAAATCACATTTGTTTTTACACCATTACGTGTTTGATTCTCCGCTATCAGTCGTAATTGTAGATAGCGTTATTTTCTCATATTTTTTATTTTATAGATAGTGCAACATGGACCCAAATTTGTTCTCCGTGGCTGTTTAGTGCTCTTTACTAACTACTTATATTCCCGGTAATAAATATTTACCTGTCACTGGTCAGATCCGAAAAGACGATTTAAAAATTCTGTCATCGCACATGTAGTTCTTCTAAAATTTAGGTCAACTAAATTTAGCACGCGCAACTTCATGGAAAATTCGGCTGGACCAAATTCAGGTTGTCGTAGCTGAATTTTGAACTATTTGTACGGTTTTTAAATGAGTGTAGTTTTTGTGAATAACAAAAATGTTAGTACACTAAGGATATTATGTAGTTAAAGACGACAGCAAATGTAGTCATAATCAAATGAAATTTCACTTGAAAAAAGGAACATTTCATTAAATTTAACTAACATTTGTTTTTAATGTTCAAAAAATTACTAACAATTGTAGTAAAAATCTACCACATATGTTAGTAAAAAATAAACAAACATTTATTTTTATTTGAGTTTGAATTTTAACGTCTTTTTCAGACAATTGAAATTAATACTATAATTGATATGCAATTTTATTTAATTTAATTGTGAAAGGCGTGGTAGAGAAGAATGAGTGTATTTTCTAAAAATCATAACTACATTGCAAATTTTAAATTTTTTCTGAATCAGACTGCGCAGTTTCTGGTATTGAACCTTCGTCAGTGACCCTGTTTTTTGAATTTTTTTTTTTAATAAAGAATTATTTGTTATGTTCTAATTTGTTCGATTGCGTCTATATGAAATTTTCTGTGCAATTTTTTTATAATGCCACATGCACTCGCACTACACGTTAGACAGAGCGCTTTAGCCCTCTGAGCTATCGTCAGGTCGAGTTTTGTTGTGATTTTTATTATTTTTTGAAATATCAAAAAAATGACTGAAAAAAATGAATGTAAAATCATAAAACAGTCATCTGATGTGGTTTGTTTTTTTAAGTGAACAAATGACAGACATTTACATCATAAATATATAAACTGTAATGCAACCCAAACAACTAAAAAACTAAAGTTCCCTAAGTAATATTAACATTTTAAATATGATCTCAAACCTGACAATTAAAAATGAAATTTGAAAATAACTTAAAAAATTTGGAACTTTCATCGAAAAAATGACTTTAGCTGCTACGTGAGCAAAGTGGAGGAAAAGAATTTGGTATGCGCTTGTAAAGGAGAATATCGCCTTTCATGCAATATAAAATCCGTTTTGAAGACTTTTGAAGCCACAAATGCTAAAATTCTTTAGAAACATACCCTAATCTGAAAATTATGAAAAACTGAGTAATGCAGAATAAAAATGTTTATATCTGCTAACAATTAAAAAAAATTACCGGTAATTAATATCTATGAAAACAGAAAACAAATATTTAACTTTAAACTGAGCAGAAATCAACAAAAGTTATAACTTTACAAAAACGCAGTTAAAGGGTATTTTAGATTACCCTGTTCACAGTGAAGCCAAAAAATTTTTCATTTAATTTCTATAGTTTCTAAGGTGTTCTCTTTCGAATGAGCTAAATTGTTTTAAAATCGGTAAAAAAAATAAAAAAAAAAAATGATTTTTTGCCGCCTTCTCTGAAAATGTACCAGTGTGCTATGTCCAATATAAATAATCAAAAAAAAACACAAAAAATTACTTCTCATAAAAACTTATAAATACAAAAATCCTTTTAGGTTTTTCCAATTAAATACTGTTACATCAAATTTATATTAATTTATATTAAAATCTTAGCATTTCTTTATCTTTTCTAACAATTTCCTTGTTACCTAATTTCTTTTTTGTTCATCATCAACTTTCGCTGTGGTAGTCTGTGTATAATTTCACACTTATGCTAATAGGAACATGCTGCAGCTGTTGGCCAGGCCTTAAGCATTCATTAAACCACTAATTACTTGTATCATCTTAGACGGTAGGGTGCTTAACACAAGGTAATCGGTTGTAAAATAAACGTCCTTCTAACACGATTACAGGTCAAAGTAGATTATATAAAATAATGATGTGTAAAAATGAGAAAAATAAGCAAAAAAAACAAATATGTATAAAAAAGAAAAATATAATAATTTTAAATCTCTAATGAAGTTAATTAAAATTAATTGAGTGTTTATTGTCTGTTCTAGATTATTCGTTTTAATCAAAAGTTTGAACTTCTTTAACAAAACTAATTGTTGTATTTTTCTTTCCAATCATTAAAAATTCATTGATTTAGTTTTTCTTTTTAATTTAAAATCAGACCAGTTCAGTAGTTGAACTAAAATTGGTAACAAAGAATTTTGCTGGAAATTTTTCTTTGCGCGACGAATATCCCAAAAGTGCACTAAACTCCAACTAAATAAATTGTTGTAGAAAGAAAATTGTTCCCGCGGGTGCATTAGATGAGAAAAAATGAGTTTAGAGTTTTAGTGTGTTCAAATAACCAAACACCATACGATACAATGCAAACAACAATAGCAGCAGCAACAGCAGCATAAACTAAATAAAATGAAATTTCTAAAGGTTTAGCTCTATATTGTATATAAACTCAAAATATTACGTTGGTAAAAATTATTGAAAATATATTTAACAAATAATGAAAACTCATTTGTTTAAAAAAAATGGAATTGAATTTACTTGATTGAAAAACTGCAGTTTTATTTGTAATGAAAATGTAACACAATTATAGCTTCAAATCACAAAACTTTAAACTGGTTATGTAAATAGTTAATAAATTATAAAGGAAACAATACAGTTTTCGATTAACAAACGCCTAGAGGTGAATGAATAGTATTTAATATTCAAATTAAGGATTTTTTCCAAAAGTTTATCTTTTTGTTGTTTTCACTTAAATAACTGTTTTCATCATAAACATTTTTTTTTTCATATCCATAAAATAATTTTTGCACCAGATGTGAACAATATTTTGAATTCACATCAAACGTTTTCACCTGAATTTCTGCTCATGAGTTCAACAATGAGTTTTTGCGGCGTTTTGCAACTGTGGATGAAACATGGATCCATTACAACACTCCGGCGACCAAGCAGCAGTCTAAACAATGGACTTCTTCGGGTAAACCGGCTCCGAAGAAGGCCAAGGTAATTTTGTCGGCCAATAAGGTGATGGCAGCAGTTTTTTGGGATGCACGCGGGATATTCCACATCGATTACCTTCAAAAGGAAAAAACAATAAACGGCGACCGATTTAACGACCTTATTGGACCGATTTAACGAGGAGTTTAAAAAAAAGACCCCCGATGGCCAAGAAAAAACTCCTGCACACTTGTGCAGTCTCAATGGCAAAATTCCATGAACTGGGCTTCGAATTGGTGCCTCATCCGCGTTATTCTCTGGATTTAGCCCCCAGTGACTATTTCATATTTCCAAACCTAAAGAAATGGATCGGTGGTATGAGATTTAGCACCAACGATGAAATTATTGATCAAACAAGTGCCTATTTTATGGACCTAGAAAAATCCTATTTTTGGAATTGATACCAAAACTGGAGAAACGTTGGACTAAGTGTATTGAGCTAAAACGCGATTATGTTGAAAAATAATTTTTTTTTTTTTTGCAAAAAAAATGTGTTTCACTCACAAAGTCACGGACTTATTGATCCGCCCTCGTATGTAAAATTTCTTTAGCATAATTTGTTTTATAAACTCAAAATTTTTTTCATGTTAAGTTTTTTATGTTCACCACAAATACAAAAGTTGTTCACCTCCAAATTATTATACTCACCAGAGTCGATTCCTATTTATATTCATCTTTTATTTGCCTAGAATTTTTTAATTCACCGCTATTTCTTTTCTCGCTTCAAAATTTCGGTTTCACATTAATTATAATCTTTAACTACACAAAAATATAAAAATTTTGAAACTCACTAAAACACAAAGTAAAAAGTTTTTCATATAGAGCAATTTAACAATATAAAATACTTTGTTCAATTGACACATAAATTAACCAGAGCCTTGTCGTTGTAGGGGACGAAACTGCGATAGTCTGGCAGATCAATGCTGTTTGTTAAATTTTTTAATAAAAATGTTTTCTTCTTATTCCTCCCGTAAAAATCTAACTAAAAAATATTTTTCAGTTGAAAAAATTTTTTTCATCATAAAAATTGTTTTCATATCCATAAAAATTTTCCACCTGCATCATATTTTTTTTTTTTTGTACCTGATAATATAATATTTGAATTAATTTCAAATATTTTCACCTTAATTTTTTTCAATATGAAAGCGTTTTTCATCTAAAAGTAGCAGTTAATGAATTTTCGAGTAGATTCAAAAAATTAGGACTCACGCTTTATTGGAACTGCTGCTTTATAATATTTTTCTTAAATTTGTGTAAATTTCGATATATTAAGTTAAGTGTTTTTATAGTTATGAAACACTAATTGCTTTTGTTATTCTTTTTTAAATAGTAACATAAAAAATAAATGAATTGTTGTTTTTTTTTTGTTAAATATTAATAATTTTTTACAGTTATATTAGTTTTTTGTTTTTATATACGAGATTATTTTTATGTTATTTTCAATTTATAACGAGATTTGAACCTCCGTATATTTACAAAAATAAAGCAAATCAAACATATTAGCTAGGTTGATACTAGTATTTCGATCTGGCTAAAGATCTCATCAGAACCCGAAGTTTTAGAAAAGCTAGAGCCTATATAATAGGCAGAACTTTAATAATTAGTAATAATTTATTAATAATTTTCCATTTTTTTCACTGTTATGCCGGTTAATCTCTTTTACTTTTTTTTTTAAATTACGAAATTTAGTGAAATTAATGAGTAATTATAGTTTTGCAACGCAGTGTATAAAAATATTTTTATATATTTAGTAATATATTCAACAAAAACTGTTTGCTGGCTACATGTTGTTATTGCAAATTGTAATTCAACAAACACACATACTGACATATAAATTATATCGACATGTCAAATTGTTGCTTTTCAAATAGTTTCATTTTATAAGTAGGGTGACCAGATCAGACAGTTTATACACTAAGGTATTGTATGTAATTTCTCGGTTTGGGTTAAGCCAATTTCAATTTTAAATTTTTCAATTGCAGACAACTGAAGATTTGGGAGATGCCAATGAAACAATTGTATTGTCTATAATGAAAATTATCAAACTTTTTGAAAAGCAACAAACCAAATCTAATATGACAATATCATATTCGATTTTTGGGCTTGAGGTAGAACAATCCCAGTAAAAAATTTTCGTGTTTTTAGAAACAGGATAAAACAAATGTGCTGATGTAAGTGCTTACTTTAAGATTCTACTTAGAAGCAGCAATAGAAACGAATAATTTCCGTATAAAAATAAACAACAAAATAATCGAGCTTACTATTTTCCCTTACACGGATTCAGGTTGTAATGCAGAAAGTAATGCAGAAAGTTATTAATGATCTGTATAAGTTTGCCCGAGTGATTTCCGATTGTGTTTGTTCTTTTCGAGTATGCTATAAAAAATAATTTGTAATTTATCTGTTTCTGAAGAGCTAGAACGTGGTGCGGTAAAAACATAAATATATGTATTTATATGTCTAAAATTTAAACAAAAAATTTAATGTCTGTAGAATTTTATGTAAAATACATTTTAAATTGTAATCATGTAGACATGAAATATGATTTTACTGAAAGTCATTTAATCACAGCTTTTTATAAGCGCTTAAATCAGCTCTTATTTGGTCCAAAAGTAATGCTTGCAAGTGGCAATTCGACATATAAAAATCATGGCATATGTAAGCAGGTTTGTAAACCTGCTTGCAGGTTTTTTCCGACCACCCTAATGGCTATCCGTTGCATTATAAAAGGGCAAAAAACTGCTTATAAGCCTAATTTTTCATGTAGAATCGATTGGAGAAGTCAGATTTTAAATATATTTTGTGGTTTTGTTCTACAAGGTAGGGACCCAAAATTCGCGATTTTAGCCGCAGAGCGGGAATTTGAGTTGGAATTTTTCAAACATAAAAACGCCTTTATTTGTATTGTCGCAAAAACCTTCTAAAAAGCTATCTTCTTCTATCTTCTATCTTTCTTCTATATATATAAAACAGGATGTGTCTATGTATGTAACGTATGGACTCCAAAACGACTGGGCCGATTTTGATGAAATTTTCAGGGAATCTTCAGAATATTCAGGCGGGTGACACTGTGGAGTCTTTTTTTTCGGTCTGTGTTCGGAGGGGCGTGGCAAAATCCAATTTTCGTATTGTACCACCAATTGCATATACATATATTTATTTTTTTTGCTTTTTTTTATTTTATTTTATTTTTCTTGAAAGCCGTTGTCACGTTTTTCAAAACGAGATATCAAACTCTTAAATCGGTTATGTAGTTCCGAAGATATTTACAAAAAACCTATGTTAATCTTCAAGCTATGTTACACGAACACAACAGACTCATCCGTCTATTCAAAACATCCCTAGACCAGATGCCGACAGATGATTATACGCTTGTGATAAGAGCTGACAAGACACCGGCTGGTGAGCATGAGCGGCGCTTCAATGCACCGGTGATAGGTGTCGTCGCAGTTGTTTTCAGCTATTCATTTTATATACTTCAGCAAATAAAGGCGATAGAATGACAAAGAGGCGTTGGGCTTCCCATGAAATATCAAATTTTAAAATGATTTACTAATGTGAATTTATTTTTTTTAATTATTTATTGGCGTAATAAAAATTTCTTGATTTAAAGAATTAATTACAATTAAAATTTGAAGGCAAAACAATGTTTGCCGGGTCAGCTAGTGATATTATAAAATCAAAAACAAAACCAAGAAAAAAAAACACTTATAAATTTATTTGATATTCGCCTAAATTTTTTCACTTTAAAAATTATTTGTGAATTTTATTCCTATTCACCTCATATATTGTTAACACGATGTTCTCATTTACCATTTCACCTCCAAATTATTTTTTCAGCCAGAATTCATTTATATTTTATGTTCACCTTAAATTTTTTTTTCATGTCAAAATTTTGTTTACAAAAAATATTTATTTTCCTCAAAAATTGTTTTACCGCAAAAATTGTTGAATCATCTTAACATATCTTTTTTCAACAAATAGGATTTTTTTTAATTAAATACACGTTAACTTTTTTCACCTCAAATCTTTTTGCTACAGATATTATTTTCACATCCATAGCAGTTTTTTAAATGCAAATTCTGAAATACACTTAAAAAAACTATTTGTAGAAAAATTAGTTACACATTTACAACAATTTACAGTACATTTTACATTTTGTACAAAACTTTCTATTTTCTATTCTCTATTTACAAATTACAAATTGTTTACTATTTCTCGTTGCTAATTTTAGCAAAACATTTTACTAATTTTTAAATCTGAGTTTTAAAAATTAGCATTTCTCCTCTCATAATTGATTCCAAAGTTTATAATATAAAATATTAAAAAAATGCCAAGAATAAATTTCAATTAGAAAAAAAGTACTAAAATTTTAGTAAAATAAAATTCCTAATTTTAGCTTATGGATTTCCATTAAAGATTTATTAGAATTTTACTAAATTTTAGTAAAGTTTTCTACTTTTTTTTTTACTAGGAGTACTTTCACTTTACTAAATATAACAGGCACATTTTGAGTGATTTTTGAATAGTTGTTATGGTTTGCAACCCTCTAATAAATATTTTAAAATTTCATCCAACCGAATTGATTCGGTTGCTGCAACCTAGTAAATTCTGTTGTCTCAACCGCACTCAGTTATCACAATAGAATTCCGGTTTCAGAAGCTCCAATTTGGTTACTTCAACTGAATTCCGTTGTGACAACCAAATTTACGAGATTGCAGCAACCGAATCAATTCGGTTGGATGGAATTCAGTTGAAACAATCGAATTTGTTATGTAAGTGTTGATATTCGAATGAATTGTTTAAGATTCCAAAGGGTATTAGTTTTCTCATTTTAATTACTTATTTGTAATAAAGTGGTTCCTGTTATAAAAAGATATCTGATATAATAATAATAAATTGAAATCACAAGATTTTAACATATTTTTCACTAACTTGTTATTTTGAGTCTGTTTGACCGAAAAATCAAATGGAATGGTCATACCAACGCCACATGAGAAAAAAAAATGGATCGAATGTTATTGTTATTTAGAGAAAAGCAGTAAAAGGACTAAAAATAATCCAATGAAAACATTTTTAAAAGCATCAGAGTTTAATTTAATTTCTTTTAAATATTTTTTCATTGGCATCTTATTTATCAACAAATATACTTAACCAGTTTAAGATATTTTTAAGGAAATTTGAAAAATTTTAAGCAAATTTAGCGTTTAATTATAAACATTCCTAAGAAATATTTTAATATAAGAAATATTTTCATACCCTGTTTACAAGAATAATATATAAGAACAGCCTAAAAAACAACTTTAACTTTTGAAATTTATAAACATATAGTGAAATATCATTTAACTATGAATTTTAGAAAAGTATATCAAGTCTAAAATTTAGCTTGTTTTTTTTCTTAACGCATCTTTAAATTCAATATGTTAGAGGAAATGTAGATTTGTTGATAAAAACAGCGCTAAGAAGTGTAATACGGTGCGTATGAGTAATAAATAATAATATTAATATAACTCATACGTTTTGTTCAAATTGTGATCAAAATAATAACTCAGTGTGCTACAAATACTACAAAATTATATGAAAATCTTGAAGTAAAAGAAGATAAATGAAGAAACTAATAAATTAAAATATTAAATAAAAATAGCAAAGTCGGTGGCATAGAAAATTTTTAGTCGCAAACATTTTTGTTATTTTCGAGAAAAATTTATTTATTTCAATATTTTTTTTTATAGTTAAACTAGAAATAAACAAAACAATAGTTCATATAACTTATTACTATACACTGTCCTCTAATACAGCTCTCTAGTACAAGGTGGCGCAAAAGTAATCCTCCTATCAGAAAATGCTATAAATTTTGCGATTGGCCCCTAATGTCAGTTCTGTTTTGACATTTGTGTAGTAAACACATGCGAAATACACGTTAATAAACAATGTTACGCTACACTGCTCCAGAACGCGGAATATTTCACCACCAAGAGGAAGATGATTTTTCATCAAAAATAATCATGAGTGATGAGGCCCATTTCCATCTTAGCGGGTACGTAAATAAGCAAAATTTACGCTTCTGGGGCACTGAAAATCCGCGTGTAACCCACGAAGAGCCATTACAACCGCTCAAAGTCACTGTATGGTGTGCTGTTTTCGCTGGAGGAGTCATCGGACCTTTTTTCTTCGAAGCCGTCGCGGGCCAAACGGTTACTGTGAATGGTGAGCGCTACAGAGCAATGATCAACGAGTTCTTTTTGCCGCAACTTGATGAATTGGGATTGGAAAACACGTGGTTCCAACAGGACGGTGCAACGGCACACACTGCACGTGCCACAACCGATATGCTGAAGGATGCATTTCCCGGGCGCCTAATCTCCCGTTTTGGCGATTTGCACTGGCCAGCAAGATCGCCTGATTTGACCGCTCCAGACTTCTTTTTGTGAGGCTTTTTGAAGTCGCGGGTTTATGTCAACAAGCCTCAGACTCTTGCAGCTCTTAAAGACAATATCCGTCAAGAATGTGAGGACCTATCGCCGGAAGTTTAGGCCAAAGTGATGGAAAATGACATAAAAAGGGCTCAAATGACAATCAACTGCGGCGGCGGCCATTTACATGACATCATATTCTCGACTTGATGTAAAAAAATTAAAATACCAAATAAAAATAATCCACAAGAAGAATCAAAGTTTTTCATTTTTTTTTTAAATTACAGCCAAAAAACATCGGAAGGTTATTTTTGCGCCACCTTGTATATCTCATAACAGCATAACGATATATACATTATATACATTTTTTAAATCTACCCTATGGGGAATGGGACCGGTGTGCCACAGGATCGGTCCCTTCGTGCCAGAGACCGGTCCTCTGCTAAACCCTACCCTATGTAAACAACTGGCAATTTTAACATGGGCTTGTCATAGTAGGGGGTCATTTGTTCTGCTTTAAACCACATAGTGGCATGCCACAGGACTAACCAAAGTTGGGCATACCACAAGACTGTAGCAAAAGCGCCATGTCGTATAAGATAAACGAAAACTAAAAAGCTACCAATGTGTAAAATTCTGGCCAACTGGCTTTTTCTTAACAAGCATTCTGGTTAAGTGGTATATCCTCCCTTTAGCAGTCACAGGATTGGTAGTTTTAGGACAATTGACACTGCTCAACCAACTTGAGTAATAAATTATACCAGTCCTGTGATAAGTAATACTTTAAGCTGTCACTTTTAGGTCAATTGATCCCTGTACAAATTATATACATAGTAAGTATTATCTTTCTTTTTATCATTATTAAAATAATTTTAATGTAAAGAAAATTTTTGAAAAAAATAATTACTTATAATTACTTATATCTAAATTTGAGAGAGTATTTCTATACTCGCGGAAAACGCTAGTATCGAATCTCTTATTCTCAGTTGTAAGTTGATTGCTAGTGACAGATTTTATATTGGCCCTTCGATATAACTATATGAGAAAATATAGGTTTGCCTGGTTCGTCCTGTATAAAGTCTTCTCTATCGAAATATACGAAGGCTTCGGTTGGTATATAGCCAGTTTGGAACGTTAATATTATGTAATCATCATTGACATAATAATATGGAGCCATAATTAAATTGTTTTAATCGCAGCCAGAGCTTTTCTAACGTGGTTTCTAATTAGGTGTATAATAAAATTGTCAATTCTGCTAATTTTGGACGCGTTATAAAGTTTCTGATGACTTATGTATATATTTCTTGTAATTACTAATAGATGATCTGCATAACGCAGTGCAAGCTCTGAGGCATTTTCTTTCAAATCTACGTAGTTTCTCCATTTATGATGGTGAAACATTAAACCAAATTTGGCAACCATATGTCAAAAAAGGACGTATTAGGGTCTGATAAAGGAGAAGCTTAATCTCCGGTTTGATGTGCTTAGAAAAGACATGAAAAAAGCGGCGTTAGGTAATAGCGTCCAAAACCATAAAGCCCAAAAACCGAAAGGTCATATCGCCCAAAAGGCTAGCATATTGCCCAAAAGTTTATGTACAGAATTGTCATATCACCCAAATGCAATGTCATATTGCCTAAAGGTTTTTTTTTGGGCAATATGACATTTGCTTAAATTAGATAATTCTTAAAAATACAAGACAGTAAATTTCATATTAACAAAAATTAATAGAACATTAATAATTCAACAAAAAATTTAACTGCAACAATATTGAAAATCTTTGCTTTATAAAGTTTTTCTGCGTGGCGGCCTGCGGCCGCTCTTAGGGGTTTTCTCCTCCATGGGACGCGGCAGGTGGCTTCGCTGAATAAAGTTTCCCTGCGCGCGTCACACTAGGGAAGATAATGAGACGGGCGCAGGAAAACTGTATTCAGCGAAGCCACCTGCCGCGTCCTATGGAGGAGAAAACCCCTAAGATCGGCCGCAGGCCGCCACGCAGAAAAACTGAACAGTGTAACAAAAGAATCAAAAAATACAAAATAAAGGCTTTATTGCGGTGTGTAATTAATACATATGGCTTTATTTCTCATGTTTGATGGGTAATAAAACCATATGACTTTATTACCCATCAAATATGAGAAATAAAGCCATATGACTATGAGCAATAACGCCATAATGGCTTTATTTCTCAATTCATTTGGTAATAAAGCCATATGGCTTTATTTCTCAATGCTATGGGAAATAAAGCCATATGGCTTTATTACTCACAAAATTTTTGTTTGTTAAATATTTCTATTAGAAAATTGAATAAATGTTTTCTTTACTTTTATTAAAAATATTAACTCAACTCTCCTTTATTTCGGGCACTATAACATTTTCAAGGCTGGAATTTTTGGGCTAAAAATTTGGGCGTTACCTAAAAAAAATGTCATATTGACCAAACTCGATGCCATGTTGCCCAAAAAATCAAAAAAATTTACAACAACAAAATATACAGACTGTTTTTGGGCGAGATGACATTTTGGTTTTTGGGCTTTATGGTTTTGGACGCTATTACCTAACGCCGAAAAAAGCCTTTCCTGATTTCATTATATGAAACTAATATGTTCATTAAAGTATAAGAACTTGTCTAAGTTAATTCCTATATATTTAACCGTTTGCCTATTTGGGATACTAACATTGTCACTAGATTTTACACCAAAGGATTTCCAGTTTCGTCTTATATTATGGTTACACTTCCCCACAGGACAACGGAAAAGTATAGTTTCGCATTTGTTTACATTTATTTTCATTTACCAATCAACAGCATACTTTTCTATAATATTGAAGTAATTTTGTAAATTTTTATTTATTTTATCAATTCTTTCATCAGCATGATATACTATCTGCAAACCCAATAATATTCCTGATACTATGTAAAAGTTCGAAAATAAATATATTAATAAGTATAGGTGAGTTAACTGTCCCTTGTTGTAACCCATTAACTATGATAAATTTCTTTTGACTCATCTCATTTTTATTGCAAACAATAAACGATTTATTACTAAGCATATTATGAATCAAAATAACCAATTGAATTGGAAATTTGTATTTCAAAAGTTTGTATATAAGACCAGGAATCCAAATATTATCAAAAGCCTTTTCAAAGTCAACAGGATATGCCCCTGTACAAAGAGACTTATTTAAATTCCAATTGATATTGGAAACTAGTTGGTGAATTCCATGTATTGTAGAGTGTTTATACTTAAACCCGAAACTCAGTTTTTTCTAACTCAGTTTTTGAAAAATCTTTCTTAATAAGAGCATCAAGGCTTTGGAATAAGCTTCCTATTAACCTAAAAACTTTAAATAGCTCCATTCCAGTCAATAAACATAAGTATTTAGAACATTATGCTAACAACATACGAGTATAAAGATGTGTATAAAAATGTTTGTCTTGTCAAAGGATTGTATTTATTATAAGTTAAATAATATTGATTTAGTTTTAAGATAAATGTAGCTTACTGTTCATGACATGTTAATAATGTATTAATCATATATGGCCCATTACTGGGCTCGATTAAATAAATATATCAACAAAAAAAAAAAAAAAAAAAAAAAATGAGTACACTGTACAACACAAAAAAAAATTACAAGGTCCGACCTCTAAATTTCGATAGAAGAGACAAAAAAAAAGACACGTGTATCGGCGTTTTGAAAGTTTACATCTGGTTTTCATTTTAGGGGGAGGTAAAATTTCCCCAAAATGCAAATTTTGTATTGTCAATCGCAATAGAAATTGGTGTAAAGCTTACGCTTAAAGTATATGGTGTGTTCAGCAAATTTATGTAAAATGTCACGGAGAATATGTTAACTCTTTAAGGTAAAGGTCTTTTTTGTTCTTCTTTTAAAAAAGAAGAAAAACACCATTAAAACAGGGATTTAAAGGGTTAAAATGTTAAAATTTTATTATAAGTCCCTGAATACACCAAAATCAAACATTTTGTAGAATATGTTAACCCACTAACTCCTCAAGGTAAGGGTCTTTTTTGTCCTTCTTTTAAAAAAGAGCAAAAACACATTTAAAACAGGGATTTAAGGGGTTAAAATGTTAAAATTTTAATTTGTTGAACAGTGTTATCATTCGTTAAATTATATTTCTCACAAAAATTAATATTATTAGTATTAAAACATATTTCAAAGATTTTCCTTATGTTCGGTAGTAAACTTATGGCTCTCAAATTCTTTGCATTGCTGGTATCTTTATCTTCTTTGGGTAACACAATCACTTTTTTCCAATTTCCATGCTCGAGGGATATATGAGTTGTTAAGCATATTATTGAATAATGTACAATATTCAAGGATTAATTCATCCCGCATATTTTTCAATATTATATTTGGAATAGTATCGACATGTGATGATAATTTATTTCTTAATTTTCTGAAAATATACAAAATTTTCTCCTCCGTTATAAAAAAAAATCATCAGACTGTGAATTCCTTATTCGATTTGCCCTCTTATCCTCACTGAAGATTGTGTAAGATGATCTATTGCTCTCCTATTCAGATTTGGTTTCTTAAAATCTGGTGAAGCAATTGTCAACTTCAACATGTAATTCATTGTTATAGTCAATCTCTTTAAAAGAGTGAGTCTTTTCAAGAGACGCTCACTTAATTTAAAATGTTTAAACATTGTTCTAAAAAAATAAGATTTAAATCTCGAAACTAAAACTTAAAAACATACACTTGATCCCAAAACAAGTTATAATTTTATAAATATGCTATGCCACAAAATAAAAAAAAACTTTTTAAATAACATATTTAGTTTATGCATTTCTTTTTCCAGAATTCATAATCAAAACTTTTGACTACTTTTGTCGTTTTTGTTTTTATTTTTCTCTTCTTTCTTTTTATGCGATAAAAACTCATACATGCATTAAAACATTTAAGATATGCTATCAGATCATGCACTTTATTAACGCATGCAAATCTAGCAAAGCAAATAACAACAGTTAACAACTACATACAAAACAAACCATAATACTTTAATAAAAACTGTGACAGTACAATAAATAGCAACACACACACACACTCCGAAGGACTAAAAGAACTAAAACAAAAAAAAAAAGAAAAGAAATTAAGGGAAACATTGAAATAATTTTTACAATACTAAATTTAGTTCCTTTCAAATTGTTTTCTGGTTTTAAAAATGTTAAAAGAAAGTTATTGTATTAAATTTCACTAATACACTCACAATATTTCGTCGTTAAAATCAAAGGAATTTGTAGGCGCTACGAAATAACCCCCAATGAAACAACACCCAAACGGCAAAATGAAATAACCCCCAATGAAATAAATCCCAAAAAATATGAAATAAGTCCCAACAAAAAAAAAAAAATGAAATAATACCCAAAAGAAATGAAATATTCCCCAAAGGTGAAAATGAAATAACACCCAAAATTTGGGGGTTGTTTCGTAATGAAATAACTCCCAAAGGAAGAAATGAAAAAACCCCCAATGAAATAAGCTCCAAAGAAATGAAATATGTCCCAAATTTTTTTTATTTTTTGTTTTCATATTTTTGATTCTTTTGTTACACTGTTCAGTTTTTCTGCGGGTTTTCTCCTCCATAGGACGCGGCAGGTGGCTTCGCTGAATACAGTTTTCCTGCGCGCGTCTCATTATCTTCCCTAGTGTGACGCGCGCAGGGAAACTTTATTCAGCGAAGCCACCTGCCGCGTCCCATGGAGGAGAAAACCCCTTAGAGCGGCCGCAGGCCGCCACGCAGAAAAACTAACCAATATTAAAAAAATTTCACTTTTAGCAAAATGAAATATCCCCCAAAAAATATGAAATAACTCCCAAAATAATTGCATATGAAATAATCTCCAAAGAATTTAAATTTTGGGCTTTATTTCATTGGGGGTTGCTTCATAATGAACCGTAAGATGAAATAATCCCCAAAAAAAATTAAAAAACCCCCAAACAATTTTACACAATTTTTTTGGGGGTTATTTCATTTTTGGCCGTTGGGGGTTATTTCATTGGGGGTTATTTCGTAGCGCCGAATATGTATAATAAAACTACTGAACATTTAGTTAAATACTGGTCTACTTTTTTCTTTTTTAATTTTTAACGAGCTTCCAACCTCCGTATATTTACAAAAATAAAGCAAATCAAACATATTAGCTAGGTTAATACTAGTATTTCGATCTGGCTAAATATCTCATCAGAACCCGAAGTTTTAGAAAAGCTAGAGCCTCCATAATATTCAGAACTTTAACAAAAAACCTATTAATCATTAATTTTGCTCCATTCTTGTCTTTTTAGTAATCAAGCACGTGGTAAGCTTCTTTTCCTAAAAAGCATCATGACGTTACTAAACTTTGAAGACCAAAATTTTCTTTTAGTTTCACTATCAAAAATAAAACTAAAAATTTAAAAAAAGAACTCTCAAATACGTTAAAACCAAAATTATTTTATTTTATCTATCAAAAATTAATTCCCAAGTTATTAAAAACAATTGTTTTTTTAATTTTTACCAACTATCATTAACTTTTTGGAAAATTTTAAATGAAAATAATAACTGGTACAGAAAGAAGAGCATTTAAGAGACCACCTTGTTCTCATTGTTTTTATATTTTTTATAATTGAATTATTTTTAATTATTTAACAAGAAAAATTAGGAAAGTTTTATTTTTCAAACAATTAAAGCCTGATTCAATACCTTTCCAACGAGCTATCACTCGTTGCGATCGCTTTAGTAGTTTTTTTTTTTAAAACAATTTCCAATGAGGTCCCTTATGAAGAATTCTTCAATTTTGTCACATGACAGTGGTGCACACCACCACTAAACCAGTCACTATAAAAAAAAAAAAAAAATATGTAGGTACATTATTTTTTGCTGGGCAATCGATTGAGACTATTTATTTTAAAATCGGAGAGGGTTCGTCCAAAAATTTGCCAATTTTGATCGTTTTCATTTCTATAGTTGTTTGGGTAGTAATACAGTTTGTAAGTAGTGTTTGGGTAGTAATACAGTTTCTTTATTTTTAATGAAAATGTCCGTCAGTTGTAGAACAAATTAAATTTATTACTAAACTTGTAGTTTATTTAAAAAAACAAACCACATCAATTGACTGTTTTATGATTTTACAAATATTTCTTGTTATTTCAAAAAATAAATGTTTGTTTATTTTTTACTAATATATGCGGTTCATTTTTACTACAATTGTGGTTCATTTTTTGAATTTTAAAAACAAATGACATTATTAGTTAGTTGATTTTTCTAAAATGTAAGTCGTTCTTTCTTTAAGTAAAATTTCATTTGTTTTTAACTACATTTGCAGTGGTTTTTACCTATATAGTTTACTAAGTGTAGTATTTCAATGAACTGGTTTTCTAAAATTTTTAAAAAAAAATATATGTTAGCTAATTAGAAATATTTCTTCTATACCGTTAGCAAATATCTATGTGCTATTTATACCTATAGCTATTTTTGTAAAAATTAAAATAATAAACAGTTTTTGAAACACAGCTTTTTGAAACGCGGGTTTTGAAACATTTTGCCGTGGGGAAGTGAATAATTTGTGTATGCTAGAAAACCCGTGATTTCAGTAGCTTTTAAATAAAATATCAACGACGGTCATAGCTTAAACCGTTAAATAACAAATTTTATACAAATTTTATTTGTTGCAACATTTTTACTAAAAATACTAAAAATTTAACTTTGTGTTTTCTAAATTAAACAACTTATTTCTATATTAAATGGCTAATTTTACTATTTTTCGAGCTTTTTAAGCGCTTAAAACATTGTTGTTAGAACTGTTTTTTGTTTGCCCTATAACTGTAACGGAAACAAATACTGTATTCGATTTTTGTAGTTAAATTTGTATGAAACTTTAAATAAATGAAGATAATCGTCTAAGTGCCGGCGTTCGAGTCGTTTCAAAATGCAAAATTTTTTGAAAACTCATCATGTGGAAATCGGAGCTCTTAAAAACGCTCGTTTTTGTGTATTCTATGTTTTGTTCCTAAAAATAAATTTACATATCAAAAGCTTAAAAACAAAATTTTAAACATCTCTTGTATTTTAATAAGAAAAAAAAAATTTTAAAAAAACATGCAATTTGAAGAAATTATTATAATTTTTTATTTTAAATTAAAAAAGCTATTAAATTATTGCTTTTTGACTTAAAATAAATAAAAAACATTTAAAAGAGATTTTTAAGAGATTTTTAAAAGTCTTATTTTAAATTGCAGAAGCTATAGAAAGATTGCTTCTTGACTTGAAATAAATAAAAAAACATTTCAAATTTTTAATACTAAGTGTTGTTTTTATTATTTAACAAACCTTTCTAAGAAAAAATCCACATTCTATCTTCTTTCGACAAGATACAACTGCTCGATTTAAAACGAGCAAAAAAATTGCGATATTGGAATCTGGCACACCTAATCTTGTAAACTCTTTGTGGTTTCGTTTTCTGGCACATACACGAATAAATGAAACTAAAAAGATCGATAAATGGCAGTAAATTATTGTAAGCAAATGTATAAAAAAATTTAAATAAACATTTCTTTAAATAATAAATGCATGATCCTTTATATTTAATTCAACTGAAAACATTTTTTATTTTAAATTGATAACGAGTTTTCGATCTCCGTATATTAACAAAAATAAAGCAAATCAAATATATTAGCTAGGTTCGATCTGGCTAAAGATCTCATCAGAACATGAAGTTTTAGAAAAGCTAGAGCCTCCAAAATAGGCAGAACTTTAACACACTTTATTACACTAACAACACACACAGAAAAAAATTCAGATATTTGCCAGCTAAAATTCGGTTAGTATGACTCAAATTCGGTTATTACGATATTTAGTCGGTTGGCATAACTTAACATTAGTTTTCAGAACAAGGTTCGGTTAATTTAACTGAATGTTAGTCGCAACACCCAAAATATTCAGAAATCGAATGTAAACATCGTTGTACTAACTGAATTTATAAGTTGTTACAATTAAAATACGCTTTTCAGTTCGGTTGGCAATTTATTTTTCTGTGTGCAGTAATGTCCGCTGTGTATACTTCAATTAAAGAAAATTTTTTGAACATTATTCTACATTAGGTTCTTCTTTAAGAAAATGTCATGATTTTGCGATTACAATATCGAAAAGTTAAGCAAAAAAAAAATACGAACAAATGGTGTGAATGAAGTAAATACAAAAACTGTGCTATTTTGCAATGAGAATGAACTGCAAATGAGAATGAAAATTTTTTCCTGTGTATCAATGATACAATTTTGTTGTGTCTTTGTGTTACGTTTAGATTTATGGTTTTCTTAATTTTTGTTTTTGTAAAAACTATTTCGTGTTTAATCATTTTAGCACTATGACAATGAAACAAAACAAAAAGCAAATATCTTAACAACACTAATGCGAGTAATACGTTGGAATACTTTTTGTTATTGTTACAATTCTACGAAAAGAAATAAAATGACGAAACTATACGACAAGCAAAACTTTTACGTAAAACATTTACACAGTGCACAAGAGAAAAACTTTTTTTCTTTCTGTTTCGCTTTTCTTTTTGCATAGTTAGTACCCTACACTATTGTCTTTTCGAATATGATCAGATTATAATGATGTTTGTGAGATTACAGTGTAGAAACAGTAATGATTTATCATTATATTTTGGAGTAACAGTAATGACACCAGCTTACTCTGTGCATTAATTTAATACAAAAAATAATGACTTTTTTTACTAGTTCATTTTCTTATTATTTCAATATAAAAAATAACGAGTTACCCATAAATACTTATTTTTTACTGTTATTTTAAATATAAAGTAATAATTTTAAAATGTTTTGAAATTATATTTTTAGCTCATTACACTACTTAGCGGCGTGATAGAAATTTTTCGATCAGCATTAGTTATTATTTCTGAAAACAAAAAAAAACACATTTAAACGAAGTTTTTTCGATCGCTCATTTTGTAGTAAGTTCCTAGATTGGAAAAAAAAACTTAAAACTTTATGCTTTTTTTGTAGTTACTGTTTTAAAAACAGTCTTCGAATGATATCACTCGATCATGATTGCCATAATTCGGTCCCTAACTCTGAAATACATATTTTTTTAATAGACCTATGTATGCTGAATCTAAATCTGGCAAAAACCTTTTTTTTTCCTTTGCAGATTTTGATACTTCGCGGTTTTTATATTTATAACATTCACTCCATTTTTAAGAATAGTTTTCTTAGCTTTTCGAAATTTTATCAAAACATTATGAAGTTGTTATGTTAAATTTTTGAAGAAATTTTTCTAATCTGGTTTTCAAGATCATAGGTTTCAAATGAAAAATTTTTTTTATGAATATAAATCTACACAAAATTTGTTATCTTTGGATTATAATAAATAATGTGAGATGTTGGTTAGTTCGGTTAAAGATAATGAATCTTTTTTCCATATTAACAGAAAAATTATAATTTTATTTGTGATAATTTACTTTAATTAACAGAAAAAACACTTAGAAGAAAATGTTATTTGACACCTGCATGAATGGAGTTAAGTTTCTAGCCCACAACGGCCTTCATCAACATTCTTCGTGCCTTAAAGTGTTAAATTGTAAACATCATCTATTTAACTCAACTAGTTAAGTTAAAAACGTAACGTGACTTATGAAGTTTACTGCGAACTTATTTTCTATAAATCTATGTTTAGTTCTGTTAATTATTACCACAGTTGCCAGTTCAACTCACTAAGTTGGAAATTTGACTGGCAGTTATTTTCAAATGTCACCATATTTTATCGTTTACATTGTAAGTGAAAGAATTCAAACATTGAAGATTTTCTTCGTTTTTCAACATATGTCGAGCATATATATTAAGCGAATTTTTGCACTGTACCTTATGAGTGGTCAATAGTGAATTTTCATTGTTGATCTATAAATTGTGTGTGAGATGTTGGTGAGTTCGGTTAAAGATCATGAATATTTTTTTTCATATTAACAGAAAAATTATAATTTTATTTGTGATAATTTACTTTAATTAACAGAAAAAAACACTTAGAAAAAAAAAGTTGTTTGACACATGCATGAATGGAGTTAACTTTCTAGCCCGCAACGGTATTCATCAACATTCTTCGTGCCTTAAAGTGTTAAATGGTAAACATCATCTATAATAATATTATATAAAATATCAGTATTTATATCAGGATACCGCACTTGTATTGCAAGGAAGCTGAAAATTTTACTTTTTCAGTTTTATTCTTAAAAATTGCATGCATCCCGAGTAAAAATAATATTTTTTAATCTTGTATAATTTGATCTAGTTTTGTACCATTTAATATATTTAGGTATGGCATTATGTATTTGAAAATAAAATCTTACATACTTGCATATTTAATTGAACTTACAATATGTTATATTATACGTTGTTAGAAGTGCAATATATAATTAGATTGACTGCATTTAATTAATATATGGGAATAAACAAATCAATATATTGCCCATTGAAAAAATTAAAAAAAAATTGAAGTTATGGAACAGTGACGTTTTTGTTTTTAAATCCATAACATACTACTCAAACTTATATTATCAACTATTAAAATTATCTTAAACGAACGTCAGAATTTTAAATATCAAACTCTAAAAGTTTAGTTAGACAGACAAGTTTTTGATTCTTAAACATAAATAATTTAAATTTAACTGTACGGTAAATTTAAGTTGGGCTTCAATAGTAGGACCATAATAGCTAGCCTCTGTATTCATTTTAACAAATTTATTTTCATTGGATGGAATCGTATCAAACTGTATCAGACGAAATATAATATAATCCATTATACAATACGATTCACCATTTGTCGGTTTAAATTGTATTTCAATTAGATATTTATTTATTTATTTTAAGTCAATGGATTTAAATCCTTACTGACTATAATTAAATTACAATAGTATAATTAGATTATGAATTCAAAAACAAGATATTACGTTTAATGACAATAACACTCAAAGAAAAGTCTATAAAGTTATACATTTCATTAAAATCTATGCATATTCTACGAAAAGGATCAGAATTGGCATAGTTTGTGTGAAAGACCTGAAGATATAATGGTGTAAAATTGCGAGTTGATCGTTGAGGAACGTTGAAATTAACATTACTAAGCAGGAATTCAGAACAAACAGTACCATTAAGCAAATTAACTAAAAAAGTTACATTTAGCATTTTTCTTCTGCTTACTAGTGACGACAATTTAACTCGTTCAAGTCTAACGGAATAGGATGGGAGAGCAACAGAAGGATTCCAAGTTGAGTTCCCTAAGCAGAACAGTAAAAATTGTTTTTGGACAGATTCTATTCGGTTTATGTGAACGTCGTAGTCAGGATCCCAGATGACAGAACCATATTCGATAATTGGTCTTACCAAGGATGTGTATAACTGCTTTGTAATTTTAGGATCAGTGAACTCCTTAGCCCAACGTTTTATAAAAGCAAGTACACCACGAGCTTTATTTATCATTGACGTAATGTGTTTTATAAAATCTAAGTTAGAATCAAGTAATACACCAAGATCCAAAATTTCTTTAACTAATTCAAGTCTGCTGTCAGCCAAAGTATAGAAACCCAGAGAATTCCATTTTCTACAAAAACGCATATGCTGCATTTTGTTAAATTGAGATTCATTAGGTTGATATTACACCAGTTATAAAAATTATCCAAATCATGTTGAAGATTAAGCATTTCCGAAGATTTTTTGTAGCTTAAAAAGATTTTTACATCATCAGCATACATTAATATTTTACAGTTGTGAATTGAACTCGGCAGATCATTTATAAAAAGTGAGAATAATATTGGACCAAGATGGCTTCCTTGCGTACTCCAGAATTGACGATAATGCTTTTTGATGTTGTAGTATTAAAACGAACACTTTGTTTCCTTCGAATAAGGTATGACTCAAGCCAGCGAAGACTGTTTGAAGTAAAACCCATTAGGGAAAGTTTAATAAGAAGAAGACTATGGTTGACTTTGTCAAAAGCTTTACTGAAGTCTGTGTATATGACATCAATCAATTGGCCATTTTTAAATCCATTATTAACGATAGTGGTAAGGTGTAGGAGATTTGTCATTGCTGAACAACCTTTTCTAAATCCATGCTGGTAAGGTGATAGTAAAGACGATACTTGATGTGAGATACAATCAGTTATGCATTTTTCAAATAGTTTAGGGATAGCACTTAATTTAGCTATAACTCTGTAATTTGCCACATTTGATTTGTTACCAAACTTAAAAAGCGAAATAATATAAGATTCTTTCCAAAATTTAGGAAAGTAGCCATATCTTATTGATAAGTTAAATATTATTGATAAAGGTGTGGCAAAAGCATTAGCACAGTTAATTAAAACGAAGTTTGGAACACCATCAGGTCCACTGTAGAAGGATGATTTTACGCTTGTCAAACTTTTTACTATTTGGGAAGTTGTAATAGTATAAAATGATAATGACTGGTGTTCATCAATTACGTAAGGATAATTATTGGTGTTATTGTATTGAGCATCTGAATATATAGTTGCAAAAAAATCTGCAAACATGTTACTTATAATTAAATCATTACTAGATTCATGATTTAAATACTTCATTATAGTTGGATATCCTGTAGATTTCCGTTTACAATTTACAAATTTATAAAATGATTTAGGGTCATATATAAATTTAACTTTCATTTCATTTAATTAGTTTTTATATAGTTTCATGTTTAGTAAGTTATATTCAGCAAGGGAAATTGAATATTTACCATAAGCACAAGATGATCCGGAATCTTTATATTTTTTGTAATGTCTGTTTTTTATATTTTTTAGTCTTGTCAGCTGTCTTGCGTTCCAGGGAGGACCTGACTGTTTAAGTACAGTGATTTTGGGAACACATTCATTTAAATATTCAAAAATAATTTGAATAATAATTAAGGCTATATAGAATTTGATACATTTCTTTGTTGCATACCCGATTAAAACAAGACTGCTATGATATAGTTTCATAGCCATATTCACAAAATTTTTATTTATCTTATTTTTTTTATGTATTGAAAAAATAAATTTTGTGAGAGGAAATGTCTAAGAAATTCTTTAAAAACGTTTAATTTTTTCTATTTACTATAATATACTACAAAACAAGATTATTATAGTGCAATTCTGTAATACTGTTGCCCCACTATAACAGTGGTACATGTTTAATAAGTGTTTGTAAAAGAATAATACTGCAATATTAGCAAAGAAAAAAGCGGCAGAATTTGCAACAACACCGCACCAAACAACATCGCATCGCATCGAATATATGAATATCACACACGGTATGCAGTCTAGCATAGAAACCATCAGCTGTATGTGGTATGATGGTATCATTGTCTCTGAATATGGCACAATTTATAATATAACAAAAACCAAAAAAAAAAAAATTGTGTACAAAACTACAGCTACATATGAGTCGTTCCATATCAAACCGGACGATTTTTAACATCACTAGGATTGTTTGCTTTGAAATATGGGAGGTTGATCTAAGTAATTTTATAATAAAAGTAGAAATAAAGACTATGAAAATAAGCCACCAATCATTAAAATTGGGCTGCTAGTTCTTATGCCCAGTTTTTAACTTCGTATTTAATATATGCAATTAGTTAATTGTCATTTAAATTTAAGTTGTATTTAAATAGAGTTACAGTTTTTCAGTCTTAAATGATAATTGTTATTTATTTGCGACAAAAGTATGGTAGCACCATTAAATGTCAAAAAATTAATGATCATTATTCATAAAACAGCTGTTTAAAGAATAGAAAAAAAAAACAGAAAATAACATAAAATATAAAATATAGAAATAAAATATATATAACTTGCTGACCCGACAAACGTTGTTTTGCCTTCAAATTTTATTTTCATTGAAAGTCTGGTCCCGTTACAAAGTCGTGGTGGATTGATATTTCGAAGAAGAATGTACCCGTATCCAAGCAATGCTGTGTAACAAAGCAAACATTTTTCATATTCACACATTTTATACGAAAATGAGTAATGTTGAGAAAAATCACCACATCTCGACCAAACGGAAATACTTTTAAAGAATTTTTTTTAAAAAACCATCCTCATTGCATGTTCTACAAAACGTATTCAGCCATTTTTTATTTTATGCAAGCATTTTCGAGTTATGGAGTGACAATCAAAATGTACACGCTTTTTATATATACACACAGAAAAGAGAACCAATTGCTGCAACCGAATTTTTTGCCAACCGAATTTTGATTGTTGCATTTACTAATATTTATGTTACTTAGAAATTCAATTGAAGTCATTAAAGTTTGGCTATGAGTACTGAATATTTAATTATGCCTACGGATTTAAACAAAAAAATACTTGTGTTCACAACTGAATTTATTAAGTAGATCGAACCGAATTTAATTAAGTAATACACCGTATCCAGTGTTTTTATTTTTATTTATGAAAATAAATATTACAGTCAATATAAATAATATATAAATAAAGAGTAGACCAGTCTACTTGTAAGAACCGGTTAGCGCGATTAGAATAAATTATGTTTTGCATTAAAACATACCATTATTAAACGCAAAAGTATCTTTTCTTAAAAAAGTGTCTTTTTCACAAACAAGTACTCCTTATTCAAAAAAGTATATTTTTCACAAAAAATATCCTTTCTCAAAAAAGTACCTTTTTGATAAAAAAAATCCCTTTTCAAAAAAAAACTACCCATTTCAAAAAACTACGCTTTTCATAAAAGTATCTTTTTCATAAAAAAAGTACAAAAAAAAGTATTTTTCTCAAAAACAAGTATCTTTTATGTACCCTTTTTCAAAACAAGTATTTCTTTACAAAAAAGTTTATTTTTTTACATCAATACCATTCTTTTTCAAAAAATTACATTTTTTAAAGCAAGATACTTTACTTTTGAAAGAGGTACTTTTTTTTAAAAAATCTACTTTTTTTAAAAAAATTATGCAAAATTTTTATGCAAAAAATACTTTGTTTTAATCGGGCTGATTAGTTTAACGAGTAGACTTGGTTTTTGGTGTAGCCGGACTTTCTGCGATTCCCCGGTTTTTGTTCTACCCGGTCTTTCGGTGTAACCGGGTAGACCGACGACAGGGATACCGGTCTGGAGCGTCGGCTCTACTTAAAAATTATAAAACATCTTTTTCACAACTGCGCTCGATAGAGTGATAACGTTGCTAGGTAGTTGCTATTAACATGTTAGTTTTCTAACATATTTGAGCACCCGTTTTTTTGTTTTAATTTTCTTTTTGTTATTTTTAAATAATTAATTTGACATAAATAGCAAATAACAATTATTTTGTTCAGAACAATGTATTATAGTTACGGCTATTGGGAACAAGGGTTATGATTATAATAAAATAGCTGTGTTTTCTGAAGATTTTTTTTCAATGGTTGCATAGCCTAGTAGTTTTTCTAACCATATTTAAAATTGTATAATTAGGGAAATCAACCATTTGTCTGTCACCAAGAAAGTAAATTTGTTAAGCTAATTTTTAAACTTGCACTAGACAAAATAACTGGTCCTGATTAACATTTGTATGCACACACAGCTAAAATATTTGTTTACCAACTTAAATAATGTAATATCGAACGAATTCCAACTGATCTTTTTCCTGTGTGTATAGATAGATATAGATAAGAAAATAGATGACTAATGTTTAGAAAAATCAGCACATCTCGACCAAACGGAAATATTTCAAAACAATTTTTTTCTTTTAAATCATCCTCATTGCATGTTCTACAAAACGTATTCAGCCATTTTTTATTTTATGCAGCCGTTTTCGAGTTATGGAGTGGCTGTACACTTCTTTTTATATATATAGATTCAATTATAATTAAATTAGTAAAATAAAAATGAAGAGAAGTTAAAATTTCAGTGCAACCGAATTGAATTGAATTTTTGTTATCTGCTGTAATTTAATTTATTTTTTATTGTTTGTTTTACCACGCGAAAAAAAAAACTGTCAAAATCAAATGTTATATTTGTACAATTTAAATAGACTTTAAATGCATACGATTGGTCACTTAAATGTGATTAAAATTTGAAGTTGGCATTTAAATGCGAAGTGAAAAACTGGGCATTAGACTACCGCAATTAAAATATCGACATGTTGAAATATTTTGTATAATTTGTTTGAACTTTTAAGCACTTAAAAAACATTTGATTTTTTTTTTTTCAAAAATATGAGTCAAATATTTTTAAATTAATAACACTTTATCCAAATTTCAAAGCAAACTAAAATCATGATTTTAAAAATCCTTCTGTTTGTCATGAAATGACACATATACAACAGCATGAAACAAAAAAACAAGAAAATCCCAAAGCAAACGTAAAATATGATATAAATTTTAAGTTTTTTAAGAGGCAACACAAATATATGTAACTGCAACATCTAAAGAACAGTTCACAAAAAATCTGTAGGAATGAACAGTGTTACTGTGAACCACTCGTAAAAGGCACTACCTTGAAACTGCTGCAGCTTTAAATCAAGATCCTCAAAATTTCTCTTCCAGATTTTGTATGAAAAGTTCTTTTTCCACCCTTACTTCCAAAAAAAAAAAAAATTTTAGGTAAAAAAAATGCAGAAATGTTACATTTTAGGTTGCATACCACTCAAACATAATGGCAAATTGTTGCTAGTTGTTTAAAAGCCTTTTTGATAAACTATTACTTTTTTTTAGTAACAAAAAAGTAGATTTAACGAAAACTTAATGCTTGTTTTTATTTAAAGTTAAGGGAAGCGAAAAAAGTAAAGAAAAGATAAAACATTATTGTTATAAAGTTTTTGTTTTTTGTTTCGTTAGCAAGTTTATAAATATTTCCTTTTGTTTTAAATATTACCACCTTGACATTAGGTCTTTTATAAGAGTTTTAAAGATCAATACAATACACGGGTAAATATAAATCGTTGTGCACTAAATATTTTAAATACACTGCACGAAATTTTGTTTTCCATACAACGAATATTTTTTTTTTTTGAAAGAGAAGCAACACAGGAAATTTTTCCTATTAATTAATGTGTTGCTTTCTTTGGAAAGGGGATAGGGGAAAGATGAAAGGTTGTGAAAGATAAAGCTCTTTAAACATAGCAACACTGTAGAGTAGATAAGTCTTAGAACAGTTGGTGCTCGCCACCTGATGTAGAGTTGGCGAATTTATTGAAGCTTTTTGTTTCAAAGCCCTGATTCATTATTTTACTTCGGTGCGGTTAAGTGCTATGGGAATACCGAAGGTGGGAGCAGCGATACACATAAGTTATAGAAAACTCATACATATTATTTTTCTAAATTGATGTTGTCGTCATCGGGAATCGAACCCGGGACCATCTGTGTAACAGTTCAACGCGCTAACCATTACACCACAACGCCCACAACAAGATAAAAGAGTGATTTCTAAATATTTTAATTCTTGCAACAACAATTCAGTTGTAAAACCAATATTCAGTTGCACCAAACAATTTTAGTCGCGCTAATCGAATTTTAGTTGGAAAATGACAACATTTTTCTCTTTGTGCATAAACATATGTACGTATATATTTTAAATAAAATAGTAGTTATAAAATTCATTTAAAAAGGGTGTAAACCAGGAGTGCCCAAAAGTTCCTTATGGAAGAGCAAACACCAATACATTTAAAGAAAAACTAATTTTTATTCAATATTTTTTGTTGTAAAAACCAATTCATACAAAGAAAAAAGAAAAAAATATTTCAATGTTAACCAGCAAAGCACACGAAAGTGTTGTTGCTTTGCGCTTGCGTGTATACAGTGAAGAACGACAAAAAAACTAATAACACAAAGTTGTTTGTGTATTTCGTATTGCTAGTGCTGAGCGCACTATATGTGTATTAAAACACACAGCCTATAGCTAAGTGTTTTTACAAAAACAAATGAGCACCAAGCGCATAGGCCTTGGGCACCCCTGGTGTAAACGAAATTTTTGGTACAAATTTAAATGCTTAAAATAAAAAATATATAAAGTTGATATACCAAATTAAACAGAATTTGATCATATTTTTAAATTAAGAAACAAATTCGAGACAGACAAAATTTTTACATTCTCACTATAGAAATACTAGTTAGACGCTTGTTTTGGGCACTTATGCCCAGTTTTTCACTTCGTATTTAAATGCCATTTGGACTTTAAGTTCTATTTAAATACAAACTTCAGTTTTTAACTTCAAATTGAAATCACATTTAAGTGATCAATCTTGGGCATTTAAAGTCTATTTAAATTGTACAAATATAACACACGAATTTGGCAGTTTGTTTTTTTTTTTTGGCTTGATAAAACAAACAAAAAAAAAATAAATTAAATTACAGCAGACAATTCAATTCGGTTGCACTGACATTTTCACTTCTCTTCATTTTTATTTTATTAATTTAATTATAATTTAATTATATATATTTTATTTCTATATTTTATATTTTATGTTATTTTCTGGTTTTTTTTCTATTCTTTAAACAGCTGTTTTATGAATGATGATCACTAATTTTGTGACATTTCATGGTGCTACCATACTTTTGTCGCCAATAAATAACAATTATCATTTAAGACTGAAAAACTGAAACTGTATTTAAATACAACTTAAATTTAAATGACAATTAACTAATTGCGTATTTAAATACGAAGTTAAAAACTGGGCATTATTCTTGCATTTATTTTGATTATTAAACTTTAAGCAATTTTTCATGTTTCTTCTCAATTTTAAATTTTAAGAACTTCTTGAAAATTCAATGAATTTTTTTTCATTTTGTGTTGCTCAGGGCGTTCCCAGCAAAACTTTGGTAATGGGTGCGATAAAGTAATGCATTACCATTAGTTTCCATTAGTTTCCAACAAGAAGTAATGAGTTACCGATAATTGAACACTCATGGATTACCTTGTAATGAGACCTCATTACATTTTACATTACTTCAAAACATAAAATAATGACTTACCGATCATCAATTACATAATGCATAAATTATAAACGTAAAGTAGTTATTAATATATATATTTGAAAATCTATTTATAGACACATTACTTTGTGATTTTTTGAAAGCATAATGGTAAGGTGTATATTTTTGATATCACGAACGAAAACACAACAACTCATCTACAAGTTAAGCAATAAAATATTGTATGTATCGATAGCTCAGTTGGTAGAGTTCTCGCCTAACTAATTGTTAAATACCAGAGACCCCAGGTTCGAATCCCAGCATGACCAAGTTATTTATTTAATAAAAAAAAAAGTTATTTATTTAATTTAAAAAAAAATATCTGTAAAAAAAATTTGTATGCTTTTTTTTAAAAAAAATCTATTTATAGACACATTACATTTTCCCACAATGTAACCATATAAGTAACCATTTACTTTACCCACTACAAGATAATGAGTTACTTTGAGGCTCATCGCCTGTAAAATTCATCAGTGAAGTAACGTGTAAAGTAATGCATGAAGCCCTATGGCGATGCATTACTGTACCCATGATTTGGTAATGTATGGTTTTGCTGGGTTGTTCAACAATTCCCAGTGTACACATTTTTAAGCGCTCAGAAATTATGACTCCTTTTTGAGTCCAAAATATGAGGGATTTCTGAGCACTCATAATTGGAGTCCTAAATTATTTATATTTGAATCTTTTTTATGAGCCTTTCAAAAACTTACTCCAGAAAAGCACTTATTTCTGATTATTTTTGGAACATTCATAAATGATTAAAATTTCAATCTAAAAAAATTGGGAAATTTTTTTAAAGGGGAAATTAAAAATGACACACTCAAAAACTACTAATTTTTTGGAGTGTTTTCTGAATGTTTTAAAAAAAATAAAAAAATTTTAAATATTTTCAAACTAAATTTCTAAAAGAGTCATAAATGTAGAAAAAAAGAATATAATTTTAAACACTCTAAAAAGGTTAAAATTTTTGAACAAAATATGAGCCTACAAATAATTTTGAAATAAATTGTTGTCAAACAATTTTCCCAATTTTTTGTCAATTGAAAATATTTGTGTCTTCATAAATACATTGTGGAAATTGTGTTAATTTTAAATTGTGTTGCGAAAAAAGAAGTGTTTATTGCAAATTGAGTATAACGAAATCATTTAATATACAAGTAAGTACTAATGTCCACTAAGTTCAATATTAGAATTTAAAAGCTTTGAACAAAGTATAGAAAACTCATTAGAATTGTATGAAATTTTGGTAAGTAAAATTTATAATCAATTTTGAAAAATTTTATAGCGCCTGTTTATGAAAATCGTTTTGAATTGGACTTCATAAACAAGCGGATAATCCTGATTTTTAAAACCAATAAACTTTATCATGGTTAACATATTGTAGTTCTGTTTATTTACTCAACCCTGGGTTGGTTTGGGCTCAAAATCAGCTGGAAAATAAAGCATTATACAGCTGATTGGGCGCCCAAACCAACCCAGGGTTGAGTAAAGAAACAGAAGTTGTATTATATCGGAAAACTTAACTAAAAGGACCACAATTTTTGATACCAAAATCAGCATAATATACAAACTATTTTTTATAAACACCATTTTTTATACTTTGTATTATAATTTTGAAAATTTTTATAGGAAAATGAAATAAGGAATATTAAGATTTCGGACCACAAAAAATTTGTTAGAACCGTTTGGAGCAAAATTATCTGTGATACTGTAGCTACCGATTGTTCCTGGAGCGGCGCAAATCAAAAGTTTGCAGTGCATTTATTGAATATAACTTCAATTATTAGAAGTAAGTATGATAGAACATATAGTTTAATAGTTCTATTCAATATTTTGTTTTGTTTATTTAGCTGCGTTCTCATCAAAATTCAACAACGGAGAAGAAGAGTTTAAAAATACAAACGGCCAAAGGTAGAATTGATTATATTAAAAAATCGAAACAAACTGTGCGTGAAGAACCAGGAACCTCCAATTCTACTTCTTAAGAATTATTATATAATGCTATTTTAATCGTTATTATTTGGTTAATTTTGAATTACTACTTAACATGTTATTTTTCTGTTTTTTTTTGATACTTTTATGTTATTGTTGTCATTGTTCTTTAACTCTCATTTTCGTTTAAGATTATATTTATCCAGTTTCTAAATAAAATAAAAAAAATTAACATTATTTCGTTTTTATTTCTCAATAAGTTTTATAGAGCAATTTTCGGAGCAGCCAGAAAGGGCTCCAAATGTCGCACAAAAAAGGCTTAGAATGTATTAAAAATTTATTCAAAAAGGACTCATAAATGAGCCTAAAACCCCTTGGAAAGTATAATAAAATGAGTATTTTAAATTTTTAAGTAATGCCTCTTTAGTACCCTCTTTTATTACTCAAAAATGACTCATAAAAAAGAGGGAAATTTCCCCTCCGAAGGCTCATAACTAAGAGTCTTTTATGAGTCAAAAAAGAACACTCAGAAAGAGGCTTCACTTGTAAATGGAAACACACTCTTATTGTTAGGATTTTAGAAGGCCAAAGACTCTTTTATGAGTCTTTTTGGACTCAAATGGCACACTGGGTTATTATGATATTTCGTCTAAAGCCTACAGGATCCTTTCTAATGATTTTAAGGTTAAACATATTAAAACAAGAAAACTAATTAGGTAAACTGATTACAAGGGCAGGGAATTTCATGCAAATGCATGTTTCTAGTCAGAAGCCCAAAATCGATTTTGACCAAATACTTTTTCGAATCAAAGAATTTGCAACAAAATGACATCGATTTGTTGTTTCATATTACTCCGTGTTTTGTTGTTAATGCATATTTTTTCATATTTCGCTATAAACACATATTTTATGACTTATTTTGGTTTTGTTGCATATTTTCAATTTAATTGCATATTTTTTAAAAATTTTAATTAAGTTTTTGTTAGAAATAAACAAAATATATAATAATATTTTTTTTGTGCATTTTTCGATTTAAATGCATATTTTAATCACATATATTTAGAATAATTTACTGCATATTTTAAACGCCTATTATACTTTTTTAGGTACATTAAATTCTTTATGGCTACACACAGAGAAATAAACTGCCAATAGAATTTAAAAGTGTATCTTAATGGTAACAACAATCAGTTAGTACGACGATATTTAATTTAGATTTCTGAATATTTTGGGTGTTACAACTAAAATTTAGTTGAATTAACTGAACTTTATTGTGAAAACTAATGTGCAGTTGTACTAACCCACTGAAATTAGTAATACCCGTATTTGAGTCTTAGTAACCGAATTTCAGTTGGCAAATGGCAATTTTTTTCTATTATTAATCAAAATTCAGTGTTTTATGGTTTCCTTCATATCAATTTGTCTATCGAATCACATTGTAGCACATACGATTGGGTGATTGAAAGATATCTTGAAACTGAGTAATATATAAATTTTTGTTTTCATATTTATAAACATTTAATTATTTAATAAGGTCACATCACATTTATCACAAAAAAAAAAAAAAAATCTGAATTTCACAGACCTCGATCAAGAGAAAGATTTTTGTGCAGACTATAAACTAAATTTTCTTAAATGGAGGAATAGCAAATTTTCATGTATTGTGTTAGTTGGAAATATTTTTCATGTATTTCCTGGTTTAAATGTTTGCACTTTTACGTTAGAAAATATTTTATTTTTCGAAACACTTTACTTTTAGTACTTCGAAAAGCCGTTTGTCTGGTTTTTCTTAAAAACACTAACAACAACCACATTCTAAATTACGCTAATGAAATGTCACATAACTATGGGGAAAAAAAAATTCGAAATGGGTTTAAGTATTTTGAAGAAGATTTTAGTCTTCCAAACCCGATTTGTGGAATTACTTTTTATTCCCTGGTGTTTTGCTTTTACCAAAGTATACCTGCAAATATTTGGTAGAAATTTGTCCATATTATTTTTTTTTTTTTAATCATATTTATATGAAAAACGCTTTACAAATAAAAAAAGAAAAAAAATATATTTTTAAAAGCCTAAAATTCAAAGGTTATAGGGCTAGATGATTTTTAATTCTAGCTCTTATAGAACTTTCACAATTCGATATTAAATTTGTAAAACAAAATTTGTTTACACCTTTACATAGAAATACTAGGCGTATACTTTATATTAATTGGCATGCTGGTACTAGTCCATATAGCTCATACGCTGGGTACGTTTCTTAAATTTTTATTTATATTTCTTAGCCCTGCTAACTTATCTAACGTTCACTAAAGCTTAACCATTTTATACATGTTAAACTCATATGGAAATATCTTTTTTTTTTTTTTTTTTTAACCAATACTCAGGGGATGCCCCCTACTCATGCAGTGCATTGTATTGATCAGGAAAATAGGGTATGGGAGGGAGGAAAGAGGGAGTAGTGTTTGTGGATATTTGATTTAAATTTTTCTAAATTGTAAGTAACAGGGAAGACTTTTGCGGGAAGTTTGTTCCACATACGAATCGTTCGACTAAAAAACGAATTTTCTCTGTAATGCGTTGTGCGAAACACAGGACAATCAACTACAAATGGATGTGCTCTACTAGATAAGCGAGTATTACGAATAAAAACTCGGGCTCGTGGAATAAGTTCACTTATCTCAGATGAGCATCTCCCATGGTAATATCGATAGAAAAGTGTCACACAACCCACATTCCGACGATGCTCCAACAGAGTTGGATACACTACTGTCATTGATAAGCTTCACCGCCCTCCCCTGAACACGGTCCAGAAGCTTCAGAATAGACAGTGGAGCCCCTGCCCATATATGAGAGTTGTATTCCATTTTTGGCCGGATATAGCTGGTATAAATAGTAAGGAGATCGGATGGAGTGAAGTAAGTCTTGCACCGTTTTAGAAAACCGAGACACTTGAATGCCTCTTTCGACACTTGAAATACGTGCTTATTCCAACGGACATCACACTGTATTCTCATGCCCAGAACATCAAGAGTATCCGATTCCTCAATACCTATACCATCCATAGTTACAGGTGACAATGTTAATTCCACAGCCCGTCTGTGGGTTAACATACAACATTGGGTCTTGCGTGCATTAAAATCGACCTTATTCGCGCGACCCCACTCGGAGATTGTAGAAAGGTCTTGATTGAGTGTGTCATCGCATGCACTTAATCTCCAAAGAGCTTGGCCTGTGATCGAATGAAAATGAATGACAAATGTTGCTGTCATCTGAAAAAGAGTAGATAGGATTGAAGGTCTGACCAAGAAGGTCATTAATAAAAATAAGAAAAAGGGTAGGAGAAAGAACAGAACCTTGCGGTACCCCTGAATTTAGCTGAAACTCGTTTGATGAGACCCCCTCTAAAACAACACGTATAGTGCGGTCTCTGAGAAAACTCGTTATAAATCGAGAGAAGACACTACCGACACCAAAAGCAACTAGCTTAGTCACGAGTGCCCCGTGCCACACACGATCGAACGCCTTAGAAATATCTAGAGCAACCACTTTACTCTCACCAAAGCGGTGGATTGACCGGCTCCAACGTTCCGATAGAAACGCCAACAGGTCTACCGTAGATCGACCACTGCGGAAGCCATACTGTCGATCATTTAAAAGTGAATTGGTCTCTAAATATTTCACAAGATGGTGGTTAACCATGGTCTCCATCACTTTGGAGAGCGCAGAGCAAATTGCGATTGGGCGGTAATTTTCAGGGTTGTTAGCCGCACCCTTTTTAGGGATAGGCTGGACATTTGCCACCTTCCAGCATGAGGGGAAAATTCCCGCACGGTACGAAGAGCTGAAAAGTTTTGCCAATGGACGTGCCAACGTTAAAGAGCACTGTTTCAGCACCAGTGCTGATATGCCATCCGGCCCGGTGACTTATTTACGTTGAGATCCCCAAGAACCCTTTTGACTGCCCGGGCCCGAAAGAAAATCAAAGGCATAGTATAGGATACCCTTTCGAGAACGGGCAGTGGTTAAAGGTTAACTCTTTTTATTAATAGAAAATGTACTCACCCTTAATGTTTTGTATGAGGAACATCAAACAGCTTTCGACATTTTGAGGCAAAAATTATTAAAAAAAACAGATTTTTATGATATGAATAACCTTTAGTATATATGTATATTAGTCGATGTTAATCTTTATATTTAATAGTTTTATATTTCAAGCAAATTAAAAATATTAAAATTACAGTTTTTGCTTCGATTTAATAAAAGTTACATCAGTTGAAAGATCTCGTTGTATTTGAATATCTTTCAAATGGTAAACAATAATTTGTAGTGGATTTTTAAATCCATGAAGTTATATTTTTAATAAATTGTTCTACATCTCATTTTTAATTTTTGATATTTTTTTTTTAAATTTATTAAAAATGGATAGTTTTTATAGTATAAATAACATGTATATTAACTTACTTTTTATTTGGTATCCAACACTTCTGCACGTATTTCATTATTGACCTATGACATTTTGTCCCACTGTGTGACGCCTGTCCATAAAAAAGCAGAAACTGGTCTAGTCTGATTTGGAAATTAATAGCGTTTATAATTTTTAGAGGGAAATGATTATTCTTCTTCTTAACCCCAACATTACTAAATTAAAGAAATTGTTCTTTTACTATAAAAAAGGTCATAAAATTTTTATGATTTTCTATATGCCTCTTAGTATTCAATTAAGTTAATTGTATTTATATTCTGCTCTTTGACAATTCTTTGTGAACATCATTAAAAACTTCAAAACCATTGTCACTGCGGTTCATGTAATAACCAGCCAACTCATACTTCTATTTAGCGTCATCATGTGTTAATGTCGCTTCATATGAATAAAATATTTGTTATATCTTAACCCAAGTAAAAATAATTTTTAACAAAATATTTAAATTTAAAATTTTTTATAACTACACTCTAATAAAAAGTTAGTAGTTTTACAGAAAACTAGAAGAGAATAAACATTTATATATATTTATTTTTTTAAATAACAAAATATGTAAAATCATAAAACAGTCATTTGATGTGGTTTGTTTTTTTTAATGAACTACAAGGTTAGAAAAAAATAAATTTTTTCTACAAATGACTGACATTTACATTCAAAATAAAGAAACTGTATTACAATCCAAACAACTACATATTTTTAAAGCAGAAGCTCCCTTAGTGTAGGTATTATTTATTAACATATATGATTATCAGTTGTGATACGAAGACTATAGATTTTTTGTTCTAAAATGTACCTTTCCCAAAGATATCGTTTTTCCAAGCAATTATGAAACTCTCTGGAAAAACTATAGCAAAATCGCCAACCTCCGTTCTAGCATTGAAATACTATCGTTATGATATCGAAAGCGATATCGTTAATGGTATCTCTGTCGACACCGTAAACGATATTTATTTCTAGACATACATTTTTATTTACAAATTTAGACAAAATTTTAAAAAGATCTGAAGATATATAAATTCCTCTTAAATTTTTTTCACTACATGAGACTGTGAGTGGTTGTTGCTCTACTAATAAATTGTAACTGAATCGCTTGAAAATAATCTCAAATGATGTCAATGTTTAAAATATATACAGTGACGAGCAAAAGTGTAACAGGGCGCACAAAGTTTTGAAGTAGTCCCATATATTTTTTTCATTATTAACTAAAACTATAAAGTGTGTTTGCAAAAAAGTTCTGTTTTTTATTATTAAATACAAAAAAAAAATACAAATTAATTCTAGTGTAATAAGAAAAAAACATATAACTCATTTTGTAAAATAAGAGAAGTGTTACACTTATGCACTCTCTTCTTAGCTCGCCACATGAAGGTCCAAAGAATAAAAAAGAAACTAAATATCACATCATCAAAGACTCTTCTTGGACGTCCCAGAAAGATTGACGACCGAACTGGTCGTCATCTTGCATATTTGGTAATAAGCGACAATGCAATTACACCAGCTGCGGCTCTAAAAACGCTTAATATTGACGCTAGCGAGTGAACAGCTCGTCGCAGTCTCAAAAGAATGGGTGTAAAGGCTGCAGTTAAGAAAAATAAACCTTTTTTGTCCAAAAAAAAAATATCAAGCTTCGTAAAGAATTCGCTCAAGTATACCAAAACTGGACTGAGGCCGACTGGAGCAAAGTAAGTTTTACGCCATATATTTTTTAAGTCATAAAGTTCAGGTAATATGAATGAAATGTTTAATTTTTTTAGGTTATATGGTCTGATGAGACTAAAATTAAACGTTTTGAGTCAGATGGTCGAGCTTGGTACTGGTCCAAAGACCCAAACAGCAGTACCTCTAATGGAGTAACTCAAGGCATGAAACACGGTGGTGGCTCCATTATGGTTTGGGGCTGTATAACAAAAAATGGAGTGGGCCCACTGGTTAAAATTGATGGCATTATGAAAAAAAGAACAATACCTCTCAATTTTACAACAAAATTTACCGGCTGCAATAGAAAAAAACGGGTCTTGCTGCTGAAAACGTCGTGTTTCAGCTTGACAATGACCCGAAACACTCGGCTAAAATCGTCAAAAATTGGCTCAAAAGTCAAGAATTTGACACTATGAAGTGGCCAGCGCAGTCACCGGATATGAATCCGATAGAAAATTTTTGGAGTCATATAAAATCTCAGCTCGCCAAGTTCCCAGAAGCTCCAAGTGGAGTCCAAGACCTTTGAGAGAGAGTTCAAGAGATTTGGTCGGCAATTCCCAATGATATGGTATCACGCTTTTGTAATAGTATGCCCCACCGTGTAGAAGCACTCAAAAAAGCCAAGGGTTATTGGAGAAAATACTAAACAGACGCTGATAATGGAAGGAAACTAGTGAAAAAAAAGAGAGTGCAAAAGTATAACACTTCTCTTATTTTACAAAATGAGTTATGTTTTTTTTTTTTATTATACTAGAATTAATTTGTATTTTTTTTTGTATTTAATAATAAAAAACAAAACTTTTTTGCAAACACACTTTATAGTTTTAGTTAATAATGAAAAAAATATATGGGACTATTTCAAAACTTTGTGCGCCCTGTTACACTTTTGCTCGTCACTGTATATAATTCTTTTATTAAGAAGAAATCTATAACTCACCAAAATTGTGCATTTGCTTGAATGATATAAAAGAGTGCAAAGGACAAAAAGCGAAAAAAGCGAAAAATAAAAAAGGAAAAATTTCTTATACATTTTATTTGATTGTGAACATTTCTTGAAGTTTTTTTTCAAGACTAAATATTTTGAAGAATATTTATCGCTACCATTCTATCGAAAATGTTAGCATAATCGTCATGGAATACAATATCGTTTTAGGAGAGGTAACGTGAAAGCGATTTGGCTATCATATCGTTCTTTGGTTTATTGAGATATCATACTATTACACTGTGCAACAAGAAAAAAATTTCCGTCTAATTGAAACGGAAAATGAAAATAGGCAATTAGTATATCAAAACCCTCAAATTGTTTTACAATAGCCCAACTTCAAAAGTCTTTTTAATTAAGAACACTAGCTCACTTTTTAAAAACCTTGCCTCAAAATAGCCCAACTTAAAAAGTCTATAATTTAACAACACTAGCTCACTTTTTAAAAATCTTTGGATGTTTTGGTTTACTGATAGTCTATTTTCATTTCGAGTTGGCCTCATTCGGAAAAATTCGAAGACACAACACTTGTTGCACAGTGGTATGTGACGCTTTCTCTTAAAAAGTTTTTAAAGCATTTGTGAGTTCAGATTATTATTGAGCCATTCTTTATGTGTCCCTTCAATAGGAAAAAAACATTCATTTTGGGAATAACTATTTAATTTTTTATTTCAGTAAATACTAAGTTTAAGTCTCCGGGAAAGATGCGCACACAAATGTTTTACTAAAGTTGTCGTTGTATTTCAAAAACGTTCAAAAGCAAATCCCTTTATTTCTCATTTAAAAATCGAAGAGACTCATACCATTTTCAAAAAAAAATATTTTTTTTTAACTTTTTGATGGTGTAATATATATTTTTAAATGTGATAAATACAATGAAATCTAACTTTAATAAAAGCCAAGCAAAAACTGATATATAGAAATATTTTTGTTTTGCTTTTAAAAACGCCAGAAATAAATGCATTTAGCATGCTTATACATGAACTATAACATACAAAGAAAGTTATTAACCCTTTCGGCACCAAATTTTAATGACTGGGAAGTTTTTGGTCAAACTTTATGGACACATCGATCTGTAGTAAAGAAATATTTTGTGTTAATTGCCATTGCAACAGCCTCTAGCGGAGGTATTTGGACCTAAAGTTTAAACTTTAACAAGCTGCCAGTCTTGAAAGGGCTAAGATTTGGTGAAATTTAAATTATTTGCATTTTAACTAAACTCTACACACAGGGAAAAATTGTTGCTATATTTCAACTGAAATTCGGTGACTAGTTCACAAATTCGTTATAAGTTGTTACCATTTAAAAACACTTTTCAATTCGGTTGCCAATTTATATCGCTGTGTGTATGATCTCAAACCTGACAATTCAAATTGAACTCTCAAAAAACAAACACTTTTTCTCCAATGACTAGTTTTTGGTCGTCTTGCGGCAAGGCTTAACGTTTTCAAAAAAAAAAATCGATTACTTCCTTTTGGATCTATTTTTAATAAATTTGGAGGTGTTTTGAACGAAAATCGACTAAATCAAGGGGCATCCTACTCCATATACATTATTTTGCTAATAGAAAGAGTGACTTAGTTTTTAATTCTTTTATGCCAACAAATATTGAATTGAAATTTTGTTTCTTCATTCGCTTAATTTTTATTAGAAAAATTATTTTAAAAAAATATTCAGCAAAAATATTCAGCAATCTTATGTAAACACAGTTGTACTAACTGGATTTATAAGTTTTTACCATTACCAAATACAGTTTTCAATTCGGTTGTCACTTTATTTACCTGTGTATACATAAAATTTAAAGAGTTGCTTTTAATTTTGTTCATTATACGATGTGAGAATTTATTATTTTTTTTTTAATTATAAATTTTTAACGATAAATAGTACAAAAATTATAGGCGATGCAACTGCACATTATTCAAAATAAATTAAAATTTGTGACTGTAACATTTGAGTGGTTTGTTTTGATTCCACTTCTGAAAACATCAACTTCTAAGCACCTTCTATAACAAAAAAAAAAAATATATATATAAAGGTTCCGCCAAATAACTTTTTTTTTTTTGAAAATGCTATAAAAAAAAAAACTACTGAATATTTTCTCAAATTTCTTTTTTTATTTGAAAGTACAATCCTTCCGGTTAATAATGGAAAATAATTTCATTCAAATGGCTGCCTCGGCTGGCCATGCAGTAGCCTACACGATCGGTCCAATTTTTAAGCATATTATCGATTGTGTGCAGCTGTATTTCACCAATGGCTTCCTGTTATGTCCTGTTGAAACCAAATGTTGCCAATATCCTCCTCTTTAATTTTTGTAAACAAAAATTCGTTCAACATGCCCCGATAACGTCGCCATTGACTGTAACGGCCACTCCTTGCCGACGTACCCGCGGTGGCCATATGAACGCAGTCGAGTTCCATTCATAAATGTTTTGATTGTATTTCAAGTCGAAAATAAAGTTTTGAAAATAAATCTTGTGGTTTGCGTTTTATTTAAAAAAAAAATTTGTCAAGTCCTGATTGAAAAACCCGTTATTAAAATATTTTAACTCAAAGTATCGAAAGTTTTGGAAATTTATATATAAAAAAAAAATAAATGTTTAACAAGATATTATTGTATCAAATAACTCTGGAAGTAAAATTTAAACTTTTGAAATTTCACACCAAAATCGCTTGAGCCAATGCAAACTAAAAAATATAAATCGCTTGAGCCAATGCAAACTTAAAAATGTAAAATCTCTTTATTTTCAGGTAATCTCTTAATACGGAGTTCTGTGCGCCACAATTAAGTTTACGTATCCCATGCTTTTGTTGTGTCAATTTCACGTACTGGGCAATTCCATATGAAAGTACACCTTAAGTGACAAAAATAAAAATTTATTTTTTGAAACAAAAATACTTTCATACGATCATATGATAGTTATACTTTAAGAATTTGCAATGAAAACCCTAATTCTTATTTTTGTTTTTTTTGCAATACTGCCATATACCATATGACCTTGTTTGCATCAGCTGATTGTGCTATTAGTTTTGAATAGGAACTGCATTTTCTCGGTAATTTTTTTAAATTGTGAATAATTAATAATTATATTTTGAAAAGTAAAGTATGAACTTACTGACGAAACAGTTTGCTATTAATGTAACATTATGCGTTTAAGAAATATTCATGTAAAAAGAGTGCACCATAAGGTTGTAGTGTAAGTCACAATATAAACACAATTTTCTTTCTGATTTCTTCAAATCTTATCGTACATCATTTAAATCTTAAATTTTCTTACTAGACAGCATTGCCTATATAACGCCATCCTCAAAAATCAAAAATCTTTATCCATAAATAGCAAACTGTTTTACACATGTGTGTAGTGTAAGTCACAATGTAGTGTAAGTCACGGCGTAATCACATGAAATGTAACGTTTTGATGGTTTTTTTTAGTGATGGCGAAAACATCGGCTCAGAGAAAACAAAAGCAGGGGGAGGCATTAAAGGAAAAAGGGCTTTTCGGCAACTTTAAGAAAAATTAAGCCATGAAACATAGTAGCATGAAGCATAGTTTTAAGTTTACCAGTGCGGTTGTATATGAATTATTTTTTATTTTTACGTTTCTTTTTTCGTTATATTTACTTATTTACTTTGAATAATGAATTTCTTTGTTTTCATTACCTGCTTTTTGAATAAAATTTTAAGTTTGTAAAATTGCAATAAAATTGTAGTATAATGAAAATAAATATAGTTTTATTTGTTTAAAGCAATAACAAGACTTCAGTTTTGAATCCTGTGTTTTCAGTTTTGGATGTTTAATGGAAAAAGGCTAGTTTTTTGAATGGCAAAATGACGGTAGTGTAAGTCACGTTTTGGCCTTTAGTGTAAGTCACAATTTATTTTTGTTGAAACTTTTTTTCTAAATAAGTAAAGAATATCGTTTTACTAATTTCCAATGATTTATTTTGTTTATTATGGCTGAAGATAAAATTTATTGTCATAACACTGCTAACGAGGAAGATTTTCAAAGTTCAAAAAGACTCTAAAAACCGACTTCCTTTTGCATGCAGTGTAAGTCATAATCACAAATGACTGAATAAATCCTATCTCTATTATGACAAGTGTGCAAGTTTTTATAACAACATGTAAGTTGTATTATTTTCTGTAGATCTTCGATAAAATTAATATTGTTAACATCTTGGTATTCATAAAATATGATGGAAAAGGGCAAACGTTTTGTCAAATGTAGTGTAAGTCACATATGGAATTGCCCTACTACTTACCGTATAATTAAAATAATTTACAATTACAAACAAATTTTTACTCGCGTTACCATAAATTGGATATATAAAATTTTTATTTCGTAGGCGTTGTTGTGTTGTGTTAAACAATTACAAAAATAAGCACGCACATTCATTAAACAAATTAAAATGCAGACTTCAATTAAAATTGAAAAGCAAACCAAATGTGTAAAGACTGAATAAATGGTATAAATTTGTCCTGCCTGCCTGCCTGCCTGACTGAGAAAACCACATTTCTTTTATAAAATTATGCGTAAAATTGTTTATTATTTTGCATGTGGTTGTTAAATGATAAGAACCTTAACAAACAATAATAACAAATTCATATGAAAAAGTTATTTTATTTTTACAAGTTGCTGTTTTAATTTTTACTTTTATAATTTCTTTTGACAAAAAATAAAAAAGCAAACGAAATAAAAAAAAAGTTTTCAGTTGGTTCATGTTTTTATTTGCAATTGTTAAATTACATTTTTTTTTTTTAAGACAAAGTCTCTCATTTGTTATTTTTTATATGGAAACACAGGATGTTTTTAAATATTGGGTAAGGGATTGAGTGTGTATTACCCCTTCGGTATTTGTACAATTCCGTTTTTGATTTGTCAGATTTTTAAAAGTGTATATACACACAGAGAAATAAAATGCCAACAGAATTGTAGAGTGTATTTTGGTGGCTGCAATCAAAAAAATCGATTACTACAATCCTATTCAAATGTGATTTATGAATATTTTGGATGTTGCAACTAACATTCAGTTGTTGTGACAATCAATATTCAGTTGTGTCAACCAATTTCAGTAGTAGTAACCGAAATCCATTTGCCAAATGTCAACATTTTTCTCTGTGTATAAAGTTAAATAAAGTCTCGTAGTTATTTCATCATCATTTAGTCAATTTTATATAAGTACACTCAGGGAACTTCTGCTGTAAATATTTGTAGTTGTTTGAGTTGTAATACACTATTAAGATTATACGTCAGTCGTTTCCGAGATTTGAAAATAAACAGCAAGTAAAGTAAGTATTACTAAATTAATTCATAAGAAATACAATGTATTATCTAATAAATAATATAAATTGTTTTCATATTACAATCAAACATTTTCAAATTAAGAGAATTTAAGAAAACATCCTGAGAATTTAGTATTTTTTTAATATATTTACCATGCTTATAGAGAACTTCGCTTATAACTAACGAAATTGTCCGGTCCCTACGAGTTCGTTATAACGGTACTCCACTGTATTATCTAATAAATTATATAAATTATACATTGTTAGTGATATTTTAGTAATTTAATCAGTTTATATAAGATATTATTAACCGAGATTCACGGTTGACCTTGAATAATTGCAGGTATGGGTGAGCGCTCCGGAGTCTCTGCCCACTATCTCGAAAACGATTGAGCACATGAAAAAATGTTTGAAACAAAATTTGTTACAAATTACATGGCCTATAATTTTTATTAAATATGTTGACATCATTGGAGCTATAGAAACCGAGATAATCGCCAAAAACTGGTTTTTGTGAACTTTGACCTTGAATAACTCACGACGCAGACATGAGATTTTGTGAGACTTCTGAGACAGTATTTAGAACACCAAAATAAAGCCATATACGAGTTTACAGCCTATTACCTGGAATTCGGAAGTGAAACCCTAATTTGACTGGACTATATCTTTATTTTGAAATGAAAATACAGTCATTTGTAGAAGAAATATTATTTTTTACTACAATTCTAGTTCATTTAAAAAAAACAAACCACATCAATTTACTGCATTATGATTTTACATTAATTGTATGCAGTAGTTTTTTTTTTTTTTCATTTAAAAAATAAAACAATTAAAAGGTTGTTTATTTTTTTACTGCATATGTGATTTATTTTTACTGTATTTTTGGTTCATTTTCTGAACAGTAAAAAAACAAATGACATTGTTAGTAGAATTTACTAAAATGTAAGTTGTCCATATTTTTACTAAAGCAATTTAAGAAAAATTTTCAAAAAACTAAAACTTTGATCGCAGGGCACCACTGGTTAAGGCATTCCGATTTCTCTCAAATTCGCACCACATTACTTTAAGAGCTAGCGCTACAATAATCGCAACAATAATTGTTAAAAGTCAAAAGTTGAAAAAAGTACCGCTCTAATGTAGTTTAAAAATAAAACTTACGGATATATAATTTTTCGAAAGTCAAGATTTGTTTAAAATAATATAAGGTTAAAAATAGTTAAAAAAATAAAAGTTGAAGAGTTTTCAAAATTTTAATTTTTGCAAAAGACATTGCCAATTATATAGTTTTTAAGTTGGATTGGAAATTTGTATTTTCCAGACGACCTCTTTAACCGATCTGTCTGAAATTTCGCAAAGATGATTAAAACTAAAGCCATTTGTAAGATATATGCTTACATATTTAAAAGACTCTTTGTTCTGGGTACATCAAAAAAATAAAAAAAAAATAAGAAAATATATCAACTGCCCACAACCAAGGTACCACATTAGCGATCAAAATTAATTATTTTTTCATATTTATTGTTTTTTATGGAGTCAATTAGTTTCATTAAATCTATGAATACAATTCTTACCGTTTTTAAAATACAATTCTCTCTCTGGAATACAACTCTCATATATGGGCTGGGGCTAAATTGTATATTCTGAAGCTTCTGGACCGTGTTCAGGGGAGGGCGGTGAAGCTTATCAATGACAGCAGTGTATCCAACTCTATTGATTCATTAGAGCATCGTCCGAATGTGGGGTGTGTGACACTTTTCTATGGATATTACCATGGGAGATGCTCATCTGAGATAACTGAACTTGTTCCACGATCCCGAGTTTTTATTCGTAATACTCGCTTATATAGTAGAGCACATGCGTTTGTAGTTGATTGACCTGTGTTTCGCACAACGCATTACAGAGAAAATTCGTTTTTTAGTCGAACGATTCGTATGTGGAACAAACTTCCCGCAGAAGTCTTTATTATTACTTACAATTTAGAAAAATTTAAATCAAATTTCCACAAACACTATCCCCTCTTTCCTCCTTCACATACCCTATTTTCCTGATCAATACAATGCACTGCATGAGTAGGGGGCATCTGCTGAGTATTGGTTAAATTAAAAAAAAAAACAAATAACACTTTATGTTGCGCTTTTTGCAACGACACAATAAAACTTTTCGCGTCGAAACTTTTTCAAAATATTGATAGCGGAAATTAAACTTGATAACAGTTAACAGTTTTGATATTTTCGTGCAAAATCGAAAGGCCATATCGGGCAACATTCCCTTATAATTCGTAATTTTTATATTTTTGTACAGATTTAAAGCAATCTAAAGTTCAAAATACTTTTTTTATTAAAGAATTATTCTTTTAGGTTTATTAGTGAAAAATGCATCAAAAAAATAACATCTGCTTTAAAAATGCATATTTATTTTTTGAGATATTAGCTTAAAGAAATAAAATTTTTGAATTGGTGATATTGTGTTCTGAACAGTTTAAAATTTGTTTTAACCTCTTCAAAATATAAAAAGTACACAAAACTTCATTCGAGAAAACTTTACTGTCGTAATTAATACGTACCAATTTGTAGGAATTAAAATACTATTACCCTGATCGTATATTTAGACATATTTTACTTTCCACAATATGAGGCTTCCAAGACACTTGACCAGCTTAAAAATGGTATGTAGTAGTAATATAAAACTAACTATATGAGAATTGAAAAATACTTAAATTTTCTCAATATATTTTTTATAGAGAATTTAAAAAAAAATTTGATTTTTCCAGCATAAATTCAGAATTTTTAGTGTAATAGAAAATTTATTTATGAGAAAAGCTAAGATGTTTCTCTATCGATCCAAAAAGTTAAACCGTGAACAACGTTCTGTAAAATATATTGGTTGAATATGGTCCATCTTAAATAGTTTATTATTTGTATATTAAAACTACATGGCGTATGATTAATCATGTAACATATATAGTAACATTTTTCATACGTCATGTAATTTCAACACATAAATGCTAGCATTTTCTAAATCGAGCTAAAATACTACAAATAATATACTTAAAATTAGCTCAAAATTTGTCAATATTTAATCACGCCTTGAAAAACAGTAACAGTTGTTCCATTTTTTATTCGGATCAATTTGAGAAGTTTGACATTGACATGATGTACTTTTCCCATAGCGGGGCAGTTTTCTTTGAAAGCCTCATATGCATATGAATCATTTAATTTTTATGTATATGTGTTTGCCCTGCCAAACAGTGCCAAATATGTATATGAATATAAAAAAAAAATAACATATTATTTTAACATGCATACATATACTTAATGAATGTGTTGATGTATTGTTAAATTGCTGTTAAAATGATGAACATATAACAACAGCACAACAGAAGGAATACATGAAGGAAGTTGAAAATAATAATAAAATGTCAACAGCCACAAAAGACAGCAGCATAAGAAGCAGTGAACGGTGACAACAACATTGTATATGAGAGCATATTAATTAATGTTAGTCAAAAAGCCAAGAAAATATCTTCATAAATTATCATAAATAAAAAAAGGACTACTTATAAACATACAAAATGTGAACGAAAAGTATGAAAACAAATATTCAAGATTTTACTCAAAGAAAATTTTAAGCAATTTCTTTAAATTGTTTCTAGAAATGATGGCTTTGAAACACATCTTCGTTAACCGGTTAACTGATTTTGCCGCAGTTAAAAAAAACCATGGATGGTAACCGATTCGATGCTGTATCGGTAAGGGTAATACTAATTTCTTTTATTTCGGTAACGGTACATTAGTGGTATCGATATTATTTCGGTCAGACATAGGCGGCGCCAATTACATTTCAAAATCATTAACTAATGAAATTTATCATATAATAGTGAATTTTATCGTTGATCTATAAGTTTATGTGTGAGATTTTATTCGTTCAGTTTTAGATCATGACAAATTTTTCTCTAAATTGATATAATAATGATGATAATTTACTTTGACTATTAGAAAAAAACACAGAAAAAGTTATTAGACACTAGCATGAATGGAATGCATTTTCTGACCCACTACGGTCTTCATCAACATTCTTCGTGCCATTTAGTGTTAATCGTAAATATCTTCTATTTAGCTCACACGTTAAAGAAATTGGGTAACGTTAAATCCCACATTACTCTGTGTGTTGAGTTAGAATGAAATTTACCACAAACGATTTCTATTTACAGTGTTTTTTTTTTGTTTTTTTTTTTTTCTCTAGTCATTATCATATAATTAATAATTTCCGACTTACGCACACACTTGTTGGCTTAAACGCTTCCATGGAAAGTTTTCAATTTTGGCAATAACATGGTACATAATACCAATATTTCTTTATTTAATTACATACCAATTACATTTTTAACGTCTAATTACATATAATTGGATGTAAATGAGTAATTGCCCTTTAATTAAATACCCAGATGTTGTTACTAATCCCCATGTTTGATATTTAAAATTTTAAAAATTTCATAAGGAAGCGTTTAAGCCCATGTTTGGTATTTAAAATTTTACAAATTTCATAAGGAAGCGTTTAAGCCCACAAGTGAGAGCATAGGTCTGAAATTATTAATGATATTGACACATGTCAATGGTTGTGAAATGTAATTGACTCCGCCAATGTCTAATTTCGGTAACGAATTTTTAGCGTTTACTGTATTTTACTTATTTCGGTAACGATTTTTTAGCGATATCAGTATTTTAGTTATTACGGTAACGTTATTTTAAGGATAACGTTTTTTTTTAGTTATTTCCGTAACAGTATTTGCAGGGTAGCGTTATTTTAGTTATTCAGGTAATGTCCATAAATGCCGATATTTTTTGCCTCATTATGTCCAATTCTAATGACTGGCTAGTTTATGATAAAAATTTTAAGAAAATGTGCATGTGTATTCACAGTAATTATAGTTTCTGATCTTCGGTAACGGTTTTTTTAGCGATAATGGTATTTTAATTATTTCGTTAACGGCATTTTAATGGTATTGATATTATAGCTATATCGGTAATGGTATTTTACGGATAACGGTATTTCAGTTATTTCGTTAATGGTATTTTAGGGATAATGATAGTCAGTTGAAAGTTTTTTGAATCGATTATGGCGTTGTAGCGGTATTCCTCGCCATCCCAGCAAAAAACTTAATTGCTATTTTTACACAAGATTTTTGTTTGCTTGTATTAAGGTTTGTCTTTAATTTGAGCTATTGCAGTTTAATTTTGGACTGTTTGTTCAAAAGTTATGGTAAATTTCTTAAAACTAGTTTTTCATATTTTAAAATTAATAATCCAGTTAAGAGGTTAATATGCATATTTACGCTGACTTCAAATCTGGCAAAAAAAAAAAAGAAATTGTTCTCAATTGCAGTTTTTAAATAAATCGACGTGTATATATTTATATTATTCACCCAATGTTATCGTATATTTTGTTTGATTTTTCGATATTTTATCGCAAAATTATGAACTTTTTTTTTTAATAATACAAAGCTATACAAACTCATCTTTAATTTGAGTATAATCAATCATATAAAGGGGTTTGGATCAGGATATCGCACTCGTATTACAAGGAAGTTGAAAACTTTTAGATTTTACTTTTATCCATACAAATTTGATGCATCCCTGTTAAAAAACCGACATATGTACATGTGTCCATTCATGAACACAAATGCTTCATACATGTCCACATGCATCCACACATGATTCATATGTGTTCATTAGGGCGGGTCGATTTATTTTTCGACAATTTCCCTATGATTTCCGTATTCTATGGGTTATTCCATGAAAATTTGCCGAAGGAACCATACCTCTATCGTTAAAATCGAGTCCCCTACTTTTTGTTGGTAGATTTTTTCCCAAATTGACGTTCGTATGAAATATTACCTACACGTTCACATCCATAACTCAAAAACTATCGATCGGGTTTAATCGCCAGTAGGCGCGTTAGTCCAAGTGGAGCATTTTTCCATTTTTTTCATGATTTTGTCCAAGAATATTACTTTCATGGCCATTTTTTTGGCTCAATTTTTTTGACTTACGAAGCTTACGTTACGACTGGACTGATTTCCACTACCGAAAAGTTGAGCTCAAAAATTGCTGATTGTGAAAATATTCCGGTATGTAATTTTTATAGCTGATTCTTTACCATTTTTCATTCTATTTTTTAGATTTTATGTTTTCTTTTCAGGTGGTAACCGATTTTGAGGAAATCGCTTTGGAAAATATGCCTCCTGGTGATTTAAATCCAGAAGAATTATCTACTGATTCGAGGGTACTTGATGTTAATGGCCAATGCAATTTCTAATATATTTTTCAAGCTTTTTTTTTTTTTTTTTTTTTTTTTTTTTTTTTTTTTTTAATATTTATTGAAATTTTAGATATTGGTGTGGTTCCTGCGGACTTGTCTCACATAAAACCAGGGCCGATTGCACATTCTCGTTGGCTGACCAAAGCCAATAGATTATTACGGTTTTATGTGACAACTAATAATCCAACTGAACATTTAAAAATTCTGGCTAACTATATAATAAAAGTATACACGCCAATGTATTTCAATGTTAAGTATTATAGCTCTGCCGCATACGGTAGTACATTACTTTTTAAATTTATTACTTGGACACGATTTTTACCACCGAATTTACTTGGAGTTGTAAATACAGTAATTCAAGATAATCCATATTTTGCACACTCAGAAAATATCTTGCTATCTATGTTGTTTGATGATAGAATGGAAAAACGAAACATTGCTATAAAGAAGATTTTACATTACGAAGAGATATTGTCGACCCAACGGAACTTAGAGTTTATAAAAAATCTCTTATAAACTTTAATTGCACGGAATATACAAATATGATTGATTTAAATGACGATACCATTTTATTCGAACCACCGTTTACGCAAAGTTATTCGTATGAACATTTGGAGGGATATTTAAATTACGAAGTGCCACCGTTCGATGATCCACAAATTCCTTCACACATTCAAGGAACGGAAAGACATGTCCAATTGCTGGCTGCCACTGCTAAACGAGTTGCAGGAAAGAATGTAGAAGGCGCTATGGCGACGACATTAGAAAGCCGTACGAAAACACCCAGACTTGAAAGCAAACAAGACTTTCAGAAAAAATAATGTTTTTTTCACATTTTGTCTTTTACTACACTCAAATTGAATATTTTTTTTTGATAATAGGTTGATAGATACTTTATTATCTCTTAATTTGAATTTTTGTAGAAAAAAAAATAAAAAGGGAAAAAAAATCAAAAAGTTGGTTTTATGTGTTATTTTGATTTAGCAATATCGCATGAATTAATCAACCGAATTCGATAAATTTTGGCTTATACTCTTCGTTTTGAATTGTAAATTGAATTAAATAATGGATTGAGCCAAAAAAATGGCCATGAAAGTAATATTCTTGGACAAAATCATGAAAAAAATGGAAAAATGCTCCAAAATTTGGACAAAAATGCCCGTAACTTTTGAACCGTTGGACCAATGTTTTAGATTTTTTTTTTTGTAAATTGATAAAAATGAGCTCACCTTTCCAACGCGCCTACTGGCGATTAAACCCGACTCGATTTTAACGATAGAGGTATGGTTCCTTCGGCAAATTTTCATGGAATAACCCATAGAATACGAAAATCATAGGGAAATTGGTGAATTTTTTCACTCCCTACAAATCGACCCGCCCTAGTGTTCATATATATAATCATACATGTCTATACATTTACATGCATGGTCTTATGTGTATATTAACGAAAATTGAGCTTATATTTATATCATATATATGCATGTTCATACATGAATGCATATATGTTGATATTTAAACGGGATGTTGAAAAAATAAAAATTTTATCATTGTGCAATAATTATACCCTCCAATAAACAAAATTTCGTAATAAAATTGCAAATCCATTGAAAATGTTCTAAAATATAAAAAAAAAAACTTAAAATTTAACTAATTATCCACATGAATACATTTCCGATTAAAAAAAAAATTATCTTCATCTAAATACTGCACTAATAATATCACTACTGCAGAATTTTCCACTTTTTTCAGAACCTGTCTTTGTAATGCATATTTTGCAACAGATTTACTTATCGCATCTGTAGTTTTTGGAATATCAATTTTTTAATATAAAAAAGTTCTTCTTTTTAAATTATTTCAGAATAATTTCGATGGATATGCAATTTTAATACAAATATGACATGAGTGGAATGTTTTGGTTACGCATAGTGTTAAAATTCTTTTAGAATACATACAATTTATAAGTATAAAACTTAACATGCAAAATTTTCAACTTCCTTACAATACTGGTAAGTTATCATGGAACAAACACCTACATGATTATAATGTAATGGAAGATAATTTTTTGTAGATTTATATTCTTAAAAAAATTTATGATTTTTCTGTTGAATTTCGAAAAATTATGTTTATTTTTTATTTTAAATGGATATCACATACAACAAGATAAAATCTTTTTAATTACAACAAGATCAAATCTTTTTAATTAACGTAAATACACGAAAAATTGGGTGAATAATGTTAATATAAATACCGTGATATATAAAAAATTGCAAATGAGAACAAAACATTTTTGGCAGATTTGGATTTTTAAAAATATGTATGTCAAAGACAGATTCTGCAAAACGTAGAAATTTTGTTGATGTTGTCTTATCCTTTAATGGTTTTACACAAATACCATAACTTTTTGACCACACTATTATTCGTGTACTTTATAATTTGGAAAAACAAGAAAAATATAAAGATAAAACCGGAAAAAAAAGAAAAAAAATATATGCATAATGGTATCTCATCATTTGATGTCACAAAAATTAATCTTGTGGAAAATTATTCATTTTTAATTTATGTAATCATAAATGTGTCCATTAAAGTAATTAAAATTACACTACGCGAAAAAAATATAGCATACAAAATGTTTTTGAATATAGAGCTAGCAGCTATAAAAGTTTATAAAATAAATTACAAAAGGACATATTAAACAAATATCTTTAAAAACTTGTAAAGAAATATTTATAACATTCAAAATAATAAACGCCGTATATTTGTTATATAAACGATTTTAAAATCTGAGTGGTGGGTTTATATAGTCTGTTGGTACTCTTTTCTTAATTTACATGCAATAAAAACTTCCTGAATTAAGTTTTTTATTTTTTAAAGGACATTTGGTAATTTTTCTCATTATGTTTTCCAGGATCAATAGTAAATCAGATTGGCTTTGATTGTTTGTCAAATTTAATAGATATGCTACAATGTACTTCTTTAAACAACATAGGTTCTTATTTTCGACTCCTTTATACAAAAACTGGAATGTTCTATAAACTTAAATACACAGAAAAAATTATCAACCTAAAATATCTAATAAAGGATTTGATTTGAAATAAATTGATTTTTCAAAAAATATTTAATTAAGTCAATTAATAATTTAATTGACTTTTAAATATATAAATTTATATTTTATTTTAAAAATAATTGCTAAATTATTTTTTAATATAACATATGTTTAATAGAAAAGTTTCAGTATAAAATACCAAATCCATTTGTAGTTTAGAAACAAAATAAGCATACACACAAATACACAAACAGACACAGCATTACCAAAAACACATACATACAGACGTGTCGTTCACACACATTTATTTTTTTTTTTTGAGTATCATAATTTTTTTTTGTAGATAGTTATTTATAGCTTATTTTCTTTTTAATTTTCAATAAAAGTTTTAAATAATATTATCGCGGCCGTAATAGGTGCAAAATCAATTAAAATATTATCAATATCCTTCGAAGAATATACCAAGTTCCAAAATAGATTTCAACTTAAAAACTGGTAGTATTTAAGTTATAGTTAAGTTAAAATAAAACAATATTCTACGAAATGCATTATGGTTCTTCTAGATCGCTAACTGTAGAGAGTTTCTCTTAATAGTGAGAAAACCACTAATAATGCTGTATATTCTTTTAGTATTTTTAAAAATCATATTTTCCATCTAAATGAAGCTGTTTTCATTGCATAAGACATTTTTTTACTTTTCGGTTGGCTAAAGTCACTTTTTCTAGAATGTGTATTATGTACTTTTATATATTTGGCGAAATAAAAACTTCGCTCATACAAATAAGTCTGTAAAAATACCATAACGTGTTCTGATGATGGGAACACATTCCCGAAAGTGGTCCAATTAATAAATTTGAAAACAAAAAGTCTATAGATTATTTGCTAGGACAATATCATAGAAATATAGAGTATGTCCTCGAACTTCAATAATTTTAATTTTTATTGCACAATTAAAGATAGAAAAAACATAATTTTTATTTTTAATAAAAATTATATCAAACTACCAGAAAAAGTTAAGAAAATTTGTTAAAAATTACTTTTGCAGAAAAAAGCAGTAAATTTACATAATTTTTTTGTTTAATATCAGTAAAATAAAAACAGCAAAAAAACCTGTAAAATCTACTAAATTTTAGTTTTTTTTTTTTTGTGCTCCTCGTTAGGCTAGTTGGTAGCGTGCTGGCTTATCAGTGCGGGAGTCTTGGGTTCGATTCCCACCAGAGCCACTGGTCTGTTTTCGCTACAATGAGCCGAAGGCCATAGTAGCTAGTGCTCGGTTAGGGTAATAGTATATAATTTGTAATTATATGATTATTTATTAATAAAATAAAAATAAAAATTAGTTATATTTTTAGTTGTTTGTATTAAAACTAAGCACCATCTATTCTTGAATTTTGTTATTATAAATACTAAGACTACTAAAATATAGCTCTGTATTTTTTGAGCCCCGGTACGCTAGTTGATAGCGTGCTTGCTTATTAGTGCTGTGGTCGTGGGTTCGATTCCCACCAGAGGCACTGGTCAGTTTTCGCTACAACGCGCCGAAAGCCATAGTAGCTAGTGCTCGGTTAGGGTAGTAGTGTATAATTTGTAATTATATGATTATTAATTAATAAAATAAATAAATAAATCTCTGTATTTATAAGATAAATAAAATACAGAGTTTTATCTGTCTTTTATTTGTCTTTATTATTTCCATTGTTCATTTTGTATGTGCATCGGAATGATATATATCAAAGACGGAAGCGTAATCTAAAAAACTTCAAATAATAGAAAACTAATTACGAATTGAATTAAAAATGTTAGTTAATAAGCACTGATAATACAACATCAACTAAAAAAATACGATTGTTTAGATTATTTTATTAATTTTTTAAAACTTTATTAATTATTTTATAAACGCATTAACCACTTATTATAGTCCTTTAGTTGCTTTTATTTTTTTTTTTTTAATCTCTTGAATATTATTTATAGTTAATTTTTTATTAGTTTATAATAAAAAAAAACTAATTTGCATCCATGTTTCTAAATATTTTTCTAATACGACGTGTTTACCAAAGGTTTGCGTGAATATTTTGCAAAACATTCTCTTGTGTATATTGATGCCAGCTTTGACGATTTTCAATACTAAAAGTATCTTAAAAATAGTATGTTTTGCAAACTTTTTCATAAGTAGCTGAAATTTTTTCGATGTTTTGAAAATGTATCAGATTTATTATTAACGGAGCAAAAAAAAAAAAATGTTGTTGTAGCAAAAAATGTTTTGCGAATGTTTCACGAAACATTCATGTAGGTTTATGGTGTTTACTTGACTTGTCTATTTTATACTCACACAAAAGTATTAAATACACAAAAAGTGTAAGGCAAACATTGCATTACAACGCCATCTGCTAGTTTTGTTTATCAAAATAATATTTTTAGAATTAAGTATTTCATCATTTTTAACTAAAATCTCAATTTGCACTAAAAGTTTGTTTAGAACTTGCAAACTTGGATTACTAATGGATTTACTAGTTTTTCTACAAACTTTTTTCAATGGGTTTTCATATATAATTTTTTTTTAACTGTAATTTTCGAGCCCTTCTAAATCCAAAAAAAAAACTTCCAATCTTGGATTACAAACGGATTTGCTAAATTTTTAACTAACTTTTTGCTATGAGCGTTCATATATAATTTTTTTAAACTAGAATTTTCGCGCCCTTCTAAAATCCAAACCACGTGTTAAAGGTCACTAAGCTTTTAGTTGAGTAAAATCGACTGGCAAAAATGCTTATAATCGCTTAGCGTTAATCTTTTCCCCTAAAAAATCGATATATATTCGATTTTTGCGATTTTTATATGGAATTCAGTATTTTTGGAGAACACTGAAACTGTTTTCTAGCCATTCACAATACGATAGATTTTCAAAATGTATAGTGCACGTTTGTCAACTTTTTGAAGTTTTGATGGATTAAATAATTAATACATTAACTAATTTCATATATTCGGACGATACTTTAACATTGCACTGCAAATACCGCATTATTTTGAAATAATTTTGTTATAAAACATTTTGAAAATTTAATATCAATTGTTTGTATAAAATAAACAAATAAAAATTTAAAAATAATATACCTCGTTAAAAAAAAAAATAACTGAAGACAAACATTTATTACAAAGAAAAGTTTTCGCGAGAGACGCATAAATACCTCTGTATATTAGAATTTTTTCGCATAGTGTATATTACTTTTTCTTTAGCAAATATTTTTGTACAAAGGAAATTACCTTTTATTGTGTGTTCACAAATAAAATTATGTTTAGCGTAAATGTAATAAAATCGTTCCTTTTCCCCCCCAAAAAAAGAGAAAAAATTCAAACAGTTTTGCTCTTCTAAAGAAAGTTTGATAAAATTTTTCTTTGATGTTGTATGATATCGCATTTTTTGTTGTGCTATATTTACTCTGCAGACAGAATTATAAGAATGAAATACTTTAATTAAATTATTTTGTTATCATCCTTTGATAGCTTGCTTTGAAAATGTTATCCTTTTCTTTTGACAATGCAAATATAAGTATGTCGAGTTTCCAAATTGACCTTTGTCAGTTAAAATAAATACTTCTAAAAATATAACGAACATTTTTTTTCAAAACTTTTCCCTTTTTAAAAGATTGAAATATAAAAAAGCATTTGAAATATTCCTTATACGAAGCCATATAAATACAGTTTATTAACTACACTAATAGAAATAAATAGCAAACATATTTCTAAAACTACTAAAAAGTTGTGGTGTTATATTTAAATTTATTTTCATCGGGATAAACATAAATTGCATTTATAGTAATTAAATGTGCTAAAGTCCCAAAACTTATTTAACAAATTGTGAAAAGCAATCTGATGTAGGCGTGTCCCTATCCGGATTTCATTCCTGCCTAAGGAAATCTTCAGGGGACTTTGTTATTAGACTTTCTAGAGATATTTGTTATGTTAAATCACAAACTCAATGAGAATTTCTTGTCCTCGTCTAGGAGCGAGATTCAAAATTTAAAATATCAAAGAAAAAACAAAAACAACAACAAAAAATTGTCACAATTGGCTTTGTCATCTTTCAAATACTACTCTGTTTTTTTGACAGACCTTTCTATAAAAATTGTGATCCTTATTGCCTTTTTTCCGACGTTCCTTGGATAGATCTCCAAGTGGGACCAAATGATATTTAATGACATTTTCTTCATGATAAAGGATATTGTGATTAGTTGCAGACATTTCTCGTTTGGTATTTGGTTGTAAATATTTTTACAGTTTCCTTAGCACAATTTCCAAATTTTCTAGAGTCAATTTATTCATTGCACATTGTACATAACAAATTCGGTTGTGTCAACCGATTTTCGTCCAATGAAATTTATTCGGTTGCTGCAGCTTCGTAATTTCGGTTGTCTCAACCGAATTCAGTTGTCACAACCGAATTCGGTTGCTATAACCCCCAATTCGGTAGCACCAACTGAATTCAGCTGTTACAACCGAATTTTCGAGGTTGCAGCAAACGAATCAATTCGGTTGAATAAAATCGTTTGATTTTTATGAGAGTGTACGCAAATACTTCTAGGATTATTCAAAATTTCGAAATAAGGCTGAATCAACCCATGTTATTTCAGATGCTCTTTCTGTATCTTAAAAGAATCTTCTTACGGTATTGCCTGATCCTTGTTTTGGCTAATCTATATTCAATCCAAATTTGCAATATTCATATTCAATATGTTTCGTTTTTAACTTCTTAATCCCTTGTTGGTGCTGTTGCTTCTTGCTGTTTATGTAGGTCTGAAATCCAAGTCATAACTGTTTTTTAGTATATGTTCCATAATTCGTATTCTAGCATTTACCGGTAATAATCCAAATTCATATGCATCAGTATTATCTAATGATTTTGCCGGGACTTGGTTTAATTGGATTGATGTTGTTTGGCATATGCAGCAGCTGGATGCAGCCTTTGTGTTAGTCGAAGCCTGGCCTACTTTTCCATCTATCATTGTTGTCGTTAATTGGTTGAATACATCAATTTTCTGTCCATTTAGCTCTAATTGTAATGGCTGTTGATGAGTTTCTTTCAATTCAAAATTTATTGACCTGCATTACTTCGTGGAAGATGTAGTAGCCGAAGGCTCTAAATTTTCCAAAATCCTTTTCAATCGCAGTGGTAAAAATGATAACTTGAATATACCTGAGTCCGAAATATTTTCATATACGACTTGTTTGTATTGTTTTTTTCCGGGAGATCCATCACATCCTCATTTACAAAAAATAACTTACTTCGTGTTTCCATATTTCTTTAACTCATTTAATTTTATTGATTGTAGCAAGCGGTCAGCTGTGGGATCATGTAGAGATTATACCTCTGCCGAAATTAGTGTAATTGTGTTAGTGTCCTTTGACGGCAAACAGTAAATTTTAACAGCGGTTATCTGATGATATGCTGAATACTGAGTTCAGCCTTTTCATCAATCGAACACAATATTAGCTGAATATATTTCTGTTTTTAATTTCAAATCGAGAAATAATGCAAATGCGTCCTCATTTGTGAACTTTTTTGAATCGCCCAGAGTAGGTATACTTTTAGGGATCCGTTTTGTTCTTACTATACTAGCTTTAATATCTTTTTCAATGATATCCACTTTTGTCAATTGCTTCTGTGATCGCAATTGATGTAAGGAAAGTTTCTTTAATATTTGTACATCAAATTTCAGCGTTCACACCTTTAAGTTTCCGCCTATTAGATCCATCGCTGTAGTGTTCCAATGATTTTTGTGGTCTTCTAGCCCTCTTTTGGTTTGTAGTTTCTGAAGTGACAGGCCATCTAACCAGTTTGCACTACGTGTATAAAAAATTAGTTTACTGTAGTTAACTTCTTTTTAGCGTTTTTTTTAGTGATTTGGATTTCGGTGCTACACGAATTTCAGTTTAATGTTATTTGAATGTAACTAAGAACATCTTCCGGGTTTTTGTTACTAAATACTCTTCGGGCAATTCTTTATAACTGAAGTTCTAAATATTTTTTTGAAAAATATTTTTATTTCCGACTGTTATTGCTGAAATCTATTGTTTGACTTTGTTTTCAAATATCACTTTCTTAAAAGCATTTTCATACTAGCACAATATCATTCTACGTTTCTATGTAAAATAAAAAGTTAAGCAAATGTCTAATAAAAAAAACCCAATGTAGAAATTCCGCATTGCTAGGTATAATAAAAAGGTATTAAAAAGAGTTAATAAAAACCTAGTCTAGAACTGAATTACTGTTAAGTGTTTTTCTTTATTACCTTGAATGGAGTTGCCGCTAATTAACAGCTTATTATATAAATGACTTGTAGTACCTGAGTATTAAGTTATTAGAAAAAAAAATAAATTCAGGTATAAGAAAATCGATTTACAAACACCGTTGGCATTATTTTTTCAAATAATGTATTATTTAACAAATGATCGGAAAATCACAATTTTTTATTTAACAAATAATGGGTAAAATATCACGCAATACTTGCTAAAGCACAAAGTTAACACCATTGTATACTTATGGCTGTTCAAATTACCATAATTTGAAAATTTTTTTGAGTAATTTCACACGGGTCACCACTGGTGTAAAAGTATATATAGAGTAAAAGAGCATCCTTTCACCTTGCTCCGGGTAGTGCACATTTCTTGTTTTCTTTTGTTTCCTTGAAGTTCTATATGTCAAAAATATAGTAGTTTAATAAATATTTCACAACACCCCCACAATAAATGGTGGGGATGTGACGACAAAAAATGATTTAAAGACTCAAATCCTGGCAAAATAGCAAAAAAGAGCGCAGGCCATTATCGATGATAGACTGCGAGTAGTAACTACTTATTTTTGATAAAAAACAAAAAAAATCAGCTTTTTCTAAAATAAAAAAAAAAAGTTGTATTTAACAGCACCCCTACGGGGAATGAGACCGGTCCTGTGTGTGCCAATCCTGCATCGTGTCAGATACCGGTCCTCTGCTAAACCCTACCATATGAAACAACTGGCAACTTTAACATTGGCTTTCATAGGAGGGGGTCATTTGTCCTGCTTTAAACCACATAGTGGCATGCCACAGGACTAACCAAAGATGGGCATACCACAACACTGTCGTAAAAGGCATGTTGTATAAAATAAACTAAACTGCTTCCAATGGGTAAAATTCTGGCTAACTGGCTTTTTCTTGTTAATAAGCATTCTGGTTAAGTGGTATGTCCTCCCTTTACCAGTCACAGGATTGGTAATTTTAGGACAATTGACACTGCTTAACCCACTTCAGTATAAAATTATATCAGTCCCATGATAAGTCCTTCTTTAACCAGTCACTTTAAGGTCATTCTCCATAGGGCATGCTATGCCCGAAATTATCAATAGTTTGACCTAATTATTAGATCCAACAGGTGTTGAAATTGCTAATTTGTTTATATTTTTAAAAATTGTTTATTAATTTTTATACTTTTTTACCACTTAATTCATAAATATTTTGTTTTTGTGGCTTAATTTTTTTGTCTTTGCTTTTTTTTTATTAGTGTTTACAGATATCCAAAAATACAACTATTCTGTTGGCCAGCCAATATGCTGAAATACCATTAACTCATACGTTATAGCGTTCTATAATCGACCCCTCATTTAAAAAATTACAGGTTCGTTCCATAGGCATAGTACACTAAATTCTATATATATTTGACGATACCATATTTGCTGTTTCGGGGCAGCTAGCATGGAAGACTCATATAATATTTGCTAAAATTATTTTTTTTTTTTATTATTAAATATCTAATCAATGATTTCCTTTTGCAATTGCAATAATTATATTTTTTCCATATAAAAAATAAACCTAATACACTGTTTTTCTTAAATAAAATTTATCACTTTTATTATAAATTACATCATTGATGAAAAGCGTGCAAAAAATGTAAATTGTATTTATTTTATTTTTTGTCTGGTAATTTTCTTTTTAACATTATCCATTATTTAATTCTAATGGAAAAAGTTAAATTAAGCAGCACGAAATACCCCTAATGCGTGTCATAACAAACAATTGACAAAATGCTCAAGAAAAGATATAAAATTGAAATTTAACATGAACATAACAATTTCGTTTTTTTATAAACTTGTCTTTTTTGCTTTGGCCAATTAAGCAAAAGACCACATTTACAAAAGGCATAATATATAAAATAATAAGATTACACGAAACACAAAACAGAAAGCCAATTGAAGAAAGAGAAGACCGTAGTAGCAAAAACGTTGTTTATATAGCAACAAGATGAAGCGTATAACAAATATATAAAATAACCAAGTTGAGACTATGATAAATTGTAGCATATAATTTATAGTTATATATGTAATAAATATTCAAATACATTTTTTTTTTTTGCAACAAGCTTTGCATATGTAAATAAGTCCCTTTCTAAAGCTTCAATATATGTACATCTGTGACTTGAGCTACGGCATAATTTCATACTCGTTATACTATCACAAAGTTTAGTTTTAAAATTCGCAAATATTAAACTTACCATATACAACATATTAAATTGCATTTATAGTAATTAAATGTGCTAAAGTCCCAAAACTTATTTAACAAATTGTGAAAAGCAATCTGATGTAGGCGTGTCCCTATCCGGATTTCATTCCTGCCTAAATTGTTTGAAAATGTTTATATAAATACAAAAAATAAAAAAAAAAAATGATGACGAGGATGACTGAATATCATTATTTTTACTTGAGACGAATGTCATTACTTTTCCGACTACCAGTAATGAAAACAGCTTTCCACTGCATTACTTTAACACATATACTAAGGCCTTGCTAATAAATAGTTAATTTTCCCATTATTTTAATACGAAAAATAATGCGTTAAGCATTTTAAATACAAAGAATGATACAAACAATTTTGAAAATCAATTTTTAGACTCATTAGATTTTTAACTCTACTTACGTTTGATTTTTTGTAAGCTGGAAGGTAATGATATTTTGTGCCAGCAGGTCATTCATGTTTTTATCTATCAAGTATAACGTGTCAAGATAGCTCAGATGTTAGAGCGGTTGACTGACATCCTGAAGTCCCAGGTTCGAATTTCCTGAGTTCATTTTATTAAAAAAAATGTTCAATAAAATAAATATTTTTTTATTAAATGTAGTTATTTTTAAAAAAAATTTTTTAGACTCATTATTTTTGTCTAGCAGGCATATTGGTAACCACATATTTTTTGATTTTTCGTAAGGTATTTAGTAATGATAATGATAATTGTAGTGACAATTTTAAGTACTTGCCATTACGAAATACAAACTTAGATAACCACTTATTTTGTAATTATTTTCTATACCCAGTGCATTAGCATATAAGTGGTATCGAGATAGCTCGCCTGGTAGAGCGCATTTAATGAAAATCCATAGACCCAGGTTCGAAGGCCGTGTGGGTGCATTTAAAAAAAAAAAATCCAATATAAAAATATTTTTTTATTAAATTTATTTTGTTAGAAAATTTATTCTTAGACTCATTAGCAAAAATCTAATTAATCTATTTATTTTTTAATAATATATGCCCACATGGTATACGAACCTGTTGCTCCAGGTTGTCAGTCAATCGCTCTGCAATATGAGCTATCTCGACATGTTATACATGACAGATAAAAACGTAAATGACTTGTTTGCTTACAATGTCATTGCTTTGCAGCTTAGAAAAAATAAGTCGTTATATATGTACTGCCTAGAGTTGAAAAAATAATGAGTTAAAAAAAAACTTTCAAAATATTTTGATATCATTACTTTATATTTAAAATAATGAAATAAATAAGTACTTATGGATAACGCATTTTTTTTTATTTTGTATTGATAACTCGAAATTAACTACACTTAGAATACTATGTTGGTAAAGACCACATTTCAGTAAATTCAACTAATATTGTTATTTGTTTGTTGTTGATCACAAAATGAACCACAAATGCAGTAAGAATCAACCACATATGCAGTGAAAAATAAACAAACACTTAATTGTTTTTTCTTAAATATAAAAGAATACTGCAAAAATTAATGTAAATTCATAAAACAGTCATTTGGTGTGGTTTGTTTTTTGTTAAATGAACTACAAGGTTAGTAAAAAATTTAATTTTTTCTACAAATTACTGACATTTACATTAAACATAAGGACTGTATTACAACCCAAACAACTACATATTTTTAAAGCAGAAGTTCCCTGAGTGTAATTATTAGTATATACTTATTATTTGTATTAAAGTCATACAGAGAGTAAGCTGATGTCATTGCTGGTAGTGCGAAAACTAATGACATATCATTACCGTTTCTACACTGGGATATTTTTTCATTCACACTGACTTTTAAAATAAACAATTAAAAAAAAATTTATTTTTTTTAATAAAATCACTAAAAACGCGAATACCTTGAAATTCGTCAAACATTGTTTAAAGGTTTTTTCTACAATCTTAGAGGTAATAACATTTTGAATGAATCATAAATCATTACAAATTTAATGTAAAAAATAATCAAACGCCATTTTATGTCGCTGAAATTTGAAACATATGTTAATGTGGTCCATACATACCGCACCAGCCTTGAAGTGCACATATCGGACTACGTCTAGATTCTTCATACGATTTAAAACACCATTCTACATACACATTATTGTGTCACATTTAAAAAAAAAAAAAATAATGTAATCGATAGATATTAAGCATCAGAATATGGCAGAAATAAGTAAACAATTTCGCAGAGGAATGTTAATGAAAAATTTCATAATATTTATTCAAATTTGTATACGACTAATAAAAAAGATCCATTAAAAAAGTTTCTTTGAAGGCTTTTCATACATTTTAAAAATTTGTCATTCACGTTGTAAAGAAAACTTCATTAGTTCTGTTAAAAAAAAAATCATGAAAACTAGTTCAAGAAGTTTTCTTTGTCTACTAGTGTTTAAAGTTAGCGATGTCGATGTATATCCGTACAAAATAGTTAAAAAATTTTAAACAAAATTTGTAAGAAACTTGCGTAATGTGTAGGATTTTACAAAAGATATATCTTGAAGAAATCATCTTTTACGATAGAAAAAACATACATAGAAAACATTGATTTTTCAAGATCCTACTTTCTGAAAGTTTTAAAGGCAAATTTCGACTAGAATTTATTCGTAGAGCATACAAAAGTAAAAGTTAAAAATTTTCTGCTTTTAATCGCAATAGGGGACTAAATTAACTACGAAATATGTATTTATATTTTGTTACAAGAAGCTCCTCGCTACACAACTTTTGAAACCATTTTGAAAATAAGTTAAATTTTTTTTCATTATATCCTTATATCAAAATCTTCCACTTCGCTGTAAGAGAAACTTAAAATCACATCCAAAAAAGCTGTGATTTATGTGCATCTTATAAATATTATTAACCAAAGCTATTTATCGGGACACCATAATACCAAAGTTTTTAATTCATAGTAATTAAAATTATGACTTCTTTGTATAAATAGCTTCATTGCAAAAGTAACAATTTATCAATTAAAAAAGCGTAAAAATATATATCGGTTGAAAAAAAAAATACTAAATATTTTTTCCACAGAATTCTGTTTTAACAAAGTTTTCAATAAATTTTTAATTTTTTTTGTAAAACACCAGTTTAAAGTTTTTATTTTTCAAAATGACGAAATGTACGACTGGTTTATTATTTCCACTTGTTTATCATTCCTTGATCCAGGAATGCATGATCATATACGTCCATGCATATACAATGTATTATACAATATATTATCATGCATGTTATTATATATAAAAATATATCTTCGTATCCAAAATATGAGCATTAACAACACAACATGGTCATATATGAGCATATGTGAATCATTAACGAGCATATTTGATCATCCGAAGAAATATGGCCAGATATGTTGAACAATGCATGGTAGTACATGATCTTATGTTAAAGTGTATGAACATTTCTGTTCATACAGATTTTGAAGCATTTCCAAATAGATAATTTAGATTACTTTATTTTTTTTTATTACACATACGAACTAAATTGAATTATTTTCGTTACACTGACTTGTTCTACAATGTATAGGTGTAAACTATTGTATGTAAAACTTTACATGGGGATGTTGGCTATGATAGAATGAAAAACATGAGGGTGTATATTGTAAAGTATTTGTACAGCATGCAGCAGAAAAAAGTTACAATAATATTATTTTATTTTATATTCTATATGTTCATTAGACTGGCCCATGTGTGTGTGGAATAAAAGTTTATTCCAATTATTTCTACAATTATTTCTACATTATTTCTACACTCTGTGTCATTAAAGAACAACCATTAAAACTGCTACGGCTTTATTGTAAGCATAAATACAATGAAAACCCAAGCGCTCTTGATTAAAATACATTTTTTACTAAATGTTTAGACTTTCGTTTTTTCTTTAACATGAAATTCAAAAAAATTAAACTATGGAAAATTAATTAAAAATTCAAAAAATGCATTTTTTATGATATCAAAAACTAACGAACAATTATTTTAAACAAAATACAGAGAGGGAAATTTAAGCTTTCAAATAATTGTGGGGTGTTGTGGTGTAATGGCTAGCGCGTTGGGCTGTTACACAGTTGGTCCCGGGTTCGATTCCCGTTGACGGCAACATCAATTTAGAAAAATAATATGTATGAGTTTTCTATCACTTATTTTTATCGCAGCGCCCACCTTCGGCGTTCCCATAGCACTTAACTTCACCGAAGTAAAATAATGAATCAGGGCTATGAAACAAGAAGCTTCAATAAATTCGCCAACTCTACATCAGGTGGTGAGCAACAGCAGTTCTAAGACTTATCATCTCGCGCAATTACAGTGTTGCCATGTTTGAAGCTCTTCATCTTTCATCACCTTTCATCTCTCCACTATCCCCTTTCCAAAGAAAGCAACACATTAATTAATATGAAGAATTTCCTGAGTGTTGTTTCTCTTTAAAAAAAAAAACAAAAAAAAACAAAAAAATCGACACTGTTGGGCATTTAAAGGTTAGACGTTACTTATATTTATTAGTTTATATATTTCTGACTGTGTATTATTGTTTTGCAGTATATTTATATAATTTGGTCATTTACTATTCCCACTCTCTTATATGATCTTATCTAGCTATAAATTTAAATTGATCCATTCTTCTCTATAATTAAGGCAGAATTAAAAGGAATAATACATTAAAATAAAGTTAATTCAAGTGTACTAATTGCAGATATGGACCATTCCTTTTTTTACTCCCTTACCCGGCAAATATGGTATATTGGCAATATTCCCGGGATGTATTTAAAACCTTTTTTAATGGATTTTAATCATATATAAAAGTATGTCGGGAAATATGCAACATTATTTTGGAACACCGGAGGGTTCTCGAAAATGGTATTTTTTGACCGTACAACATTCATACTTTTTAAACAAATTTTACATATTTACACGTACTTCAATAAATAAAACGAGGCTTCAAACTTGGATATCATCAATTCAGTAAATCCGGAAATATATGGAAAATATGCCTAAGTTTTGAACCATTTTTTTTTGAAGTACACTATTCCTATATTTCGAAAACCTGGTCTAATTTCAGTATTTTGACTTTAGATTCGAGTCTGTGCAAAAACCTTTCTGTATCTATAAAATATTTGAATTTCTGTTAAATTTCAGCCTAACACTGAAATATCATTAATTTATAGCGACCTCTACATTAGGTTGTCCCAAAAAAAATAAAAATTTGGATTTTCTCGGAAGATCTTTCCTAATTTGGATACTCATAAGGTAAAGTATTTTTGAGAATTTTATCAGATTTTTCGGAAGTGGTTTAGAGGTCGCGCAAACCGATTTTGTGCCAAAAATCGAGCTTTTTGGGCTTTTATTGAATTATTCTTGAAAATTGCTAAAAAATCGGTAATTTTTCGGCTTCTGAGTAAATATTCTTAAAGAAAATTTTCCGATCTTTAATTTTATGTGCATAAGTAATAAGTTTCGTCAGGGATTTTGCACATTTTGATACATTATATAACAGTTTTTGTAAATTTTCAACAAATATGAAAAAGAATGCTTTATAACTTTTAAAATTTGTATGAAGACTAAAAAAAATAATGATGCAGTTTAAAAGATTATGAAGTTTTAAATAAATTAGCAGAAAAAACAATATAATTTTCTCTTACCGTTCTCGAGTTATACCCTTTTAAAGCTTTGCACCCATTGTATAAAATTTTTAGTACTCTAAGATTTGGGCATCCGATTTGTTGTAAACTTTAGATTATGAGATTTGAAAATTTATTTATTGTATGTCAAAGCTTAGTTTTAAGTGTTGTCAAGTTGTGGACAGCAAAAAAGTAGCAAAAAAGCCGTTATCACTAGGTGGCACTGATAAGGCTCGAACTAAAATTCATGATTTATTGGATTTGGGGGAACTACAACCCTATTTTTGGCAGATAGTCTATAGGTTTAGAGATAATAAGTCACAATACAATTAAAATTTTTGTAAACTGATAAGTGGAAGACGCTTGCTTGAGATTGAGATAAATTTTATGGCTTGAGATAAAAGCTTTTATGCTAGAGCCCTCTTCCGGTAATTAGCAATCTCTATATATATAAAATCTCTGGAAAAGCTTAAGCTACTTCTAAAAACCACAATACGGCTGGTTTGCATCCGCTGTTAAATCAGCTGATAAGCTTTTGTGATCAGCTGGCAGATGGTGGCAGAGGTTGATAGACCTGAGCCCCATCCAACAATAAAATCTCCTGGAGCCATTAACCGAGCTCGCTGGATGATGAAAATTATATACTCTCTAAAAATATGTATTTTTCGAAACCAGCTACAACCTTTCATTCAAAATTCAAAAATTGATGCCTTGCGGGAGCTTAAATCATTTATTTTAAGAGTATATATTAAAAATTGATACCTATGCCAGTGTCCCCGATACGCTCCTCTCAATGACCTTAGACTTTTGAAACAATTGTATGATTACAAACGCTTTAATGAAAAAGTTGCACTCGAGACTCTGAAAACTGGACTCCGAAAAGTGGTAAGTAACTATTATTTTATTTGTAAAAACATTTTCTAAATCAAATTATTTAAAGTTTAAACCAATGCAAACCTAGTTCACACCTTATAGTATTATACATTTCATACAATGTGTACAAAGCTTTAAAAGGGTATAACTCGAGAACGGTGAGAGAAAATTTATTTTTTTTCTGCTAATTAATTTAAAACTTAATAATCTATTAAACTGCATAATTAGTTTTTTTAGTCTTTATACAAATTTGAAAAGTTATAAAGCATTCTTTTCCATATTTGTTGAAAATTTACGAAAAACCGTTATTAAATTGTCAAAATGTGCAAAATCATTGCCGAAACTAATTAATTATGCACATAAAATTAAAGATCGGAAAATTTTCTTTAAGAATATTGACTCAGAAGCTGAAGAAATATCGATTTTTTTACCCATTTTCAAGCAAAATTCAAAAAAAGCCCAAAAAGCTCGATTTTTGGTAAAAAATCGATTTGCGCGACCTCTAAACCACCTCCGAAAAATCTGAAAAAATTCTAAAACATTCTTAGCCTTATGAGTATTCAAATAAAGAATGATCCCCAAAATTTTTTTTTGAATGGGACACCCTACTCTACATATTGACCGTTTTTGCTGAAATTTGGACATAGCATTACTGAGCACTATTGAAACAGGGGACAGCTTTGTGGAGCTCTAAAATTGAACAGTCATATTATTTTTTTATTTTGGGCTAACCTAATGTTCATGTATGTTTTACTAACACAGCCATACATACACACACGCAATATGTATTTTTGAGCTAAAACATTTATCTTACTTTTATGTTGTATGTTTTCGTGTATTTTTTCTCTTACATTTTAACAATTTTTTCTATTTCTTCTATTTTTAATGCACTCTTTTTGCATGCCAATGAATGAACATGATGATAAGGATAATGACATAAGCTCTTTGCTGGTTGTTTCTTTTTTTTTTCTCCTTCTGATTATAATCAATTTGTTTTTTTACTAATGAATTTAATTTACTAAAGAATTAGAAAAATAAAAACGCACATACTGACATAAATACGACAAATAAAATGTAAGAGAAAACAATCTATCTTTGTGGCCTTTAACGATTAATCATTACGAAAAATTGAGATTATATATAAAATAATTTTTTTTTGTAGTTTGTCTACTTATAAATCAAAAGTTAATTTTTGTAATATAAAACAAAAATATTTACATTTTGTTTATTAGCTTTAGACTCTTTGCTACAAAGAGGTTATTGCAGTTTAATTGGAACTAAGACTTAAAAGTTAATACAGCAAAATCAGTTTATTATGACTCAGATCACTACCTAATAAATGAAGAAATTCTGATTGATATAAGTTACACAGTGTGTTGGAGAAGATATACTTTTAGAATGACCTAGTGTAGCTTGAAGACCTGTTAGATTAAATCAACTTTTAGAATTTTGAATACACCTTCAAAATCTGAAATTATCAATAACACCGTTATCCGTTAAAATTTTTTAACTAAAATATTTATATTTTTTTTAATCTCTGAAAATGGGAAAAGATTTAGGTACTCCACCAGTCCAGAAACATACACTAGGTCATTTGAAAATAATAAAAATTTTATAACCCCCGTTATTATTAATGAAAAATTGTAGACGCCTCTTTAAATTTTCTTCAATTTCAGAGAAAAACAAATAATTTTATGATATTTTTATATCTCATAACACACATTTTTTTTTGTTACTCTTAACTCATTTTATACCACTCATCGATCTCGTAATGATGTCTCAATAAGTTTTTTTTAAGTTTTTGTATACTTATTGCGCCCTCTAGCGGCGCACAGTGGAGTGAATAAAAAAAGGGGTAATAAATATAGAACTTCTTAACTAGTGGACCGATTAAGACTAAATGTATATGTAATCGTTAAGGAGGAGTATAGCTTTCAGAAAATTTATTTTGAAGTCACCCTGTGTTAACACAGGGTGAGCACTAAGGTGCCAAATTAGACCACCTCGAGTATAAAAAACTTTTTAAAATGGTGTAACTTCTACAATTATGCACAATTTTGATGACTTTAGACTTTTTGAATCCGCTTGATGAGATTAATAAAAAACGTGCTTACGGTAATATGTTACCTATTAAAGTTTAAAAGTTGTGTCATGTTGAACATTAAAATTTAAATTTTTTGACTTGTTTTTTTTTTAGATTTTAAGTTAATAACTCCTTTATAATAAGTGGTAAGACATTAAAAAAAAATTTTTTTATTGCCACTTTTATCATAAATGCTGTGCTTAAAGTTTCATTTAATTATCTGTAACCGTTGAGTAAAGAAAAATCTGCAAAGTCAATTTTTTGAAATAGGTCAAAAAAAATTGTAAAATTTTTTAGAAAAAGTTGCTTCACTCATACGTTTTTTTTATAATCTAGTATAAATTTTTTTAAATTTTCGAAAAGAACAGGCTTTGAGAATAGTTTTAAATGAAAGTATTAATAGTTTTGGACATGCACCCTACACCCAGCATTGATCGAAAATAACCAATATTCAAGCAAAATTTCAAGTTTACACACTTGGGCAAAAAATGGCACTCCCATTTCTTAACTTTTTAAAACGTAATATTATAGACTAATAAAATGTTAATTATTCCTTATCAAGTTTGCCGCCGGGAAATGAAAAGTGGGGTCCTGGGAGGAGTTTTTGTAAAAAAACTCAAATTTTTAAATTCGATTTTTTGCTTTAAAAAAATATCATATTTAGATCCAATTTTTTTACTTTCATTTATTTTTTATTAATTAACGACAATATAATCTTTAATTCATATTAAAATTGTTTACATAGCATAAACACCTATTTATATATTATTTATCAAAGTTTAGTTGTTATAATACAAAAAACACTATTATATATATTTTTTTGTTTTTTTACTTATTTGTTCTAGAATTTTTTTTTAAATTTACAATAAATTATTTGTTTTTTAAAGCAGAGGTTTTTACCTTTTCAACGATGTATAACATGTCTGGTGAATACGTTTACAGACGACTGAAAACTTTTTTAAAATGTTACAGCTCGACAAAAAGTTTTATTTATATGAAAATTCCTTTGTATGAAATCATGGTAAATCATGAGTAATTAACAGGGCAGCGACTTTCATGCACTAAAAAATCGAAAGTATGCGCTTAAAATATGCAGTAAAAAGCTCAAAATATGCGCTTAAAACATGCACTTAAATCGAAATATGCACCAAAAACCCAAAAATATGCACTTAAAATCCTAAAATATGCACTAAAAATCCAAAAAAATATGCACTTAAAGTTTTTGACCGTCCTATAGCTTTTGTCTCACAAAAACTCAATAGGACTCAATATTTATTACCACTTTTTATTTGATTCACTCCACTGTGCAGCGACAGTTCAAATTCAAATTTTAAAGTTTTGTATGCACTTAACGGGTTAAGATTTTTTCATAATTATAATTTGTTTTTATTGGTAAAGTAAATATCTATCAAACTGTAATGCACACTGTGACCTATCGGATTTTAAACGATTTTAGAGACTTTTTTGAAATTATTGGTGTTTTTAGTCATTTTTTTGAAAACTGTTATATGGCAACACTTTCGAATCAATTTTTAAAATTTTTTGTTTGTTGTAAGAAAATAAATATATTTTTACATTAGAAAAAAAAATGGAGTAATTTTCTTTATTTGAAAGTAGTTACATGTAAGGAAAGTTCCTAATCCTTAACATTTAATTTATAAAATAAAAAAGTTGGTACACCAAATTTTTCTAATTCGAAAATTTGTTTCAGACAATCAATCATTACATATTGTTAATCATTACATTTTGTATTTGTTTACATATTCAATTACAAATAACATGTAATTGTAAATGAAAAAAAACTCTATATAATTGTAATTAAGCTAAAGTAAAGTTTCAATTTCAAAAAATTTAAAAATATCAATTACTAATTACATTTAATTGTAAAAATGAATTTATTTTTAGAAGTAATAATAACAAAAATGTAATCATAATATTAAAAACACATTATTTTCAAAAATATATTCAATTACAATTATTATATTATTATCAATTACATATAATAACAGCTTTCTATAATAGTGGTATAATAAAAAAAAAAAAATAATAGCAATTGCCTTATTCTGTTACTTACACCTAATATGAAAATGAAAAAAAAGAAACGATTGACAGTACTTTTAATATTTTTGTATACAAACAGACAACTTATCGAGAAAAAAATTGAAAAGAGTTAACCCTTAACATGAACAATGTAAAATTTTCGTAACATGTATAGGAAAAAAAGGCCTAACAATAACAATAATCACAATGAAACCAATATTAATAATATTAATTGTAATACTAACAGCGATTTTCTACTTAACAACTTTTAACGCACTTTGATATTCTGACTTTGATGTTCTGACAACATATCTGTTATGTTTTTGTAAATTTGAATTTCACTTAAAAATAACAATGTTCGTGGTACACTCAAAAAAAAAAGTTTGTAAAGTTAGCAAAAAATTTTGCTGAGTCAGCAAAATTTTAGTCAGGAGGATGCTTTCAAAAAAGTTGCTAATGTCAGCAAAATCTTTTGCTGAAAATCAGCGAGCTGATTTTTAGCAACAAAATTTGTAGATTCAGCAAAAGTTTTGTTAACACTTAGTAGATTAGAAATACAAAAGCCTTGCTAAAAATTAATAAATTTTTTGCTGAATTTTACTAGACTGAAAAAAACGCAAAAAATTTGTAGAAAAATTGTAATTTAGTTAATTTATTTGCTGAAAATCATAAAACATATTTTAGTGATTCTTTTAAAAATAATTAACTATAATAACGAAATATAAAAAATTTCATTTTCCACATTGACGACATGAATTTATTTAATATCTGAAAATATATAGAAATAAATATATATAACATAACAAAAATTGTCTTTCAATTACTTACATCAATGGTTGTCTAAATGATGCTATCGTTTAAATGATGCTATCGCAACTGCCGAAGATAACTATAGAAACGAAATGAAAAAATAAACAAAAACAAACGAAACGAAAAAAACAACCCTTTTTGCAATAAGAAAAAGGGACCATAAAAAAATCTACCTATGATGTGTGTCTTTGTCTTTCAATTTACTCTGTCTGTGTGTCTTTGTCTTTCAATTTACTCTGTCTACATTTCATTTTCCTCTTCTCTACTACATCTTGACATGCCGCGACATCTACTTCATTCTGCGTATATCTTTCAATCTGGTTGTCGTCCACACTATTAATGTGCTTATCAGCACAATTTTTTTTTAGCAAAATTAATTAGTAAAACATTAGTATATTAGTAAAGCATTAGTATAAAACAGTTAAGTGCTGAATAAGTATAACAAAAATTTTAGCTGCAAACACGATTTTAGCAAAAAATTTTGCTAAAAAATAGTATACCTGATTTACAAGACTTTTTACTAACTTTTCTACTAACTTATTTTTTTGAGTGTAACAAGCTCAAGCCCAAGAGTGCGAACACTGCCCAAAAACACATTTTGGCTGTGCGAAATTTTTGGGACAGAACTTGTTCCTACTATGACAGAAAAATTAGTAAAATTTTTTGCTTAAACTACTAAAAATTTATTAACCCATTAATGCCCAGAGGTTTTTTTTTTTAATTTTGAGTCAACCTTTTTGAACACTCTCACTTTTTTCAGAGCATGCTATTTAAATTGTAACCACTCTGCTGGCAACTTAAGTTGACAATAGTCATTAATGGGTTAATAATGAAATCGCAAAAAATTGATAAATAGAAAATTTTTTTTTTGCTAAATATTTGTAAGATAAGAATATCAAAAATAAATCTTTTGAATCTACTTATATAAAGTTATATTTGAGCTAAATGTTAGTTAATTGAGAGTACCAAATTTATCTGGTAAAATCAACAAAAACATTTGCTAAATATTTAGTTAACAAAAAATTCAAAATAATGTGACAATTTAAATTTTTTTTTAGGATTCCTTATTGCGAATAAATCAGCAATCTACAGTTTTTTATAAAAATTTCTGTAGATTTTAGAAAAATATATATTTATACTAAATGTAAGCTAAATATAGCAGAACTTTTCTGGATATTTTTAGTCTACAAATATTTCGTAAAAGTTTTTGCAAAATTTTGCTCGAATATAACAAAAATTTTATAAAGTTAATAGTTGTATAGTTGCTATTTTTATTTTATTAATGTGTGCCCCGGTAGGCTAGTTGGTAGCGTGCTGGCTTATCAGTGCGGGGGTGATGGGTTCGATTCCCACCAGAGGCACTGGTCTGTTTTCGCTACAACGCGCTGAAGGCCATAGTAGCTAGTGCTCGGTTAGGGTAATAGTACATAATTTGTAGCTATATGATTATTAAATAACAAAATAAAAAAAAACAAATTTTATTAATATTCAGCAAAAAAAAAATTGTTTTTAATTGTAGTTGTTGTTTTATTCAACGTCATTTTGAACAAATTTTTCGTAGCTTTTTCTGCTATTGTTACAGCTTAATTTCCATGAGGCTACGAACTGTGTTACTTCAAATGCAATTCGAATTAAAAAAAAACTGAAAATATTTCGAAAATTGCCGTTTTGAGAACAAAAAAATTAAAAAATGTGTTGGTACACAAAAAAAAAAATCAAGAAAGTCAGCAACATTTCTGCTGGGAGGATCCTTGACGAAAAATTTCTAATATCACCAAAAAAATTGGTAAATTTAGCAAAGTAATAAAAGTGAAAAATTCATTTCTCTTAAATATGAGTTGTTACTAACCAATACAATGGGTTTGGGTGTATATAATCCTTTTTTTCGATGTCTAACTAAATTTACCTCTTCTCTAAACACATCAATAACACTGTGAAACAAGTTTCGTTTCATGGCAGACATCCCGGACAATTCCAACGGAAAGTGAAAGTAGGACATTAGTAGACTAAAAGCCCCAAAGGGTTTTGAAATCTTTGCGCTTGTTTTGTTTTATAGGCTTTTGAAGTTGACTCTATTTAAGCATATTTTTGCTCTTTTTTTAATATGGATGAAAATAAAATGTTGAAATGGGTAAAAATAAAATGCAATAACGACGAAAGCGAGGACTGTTTGGTAGCTTCTTTAGAAGTGTGGTGTTCAAATCGGTATAGCGCTTCAAAAGTTATGAGTGAAGATGAAAGGCTGCCTCAAAATTTTTCCTACAAATCTGCGAATTTTACTAAATTACGTGACTTGTCCATTTTGTAACCAGACATATAGAGGTGAACAGTGTTGAATATTCACCTCAAGTATTTTTTTTTAACAAATTTTTTTTTTCACCTCAAACTTTTTCCACCTCGAAATTTTTTTTCACCTCAATTTTTGTTTACTATGAGAAATGTTAGACATTTTGTAACCAGAGACATAGATGTGAATAGTTGTTAATTATAATTACATGTAACTATTTATTGCATTTCTTCCAACTACAATTACATGTAATTGTAATTGAATTTTTTATATGACAATTACAAGTAATTGCAAATTTCTTTAGTCTTTCAGAAAGAAATTACTAATTACATGTAATTGAAATGTAATTGAAAATTTGTTTTCCCACGTCCCTAACCAAATCAGCATATCGCTCATTTACTTCAAGAACGTCACAACTCAAAAAACATGATTTTTGGCTTAATGACGCAGAATTATTCGTTATATCACTTATCATATTGTGTAACAAATTGGTATTGATATCTTCTATACTCACCTCTTGAGCGAAATTATGTCGTTATTTTTTTCTTCAAGGTGGGAGTAAATTGAAAACTTTAAACTGGTTTTCTACAAAATCAAAATTTTTGAGTTATGACGTTATTGAAGTAAATGAGCGACGTACTGTTTATAACACCGGTCTTCCTTATAGTTATAAATAAAAAAATTTTCAAAAAAGAGCTATAAAAAATGTAAAAATTTTTTTTTTTATTAATTATATAGCAACACTAAACTCAAAAAAAAAAGTTTGTAAAGTCAGCAAAATTTTAGTCAGGAGGGTGCTGGCAAAAAAATTGCTAATGTCAGCAAAATCTTTTGCTGAAAATCAGCGAGATGATTTCTAGCAACAAAATTAGTAGATTCAGCAAAAGTTTTGCTAACACTTAATAGATTAGAAATAAAAAAGCCTTGGTAAAAATAAATTAATTTTTTGCTGAATTTTAGTAGACTAAAAAAACGAAAAAAAATTGTAAAAAAATTGTAATTTAGTTAATATATTTGCTGAAAATCATAAAACATATTTTTGTGATTCTTTTAAAAATAATTTACAATAATTACGAAATATAAAAATTTTAATTTTCCCACATTGACGACATGAATTAATTTAATATCTGAAAATATATAGAAATAAATAAATATCACATAACAAAAATTTTCTTTCAACTACTTACATCAATCGTTGTCTAAATGATGCTTTCTTTTAAAAAACGTAACTGCCGAAGATAATTATAGAAACGAAACGAAAAAATAAACAAAAACAAACGAAACGAAAAAACAACCCTTTTTTTTGCAATAATAAAAAGCAACCATACAAATCTACCTAAGATGTGTGTCTTTGTCTTTCGCTTTACTCTGTCTACATGTCTGTATATGTTTGTTTGCAATTTGACCACACTAGATTATTAAACTATTAACATTTATTATAGAAATGCATATTAATATATATTAAATATTTTCTTTTGTCTTTTATTTTATTTTATTAATAGACAATTATTTTCACAAGCCGGTGACAACGCAAAATTTAAGTTATTTTAATCCCGAATTTTGTTTTATGTATGAAAAAGAGATACAAAAGTCTTCCATGGTTGATTTTTTTTATATGTCTTATTAGATTTGTACTTTTTAGTATCATTTTCCTCTTCTCTACTACATCTTGACATGCCGCGACATCTGCTTCATTGTGCGTATATCTTTCAATCTGGTTGTAGTCCACACTATTAATGTGCTTATCAGCACAATTTTTTTTAGCAAAATTAATTAGTAAAACATTAGTATATTAGTAAAGCATTAGTATAAAACAGTTAAGTGCTGAATGAGTATAACAAAAATTTTAGCTGAAAACACGATTTTAGCAAAAAATTTTGCTAAAAAATAGTATACCTGATTTACAAGACGTTTTACTAACTTTTGTACTAACTTATTTTTTTGAGTGTAGTACAATATTTTTTACATATTTTATTAACGTCCATAATAAGTGACACATTCCTTTTACTGCGGTATTATATCTCTCTCCTTTCTAAAATTATCAGCCCTTAAAAAAAGTAGGTGTTGCTTTAAAGCAACAACAGTGACAAATGGGTTAAAATAACCTTTATTGAAAGTAATATTTTAATTAAAAATGTAACAAAAAAAAAAATATTTATACAAATATTTTTGTCATTATTGTAATATCATTGTTGAAAGTTATAAAAATAATATGGAATGAACCACACACATTGTCAAATTTTTGTGTATGTATGCAACACAGGCATTTACAAATTCATGCACTTTATGCCATGCAATAAAAATGAAATGAAACTTAAATGTAAAAGAGTGATAATACTGCAGTAACACAAATAGACAAATATAAATGTGTGTTTGCAACTGTATACCATCGCTGCAATAAATGATCGTCCAAAATTAATTTAAAATAAAAAAAAAAAAATGGAAAGCTGATGTACACAAGTGTTCTCAAGGACTGTGGAAGTGAGATTGAGAAAAACACACATATTCACAATCAACTGCTTTTGTATACGAAACTCAAGTTTTTTTCTTTTAAAGTTATCTTTAAGAAGGTTGTGTGCGCAACATATAAGGTGGCGCAAAAGTAATCCTCCTATCAGAAAATGCTATACATAATAAATACATAATAAAAAAAAAAAACATCGGAAGGTTCTTTTTGCGCCACCTTATATATAACCGATCGTTTGATTATTTCGCATACCAATGCAATCTGAACAAAAAGTGAGTGGTAGAGATCTTTAGTAACATCTTTAGTAGCCGAATTACTAGCAGCAGATCATTAAATTTGGTTTTACCAAATTTTTTTTGTACCCTACACTCTAATTCATTTCTGTTGAAATTTACCCAACTTATAGTAGGTAACTGTACTCCTACTATAAGTTGGGTAAATACACTCTTTGTGCGTAAATCAAAAAGAAAAAAAAAAATACACACATTACGTGTAAGGAAGTGCACACAAAATGTGTAATATTACATTTCAAATGCGTGAAAGCTAATTGAAATTTTAAAATTTATATGAATACTTGCCAAATTCTTGCGTAAAAAAACATATTTGTCCATATATGCCCACAAAACGTCTGAAAATACATTTTTAAATATGTAAAAATCCACAAAAATTCGTAATTATACCACCGATATGTTAAAAATAATGCTTTTCTTTTATTTGAAAAAAATAAACCTATATGTGTTTTGTTTATAATTATTTCTTATATAAAAAAGGATTTAGAAATTTTAATACCTAAATGTAAATCATAAAGAAAAAAATCAAGATTTTAAGAAATATTTCCTGAAGAAATAACCTTAGTCTCTGCAGTATTTGGCACATAGCAACGAATCTAGGGAAGCCTCCGATTTTTATCACTTTTCCCTATATCAAACCCTAAAATACTGAGGACTTTTTTTACTTGGAAAACGCAATACATTCAAATATATATTTTCATACAAAAATAATCTGATTCTAAGAAAGTTTTTTCAAATGAAGGCGTCAGGCTCGTAAAGCTGTTTTTTTAACGAGGCAGCCAATTGCACATATTGCTACCCATTAGCATATTATTTACTATTATACAGAACTTAATGTTTGTTGATATATTACAACCAATATAGGAACTTCATGATGTATTTGTATCATAGACAGGAAGTCCATTATTATGTCGCCGTTATTACCACTCCTTCCATTAGCCTAAGGGACAGATAAAAGGAATATTGTCACTAATACAAATAAAAAAATGTCTGTTAAAAAAACATTTTTATGGTGAAAACAAATTTTTGCGAAGAAACAAAATTTGAGAAAAATTTATATTTTTGTTCACCTCATAGCGTCTGGAGGAAAAATATGACGTTATATTTTATACACCTATTGTACTAAAATACATAACGAGACCAACAGTTTTTGATCAAAAAACGTGACTCGGAAGACAAAAATACGGGAATTTGGTGCAAAAAAATGGAAATTTAAATGTTTCTTCATAAAAATACGAATTACATCAAATTTTCTTTTTTTTAGTTAAAATCTCTTGAAAAGCTGGTGTTATTAAAAAAACCGCAATTGTAGTAATATTATGCTTATAAAAATGATATCGTCAGGGTTGCCATTTATCAATTTAAAAAATAGTCAAAAATCACGATTTTTGCATATATTTTTGAATAAGCATTTGTCCACAAAATTATGCAAAATTTACATTTTCTAAATATATTCAACCGTCTAGGATTTACATGCTGTCATAGTTTCAACTCTTGTTGCTAATGTTTCCACTAGGGACGATTTAAGGCAAACAAAATTACCAAAAATTCCTTAATGTAGATTATGTGTAAAGTTTGGTTCAAAGATGTCCTTTGGATCTATGACGTGGCATTTATGAGTTAAGTGTAATTTAAATTATGAAAGTGAGTGTACAAATTTATAGATTTATACTTTTATATATTTTGCACAACTACCGTTTGTAACAGTTTCTGTGAATTGTGTCATTGTTACATCGAGTTTTTTTTATTCTGTTATAGAAAATGATGATGAAAATATCATCATCATCATAACTATGATGACCAGGGACCGGATGTTCATACAAATGCATATTTTTTTTTTCGTTGAGTTTGAGAACGGGATAAATATAATATCCAGCAAAACCACATATTACCAAATAATGAATAAAGTAATGGATCACCAATGAGCATTAAAATACATCTTCACTGATGAATTTTACAGGCGATAAGCCTAAAGGTAATAGGTGGACTCATTAGCTAGTAAAGGGTAAAGTAAACGGTTACTTATGTGACTACCGGGTTCGGAAAAGTAATGTGTCTATAAATAGATTTGCATACAAAAAATTTATTAAAAAAAAAACAAAACAGTATTGCAAATATTTTTTTTTAATTATATAAATAACGTGTTTGCACTGAGATTCGAACCTGGCGTCTCTGATATATAGGCGAGAACTCTACCAACTGAGCTATCGTCAAATATAATTATAACTCATTAATTTTTGTTGGAAAATAATGATACAGATAAGGAGTACACATAGCAAGGTAATACATTACTTTATCGCACCCACTACCAAAGTTTTCTTGGGTATCTTTGCGAATCAAAGAATTTTCTTTAAAATGGTATCGATTCATAAAAGCCTATTTTTGCATATTTTGCTATAAAAGAATATTTTTGCTTTAAAGGCATATTTTATTGCATATTTTCTCTTGTTTTGCTTTAAATGCATATACTTTTTGCATTTTTCATAGTTTCCCGTAAAAAATATATATCTTCCATTCCATGAGAGACCGTTCCAAAACGATAATTTTTTGGTCTCCATCCCTATGATTATGTTAAAACTTGGCATGCATATATTCTAAGATGTCTACTACGCACTGCCCTATCTACTTCCTTAAATTTGTATAAACTGGCGTTTTATTTCTCTTTTCAATTTAAAAAAAAAGTTTTAAAAATCCTAATATTAGTGAGATTTGAAGAGCCATATATCGCAAAGTAGATGGACTATTTAAAAGACTTAAAAAACATATGAAAGTTGAAATTGTCGAATTTACGATTTGTTATTAAAAACAAGTACTTTTTTGCGTAAATGCATTCATTAGGCAAAAGCAATTTTTTATTACATTTTGCACCTTTTCCCCCTCCTCGATTTTTAAACCGTTTTCATTTTTGAAAAAGCTGAAAGTGCATTAAAAATTGCACTTGCATTATTAATGCATTTTTGAAACATTTGTTGTTTATTAATTACAAGTCGTGAAGTAAACAATTAAAGCTGTCATATATGTTTTCAAACTTTGAAATAATCCATCTACTTTAGGAAAGTTAACTACTTTCAAAACAGCACTAAAAACCCGAGTTTAGAAAAATTGCAGAAACTGAAGACGGTAGTGACTAATAGACATCCCAGAAAATACGGTCAGATTTCGGCCGATCTATCATGGATGGACGATATAAATATTTTTTATATTTAAATTTTCTATGCAAATTGGGATTAAGAGAAATAGATTTAAGTGAATATTTAAATTCATATTTTTCAATATAAATTATTTAAATTTTTTGTAAGTTGTGCAAGACGTATGCAGAGAATTTATGTAACAAATAAAATCATCTTTAATTCAAATTTGCTTAAAAACATTAAACATAATAAAATTAATGTACCTTTGTTTTCGTTGTTTTTGTTACTTTTCTTCGAAACTATCAAAATCCCAGTTCAAATTTCAGAAAATAGATTTTATATAAACTTAGAACATCAAGACACGTTGAAGTGTGAGAACAAATTGATTAATTTTTACGTTTGAAAATATTTAAAAAAAATATTTATATTAAGATTTTAAGAAAACAATGAGACTAATTTTTTTTGTTTTCAATAATATTAAAAAAAAATAAGCTCATATTTTTTACACTTTTAGTTAATTTTTAAAGATTTTTCATGCCTACAGCATACTTTTTCTTTGCATGAACTTCCCGTCCCTGATGTTGACTATGTAGCTATAGTCGTCGTTAAAAACGTCGCAAAAAAGCTTTATTGTAATATTTGAATTCAAAAAAATAAAGGAAAACTGGGGACAAAATACTTTAAATATGGTTTCTATAGTATTGAAAATATTGTGTAAATGATGATGACAATGTCCTCCTCTTCAGTTAGGTAAAGCTTATGTTCAACTTCCGCCTATGAGTGGCATTTGTTATTGGCAAATATCCAGGTCAAAAAGTTTTTTTTATTTTTTTTTTAACTTTTTTGTTAAATATATTGCGATCAATCAATATCGATGCGATTTTTACGTACCTTTTATTAATACATGAACACAAATTTAAATACTAAAATCAAAATGTAAGAATAAAAAAATTTATCTAAAAGCAATTTTAACAAATTTATAATTTAATAATTAGAGAATATTAACAAATTAAAACAATTTCTGGTACAGAAACAATAAATTAGAGAACAATCAGTAATATTTTTTTACCAAGTATGACTACCTATAAGTCATTTCGTGTCAAACCGAAAAGTTTTTTACATCACGAATTTAGCTTGCCTTGGAATTTCACTGCCAGAAAACTTCAAAAGTGTCACGGCTGTGGGACAAAATTTCCAACATTGGCGACATATTGGCAAAACCATGAAATAGGTTGCCTAAAAATTTGTTTTCTAAAAAAAAATTAAAAAAATTCTGGTCTAATTTGTTTGGACCCTCCAGGACTCTAACCCTGGCCGTCAGATTGGTGGCCAGCAGCCCTAATTTCTGAGCTAACGATACATAAATACTTAATAACTTAAAATGTAAGTAAATGAAAACTGCTTGGTAACAGTTGGCTACACAGATATATCAGCACTGGCATAATGTTTGATGGAAACAACTTGCCAACGATGAGAAAACAAAAAAAAATTAATCTTAAAAAAGCTTTTCCGGAAACAAAAATCAATTTTATATAAAAAAAAATATTAAGAAAAAAATCACAAAAAAAAATGTTGCCTGAAACCGCCCTTTTAGAAACTACCAGTGGTACAAAAAATAAAGCACTGAAATGCCACTGGGTAACCGAGAAATTGTAAATATATTACTATCATAACAACTATTTAAAACGCTTTACCAGCATGTACTAGCCAGTATTTGTTTCACAAGAATTGCAGTCGTCAACAACAAAAAAAAAAAAAATCATTGACAAAGAATTGGCCAACGTTGGCAAAAAGTGTTATTCAGTCAGGAATTCCTAACCGCTCAAAAGCCTAACAACTGGTAAAGCATTTATTTTATAAAAATTATGATGCTTTATTTAAAAAAGTTTGTAGTTCCGAGTTCGACGGAACCCTACGGAAACATTTTTAGTGGGAACATTTTTTACATGTAAAAAAGTGCAAAACCGACCATTTCGTGGTATCTTTATTTAAAAAGTTCTTTTAAAAATATAGAACCCATTGTCGTCCGACTCTGAACTTCAGTATTTAATTAGTAGATTAGAATTAGTAGTGTACACTCATTGAACTTCTGCTTCAAAAACACACAGCGAAAAAAGTGAAAACCGAATTGAAAAGTGTATATTGATAGTAACAACTTATAAATTCAGTTTTTACAACCATATTTACATTCGACTTCTGAAAATTGTGGGTGTTGCAACTAAAATTCTGTTGAATTAACCTAACTTTGTTGTGAAAACTAACATAAAGTTGTGCCAACTGTCTGAAATTCGTAATAACAGAATTTGAGTCGTAGTAACCGAATTTCAGTTAGCAAATAGCTAAATTTTTTCTGTGTCAACATGTAGTTGTTTGGGTTGTAATATGGTTTATTTATTGTTAATGTTAATGTCAGTCATTTGTAGAGCAAACTAAATTTTTTACTAACTTTGTAATTCATTTAAAAAAACAAACCACATCAAATGACTGTTTTATGATTTTACATTTATTTTTTACATTCTTTTTTTGTTATTTAAAAAAAATAACAAAAACGTCCCAGTTGGTATACATTTCTTACAAAATTAAGGTTTTTGTTAGAAAATAAAATGTTCGACAAAACGCGCGTTTTGCATGTGACGCATCATATTATTATTATTATTATTATTATTTATTTTATTTATTTGTTTTTTTTTTCAGTACAACAAGATTGCATCTTATAATTATAGTACATGAATAAAATATCCAATTGATTCACAATGATTAATATAATATAAAAAATAAAAACAAGATATAGAAAATTTAAAAAATTTAAAAAAAATTAGAAAATGAATATAAAATATATAAAAAAATATAATATAATAAAACCAAAAATAGAGAAAAAGATAAAAGTATTGAAAACAAAATTAGTAAAAATTATTAAAGAAAGAAAAACATTGAAAAATTAAAGTTATTCAAAAAAATTAAAAAGTAAATTTTTGAAGTGCGTTGCGTTGCTGGCTTGTTGTATATTTTGTGGTAATAATTCCAAAGACGAGCAGAATGTACATGAAATTGATATTCAGAAACAAGAGAGTGATGTCTAGGAAGTATTAACTTTTTTCCCCTATTGGATCTTGCAAATCGAATTTGATCAAAAATATATTTTGGCTTTTGTGTGTATATAATTTTATGAAGAAACAATAGAACTCTTATTTTTAGAAAATTATCCAAAGAAACACCGTATATGTTCCTGGAAATTAATGATACACTACTAAATCTCCTTAGATTGTAGACATATCGTACAATATTATTAAATACAATATTAAGTCGACGTTTGCTTGTGGCGTCACAATTTGCGAAGAGTTCGCAGCCGTATTAAAGACCAGGAATAACATAGGTCTTAGCTAGAAGCAATCTTACATTTAATGGAGTGAATGATTGTGTAGACCATAGTATTCTAAGCTTGGCATATGTTTGACCAACTAACGAGTTAATATGGTTAGTCCATGATAATGTGCTATTGAATACGATGCCTAAGTTTTTAGCCGATGGGACAATTGAGATGTTCTTGTTGTTAATAAGGGTTTCTTCATCAATATCTGGTTGCATAGACCTCTTATGTATAACGAGACATTTCGACTTATTAGGGTTTAAACAAAGACCATTTGCGATGGCCCAATGATGAATTTTATTCAGATCATAATTCAGTTTATCGATGTTCTCCTTAATATTAAACTAATTTATTTCTTGCTAAGACACCTCCTCCTTATAAGCGTTACCATTTGTCTAGGTCAATTTCTAGTTTAGCAATACACTTCGCTTAAGCCATAAAAATTGGGAAAGATTTTGAAAACCTTTAAGTAGCGGGTTTAATATTAAGTTTTGTGAATCAAATATGTATGTGTAAATAAGAATACAATGTTTTTTTTTACATTTCAACAGGAACCAATCATATTGATTACATTTTAAAAAGATTATACGCAAAAAAACTGTATTTGGCATATGCAAAACGGCAAAAATTTGACACTTGAAATCAGCGTGCTTGAAATATAGAGATTTGTTGGTCATACCCTTATTCGTTTTTAAAAGTTAAGATTTTGTCCTCCTGTGTAATTTGTAATATTTCGATAGAAAATAGTTCTTCTCATATACAATGCGAGACGTGGAACACAATAGAACACGAGATGAACTCCCTACAAGTGTTTTTTAATCGACGTCTCCGAAGAATCCTAAAAGTTTTTTGGCCTAACAAATTTTCCAATGGAGAACTTTCGAGACAAACAAACCAGCGGGCAATCCATATAGAAATGAATCGCAAATGGCGTTGGATTGGTCACACGCTGCGCAGACCTCCAGGTGACGTTGCTGAAATCACCATTGAGTGGAACCCACAGGGTAGGACGAGCAGAGTAGGCAGACAGTCTCACACATGGCGCCGTCAACTAAATATAGAAGTCATATATACTGATCAAAGCTGGCGAGAAGTGAAGAGAATATCATCCAACCGTTCCTAAAGGAATAAATTCGTTGTGGCCCTTTGTTCCCAATAGGAACCACAGGACATAATATATATACACAATTGTTTCATGTTTTAATGTACGGTTTAGAAGCAAGAAATAGTCAAAGTCAAAATTTATTAAATTTCTGAATCAGTGTTAATAATGTGAGTTTTAGACTATTCAACTAGACCCCATATAAAACTAATGAGATTTGTAATGACAATTGTAAGTACTTGTAATTACCAAATACAGTGTACTCGCAATAATATGAACTAAATAATTAAAATCAAGCCAGTACACTTTTGCAAGATTGTTCATATTTGCGAATGTCATCTAATTTACCTTTAAAAACATTTTTCCAATAAAAATAAAAGTTTCTTATGTTAAATTTTTTATTTATTGTTTATTGAATTAAAAAAAACAATTAATTTTTGAAAAAGAAACAAAATTTAGAAGTTATTTTGCGAAAAATACGTTAAAAATACAAAAATAAGCGGTTCATATTTTAAAGCTTTGGCACTAAATTGTTCATATTTTAGAGTAGTCAATGGAGGAAAAAAAATGTTCATATTTAGAGTGTTCATATTATTGTGAGTGCACTGTATATACTTGTATAACCACTTTTATGGTAATGCATTTGTTAGTCACTGCATTGTTTAGTCACTTGAGCATATTCTGAATTGATTTGTCTTTTATTAACTGTTAACACCAATATCTGTCTAATCATTGAATTTTACATGAACAAAGCCTAATGAATACTTATATACTGTATCAAAAAATCCCATTTTTATTTTGAGTGTAATTAATATATTAAACAATTCATAATTACATCGCAAAAACGTTAAGTGATGTTAATATCTAACTAATAATATTTGACAAATATGTCAATCGATTTTTGTGGTTTGAAATTATTATGTCTTTCGAAAAAAAAAAAAAAAACAAAGCATTTGCTCATTATTTTAAAAGAAAAACATTCCCAAGGCTATAAATTATGTATGAAATATAAACACAACATGGCTGTCTGTATTTGTTTATCATTCGTTCTCTCAGTGAACTCTTATTAGTTACCTTGATAAACATGACCATTACCATTTCATAATGCACACACACACACACACATACGATACTACTTTGCTAACGTATACATCATCTAACATCAGCATATTCCCCACATAGCATTTGCCAACACAATTTATACCCTTTTTGTCATTTTGCTGTTCGGCGAATTTTGTGAATTGTCAAAACATATGAATAAGTATGAATGTTACATTTGAAAATAATTTAACATGTCACATTTTGTGTTAGATGTAATATAAACACATGTACTTGTTGTAGGAGTATTTACAAAATTGTATATGTATGTATATGAAAGTAACCCAGCAAAATTATTACCTTAGAAGTAAATAAAGTATTAGTTTAACATGGGCATGCAACTGGTACTTACCATTTGTTGAAAATCAGTAATGAAATAAATGATTATTCTCCACTGACAAGTAATCACTTATTACCAATTTGAATGGAAGGAAGTGGTGAAATGTGCACTTTACGAAGTCCCTTAAAATACCGATTTGTCGATTTTCGTTTTTTGAAAAACGTTAACCCGTGAAAAATTTTAGCCGAAACTGGCCCATTTTTGAAAAAATGTTAAAGTTAATGCCAAATATATTTTTAATAGACACCCTAATGTACTTATTTGTAAGCGAAATGCCTCCAGAGACATGCCTATATTAAAATGATTTGGTATTTTCAAAAAGTTATGTACTTATTCATAAAAGTTTTTCTGGGTTTTTTTATACAAAGATAAGTACTGCTGAAGAAAAACGAAATTCAAAATGAATAAAAAAAAAACATAACCGTATACTAGACATCTTTAGATCTATGCTTGGTTGAACATGTTAACGTTAGCGAAGCATAAAGGCATAGAATATGAAAAGTCCTTCTGCAGAACTTGACATACTCATCATCTTCAAATGTCTCTGTCTATACATATATTTTGTACAAGCAACATACACTCTAATGGCTCCCTGGACACACTTTCATTTAGAGGTTACAGCTGAACTTTTAAACTATATAGTGATGTACCTACAAAAAAAACGGGCTCTGTTGGTGTAATATATATATTCTCTGCAACGTATGTTATATATTCAGAATATTTTACTATTCGCTTTTCGGAAAGTGTCACTGGTGCTACCGCTACCACTTTAAAATATATCACATAAGGTCATGTCATTTCTAATTAAAAAATATAAAAAAACACAATTTTTTAAAAAAATGTATGCATTACAATATTATGAATCTAATTTTTAGTGGATCTTTAAGATTTAACTTTCCGAATAAAAAAAATGTAGCCATAATGACGTTTTTGTCATGATATGAGATAGTTCATTTATCTGCAAAGTAGAAAGAGACTTTTCAATATACAAACAAACTGACTTCAACTTATCAACTTTGCTTAGCATGCTTGTTTAATGGCTAGAAATTTATCGAAAACTCCAAAGTTAAAAATTGGAAATTTCAAAATGTGTTCTTAAATAGTCAATTTATATATTATACATATCAGCCATTCCTCCAAAGACCTTCCGAAAAGGGAATTTTTTGACCTTTGGTCCTCCGATTTCAATTAAATTTTGCAATTGCATATTCTATGGAGCCACATAAATATTGCCTTTTTTAGTTTTCTAAACTTTGAAAAATTAACGATTTAATGCGCGAATTAGTTTTTGTTTTGAAAAAAGAGAAATATGCAAAAAGTGCGTAAGTTTGAATGTTAGTATTATCTTTAATAAATATCTGATCATCACCAATTAAACTGCATTTAAATGGTGCACACCCCAACTTTTTTTATTGTGGAATAAAATTTTTTTTCATCATCAAAAAAGAAAAGATTTTTTATGCAATTTGTTTTTTAAATGCACTTTTAACGAATCTTGCCACTATCGATTAAAAAAAAAGATGCATATTTGCAATATGAGTCATTCCATGTCAGACCGTACGATTTTTGCTAAAAATTTACTTTGATGTCTCCGATGTCTTTCAAAATTTTAGTACGTATTCTTTATTAAAAAATATTTCACCTGTGTTCCCAGAAAAAAATTAAACATTTTTTTTCCAAAAAGTTATGTGCATTTGAAAATCGGCGAAATTGTGAAGAATCTTCCTACATGACAACTTTTAAACTAATGTTTTTTTAAAACTAGTGAATGGATTTTAAAGTTTAATACCTTATTTTAAAGGTATTTGAACCTTCTTCTTAAAAATTATTATTTTTTTTTTAATTTGGGTTTTTATTTAATTTCTGTATTCCACCATCTTCGAACAAGTCGAAAAATCTGAAAAAAAATATTTTCTGAAACCTAAATATTACCTTAATATTCCCTGAAAATTTCAGAATGGAAGTCGAATGGATTCTATTTTTTCACGGTTTTTTTCCATTGTTGTACCACGAAAAATTACATTTCGTGTTAACGAAAATGTTAATGCAAGCATGTATGCAAAAACACACGCTAACAAACTCATATTCCTCTTGAGCATTATTTGTTTTGCTTTTTCTATGTGCCCTTGGAGTTTTTTTGTATGTTTTACTTGAAGATGTAATTTTGTGATTTGTGGTTATTTTATTTTTTATTTTATTAATTAATAATCATATAATAACCTAACCGAGCACTAGCTACTATGACTTTGAGCGCGTTGTAGCGAAACCAGACCGGTGCCTCTGTTAGGAATCGAACCCACGACCCGCGCACTGATAAGCCAGCACGCTACCAACTAGCCTACTGGGGCGCACATATTTGGTTAATTTGTTCTACAATTGCGGTTCATTTTTTGAACAATTAAAAAACAAATGACAAATTTTAGTTGCATATACTGAACTGCAAGTCGCCCTTTCTTCAAGTGAAATTATATTTGGTTTGAACTACATTTGCAGTGGTCTTTACCTACATAGTATTCTAAGTCGTCGTTTAAATGGTCCTCTTCTGAAAATTATACATTAATTTTTTTTAGAGTTTTTTCTGTTCTTGAAAGATAATCGGGTATACTAAAATATTATGTTTTAAAACAATAATTTTTAACCCTTTCAAGTCCATGTTTCTTTCTCGAAAAAATCTAATATTCGAGAGAAAACGAAAGGGTTAAAAACAAAATTTCTGAAACAGAATATTTTAGTAAGTGCTTTTATCTTCCTCGTACAGAAATAAACTTAAAAATTAACTGTATAGTTTTTAAAATTTAGACGTGTAAACGGCCCCTTAACACTACATTTTGAAACATTTAAATCTGAAAATAAAAAAAAAAAAAATAACTGATTGTTGTTTTTTCTATATAAAAATGCTATAAGCTTTTTTCAAAAATTCATTAGAAATAGTTAAACCCCGGCACCCAATCAATTGAAAGTGCAACTTTATGGTAAAAATTGCATATTTTGCAAATATAACATTTTTTTTAAATATATATTAAAAATTAATAGCATAAAAATGCATTTGATTTTGACTCTGAAAAAAATTTATTCCAAAATATAAAAGTAGAGGAGTGTGCCATTTAAATGAGTTTTAACCCTAGAAAGTTAATCTTGCATTTTGTACGTAAAAGTTAATCTAGTTCTAAAAGACCTAGATGATAATTAAAGTACACACAGAAAATAATTTAGTTAATTGCCAGCTGAAATTCGGGTACTTTACCTGAAATTCGGTTATTATGGATTTCAGTCGTAAGTTTTCACAACAAAGTTTGGTTAATTCAACTGAATTTTAGTTGTAACACCTAAAATTTTCAGAAATCTAAAGTTAGTGTCGTTGTCCTAACTGAATTTATAATTTGTTACCATTCAAATCTACTTTTCAATTCGGTTGGCACTTTATTTCTCTGTGTGTACTTTTGTACAGAGAACAATAACATTTGGTCTGTAAAAATGCACGTAAATCTGATATATTTTTATTAAAAATTAATAACTATTTTTTACAAAATAAGAAGTCACTAACTTTGAATATATTTGTTTAAAAAGAGCTAAACTATATATTGTTTTCTTTAATGTTGTTCAAAAATAAGTTAATTTTGACTTATTTTGCACAACAGCCACAAACAATTACTTTGTGTTAGTTTTTTCATACAATTTTGGTTCTTTAAACATAAAACACTAAAAAAGTATTATATTGTTTATGTGAAAAATGTTAACCAAAGTTTAATCTAGGTCTTTTCGACCAATAGCATCTTTTTTAACTAAAAAAAATTTTACCTCATGTTACAGCAAAAAATTTCATAATTTTATTATGTAAAAAATTATGAATTTTCATATTCTAAAATAAAAATGATCTCTTAGGGTTTAGAAGAATCGAATATGTTGGTAGTTATCACTAAATTTCTGCTGAAACAATCGAAATTTTTTTGTCATAACAGAATTTCTGTTGTTTCAATCGAATGACTGTTGTCAAAACCGAAAAAGTCGGTCGCAACAACCGAATCATTCTATTAGCAACAAATAATGTTGCTACTACTGAGTCTGTTTTCTGGGTGTGTCTTTAAAAAAGAAAAGAAAATTGAGTATAAAATCATGTTTTTCGAATTTTTAGAAAATTAAAACGGCATCAACAACTGAATCATTGTATTGGCAACAAATACAGTTGCTACTACCGACTTTGTTTTCTGGGCGTATTCAAAAAAAAAAAAAATTAAAGTCGCGTATAAAATCATGTTTTTTCGAATTCAAAGAAAACAAAAACGACATTCTTTAAGTAGCTCCAAAGAGATTGTGCGTGCAAAATATAATTTAAATCGGAAGCACCAAGACAAGATTTTGGCCGATCGTGAGTGTAATGGCCGATATATAGTATAAGCCATGGTAAATATGTACACCATATTACAACGAATGAAAGATGTATGTCTTTCAAATTTTTACCTTTTTGCTACTATCTTTTTTTTTTATTTATTTAGGTGATATTTTTTTTTAAACTATTTTTCAAAAAAAAGTTTTATAAGTAACTGTTGCGGATGTATAGAAAAAGAACGACAAATCAAATAAAACTGCGAATGACATTGTTATGTCTGTAATTGTAAATGATTATGTTGCCAAAGAAGGGAAAACATTTTTTACTTCAGTTAATGTACAAAAAAATAAAACGATATAGATTGAAAAAAAAAAAAAACACAATACTATACTATACAAAAGCCACAAAAATTACTTACAAATACTACTTCTATTGGTCGAAAGCAAAAAAGTACATTTGTGGTTGCTAAAATAGCAGTATTGCTAGTCATAGATTAATTCATGTGCACTGAGGGCTAGCAAATTTATTAACTTAACTACTATTATGAACTACACATTTTCTACATTTCAAATAAAACACTTTATTATTTATTTATTTATTTGAAATTTTAATGATTTCAGCGGAAATGGTAAATACAATACAACAAACTCCTTTGTACCTAAAATATATTTAATGCTTAACATAGTTTTACCATATTTCCAAGTTATATTCGAGTTATATGAGAAGAACTTATATTAATGATTTGAAAATTGAAAGGAACCATTCGATATTTTTAGTTAAAATTATATATAGAACATATTATAACCTATTATATTAAATTAGATGTAATATTATAGATGCAATCTTATAATATTCATACGATTAAATTGGATGAGGACAAAATTCGGACAAAACTATATCAAATCACTTCTAATTGGTATTTTACCAGTTTTTGTCAAAATTTTAGAGATAATCATTTAAATCAGGAAGGACTTATATCTTCTTGTCAATCTGGTTTCAGATCTCTTCACAGCACATCTACGCTAGTACTGAATGTGGTAGAATCCATTAGGGGATACCTTTATAAGGGGCTTAGTGCGATATCAGTTTTTCTTGATTTTAGAAAAGCTTTTAATTCTATTTATCATGAGAATCTCTTGAGAAAATTGAATCAACAATTCAAATTTAAAACTTCTGCCTGTAAACTTATGTTTTTATTTTTGCATAATCGAGAGCAATTTGTCCAACTGGATAATAGCGTTTCACATAAAATTGCTGTAGACCGAGTGGTGCCTCAGGGCTCCATATTGGGGCAGTTACTTTTCTCAATTTATATTAACGATATCACAAACGTACTCTCTTTTTGTAAGGCCCATATATATGCAGATGATATACAACTGCTGGCATGCATGGAAAGAGATGTATTGGTTATGGACTTTGTTAATTATATTAACTTGGATCTTCAGAAAATATTGCAATGGTTATTGGAGAATAAAATGGCTCTAAATCCATTGAAAATATTTCCTATGCGGTTCGGTAGCATTCCTTTGTATATGTGTGCACTTAAACTAAACAATGTCGTTATTAAATATATTGTGCATTACAAGACCTTAGGAATATATTTGGATGATAAATTATCGTTTGAATTCCATATAAGCAAGAATATGTTTTTCTCTTATGCGTATAAATAGTGTTGCTTTTTACTTTCCACTGAAAACGAGATAATTTATAGCGAAAACATTACTTATGCTGATTATATTATATGGGTTGTAGTGGCACAAAATTTGAAAAGGTAATGAAATGTTTTAACCGTATAATAAAGGTTTGCGTATGGCTTGCGGTTAAGGTCTCATGTAACCGAGTGTATCTTTGGTTTCTTAGGTATGAGTTTTACAGATTATGTTGACATGCGTTTATTGATATTCTTTTTCAAAATTATAAAATATGGCATGCTCGCGTATTTGGTAAACCGATTTAGTTTTGGGCCGTCTACTAGGGTATTCAATTTTGTATGTCCGAGAATTATTATATATATGCAGAACTCGTTTGTGGCCAAAGTGTATGGACTATGGGATTCTGTAGTTTCTTATAGGGATAGAAACTTTGGGGTGAGTGTGGGAATGTTTAGGAACTTTGTGGCCAGATGTATTTTATTGAAAATATTAGCTTTTTAATGTTGATTAAGTCTTATAAAAGCTGGCTATAGAATCAAATATTGTTTCTGTGATCGGTGTCTTAAAAATTCGTGCTACTAGGGTTGTTTATTTAGGTTTAATTATTAAATTTGTTGGTATTTTTTTTTTTAAGTTTAAGTTAAGTTTTTTTTTTTAAGTAATAAATAAACCTTACTCATAGACTACTATGTAATCGTTTGGCCACCACTGGCTTTTATATTATGAATAAATAAATGAAATGAAATGAAATGAATATGATACAGTTATATCTAATGTGATTCCATTTAATCGGGCCATTTTTCGAATGAAATTTTATATAATAAAGTGTAAGTTCATATTGAATTACACAAAATTATATTTTGTTATTTTAAAAATTTTAAACAAAAAATCATACGGAGATAAATGTCGGAGAACTGATTCAAGTATATCATATTGATCCTTGTGGATAAGTCTATCATAAAGTGCTCTGTTGTTTAAAATTAGAATTTTTATTTTTTCGAGCAAATATAAAAGTTATTTATGGATTTTATTTTTTCGAGCAAAAATAAAAGTTATTGTTTGACTTTTATTTTTTGAGCAAAAATATCAGTTATTTATTGACTTTTCAATTCTTTTGAGCAAAACTAAAAGTTTTTTTTTAAGAATTTTACTTTTTCGAGCAGAAATTAAGGTTAATTTTTGATTTTTTTTTTTCAAAAACGCAATAAAATTATTTTTTATGTTTGAAACGCTCATAACAAACTCATCAGAATGTAAGGAAGCCCGATAAAAATAAATTTCATGAATATTTTTTATTGTCATAAATATAAAAGCAAGATGAGAAAAAATTGCGTAAAAAAGGTAAAAATTAAAAAATAACTTTTATTTTTGGTAAAAAAAAAATAAAAGTAAAAAAATTGCTTTTAATTTTGCTCAAAAATAGAAGTCAGAAAATAACTTTTTTTTTGTGTTCGAAAAACTAAAAGGAAAAAAAAATAATATTTTTGCATCTGACTTTTATTATAAGAGGAATACTAATTACGGTCATTGCTATAAAGCTTAGTTTATAAGTGTCAAATCAAATACTGCATTTTTTATCTCTGTATTTGCCGGTAACTTATGTCCAATGATTATTTTGCATTAATTTTTAATTAAGAAATCATCGATTAGTACTTAAAGTTACTTAGGGCAGGTAACTTATCGCCGATGATTATTTTGCCTTAATCATTGATTAGCACTTACAACAGCCGAACCATTCGATTGTACAGCAATACATATGTTTCTTGCTACATACACTGCTATAAATACGTGCAAATCTTTAAAAACACTGTACAACAAAAAAGTTTCAGTCAAGCAATTTTCTTAATGGGTTTTAATATCTAATAATAACATAAATGGAGTAAGCTTAGGATTATTATAATGTTATTTTTTAATAAAACTGAGGGAATATTCGCTAAAGTATGATATTCTTTTTTTGCCGTTTTTTGCAAGAACTTGTTTAAATTGTCAACTGTAAACAAGTTTAGTTTTACCTGCCCCCATTTTTCGACGTGAATGCACAGATTTACCTAGTTTTATCTGCAAACCCAAATGCTTTTCAAAAGTTTATTAATCAGATTTTTGCACACGGTAAGAGTTTTATGTACAATTTTAATAATATCAATCTTTGCCAAAGAAAAAAAATATATCAGAAAAAAATTAAATTTTAATAATGTTCGCTAATGTGATAATACCTCGTTTGTTCGTCAAATTGAGCCGCTGCTATATTTTTTTATTTTTAAATTTCTTTTAGCGTATTTCCAGGTTTTCGTTTTGGTTATTCTTGTGTATTTTTGACACAGTTTTTCTTTTCTTTTTATCAATCACCCTAAACTCTCTTGTCAACTCTGTCGTCGATTTTTTTCTTGTGAATGGTCCAAATATCAAAATTTATCTAATTTGGCAATAAAAAAAAATACTTCTCTACTTTTTTCATTTAAGTCGGTTTGTTGAAAATTTTAAAAGCTGGCAATTAAAAATTAATTGAATCAATTAAATATTTGGTCAAGTTTGGAACTTGTATGACATTTTTTTATATTATCGCTCAAAAGCAAACATCAACACATTGTTTTTGTTTTTTGTAATATTTATAAAGTTGTTTTTTATAAATGTTTATGTTTAGTGATATTAGTAACAAATATTTTAAATTCATTTCAATTAGATTAGTAATTCCTACTTGGTTTATTACTTTACTAAGTTAAATAATTTAGTTTCAGTTGTTTAAATATGAATATTTATTTAGTGTAGTACATAATGGTTAAATCGATAATGTAGATAATGTAAATTTTAAAGTTTAATTTTAGTTAATAAAAATTTAAAATTTTTTTAAACAGAAAGAAAACACAGAAGACCCAAATAAATAAAAATTATTTCAACCAAAAAAAAAAAAAATGCTCTCTACCAAACCTTGTGATAACCTAGGATTCATTGAATCGAGTTTGTCTTAAACGAGTTTTATTGTACGAAACTTCCAGAAAGTATCGTCAAGAATACAAACTTACGATATGACGAAACTTTGTATATTTTTTAAACCGTAAAAAAATTTCAAAAAATGATGAATATTTGAGCCATATAATTTTTTAGAAGTTTTTGAATAAAAAAACTCTTTTTGATTAACTACTTTTATATAAGACCTTATATTCAGAAATATGTGTTCATATCATTTATTTGATCATTTGCTGGCAGGGGTTTTAAATAAAACCATTTTTGTTTAAAATTTAAAAATAAATATAAATTAATGGAATTAATGGAATCAATTATAAAAATAATCAGCTAGAGGAACTTATCAATTATGACGCTCAATTATTAAAAGGACCTACTTAGTGTTAGAGATAGGCAATTTTAGACGAAAATGAGTATATTAACCGATGGAGTCCAAAAATTTTTTCAATTATTCAATTAATTTTTTTATAATTTGAACTCATACTAGTTTTTTTATAAAAAAAAAACACATATTAAGTAGCATTTTAAAATCTGAAATTACAAAAGTTTTTTTATTTCATTAATACATAAATTTGAATGTGTCATATATCCAGGCAAAAACAGAAATTTTTGTTGTTCTTTGTGTTTCGTTCAGTGTTGGCATTCAATAATTTCTCATAATAACGGTAGTTGGCTACCACAGTAACATTAAGGTCCAAATGAAAATTTTGTAAATGCTATTCCATTAATGACATGTTTCTTCTTTATAACCGGTTTTATTTTGCTATTTTACATGTTTTATTTTGAAATGTCTTGATATAATATCAAAATAACGCTAAAATACCGGAACGACGATTTTTAATGTTATTTTGCTGATTAAAAAAATGTAATTGATAGAATTTTAAAATAAACCCTGTGATATCAGAAGACACATAAAATTTTCGGAATCGTGGCTTTAAAATTTTCACATCGGCCTTAGTGTGGGCTTGGTAGGCAACTATCGTTATAATGAAAATGTAGTGTTTGCCAACCATGTTATTATTTTCTACTCAAACTCGTTGAAAAGCATTTTCAAAGGAAAAAATTGCTTGTAATTATGGTCGAATATGTCAAACGGATTAGCCGACAGCCAATTTAAGCCGATAGTGACGAAGGCGGCTAACCTGGTGACGATCGGCGGCTTGTATCTCTTGCATAGTTTTTCCTGCATTATCAATTTATCAAAAGAATTTTGTGTTGTACAGTATCACCACATCGTATTTTATTTTTGCCTGTATCTTAAATTTTCCACTTTATTAAAATATCATTCACTTAAAAAATTTTTTTAATTAGTTTATTTAATTTATTTATTGTTTTATTTATATTTTTGAATATTCAGAATAATTATTATCACCCACATGCGTGCCTTTGTGTGATGTGTAGTATATAAAATAAAAAACCAAAAAGCCGAAACCAGGCGTGGTTGCATTTTGTGTAAGTCTTGTAATTGTTGTGTTTGTTTGTATTTTTTTTTTCTCTACTTCATCCATACATACATCCGACATTTACATTTCGTCTTTTCCTTGTTCTCCATGCTATAAATTTGTTTATCAGTAAAATTTTGGTAGCAACGAAAGTTAATTAAACAAAAGTTCAAATTTAGTTTTTTGGTAAAAGCGTTTAACGAAAATTTTAGCTGAAAACGCGAATATTTTGAATTAACAAAATTAACAACTAACTTTTTTTTGAGTATACTAACCGCAAAAAACTATTGGAGCTATAGACATAACTCCTACATTATTCTTGTTCCTCTAATGTTGAATCGCTATTGGCACTAGGTTGGTATTTTAAACTGACAAAGTTAATATTAAAGCTGTTAAATATTTGTAAATCTTAACTGTCAAAAATGAATATATAAACGAGAGATATTAAAAAGGTGGATTAACTTTAATCAATTAAATTAAAGAATGCGTTACAGATCTGTTACTTTTCGAAACATTTGGAGTTTTGTTTATCGGAAATGCTAAGTAACGTTTTGAAGTCTTTGCGTATGGCTTCAATGATTAAAAAATTGTTGCACTGTGTTATATCCTTGTAATAAGGATGATGATGTTTTTTTTCACAAATATTTTGTTAGCTAACAACCAAAATGATTGGTTTTAACATTTCAATTTATTTCTGCCTTTGCCTTTTCCATTGCTTCTACTTCATTTTCTTCGTCAACACAAAAATATTGCACGATTTTCTATAAAGGCCCAACTATATTTTGCAAAGTTGAATTAAAGATCCGAGCGATTGTATGAAAATACATTTCAATTCAACTTTCGTAAAGTTCCAACTCTATTAATTTGGTTAATTTGTAATCGAAACTCATCGTACTCTACTTAATTAAATTTAAAACATTTCAAAAATGCAAAAGAAACTTAATAAATAACAAATAAAGAAATAAAAGAATTAATAATAACAAAAACCGCTAAGATTTATTAGCAAATCTAGCGAAAATTTTGAAATTCAAATAAGTGTTTAAATTCAAACAAAAATTAATAAATATTTTTAACCAATTTTACAAAAAATAAGTCAATTGTGGTTGAAGCTTAAGAAACGGATAAGTCAAAATTGGGTAGCAGCACTTCAATATGTAGAGGTGTTAAATATTTTAAAAAATAATTTTCAGATTGAGCGAAATTCTATTGAATAAATTACCTCCCGAACCCTGTGTAGAAACGGTAATGATATCTGATTATTTTTTGGACTACCAGTAATGACACCAGGTTACTCTCCGCATTGGTTTAATACAAATAATAATTACTTACTAATAACTAGTTCATTATTGCATTATTTCAATAACAAAAACAATAAGTACGCACAGTTTTACTTGTTTTTTGTTTTTATATACATCGCGGTTATTTTTGTGTTATTTTCAATTTATAACGAGCTTTCAACCTTAACAATTTTTGGTCTTCAAAAGATCGTAACCACGTGTTTGATCACTAAGAAGACACAGATGGAGCAAAATTGATAATTAATAGGTTTTTTGTTAAAGCTATGTCTATTCTGGAGGGTTTAGCTTTTCTAAAACTTTGGGTTCTGATGAGATTTTTAGCCAGATCGAAATACTACTAAAGGGTGGTTAAATTTCAAGGGCCGATGTTGATTTTGAATAAAACACAAACTATTTAGGAAATTATTGTAGTTTTATTTTATTATGATATATTGGTATTACTCAATTATGTATGGAACAAAATATCGGCCAAATGGGCGCCGCGACCACGGCGGCACACCTCCATCCGATGGTCCAAATTTTCGATGACGCTGAGGCATAATGGAGGTTCTATGCCGTTAATGTGCCGAATTATCTCATCTTTTAGCTCTTGAATTGTTGCTGGCTTATCGACGTACACCTTTTCTTTCAAATAACCCCAAAGAAAAAAGTCCAACGGTGTCAAATCACATGTTCTTGGCGGCCAATTGACATCGCCATTACGTGAGATAACACGGCCATTGAATTTGTTGCGCAAAAGAGCCATTGTTTCGTTAGCTGTGTGGCAAGTGGCACCGTCCTGCTGAAACCACATATCGTCCACATCCATATCTTCCAATTCGGGCCATAAAAAGTTCGTTATCATCTCACGATAGCGAACACCATTCACAGTAACTGCCTGACCGGCCTCATTTTGGAAAAAATACGGCCCGATGATGCCGCCAGCCCATAAACCGCACCAAACAGTCACTCTTTGGAGGTGCATTGGTTTTTCGACAATCACTCTTGGATTCTCATTCGCCCAAATGCGGCAATTCTGTTTATTGACGAATCCACTGAGGTGAAAATGTGCCCCATCACTGAAGATGATTTTTCTTCGAAAATTGATCATCCACTGTTGCCATTTCTTGCCACCATTCTGCCCATTCACGACGTTTGGAATGGTCAAGAGGCTTTAGATCTTGAGCCAATTGCACCTTGTAAGCGTGTAAATGCAAGTCTTTATGCATAATGTTCATCAACGACGAGCGTGAGAGGTGCAATTGTTGGGCACGACGACGAGTTGAGGTGGACGGCTCTTCAGCCACACTATCGCAAACAGCAGCAATATTTTCTGCAGTACGAGCTGTACGAGCATGCACTGGTGTTCTCACATCTTATACAGACCCGGTTTGCTCGAATTTTTCCACGATTTTTGCGATTGTACGCACATTTGGACGATCAAATTGACCAAAAAAATCACGAAGTGCACGATATGCATTTCGATTTGAACGCCCATTTTCATAATAAGTCTGGATAACTTTAACACGTTGTTGGATTGTGTATCTCTCCATGGTTCAAATTGAGTAAGTCTGAAATAGATGTCAATAATGTCAAATAAAATTCGGAAAAAAACTTGGCGTTTAGGTGTGGTTCACATTCAACATCGGCCCTTACAATTTAACCACCCTTTATCAACCTAGCTAATATGTTTGATTTGCTTTAGTTTTGAAAATATACGACTATTGAAAGCTCGTTATAAATGGAAAATAAAATAAGTACTTACATTTATCATTATTTTAAAATTAAGTAATGCTCTAAAAAAAAATTTAAAAGTCTATTTTTACACCCATTATTTTACAATATTTTGTAGTAAGGGAATGTTCCCAATGTGGTCTGTTCGCTAAAGTGGATTTTTTATGTTTTTAATGTTGTTATACGAAAGTGTCAAGACTGTCAACTATCATTGGGGTGTTATTGTGTATTTTCAAAAGCACGCAAATAAAGTGTAATTTTTTGGGGAATAAGCCACAAGTTTTAAATAAGTTTGTTTTTAAGAAAACTAATTGATTCCATAAACAAATATAATGAATAAAACAATAATGTGAAATATTAAAGTTTCACAACCTAAGGTGGACCTTTGATATATTTTCATAATTTTTTGAATTTTTTTTACAAATTTTAGTCGTTTTTAAATGGTTTACGCTTTAACAGTCCAAATATTAGGTTACGGCCTCATTTTGGTTACATTTTACAGCATATATATGTACTTTTTTTTGATTTGTTGTAAACGGGAAAGTAATGATATTTTGTGCAAGCAAGTCATATATGTTTTTATCTATCAAGTATAACATGTACTAATAGCTCAGTTGGTAGTGCGGTTGACAGACAACATGGAGTCCCAGGTTTGAGTGCCGTGCGGGCAAATTTGATTAAAAAAAACATGTTTGTATTAAACTGACAAGGAAACTACACATTGGTGAATCATCATATATAAAGGAAACTTGTATATGTTGTAAAGGACAAAAAATACATGTCTAATATTTGTTTATCCTCAACAACAAATCTACGTTTCACTAAAATCAGCGGATTCACCAAGGTGTGCAGAACGTCTTGACAGTATTGTCCAGTTACCCGATTGATAACAGTGGCCAACCGTTGGTTTTGAGCGAGTTTTCCACCTTTGACATCACGTTGGTACTTCCAAAAATTTGGTGCCTTTTAAATAGTTTTCTAAATTTAAATAAAATAAAATAATTTTTGAAAATAAAACACATTTTAAAAGCAGCACTTCAGTGTTAGTCTTTTACATCATATTTAAATGTATGAAATATGATAACCCAGGTAGAAATTGCCAACCGTACCAAAAAAAAATAGTACTGGCAAAGCCACTGATATTTTTGTCAAACCCACCGTGTTAAAAATTACAAAAGGTACAACTAATATTGTACTCGGAAAACATTACTTGGTTTGCAAAGTATGTGTTTTAACAGTACCACCCGCAAAATTCATTGAACTGTGGCCAGTTCGTTCAATCCAACGGTTGGTCACTGTTATTAATCGCAAAACAGGACAGTAATATCACGATTGTTAATCCTACGTTGTGCCTATGCATAACCGGCCGTCGCCGACGCTTTGCCAACACTGTACCGATTGACGTTTTCTGTCTGGGAAAATATTTAGAAAAAACTGCTTCTAATTGGTTGTAATGTTGGTAAAAACAATATTGGTAAAGAATTTGCGGATGGTACACATGGAAATATATTTTTAATATCAAGGAAACGGGCTTTACTGGAAGGAAACTTTTATGAAATTAATGTTTAAATATGATTTCTGCCATGTGGCCGCCACGGCTGGAGCGTAGAAGGCTCAATCTGGAACACCAATTTTCAACAACTTTTCGCAGAATTTGCGGCCGTATTTCGCCGATAACTCTTCGAATGCTGATTTCCAATTGTTTGTGATTTACCGACGTAGACAAGTGACTTAACATAACTCCAAAGAACATAATCGAATGGGGTTAAATCACACGATCTTGGTGGCCAATTAGCTGGGCCATTACGTGAAATTATGTTTTCATCAAAAGTTTCTTCCAATTCGCCGAATTGGTGGCGCATACGATGGTCGTTTGGCTTTAATTCCTGCACAAGTTGAATCTTGAAAGCTTTTAAGCCAAGATCCTTTCATAAATCTTCCAAAAAGTGGAAGGACACAACCCCAGTTGCTGAGAACGGCAACGAATTTATTGATCAGGATCATCTTCAATGCTTTCCTGTACAGCGGCTACAGCTTCTTCAGTGCGCACTGTACGGCGTCTCACGGGATGCACATTATCAGTAACAGTAAATGTGTCCAAAACGGATCGAATGTTCTTCGAATTAGCTGCTCTGAAGAACGATTATATACGCCATAAAATGGAAGAAGCGGACGATGAGTTTGACGAATACAACAATTATTTTGATTAAAAATTTCAGAAATTTTTTTTTTTTTAAAGAGAAGCAACGCTCAGGAAATTCTTCCTATTAATTAATGTGTTGCTTTCTTTGGAAAGGGGATAGTGGAGATATGAAAGGCGGTGAAAGATGAAGGGCTTCAAACATGGCAACACTGTAATTGCGAGAGATGATACATCTTATAACAGTTGTTGGTCGCCACCTGATGTAGAGTTGGCGAATTTATTGAAGCTTTTTGTTTCATAGCCCTGATTCATTATTTTACTTCGGTGGGGTTAAGTGCTATGGGAACACCGAAGGTGGGCGCAGTGATACATATAAGTGATAGAAAACTCATATATATTATTTTTCTAAATTGATGTTGTCGTCACCGGGAATCGAACCCGGGACCATCTGTGTAACAGTCCAACGCGCTAACCATTACACCACAACGCCCACAAACAAAAAGCAACTATCAGCTTTTAAATGGGTGGTCAAATAAAGCAGTGATGCCAACTCAAAGTGGTGACACTCTAAAAAAAAACACGCTTTACCTAAGTAACCACATATATTTTGATTTATCGTATGGGTTTTATTAATAAATTAATGGTATCTATAGTTAAATTTGTAAGTGCTTGTCATAACCAAATATGTAGGGGAAGGTGAGGTTATTTGGGAAGTGTGGTAATTTGGAAATTATCCTTTTTCTACATACTCCATTTTCAGCATTTCTAACGATTGTGTCTTATTCCTTAATTTAAGCAATGTTAATGCTTTTTTGTGTTGTTTGTAAGTCATATATAGTAAATTATTAATATATTTGGTCATAACGCTGCGGAAGTACAACGAAAAAGCAACAACGCCCAACCTGGATTATGATTTAATAAAACCAATACAAGATATCAAAGTTCAAAGGTTTCTGAGAAACATCATGCTGCTAAACCGCCAATAAAAAAACCACGGCTGTCAATATCTTTCTCAATACCTTTGGATATACATTTTTGCAAAAACTTTTTCAATGAAATTTCCCTGAAATTAAATTCTAACAATTCAGTGAACTGGAACGTATGCAAGAGGTCGGTTCACTTAAAATGAGATCAAAAATCATATTGGGCTAGAAATATGATTTTTGCTTTATGAAAGCAGCTTGTTACGCAAAAAATAAGGCAACTCAGCTATAATTTGTTTCACTGTTCACAGAGTTTGTTTTATTTCGGTGACATAATTTATATAATATATTTTACTTACGGACAGTTTTACTTTGTGTGTACATACATATCGATTGTAGCGTATCTTCAAATCTTCAGATTATTGTCCACTTTTATTCTTTTTACTCTCCTTTCATCATCTTAGTTGATTTTCTTGTATTTATTTTTTTTTGGTTGTTAGTTGTCAACATAGCTTTGGATTTGTTTGCTTGTGACATACCACTCATACGTTACGCTTTACTTAACACATGATTCCATATTTTCGTCATTCTTTTTTTTTTTTAAGTGTTGGGGTTTGTTTGTGTTGCAAAGGCTAACTAAGGAAAATAATACAAGAATCCATTTAAATCTCAATATAGCACTTAAGTGGCATAATACCATCACGTTAAGAACATTTATACATTTCTACTATAAAATTTTGTTTATTTTGCTAGTGAATTTGAGAAGTATTTCATGTGTACCTTTGAAAATAAGTAAATAAAATTATTTAGAATTACACGTTAAATGTTTTCACAAGTTGTACTAAGTGTCGTATATGGTGTAGTGTAAAAATAGAGATGGTAAATTTTGTATTTATTTTCAGTATGACGAAGATGTTCGTTGAACATAGTCCACTAAACATGGGTACAAATGTTGAATCGTACTATCATCTATCAGGCGCAGATTAGTGCAATTTCATTGATTTAATGCAAAAATTCATTAATATCATGCAGATAAAGCATATTGAATATCAGCGAAATATTGCAACTTGTCTATGATACATCCAAATGACAAAAAAAAAAAATCAAAAAATATTTAACTCGTCCGTTAAAACTTTTAAATAAATAAATACAAGAATTTAATAAATTTTTATGAAATTATCATTTTATTAATTAGTAGTGTCATTCAATTAATGACGAAGTTTCATAAAATGCAATGAGCTTTTCATTTATTTTATGAAATTTTTCATTCACTTTATAAAGAAAAGTTACATTAATTAGTTTACTGAATATTTACACTATTTTTCGTCAACTAAAAATTTCTCTAGAAAGGTTGAGGTTTAGAAGAAGAATACACGTCTTGCTCTAAAAATTATAAACACTATTAATTTTCAAATCAGACTAGACTAGTTTCTGCAATTTTTTTTAATAGACTGGCGTCATCAGTAATTTTCCATTTAAATTGTATTATTATTTGCATCTTATAATTGTCAGATTGTCTCTATATGATAGATTTTTCAACCACCTTCCCGTTGCATGAACGTTGCAAACGTAGCAGTACCAATTAATGGCCACTTAGCGATCACAGCTGTGTATGGCCTCGAATGTAATGCAGCTAAATTGCAGTTTTCTTTCTTATTAGCTTTTCTGTTATTGTATGTTATACTCAGAAGTGACAACACTAACAAACACAAATATTTTATGTTTAGACTTCTTGTTTTTATTTTCTAATCCCTATTTCACAACGATATCCGATTGACGTATGGTTTTTACGTTCAGGGTAGCCAACTTTGTGTTTATGTTAAGACATCACCACAAAGCAAATTTTGTAATGGATTTTAGTACAGTGTTTTTTTAACGTAATATAGCCAGTAGCAATGAATTCCTAATTAATATGCATTTGACAAATTTAATTTAGACAGGCTGAGGTTAAGAATAAAATTTATATTCAACAAACATACTCTTTTAGGTTGATGTGTTAACCATAAACTGACAAAATTATTCTGCAAAACATTTCAATATAGAATAAATATTTTCCATTTTTATGACAAAAATCCAGATTTTTATGCAATCATTCATTAATCAATTAAGTAATTTGAATAAATAATGCTTTCATTGATACACTGGAACTAGTTCGTTTTAACTTTTTATTAAACTAATGCAATTTTTTATAAAATGTTAAAAAAACCATCATTTTGAATAATTTTACAAAGTAGTTTCATAAAAAGAATATAGCTTTTCAAGAAATTTTTTAAGAAATTTTCATTCACGATGTGAGGAAAAAGACTTTATAGTTTACTGAAAATTTTAATGATTTTTCGTCCCCTAAAAATCTCTCTGTGCAGAAGTTTGAAAATAGATAATTCATGCCGATTATGCAGTATGCGGAATTAAGACCAAATATTCTTGACATATGAAAAAAAAAAAATAGTTTGAAGTAAAAAATTGTTGATCATGAAATAACCCTCTCCAACACCAACCCTCCAGCCAACCCTGCTTAAAACATGAAAATGAAATTTTGTTTTAAATGGCATTGATCAATGCCGATGCCTTTAACAGACAATTATAATTGATTATTATAATTGTTTGTTACAATTGTCTACAAAAAAATGTATTTCCAAATTTAGAAAAATTCTTTACTTGTGGACTTATTATAAAAAAAAAAATAATTATTTTGATTGTTTATTAAACAATATTATATTTAATGAATAAAGAAATGTTTTTTTTTTTGAAAGTTGATGTATTTATGAAAAACTTAACGTGTAATTGTAAAGCTACGTACGTGCAAATAAAAATTGTGTACTTATTTCAGTGTTTTCTGATTTTTAGATTTTTGGATATCATTACTTTTTAGAAGGGTTTTGCATCAATAAAAATAATGGCGTTTTTATTTTTGAAAAATTACAACTCCTTCAATTCCCTCTCGGCGGCTAAAATCGCGAATTTTGGGTACCTTTTTTTGTAGAACAAAAACCGCTAACCATATTTAAAATCTTGTTTCTCGAATCGATTCTACATGAAAAATTAGGCTTATAAGCAGTTTTTTACGCTTTTACAATGCACTGGATAGCCATTAGAGTGGCCGGAAAAATCGATTTTTTTATTCTTTATTTTTATTTTTTTTTTTTTAATATACACAATTAAAGAGGATTCTTTCCTGAGAAAAATGGTATACTATACTTATTTTTATTACTACCCGTTAAAAAGTTATTAAACCTTACATTTTTTTGCAAGTAACAACAACATTTTTTATTATTATTATTATTCTTTATTAGACTCACAATTAATCATAAATCTAACATTACAATTTAAGAAGCACTAGCTACATAGGCTATCGGCTCAACATTTTTTTGTTTTGTAATTTTTATTGCAAAGTAAATTTTATTTATTAAACACAAAGTAAAAATTTTTTTATTAACAAAACAATGATTATTAGAAACAATAAATAGTAATTATTTAAATAATTACCCTTTTTCAGCTGCTTATAGAGCTAAACAATTGCTGACGTTGCTTTATCAAGCACCCAATTTGGGTTGTTGGTTTCGCTATCAGATTCTGTGTGCGCTTCTTCAACATCCAGTTCCTTTTCAATACAAAGTTCTAATTCTCGTTTTGGTGTCTTCGCTCACGTTCTTGTGTACAAGGAAATGGATGACAGAGCTGTTCGTAAAATCTTTGAATGTATGGTTTTTGACTAAACTTCTTGGTTTAAACTCTTTTTAACATTCTGAAAGTTTTTGTAAAGTTGAATGATTTTATTACGCAAGTAATAACGCAGCTTGTGATATAAATACAACTTTTGCACATCTTCTCTATATCCGATACAAAAGTAGAAGCTGTTACGAAAATATTGTGTTTTCCAATAGGATTAAGGACTGTATAAAATCGATGTAAAACGTCTAACTTTGTACACTACCGAATATCTTAGGGGAAAATGTAACTAGTTATATAATTTTATTAAAATAACATATAATGCATTTACCTGGAATCCGTCTAATTCTTTTTTCAGTTATTTTTTTAAGATCATAATATAATGTTAAAATTACGAATAGTTAAAACTCCAAACCTAATTCAATGAAAATTTAAATAATAAAGGGTCCGCCATCTAACGTTTTTTTTCAACTAGTGCTTATTTCGTGAATGGTAACACTTAGCTTATGTCTGATTTGACAGATAATTAGTTTTATCCTTCCGCTGAACGAATATGGTTGTGTATATGCTTGAACAACGCTGGGAAATATTGCGACATTACTTTGAAAATCATGGTAATGTTGCAGAAGATCGCATTATCAGCCGCAGGGCTGATGTCGTTTGGACACCTCGGAGCTGCGATTTGACACCGTTGGACTATTATTTGTGGGGTGCCGTCAAAGATAAGTGTTACGCCTACAAGCCAGAGATAATTGACGCTTTAAAGGAAATATTCGTGAAGCCGTTGGTGAAATACAGCTGCACACAATCGATAATGTGCTTAAAAATTGGACCGATCGTGTAGGCTTCTGCATGGCCAGCTGAGGCAGCCATTTGAATGAAATTATTTTCCATTATTAACCGGAAGGATTGTACTTTGAAATAAAAAAAGAAATTTGAGAAAATATTCAGTAGCTTTTTTTATAGCAGTTTCAAAAAAAAAAAAGTTATTTGGCGGACCCTTTATAAGAATAACAAAATTATTGAACTCTAACAACTTTTCAAAGTGTTACTTAGTTTATAATTGTTTTAATACAAAAAAAAACTTTGTAGTAATAATTTTAAATCAAAAGAAAATAAATGTGGGTATGTAAAAATAAAAGTTTAATGAATAATAATTTTTTAACGGGTAGTAATAGAAATAAGTATAGTATAACATTTTTCTCAAGTAAGAACCTTCTTTAAATGTGTATACGAAAAAATAATTAATATGAAAGAATAAAAAAATCCATTTTTTCCGACCACCCTAATGGCTATCCGCTGCATTATAAAAGGGCAAAAAACTGCTTATAAGCCTAATTTTTCTTGTAGAATCGATTCGTTAAGTCAGATTTTAAATATATTTTTTTATTTTATTAATTAATAATCATATAATAACAAATTATATAATATTACCCTAACCGAGCACTAGCTACTATGGCGTTCGGCACGCTGTAGAGAAAACAGATCAGTGCCTCTGGTATGAATCGAACCCACGACCACCGCACTGATAAGCCAGCACGCTACCAACTAGCCTACCGGGACACACGATTTTAAATATATTTAGCGATACACAGCGCCCCCTCTAGTGAAAATTTGACAGCATACAAATCGTAGACGGTAAAGAAAATATTTTTTTTGTTTTTTTTTTTTTTTTTATTTACTAATAATCATATAATTACAAATTATATACTATTACCCTAACCGAGAACTAGCTACTATGGCCTTCGACGCGTTGTAGCGAAAACAGACCAGTGCCTCTGGTGAGAATCGAACCCACGACCCCCGCACTAATAAGCCAGCATGCTACCAACTAGCCTACCGGGGCGCACGAAGATATTTTAAAAATTTTTAATATTGTTTAATTTTGTAAAAAAAACTGTTTCTTTCTTTTATCTATTCTTTTATTTAGTAATAGTTGTCGGCCTCTCTTCAAACCTCTTAAAATTAACTTTAATAGCTAAAACAAAAAACTAAAGAAAACTAAATAATTAAAAGAATATTTTTCGGTAAAATAATGTTTTATTGACGCTTACTTATGTCTTTTTGGTTGATATGAGTCGATATTATTGTCAGCACCCAATGTCATTTGTTTTCCACTTAACGAGTATTTTATAATTTCGCTATTAGTTTTACTGTTATTATGCATATACAAGAGTGTTATAAGCAAACAATTTGTGTTAAAATTACTGATTTTTATTATGCATAAACTTTTAACAAAATATGCTAAGGGTGCATTTTTGCTGTGGTCTTGAAATGTTAAACAAAGTTGTTTACATAAAGAATGCTAACGACATTTTTTTTACATTTTGTATTCATCATAACTTTATGAAATGAAGAACTATAATCAAGAATTTCACATAAAATTAAACACAAAAACCTAAAAATTTAAAACATCAGAATATATTTGTGATTCGTTGCGAGACTTAGCGATTTTCCGCTTCTTCGTCAAAATTGGCTATTTTTGGTTTTGAAAACTATATATTCGATCGTTTGTTTCGATATAAATCAGAATAAAAGTATTTCTTTTGACATATTTTGTAACTTTTAATACTTTTTTATGAATTTCTATTATTTGAAGTTAACATTTTAGGTTAGTTGTTGTTCTGGTAGGATTTAGGTTTACAAAACTGTTTGAACCCATTTTATAGTATTTTTCAAAAATCTTTATGTTTTTTTTGTTGCATTAATGAATCAAGACAAAACTGAGCAATAATAACACTATCATAAGGTATTTCTTATTTAAAAACAAAGACGCTGCTGAATTCATTCTAAGTTTGGATTATTTTCTGTCCTATGTCGGTAATGCGGCTCTTCAGATCAAGCATTACTACAGTGTCAGATTTTTTTGATAACTTCTTAATATTTTTGTCTTTATATATTCAGTAAATAATGTTCTTCAGGTATTTAGTTTATAACAATACACCATAAAATTATAGGGGAGGTATTCCGACCCGAACATCCAGATATTAATGAACTTTGAATATGTTGTAAAGGAGCAAAAAAAAGGGACACGTATTTTTTTAGCTGCCAAATCTAGCGTTTAAGGGTTAAAATGTAGGGTTAAATTCATTAGGTTTTGTATGTAAACTTGTCTTTAATTTACGAAAACTGGATTTATTTGTACGCAGTGTTAAAGTTCTCAAGAAAACAATTGGAAATATAGCGGAAAAAGGTTCTTCGGGAAAAGTCGCCTAAGAACCGAACGGTTTTGAATATCGAAATTGGCATTGCCATATATTATACTTAATTACTTAACAGAACGAGAATATTTTGTCTTTATATATTCAGTAAAGAATGTTCTTCAGGTATTCAGTTTATAACAATACGCCATCAACCTATAAGGGAGGTATTTCGACATGAACTTTCAGATATTAATGAACTTTGTATATATTGTAAAGGAGCAAAAAAAGGGACACGTATCAAATTTCATGTTTAAATGTTAAAATGTAGGGTTAAATTATTTTATTTTTGTATGTAAACTTGTCTTTAATTTACGAAAACTGGATTTATTTCGAATATCGAGGAAAGTTTTGACGCCCCTCCATTAAATTAAATAAGCATTGCTATACATTATTTTTAGCTTAATACAACTAAAATTGCTTAATAGAACGCCAGTTTTAAAGTTACTAAAAACACATTTTTTTTAACAAAAATACTTGAATTTAGGCATAATTTGTGCAGCAATAAATGTGTCTTCCAAAAATGTTTCATTTGTAAAAAATTTGTCCATATTTACTTTTAATAGAACGAAATAAACCGAAAATGATTTAAAATGGAGTAATTGTTGAACCCACTTAGTAACGTCTAATCAGGAGATTGGGCAGCTAAAAAAACGCAGGTCCCTTTAATTTGTATTCTCTGCCACATATCCCAAGTTCATGAAGATCTACCGGTCCGGGTCGGGATAACTCCCTTGTTAGTGGTAATCAGATTTTACGTATGAGTCATGAGTATCAATATTGAACCATTAAAAATTATTAATTTTATAAAAAGCAAATTCCGCGCTTGCTGATTGATCTTTATGCGTATCATTTGCTTCGATTTGAAACATAATTTATAAGAAGTGATCTAAATTTTTATTTATTGGTTTTTGCGTAATTTTAAGAGAATATTTTGTTTCCATATTTTGTTTGCTTGTTTTTTTTTGCCATTTTTGTTTGTTTGTTTGAATATTTTGCTTCCAATGTGAAAAATTTTAATATTGGAATCTTTTTCAGTTTCAGTGCTAATTTGCGACTTAAATGGCACCTTATCGCCAACCTGTTTAGCATTTCGTGATTGAAATAAGCCACTGTAACGGATTTTTAACACAACATTTAGATTTTTGTGTTTTACTGTTTTATTTTAAAACAGGTAATAGCAACAACTGAGATGTGTTCATAACTAAAAAAGGTCCATTTTATGCTAAAATGTGAAAATTCAACACATTTTCTAATTGCAATTTTTTTTTGACACCTAAAGTTTTTAGATTATTTCGCTTAATTTGACATATAAATCTTGTTTCTACATTTTCATTTCATGAAGTTGCGATGATTAACAAATGAAAAAATTTTTTCGTTAGCATTCTTTATTTACATTTTAACCCTTCAAATACAAAAAAAATTAGATAACAAAATAAATAAAAATATAAAATTGTTTGCTATTACCCAGTGTAGAAACGGTAATGGCATGTCATTACTTTTTTTACTACCAGTAATGAAACAAGCTTACCCTCTGCATTACTTTAACTCCAATAATAAGGACTTACTAATAATTCGTTAATTTTCTCACTATGTGAATACCAAAAATAATGCTTTTAGTAGTTATTTTTATCATTATTTTAAATATATTGTAATGATCTAGAAATCTGTTTTAAAAGTTTTTTTGGTCTCATTATTTTTTTACTACATATATAACAACTTATTTTTGATTTTTTGTGAGCTAGAAATTAATGGAAATTTGTGCAAGCAAGTCATTTAATTTTTTTATCTATTAAATAAAACATGTCGAGATAGCTCAGATGGTAGAGCGCTTAACTGACAACATGGAGTCCCAGGTTCAATTACCGCTTGGGCACATTTTATTAAAAAATTGTTTTTTTTCTTAATTTATTTATTTCTTTAAAATTTTTTGTTTAGAGTAGTTATTTTATATTAACCACATATTTTTCTATTTCTGGTAAGGTCTTTAGTATATAAATATAAATAGCTTTGTAATGACAATTGTAAGTACTTGCCATTTCCAAATATTACCACTTATATGGTAATGCTTTTTTAGATTTGTAATGACAATTGTAATTACTTGTCATTTCCAAATTGTAATTACTTGTCATTACCACTTATATGGTAATGCTTTTCTACTCTGGGTATATTATTATGAACGTGTCTGACATGAAATGTCTTTTTCCAAAGCTTTGCAGGAACTAACAGTGGGGAAAAATTTAAATTGTTTGAACAAATTTGACTACTGCCCACAGTTTTAAACGAGTTTGAAAGAGTTTTCAACTTATTTTTTGATCAATGGTTATAATCTTTAACTTCAAGCTCATATATTAGTTCTCATGTAGTGAGTAAAGTAGTTTATATAAATGTTTGATGTTTGGCATGGGATTGTTACCGCATTCAAAACGTGTTCTGATGACTAGAATTCCCGAAATATATCTATCAACACATTCCTGAAAGGGCCAAATAATAAATTTAAAAACAGAAAACTCTATAGAGTATGGCCCCGAACTTGAATAATTTTCATTTTCATTGAAAAATTAAAATTTTAAAAATAACTGACTTAATGCCAGTGGGGTTTTAAATTTTGATACATATTTTTAGACCTTAGATTTTTAAAGGGTTAAGACAAACAAATTGTATGATAAAAGTGCAATTTTGTTTTATGTTCCATTTTTTAGACAAAACAAAAGGGTTTCTGGTGATTTTATATTGTGTGTCGTCTGTTTGTCAGAATCATATTAATTTCCAGAATTGATAGATACCTCTTAGTGTTGTCCCTCGAATAAAAATTGTTCGATTAATCGAACAAACAAAAAGAAAATTCAAACGTACAGTTTTAAGAACATGATTTTCGAATAACGAATAATTCGAAAAAATCCTGACGATTATTCGAATAAAATAAATAATTAAAACAATACTACTGTTAATAAAACTTTTCCGAAAATTTATCAATTTGGGAAAATTTGTATAAAAATTGGTAATGGACAAAATAAATTGAAGAAATAACTGAAGTTTTAAAGCTTTTATAAATTGTTTTCCAAGATATGGGCACTTTAGAAATGGGTACAGATATGTGATTTGACTTTCGAACAAACAGTATGAAGGAATGCACAGATAAAGTGATATCGTTGAAATATAGCATGATTTTTGAAGTTAAGGCTATACGAAACTATCTAAAATACAGCTATTTTATAACGCGGTATCGTTATTAGCATTTAAACTATGAATTCCAAGGTAACTAAAACATGAATTCGACGGTTACTAAAAGAGGATCTCAACAGCTCGATATACTAAAACAAACGCCGATATATATTTTTAACTTTTTAACAATTTTCAAAACTGAATTTTTTTATCACGAAATACTGGCGTAATAATGAGAAATCTTTTGTTACTAGTCTTAAATTATTACAGATTTGGGCGATGTCAATTACATTTCACAATCATTCACTTGTGAAATTTTTCTATATCATTACTAATTTCAGAACTACGCTCACACTTGGGAGCTAAAATGCTGCATTGTGAAAGTAGTAAAATTTTAAATACAAAACATGGGGATTAGTAAAACCATCTGGGTATTTAACTACTGGGCAATTAATCAATTACATGTGTTTAGACGTGCAAAGGAAATTGGCCTGTAATTAAATACAAAAAGAGTGGTATTATGTCCCGTGTCTGGTGTTGACAAAATTAAAAATTTTTGAAGGATACGTTTAAGCCCACGAATGTGACCGTAGGTCTGAAACTCTTAATGATATACAAAAAATTTCACATGTAAATGATGATGAAATGTAATTAATGTCGCCCAAGTCTGAATTATTATATTTCAGAATTGGTATTGTTGTAGTATTCAGATTAATGCTAAAATTAACAAAGTCTTGATATTATGCTGTAAAATACTCTCTTATTACACAGGCCGACAAAATTTGATGAAATTTTATATTGAGATCCTGTAGAAATTGTGTTCTTCAAAATATCGTTAATGTATCTAGAAGTGCTACTCCTCTCCTACAAAATCAATTTTAGATTTTTTAAAAATCTTCCTTTGTCGCTGAGAAGCAATGATACAGAGCTTTGCACATGCAATGGGTTAAGGGTGCTAACACAGTAAGTTTAACAGACGACTTTTCAGTGACAAAGGAAGATTTTATAAAAATTGAAAATCGTTTTTTGGGGGAATTTCTTTTTAAGTTACAGGACCCTAAATGTACCAAAAACGTGTTTTCTGAACTTTTAGGTTAGAATATCTCGGAAGTCTAACGAAATAGGATCTGAGGTCAGATTCGGATACAGGACGTCTAAAACCCTCGTTAAAGTATAGTTTGATTTTGTGGGGGAGATACCGTAACGATCTTTGAAAGTTACAGGACCCTAAATGTAGCAAAAAACGTGTTTTTAAAACTTTTAGGTTAGAATATCTCGAAAATCTAATTTAATAGGATCTAAGGTCAGATTCGGATATCTAAAACCTTCGGGAAAGTATAGTTTGATTATTGGTTAGAAAACCTTGTCGGCCTGTGTTATATATGTATTTTTAAAATTATTTTTATTCGTTTTATTAATCGAATAATTTTTATCTTTTGCTCGGTTGATCAAAACATGTTTGATCGTTTATTCGAACAAAATAAAAACCCGAATAAATGACAACCCTAGTATCTGTCACTTTTCTTTTGTTTAACATTCAAAACTTTTCTGGTGCATAATTGTATATTAAAATCTTGTGTATGTGTTTGTTTTGTCATTCTTATCAATTGTTTATAAATATTTTTGTTTTATATTTTGCACCGTCTTGTCTCTACATCCTCAACATTATCTTTTATATGAGTTTTCTGGTTGTTTATTTATGATACATAAAGTCGAGACATCAGCAATTTTTTCCTTGTCATCATCATCATCTTTGTTATTACTGTATTCTTATAAAACAAAGAATGCAAACGGTTTCGAAGGAATAGCTTAATTTTAAAAATTATATATTCAAAGCAGGAAATTAAATATGAAAAATGATTTTTTTATACCCAACACCACTTGGTACACTAGGGGCATTACAAATCTTCAGACAAAACAACAGAAAGCATTTAATTTGTATATCATACATGGGATTTGTTCATTAGTATTGGAATTTCATTAGCATTAGTTAACTAATGCCAATGTCAAAATAATTTCATTACCATTTCATTGTAATGAAATTTTTTGGCAATAACATTTGTCCTACTAATCCTAATGAAATCACACTAACGCAAAAAAAAAAACAAATTACGATTGAGCAAAAATAGCATTTGTTAAAAAAAAATGGATTTTAAATTGTAACAATGCATACGTGAAACGAAACGGGGGACTAACTTTTATTATACGATAACATATGTTTACGATTGCGATATCACGTAAATAAAAAAAGTACCCTGTGGCTGTTTTATAAGAATTGATCACTCGGGAATGCTTGCGGACCTATTCTATTTGCATTATAAGGGTATATCAATACTCCTTTGGAACAACAATTTTCCGCTTTGTTCTATCTAGCTTAGTTTCGGAGATAATGGCCATTTTAAAATATCGCTATTTCGTCAAATGGCTCATATCTCGAAAACTAAGCTCGATATTGCAAAACAAACAAAATGTTTGCTAACCATAAAATAAAGTTCCCACTTCCGACAACACAAATGTGTTGATTGTTTCGATTATACTCGTTCCCCGATTCATTCCATATCGTTCCATTTTGGACCAATGTGCCATTCCATTGGAGTGATTAAATTGGCGTTTTCACGTACGTTTTTAGGTAAACAAATAATTGAGACACCCTGTGGTTTTATTCATAAAAAAATGAATCTATATAAGTCTTTCCCAGGCCTAGCTTATTTGTATTCTGTCAATTGTAATTTGCTTCCTTTAATTAATTCATTACTAATGGTAATGAAATTTAAAATCATTATCTTTAATCAATGTAATCAAATCAATGCAATTCATTACCGTTAATTAAAAAAATGCAAATGAAAATAATTTCATTACAATTGATATCTATAAAATAATTTCATTACAATTGATATCTATAAAATTGTAATGAAATCATCAATTAATTAGTCCATTCAATTAACTAGTCTCATGTATGTTCTATTTCCTCCATTTATATAAAGGGTATTTTTTATACAGGTATACAACTTTAAGTTGGCAGCACTTTTCTAATTGGCGGATATTCTATCAGCTGTCAAGTGATTTATAGTTATTTTGGTTTGGCATTTCAACATCAATAGACTGACGCCTGAACAACGCTTCCAAATTGTGCAAATTTATTTTGAAAATCATGGTTCTGCTCGAAATACGTATCGCGCACTACGTCCATTTTACGGTCAACATAATCGGCCATCAGAGCAATTAATTCGATTAACTGCGGACAGTTTTCGCACAGCGTTTACTCTAAATGATAATATGCATCCACAGAGACGTCGTACAGTGCGTGCAGAAGAAGTCATTGCTGCTGTAGAGCGTAGCGTAGAGAAAGATCCCAATCAGTCTATCCGTCATAAAAACAATGCTGGTCAGAACGTTACAGTCAATGGTGACCGCTATAGAGCCATGCTTACTGACTTTTCCGTTCATCAATTGAACAGCCATGATGTGCAGGAGCTGTGGTTTCAACAAGATGGCGCAACATGTCACACAGCTCGTGCCATAGTTGATTTATTGAGTTAAACGTTTGGTAACCGCATAGTTTCCCTTTTCAGACCAGTGACTTGGCCACCAATGTCGTGCGATTTAACGCCGCTAAACTATTTTCTGTGGGGATATGTGAGGGCGCTAGTCTTCGCCGATAAGCCCGAAACGATTGAACACTTGGAGGACAACATTCGCCGCGTTATTGCCAATATATGGCCACAAATGTTTAAAAAAATCATCGAAAATTGGACCTACAGATTAGACTACGTCCAAGCCAGCCAGAATGCCAGATAATGCCATTTCAAAGTTCAATACGTTTATAAAAACACCCTTTATATCCATTTATTGCGATAAAAAAACATTTTTTCCTAATAAAATTATCAAACAAAAAAAAATCGCAGAAATAAAATTCGCAAATTTTGCGGTAAAAAAATTTGGAGAAAAGAATTTTGAGGATACAAATTTTTACTTATATAAACCCCTCATATCAATTTGTATGCAAAATTTCGAGGTAACGTTACTACGATACTACATTTTTTTATATAACATTTTCTTTATTTTCTAAATATTTAAGGACATTTTCAATATATTTGCAATTTTAATACAAAAATCAGTTTATTGCAATATCTACTTTATGCACATTTATGAAATTTAAAAATTTTCTAACATGCATAAAATTTAAATGGATTAAACTAATGAAGTAAAATTTTTAGCTTCCTGGCAATTCCAGAGCAATTTTGCTGTCATTTCGGTTAATTTTTTTTATGTAAAAAATTTACTATTTTCGATATTGACAACCCATATTTTTCGACAGCTTTAATATTGGAAAGCGAATGTTAAAGTATGACATGTCACTTTCATTTTTCTTCATTAGCAACTAGCTATTTGTACCTGGTCTTGCCCGGAACTCAAATACTTTTGCAATAACACATATTGAAAACAAAGACTTACAATATATACCGAAATTTCTCCAATTCGTTATCTTTATTATTATGACAGCCCAAAAGCTCCTGCGACCGCTGCCGACGCCACATCACTCATTGCAGTGTGCCTTGTTTTTTTGATACTGCGAAAATTCTTAAAGCATAATTTTAAAGTTCTACTAAAGTACATGAATGTTTATAATTTTCTAATGGTTATGAGAATTTTCTTTCAAACATGTGCAAAATTTGTATAAAAGAAAAAAAAAAATAACTGAAAGGCTGTATATATAGTTAATCTAATATTATTTCAATTACATAAAAAATTTAAAGCGATCTTGTGGAATGCCATCTTTTTGTAATTTGTGCGGAATCTGGTATAAATATAAATTTGTTTATGCAACATCCAAACTGGACCTATAAATTTTATAAATTGTCAAACTTTGAAAAATAACATTTGCTATCAGAAATCCACAGTTGGCCTTTAAATGGTAGCGGTAGAAGATTAGTATTTTGTGACCTCGCCCTAGGTGTACAAACTATGAGTGCAAAATTTGAACAAAATCCGTAAGAAAATACTTTTCCTTTTTTTCGAATACAAACTTCTAATTTTACATTTTTTGTCAAAAGTAGGCGTAAATGTGGGCTTAGTTGATGACTACGATCTAAGTTGAGGTCCGAAGATTATTCACGCCAAATTTGAGGAAAATCCGTTGAGAATTGAAAATTTGTACAGAGAACAAACAAACAGAAAATGAGTTTTTTATATTTTGATAGATAGATAGTGTAATTTTTTGATTTTGACGTTTTTAATCAAAAGTCGGTATTGAAGTAGGCTATGCTAATGAAACTTTTACTGAGGCCTTAATCGGGAAATGTTGAATATATGTGAAAAATTTCAAAGAAATCCGTTAAAACTTTCTTAGAAGTTTGTATTCGAAATAAAAGGAAAAAAGTTGAAAAAGGTGAAAAAAATTTTAATTTTAGATTTTATGTCAGAAGTAGGCGTAGAAGTGGGCATTTTCGATGATAACTATACTACGATTTCAGTTCAGGTCCGATCATTATTCATACCAAATTTGAGGCAAAGCCGTTGAGAATTGCAAATTTGTATAGAGAACAAAACAAACAGAAACAGAAATTGTTAAAAATACCCATCCTTGGCCGACAGCATTGCCATACTAACCCTAATTGACATCAGATGTTATTATCGAAGATGCAATGAACTACACACTAGTCAAACGATCAGCAAGTAATAAGGGCAAAGAAGAAGTCAAAATTATCTAAAATTCATTGCCTTCAACCACCGCAAGCAGTGCGAGCAACATCTTTTTGTAAATTATTAAATATAAAAATATATGAAAGTGAAATTTTAAACTGTTAAACAATATAAAATATAGTTATATTTCCCTTAAAGTGCTTAAGTGCTAAAAACTTAAAAATTGAAATATTAAAATTTCAAATTGTTAAAACCTACCCTAACCTTAGAAATAAAATTACATTAATTTAAAACCTATATCGAGGGCTTATATTCAATACCGTCTATCTACAAAAACACAATTTTTCAGGAGAGCCAAAAAACTGTTTTATTCGCAAATAAGCAACAATTTCGATGAACTCATCTTCTACAATATTAACAGAATGTGTCTAACAAACTGAAAAGTTTCTTGAAATTCGCGTTATTTAAGCTTCAATGATAGAAAGACGGTATTGCCTCAAAAATGAAATCATTGTGTTAGAAAATAATATGTAGATAGACGGTATTGCCTTATTTTAAAATTAAGTTTGTATTACGGTTTTTGTATGGGGACCCCGAAAAGGGTGGGAGATAGGGGGTAGATATGTTCACAAGAAATGTTGGGGATAGAAAAATAGTAGGACCTGTTCTAACATTTGAACCCTTCAGGGAGCTAGGGGTTGTTTTTGACTAGTTTTTGTTTTTGGCATGGGTGTCTCAAAAAGGGTGTCAGATAGAGGGTAGGTGTGTTCAGAAGAATTGTTTAACCAGTTTAAATTCAAAGACAATGTTTTTTATAATTTTTTTATTATAATTTATTATAATTTTTACTGCGCGTGGCTAAGATTATCATAGAAGTAGTGATACTCCTCTGGAATTACCGCCTTTAACTCCTGTAAATGTTTCCATTTGTTTTGCTGAATTGGTAGTCGACCGGTATACAATTGTTTTGGTTCTATGTGACCTTCATATTGCTTTACTCTAATAGGTAGTTCAGTGTAATTATGATCAAAATTCACTTTAAACTTAACGGTATCACTTGGCGAATATAAGAGAGATCTTAGTTGGTATACTGTCGGATCATTTTTTGCTCGACCAGGTCTACTACTTGAAAATCGAATAAGGTTCGTATCCTTAAAGTTCTTAAAAAAATCATAGTTTAAATGTAATGCATCAAATGGCATTTTAATAATTTTGTTCTTGATTTTGACTGTTTTGCGGGCAACTTTGGTTGCCCTGACGTAGTTGTATGGCAAATATATGGTTTGATTTTTCAATTTAGCCTCTATCTTTGCATGGGCACTGTCACTCTCCATCTGGGTGTGTCCTTTCTGCAAGTATTTTTGTTCTATGATTTTGTTGTTTTCTATTGAAAAATTGGACAAAGCATTCGACAAAAAGTGATTACGGCTTTCGTAACCGTAACCATCGGAGTAAATTATTATTGGTAGAGTATCTGTTAGACAGTGTGTTGACAAATGGTGCATTATGCACGAAATAAACGTCGGAACGGAGAGGTCTCCATCAGTCTCGTTCCACCAGTAATTTGTACATTGATGCGTGGCGAGATTGTACACGGTAAAGTTGTGCACTTGTAGGCGTGTTTTATAATAAATGGCTGAGGCGTTAATGTCAGGGCAAAGCTCTACCGCTTGTGCATCCATGGTGAACACGTGACATCGTCCTTCTTCAGCTGCAAGTTTGTCTTGTTGTTTTTCAAGTTGAGCCCGTTGTTTATCCATAATATGTGCATCGTATTCTTCAATTGTTATTTGCTTGGCCTTAAACCCCACACAAGTATCGCACTTATCTTTGCGAGGCATAAGAGCACTAAATTTTGTTCGGCAAAAACTGTAGAAAATGTAAAAATTGAAACGGGCTTTAGTGCCTTCTCGGCACATTTTTCAAGGTAATCTTTAAAAACATCTGCTATTGATCGTTCGACAAGAGAAGTATGTATCCGAAAAACGAACAGTGAATAAATAGATATCAAACAGAGAAATAGCCTGAAATTAAAAAAAACGACAAAATTCTATGATGTAGATAGACGGTATTGCCGTCATAAAATTCATAAATAAGTATCTTTGTAGATAGACAAATGATAAAATACAGGATATATAGTACTAAGAATAGTTTTTTTCCACTGAAATTTTTACAGTACATGCAGATGGGGTCAGAGATGAGTTTGGCATAAAAAAAAAATTTCGTGAAAATGTAGATAGACGGTATTGAATATAAGCCCTCGATATGTAAATAATTTCAAAGAAATCCGTTAAAACTTTCTTAGAAGTTTGTATTCGAAAAAAACGAAAACAGTTGAAAAAGGTGAAAAAAATTTTAATTTTAGATTTTATGTCAGAAGTAGGCGTAGAAGTGGGCGATCTAAGTTGAGGTCCGAGGATTATTCATGCCAAATTTAAGGAAAATCCGTTGAGAATCGCAAATTTATATAGGGAACAAACAAACAGAGAATGAGTTTTACATATATAGATTTTGATCATAAATTGTTTTTTCGTAGCTAGTATTTTAGCAAATTCAAATAAAATTTTAGCAAAAAGTGCAGTATAGAAAATTTTGATTTTTAGCGTAAATTTATACCCAAATACATAATCCAGTAAAACAATTTTGGTGTTAACACTTTCGGGTTATATCCTTATCCCGACTGGCGTGTATTGCTCAAACATTTTTATCTAGACTATCAATTTTTATTTTAATAAAACACACTTTTTTATATTTTCAATTATTAAAGAATTGTTTCTTTTATTTGTTCATTCTTTTTTATAATCGCAAATTTTTCCTTGTTTTATTTTTTTTTTTTTTATAATAATTTCATTATGACTTAATTTAATTATTATTAATTAATAAAGATGTGTGTTGGTTTGGTTTAAAATAACATTTATCTTTTCTTGATTTCATTTAGTGTAAGATTTGAATTTTTTTATACTTATTAAAGTGTTGCAATATTTATAAATTATTTTACAATGTTTATTAGACTATTTATAATAATAATGAAATTTAAAATTATATTAAAATCTATTTTTAACTAAACTTAGTAACTAGATAATTTGCTTTAAATTGATTTATATTTTATTATACAATTTGCAGTTTATATTACAAAATATTCATTTTACATTAAATTAATTTTGAAATACATGCCTTGGTTTTAAATAACATCCAAATAATAACTGAAATTTGATTTTTGTTTGATACTTAATCTAAAATATTAACAAATATTTATTAATTATAGTTTGGTGAGTTATTAATAAAAAATTAAAAAATATTTTTGTCTAAAATATTTTACTTATTTTTTTTTTTAAATTACTTTTATTTAATAACAAGTTTCAGATATTTAGATTTATTTTTATAATACAAAGTCTTATATATATATTTTTTTTTAATTTTAAAGAGAGAGAGTTTTTTACATAAAATTTTTTGGATGTAGATTTTTGAAATTTTGGTTCGTATATTTTCACAGAAGGGAGCTTGATAGAAAATTACAAAAATAAAAATATATATTGAAAGAATTACCAAAAAAATATTAGAAAATTCCAAAAACTACATAATATTTAACGTTTTCGAAAGTTTTGCTTTTTTAGTTTTGAATTTGATTTGATTTTATATTTTTTTTACTTCATTTGTTTAACTACGAAGATTTCTTTGAAAGCGCATTTGCCATTTTTTGCCCACGTGCTTTTCGGTTTTTTTTTTTGTTTTGGAAACATATATTTTTTATGGGGCCTAACTATAACACATTTATATAGTAATTTTTTTTTTAAATTTTCAAAAAAGCGTTCCTTGATCACTCTTTGCATTTTAAAGAAAATTCAGAAAGTATGTAACTTTGTCGAGCCATGTATTCGTAAGTTGTTATCGAATTTCTTTAATGCAAAAAGCACTCGCTTTCCACGAATGTGTTTTTTCACATCTACGAAATAAAACAAAAATGCATTTTCGATGCAAATTAAATGTTTAGATGCATTTTCAAAGTTGTTCCCTGCTCTCCAAATGTTTTAAATATGCATCAATCGCAAATTTTAAATTTTTTATATAAAATTTAATTTCGCTTTTTAATTTTCTTGATTTTTTTTTAAATCTTTATTTACTCTCATTATATTTATTAGGGCAAATCGATTTAAAAATCGCTCAACGTACAACGAAAATCGTAGTCTAGGGATCAAAACAAGAAACTTTGCCAAAGGCACCATACCTCTAAAACGAATTCTGAAGTCCCGACTTTTGACCCGTAGGGTCAAATTTTGAAAAATCCCACTTTGACCCATTTAGAGTGCCCTAATCGAATCCAACCCAATCGAATATAATTATACATTAATCTGCTAGAGCGTCTTCCGGAGAAGAAATAAAGACCCTAATCTTGGAAAGACTCCTCCTTCTTTCTGAAATACCTCTATCCCGAGATTTGTACATTTTGCTATAAAAACACGGCTGAAAAGGCCATCTTCCAACTTAAATTTTAACCCCTTAACGGTCACCTAGAATGATAATTTATGCATTAATCTGCTAGCACGACTCCGAAGAAGAGGTAGCTCCCATAATCTTGGCGAGATTCCTCCTACTTTCTGAAATATCAAAGTGGTCTTTTTCAAAAGTCGGGACATTAGAATTCGGTTCCTTCGTCAAAGTTTTTTATTTTGATCCCTAGAATACGATTTTCCTTGTACGTTGAGTTATTTTTTTGGCTGCCTACAAATCGACCCGCCTTAATATTTATATAAAAAAAATTTATTTTTTTGGAAAACTCTTCTCAACCAATTAAATTTTTTGCAAAACCTGTCCTTGAAATACATATTTTTAAAGAAAATTTTGCCCGCTTAATCCGAATCTGTCAAAAAAAAATAGTTTTGTTTCATTTGCAGTTTTTAATATATTGCAGTTTTTTTTTGTATTTTGCTTAATTTTTCGGAATCTAAGCTTAATTTTTTTTTTTGCTAAACTTGTTAGACTAAAAAGTCTAGAAGCCTGAAATTTGCGTATGTAAAGTGTGTTTTTTTTAGAGTGTCACAACTTTGAGTTGGCATCACTGCTTTATTTGATCACACATTTAACAGCTGATAGTTTCTTTTTGTTTAGTTTGCTTTGAAATTTCATTATGAATCGACTTACACCAAAGCAACGTGTGCAAATTGTTGAAATTTTTAATCAAAATAATTGTTCTATTCGTCAAACTCATCGTGCACTTCTTCCATTTGATGGCGTACATAATTGTCCTTTTGACTGGCTAATTCGAAGAACAATAGATCGTTTTCGGACCACATTTACTGTTACTGATAATGTGCATCCCGTAGAAACACCATTACATCCACAAAAAATTTCTGTTTGGTGCGCTTTATAGGCTGGCGGAGTCATTGGCCCATATGTCTTCAAAAACAATGATGGTCAGAATGTTACGGTCAATGGTGAACGGTATAGGAACATGATTCGAAATGTTTTCGTTCCTCAATTACGTGTCATTAATCTTGCTGATATGTGGTTCCAACAGGACGGAGCCACTACAATTGATTTACTCAAAGAAACTTTTGATGAAAAAAGCAACTTTTGATGAAATTAACTGGCAACCAAGATCGTGTGATTTAACGCCATTGGATTATTTTCTTCGGGGTTATATTAAGTCATTTGTCTACGTCGATAAACCACAAACAATTGAACACCTGGAAATCAACATTCGAAGAGTTATCGGCGAAAAGTTGTTTGAAAATTGATGTTCCAGATTGCGCCTTCTACTCGCCAGACGTGGCGGCCACATGGCAGAAATCATATTTAAACATTAATTTCATAAAAATTTCTATCCAATAAAGCCAGTTTCAGTGATATTAAAAATATATTTCCTGGTTTTTTTATGATTTAAACTTGTGTCACTCTATAAGAAACACCCGGTATTGCAGTGTAGTCATACCATTAATATGAACTTTTCTGTTGACGAACTTCTTTTAAAACAGAAGGATGCCATTTTTTTTAAAACACATTTTGAAAATTGTTCGTAATGAAATATTTCGACAAATGATTTTGTGGAATATCTGAGACTATTGTCTGATATCCATATTAGAATCTTATAATGAGTGAAAATATTTAACTAATTTGTTTAAAAATTTAACTTTAAATGTCCTTTTGACAAATAATAGGCAGATTAACTACATGTGGTCTCCTGTTTAACATGCATATCAATTTTCCCATGAATGGCAATAAACATTGAAATTTGTCGTTTGTGTACTATCGCACACCTACTTCAAAAGTGACTTAACTCAAAATTTAAAATTTTCGGGTTTATATGCTTGAACTGTACACAATACACATGTTTATCTATAAAAAAAAATAGATCAGTGTATTTTGTTGTTGTTACCTGTTGCTAAATAACAGTTATGTCTTCCTTTATGTTGCAATTGGTATATTTATTTATTTACTTACATCAGCTACAGTACAAATACATCTGCTGGAAAACAAAAATTCGAAAAATACAGTATAAAGTTGCAAATATTTTTTTTACGATTTCTGAAAAATTAAAAATTTTGAGTTGTCACTTTTGAACAAAGTGTGCGCTATTGGTGGATTTAAATTTTTATTAAATATCAAGAACACATTTTCTGCAAAATTCCTTTTTTTTTTTGAACGCCTCTGATTCCCTTGAAATTTGTGTATGTTCCCTGCGGGAAACGAAGGGTCGATTGATCCAAAGTGACAAATCTGTGATATATGATTTGGGGGGCACGCCACGAAACTGGTGAAACCAAAATTGTGGTGCACCAAAAAGTGTTAATTTTGGTGAAATGACCAATCACGTGACTGTAGTTATGGTGACAAAACATTCACTGGTTGCTAAAAGATATATCATGTAACTGGAGAAAAAGTAAAATAACATCAAAGTGTACTGAAGCAACTAGGGCCGTTACAGTTAAAGTTATTACTGGTCATTGAACTGGTTCAAAACCGTTGGCAGTGGATGAAACATAGAAATTAGTGCCAAAGGATTCAGTCCCTTGACTGCTACACATCAGACATAACACTGAAGGAATAGTATCTGTACCGACTATGTGACAGTAGAAATGAAGACGTAACACTCCACTGGTTTAAAAGAACTGAACACGGAACTGTGACCAGGGCTGCCCGATATGGCGATTTCTCGCCAAACGTCGCGATCTTAAACTTAGTTTTTTGTTGTGTATAGACAAAATAAGCTAATTATAAAATTGATTTTTGTTGTGCCTTTCTTAAGGTTTTTTTGAACAGGGGGTAATACTCACTGTTTTGGAAAAGTGCAGTGATTGGTTTCGGACGGGCTATTTAAAAACTCGTACATAATACGACATACGCTGAATAAAAACTGACAGGTTACTTGCTAATTACTTTTCGTATGCCCGGGGACATGTACCCCTAGACCAGTACAGTGGTACGTCTCAAAACTATTTAAGTCAAACTACCTCTGTTACAGAACACATTGCGCTTAATATGTGTCTAGTTTTGCTTCAAAAATTGTTCTCAAGATCTAAGATACGTACACCTACACCAGTCACGTGATAATTTTTTCCCACTGGTTCTGTTGCATATTACATAAATCCTAAAATGGTCATACTTTGACACTACCTACTTCTAACTTGTCCCGTAGTATGTATATTCATTTCAGGCTGTATGGTGATAGGTTACCTTGGTCAAGTTATTCGATACGTCACACAGTGCTCCACAGGTAGCAAATTGGTACCTCCTATGACAAGCCCATGTTAAAAGTACCGGTCACTTTCATATAAAAGAACCGAAACTAGGAGAGGTTCATACACACAAAGTTTTAGTCACATGACCATACCAGTGACTGATCCATTTCCCGCAGGGTTGTAAGTGATATTTTGAAAAAATTAATTATAGTTTTTTTTTTGAGATATTCGCGAATTAACAATTTTTTTTTTAATTTCGTTATGATTTTAGCTAAAAAACTAAAATTATTAATTTTCTGTTGACACGTTCAAAAGTTATGACAACTCCAATATAGGCCTAAATTTTAGCAGCGATTAAACGCGAACTATAACGAATTTTGGTAAAAGAAAAATTACGTAAACTCCATATTTACTAGAAGAATGCGTTGCCTAATTTTTAGTAAATGCAGAAAAAGTTTAAGTTGAAAATGTCCGTTTTTGTGATCATTATTTTTAAAATATCCCCTTGTTAAAAACTCCCTAAATTCTGAATAATATAAAAAAAAAAAAAAATAGTGAATAATACAAAAAAATAAGAAATAAAAAAAAAAAAAAAAAAATAAACCAATATTGTTTGTCAGAATTTTACCTTCTCTAAAACAGAAAAAACAATTTGGTCTTTTTATATTTTAATAATATTTTAATGATTTCCAAAAAATTGTGCTAAAGATACAAAAATGTATAACAAAAAACATATAATTTAAATCAATTCCTTTCCATTCTATACTCACTTTAACAATTTTTTTTTTTTTATTTATTTTTACACTCCAATACATGCAATTATGGGACTCTGAGAATTGTGTTTAAAATTTTAAATTATTTGTTAATATTTACATTGTTTTATTTACATTGATATGAATAATTTACAATTGTTTGTGTTTGTTGAATTTTTTAAAATTAATTTAAACATAACTTCAGTCTGGCAATATTTTTTTTTTTTTAATTTTATTTATACTCATTACCTTGTTATAGCAACAAAATTCAGTTGTTTTTTGTTGAATATTTTTGAATTTTTTATTTTTATTATCATTAATGTTTCCAGTTTTTTTTTTTGTATACAAATTATCTTTATAATTGAATTTTATTAATTGCTCTTTAGTTATCCATAGAAAAAATAAGAATTTGTTTTGTTGGTTGGATATTGTTTAATTTTTGTTGTAATTTTCCATAAATGTAAAATGTAGAATTTTATACTACAATAAAGGAGAATGAAAAAAAAAACAAAAAAAAAAGAAAAACATTTTAGAGGTGATGAATAATTTTTTTAAGGTGAAAATCTTTTTTAATGAAAAAATGAAAATGGTTGATAAGAAAAAAATAAATTTTAATGTAAATAAACAAGTTTTGTGGTGAAATAAAAAATTAAGGTGAATTTAAATTTTTTATGTGTAAAAATAAACTTTTTGGGTGTAAAAATGAAAATGGTAGGTAAAAAAGCAGTTTTGATGTAAAAAAAAAAACAAATTTTTGAGATGACATAAAAACAATTTAAGGTAAATTTTAAATATTATTCATCTCTCAGCGTCTGTTATAAAAATATGACGTTATATGATATAGTACTAACATACATACACTGTGTGTGAACAATTTAAAGGTACATTCACACTTTCACTCATAACTTTTCAGCCGCTATACCGATTTTTCTCATTTTCAATAACAAACTGCTTGGGAAGATGTTTAATAAACTATGTGATGAGCAGTTCGTTTTGCATTTTCGTGCCGTAATTGCTATTTCAACGTATATATAAGCGAACATTGCTAAATGTAATTTCTTAAGGATCAAGAATATATACACTAAGGGTATTATGTAGGTATGGACGACAGCAAATGTAGTGAAAAACCAAATGACATTCCACTTGAAGAAAGGACAACTAACATTTCAGTAAATTCAACTAACATTTGACAATTGTTTTTACTGTTCAAACAATTACTAACAATTGAAGTATAAATGAAGCACATATGTGTGTTAAAAATAAACAAACATTTATTTTTTAAGTAACAAAAAAACGACGGTAAAAAAATGAATGTAAAATAATAACACAGTCATTTTATGTGGTTTGTTTTTGTTTAAACAAACTACAAGGTTAATAAATATTTAAATTATTTTACAAATGACTGACATTTACATTAAAAATAAAGAAACTGTATTGCAACCCAAACAACTACATATTTTTTAAACAGAACTTCCCTGAGTGTATACTTTAGGAGATCTCATACCTATATATGCGTTACATACAATTATCTTCATACATATTCATAATTTTTTTTTAAACATTTGTACTTCACTTACAATACACATTTTTACAATCAACATTTTCAATCATAATACAAACAATTATTTTACAATTATTTTTTTATTCTTTTTGCTTGTTTAAAAATTAATCATTATTGACTTTGTTGTATTGTGAAGGCTGGAATGACAAGCCACAAAAGTTAATGTTTTGAAAGGTTGGGATTTATATTGAAATAAAACAAATAAGAGAGTAATATTTCCATTGGCGTATAAAGACTTGTGAAATATTTTTAAATATCCGGAAACAAACACAATTTTGCAGCAATTTTCTTAATTTTATGATGAACAAATTACGCCAAATAGGTTTACTTAACGATTTAAAATAAATCGCAATTGGGAAATTGAAGCGATTGTTACCTATATGTTTATTAAACTAAAAAATGCAGCTGAATATGACCAAAATTATAATTTTTACTATTTATGGAAATATCAAATATATTCTGTGACTTTTGTTATTGTTCAATATTTCTCTCAATGACTAGCACTTTTTTCCTTACATTAATACTCTCTACTCTCACTCTTATATGTTCTCTAAATTTTCTCTCTCTTAATAACTAGATTTCTATTATTTTTCTCTTTTTTACACTTAAACACAACTCTCCTGCTGCGAGTACATTAGTGGTGTACGTACAGTTACAATTTCACGGGAATATGATTTACCGACAGCAGAAAGTCCGGATATTGAACTGGTGGGACTAGTGACAGCCGCTGTGGCTAAACCACTACTATTACTGGAGACTAAAAGTTGGCCCAAAGGTGCGGAGGTTTGATGAACTTGATGTAATTGTTGTTGCTGTTGATGTTGTTGATAGGAAGGTGGCATCGGTAGAGTGCCATGATGATAGGCAGACACTGAGGCACTGCCTGAGCTACAAGTAGGTTGAGCATTAGCCATCATTTGCATCATAGAGGTTGAGCTGTTAGGAGGCAAATTTTGTGTTTGATGATTGTGCGGCAGAGTATGATAACCACCAGGATGTGAAGGTAACGTATACATTTGTACAGTGCCCGGAGACACAGTGGAAGGTGTGCCTTGAGAGGTCGGTGAAGATATGCAAGGCGGGAATGGTGATACAGAACTTGAATTACTAGCACTTGTATTTGTTCCCACTGTTGCTGCTGCTGCCGCTTTGTAATGATCAATTTGAGCATATATCGTAGGCTCCTCAAAGTAATCATATGAAGGAGGCTGAGACATAGGTTTATTACGTTGTAATGTACTGGTAGCTGGTATTGTAGGTAATAGTTTTCTTACACTAGAACCATGGGGTAAAGTACCACCTATTATTCCACTTGGATTGTGATTAATACCAGCACTTTGTAATAGCATACTGCTGTTACAATCTACCGTAGTATTTGTATTGTTAGTACCACCCATTGGCAAAGTAAGTTCTGCATAATGTAATTCCTCATCCTTAAATGAAAGAAAAATACACAAAAAAATAACAAAATAAATTAAAAAATTCATTAGTACGTATATCAAAGTTTATAATAATATAAAAATTTACACCTTGTTTAAAAACAAAACTTTATCAAAAAAAAAAAAATCAAGAAAACCAGATAAGTTTTAGTTGTGATGTTGTCAAGAAAAATGCTGAATGAGCACCGAAGAAGATGTAGACAGACTTCTATAAATATGTAAACTATATCCAATATCAGAGATGGAAACTTATAAACTTTTTAAGTATATTTTCGTATTAGAAAGTTTTTAAAAACGGTTCCTTCATATTTCATGAATCTCAGGATGCAGTTGAACTATATTGTACAAAAACCCTGGTCTCAATAAAAAAAAGTTACTCATTTGCTTTAGTTTCACTACCACACAACAAGTTCAAATTTCCATCCTAGCCTGCACAGTGGTATATATCACAAAATGTTTGGAAATAATTAAGTTATTTCTTACTTTCACGGGGAATCTCCCGATGGGTTCTCTCCGATCTTTATATAAGGTGGCGCAAAAATAACCTTCCGATGTTTTTTTTTATTATGTATTTATTATGTATAGCATTTTCTGATAGGAGGATTACTTTTGCGCCACCTTATATTATTTCGATATGTGGTAAATACGAAAAAAAAAAATAATATCGGACATGTAGCGGACATATTAGCGGGCGGGGTCAAAATTAAGATATTGACTAAAAATAAAGAAATTTAAATTTTTTCATTTCTATTTTGATGTACTCGAGAAAACAAAAATTGTTATACCAATATAGCATACTTACTGTTGTTGCCATTTATTCAAAATACGAGGGCGGATTAATAAGTCCGTGCCGTAGTTGCATGAAATGCAACATAGCTCCCATCAAGTACCACCTGTTAATAGACTACTTACAAATTTTGAGCACGTTTCGTCATTTTCTTTGCGTTTGTTTCATACAAAACTTTATATTGAATAATGTAATTACAATACAAAAATGCAATTCTATAATTATAAGATTTGTATATTGTGTGTATTGGAAATCAAATAAAAAAATAAAAATAAAAATAAAATAAATAAATAATACAACTTCGTGGATTTTTTTAAAAATGGAAAAAAGTGAATTTCTAGTGCTCATTAAACATTATTTTTTGCGAAAAAAAAACTGTCAATCGCACCAAGGAAAAGCTTGATAAATACTATGGGGACTTTGCACCATCGATTTCAATGGTAAAAACTAGTTTACTGACTTTCGTTGTGGTCGCATAAGTAAAAATTACGCTGAACGTTCTGGACTGCTAATTGAGGTCAATACACCCGAAAATGTCGAAAAAATCCACGATATGGTGTTGGCAGATTGAAGAGTATTGAGATTGTTGATGCCATAGGCATTTCATATGCCAGTGTGGTTTCGATTTTAAATGATCAGTTGTCTGCAGGATGGGTGCCGCGTTTGCTCTCAATTGACCATAAACGTAATCGTGTGACAACTTCAAAGGATTGTTTGGAGTTGTTTAACCGCAATTCGAATGAGTTTTTGAGGCGTTTTGTAACTGTGGATGAAACATGGATCCAATACAACACTCCAGAGACCAAGCAGCAGTCTAAACAAAGCGTTTCTCCGGGTAAACCGGCTCTGAAGAAGGCCAAGGTAAGTTTGTCGGCCAATAAGGTGATGGCAACAGTTTTTTGGGATGCACGCGGGATAACCCACATCGATTATCTTCAAAATTGAAAAGCAATAAACGGCGAATATTATGCCAACTCGGTGGAAAGAGATTTGCTCCAACGATGAAATTATTGATCAAACAAATTACTATTTTATGGACCTCGAAAAATCGTATTTTTTGGAAGGGTTAAAAAAATTGGAAAAACGTTGGACTAAGTGCATTGAGCTAAAATTAGATTATGTCGATTAAATTTAATGGGCATTAAGAACATTTTGAAAATAATGAGCACAAACAAACTACATTTTCAACTTTACCTCTTCTGATTTTAGTAAAACTTGTTATACACATTCTTCTAGATTATATGGTGTATATGTAGTTTTTTCTTTTTCCGAAATTCGTTATAGTTCCCGTTTAGTTGCTGCTCAAATTTTGGGATTTTTTAACCAATTTGTAAGATATATGCAATGTTTGAATTATGAATTATTATTTGGTGTCATTTGAAAGATTAATTCCTCTTCTTTAAACAGTATTACTTAAAAATTTTTTTTCGCGAAAAGTATAACGAAATTGAAAAAGTGTTTTTTATTCGGGAATAGTTCAAAAATAAACAGAATTTTTCCGAAAGTATCTTCGTTATCAAATATAAAATTTTGTATATTCACATAGTATTCTACTAAAAGTTTCTATACTTTTTGATACGCATGGAAAACTGGTTACTCAGATTTGATGAATTTCATATCAAAACCTATAAAAAAAGGCACATTTTGAACCCGACCCCCTCAGAATTTGATGAAATTTTGCATATAGCTACATTTTACTTATACAAACACAACCTCATATTTAGAAATTGCATTTTTGAAATATGTGGTCGTGGCAAGGTATCGAAGTTTTTGAAAAATCACGATAACATGTACTTTCAAGCTGAGAGTACTACGGAATGGCTGAACCGATTTCAAAGATTTTGGTACCATTAGAAAGGTATTTCAATTAGCTTTCGAGAACATACACTGTAAAAATTTTATATTACACTGAAAATTTTTTTGCCAAAAATAAAACTTAAAACTGGGAAAACACTTCATAGGCCAAGTGTTTTTTTATAAAAAAAAAAATTTTAGAAGGGTCTATTTAATATATACAACATATCTAAAAACTAAAATGGCATTCTTTTTTCTTTTTTTTTTAAATTTTTTTAAGTAAATGCATCTCTTGTTAACTTCCTTATATTTTGATATCATTGTGTGAAAAAAAAGAATAAAGTAGCTATACTTTCAAAGTTGTACAGATTTTTTGTAATTCTAATGGATTAGAACAAGAATCGTATTATCAAATTTTTCAGACACCCCCAAAATATGGATTTACCCTTGTAAAATTTTTTTTTATTTTTATTTTTTAGATTTAATATATAATTTTGCGCATACTGTTGACTTTCGGAATATTTGTTAACTTTTAATGAAATTTCATCTAAGGGTATAAAAGAATGGAAGCTTTGAGTTCCTGTAATAGTTTTAGCATTTTTATACCTTTAAAATAGCTCTTCTTTTGTTTTGTTATAGTCGTCAGCGTCTGCATAAGCAACTTCTATGGAGGTCTTATAGGTTTGTGAAGCCCAATGATAAAGGTCTTTCGCCGTTTGAATTTGGTTTTTATTTACAATGCTATAATTTTTCTTGTTCTAATCCATTAAAATTACAAAAAATTCTGTATAACTTTCAAAGTATAGTTACCTTATTCTTTTTTGTCACACAATGATATCAAAATATAAAGAAGTTAACAAGAGATGCATTTACTTAAAAAAAAATTAAAAAAAGAAAAAAGAACGCCATTTTAGTTTTTAGATATGTTGTATATATTAGATAGACCCTTCTAAAAAAATTTTTTTTTGGCAAAAAATAAACATACAGTGTATGTTTTCGAAAGCTAATTGAAATACCTTTCTAATGGTACCAAAATCTTTGAAATCGGTTTAGCCATTCCGTAGTTATCTCAGATTGAAAGTACATGTTATCGTGATTTTTCAAAAAGTTCGATACCTTGCCACGCCCACATATTTTCAAAAATGCAATTTCTAAATATGAGGTTGTGTTTGTATAGGTAAAATGTAGCTGTATACAAAATTTCATCAAATTCTGAGGGGGTCGGGTTCAACGAATATCGGTTTTGATATGAAATTCATCATTTTCTTTATCATACCATATGTGCTTTCCAAAAGGACACTTAAAATTAAATGTTTAAACATTTTATTCAAATATTTGTACTCATTAAATGATGGCAAAATGGATATCAGATGATACATAATAATCTCTGCTATTCCACAAAATTACTAATCATAATATAGCACAATCAAAAATTTTGAAAATGTCCTTTTAAAAATTTGATCCTTCAATATGTTTGTCAAAAGAAAAACAATCATATACATAATACGTACAGGTATCATATACGAAATACATATTCAAATTTTAGCCTTCTAGCTTTATTAGTTTGGCAATAATAAAGATTTTCCATATCCGTGTTCAAAAAAAAATTAAAACATATTACACCAGCAACAAATTTAAATTTTTGAAACAATATGAAACAAAAGATAATATAGTGTTGAAAAAATTCCTTTTAAAAAGACTTTAAAATTGAAATTGCAACTGCTAATTGTTTAGCTATTGAGAGGAATTTTTGCTGGGATATATAACAAGTTTAATGAAATTCGGAAGACTTTATCTACCAGGTGTGTCGAAAGTTTTTAAAAGCTCCCTTAGGATTTTATACGTGCTAGTATTTTAAATTAAGAGAGGATATTATGCAAATTATGTCTAAAAATCTATATTTCTCTAAAGTTTTCAAATTAAAAAATATTAGAAAACGCCGAATTATTAGAGACGAAAATAATAACTCGAAAACTTCCATTTAACAAACACCGGAAAAATAAAAAAAAAAATGTTAATCCAATTATTCAGAAAATGGGATTGACAACGCCAAACCGAATAGAATCAAGTTAATAAAATATCTTGCCACACTCAAAATTACATTTCTTTAAAATAAAAATAAAAAAAAAAATTAAAATGTTTGTGATTTTTTCTACAAAAAAACAACAACAGTCTTTTACCACCAGATAAATATTTTCTTTATAAAAATATATGGAATGTACACTATTCTGAAACACTTTGTCATGTAGAAGATATTTGTGTTAAAAAGTCTTTGATTTACATATGAGGAGTTACAAAATTTTTCCACACTTTGAGGCAAAATATTTTCAAAAATTTTTATGGTTTAACATAAATACCCTTTTGAGTTGAACGATTTTTAATCCTGGTACATGAATCTCTTTAAGAAGAAAATATTCAAATTAGAGGTTGTGTTTGGATTTAATTAAAGCCACATCAATGGACTTGTGGAGTTCGTGAACGAACGAGTTCAATTGAACTACTAACATAATTGAACAATTCGCTATTTCAGTTCAACCGTTCGTTTGGACTTTTTATGCATGAGATAATTTCATCTATTTTCAACGTGGAGCTTTGCATGTCATAATCTTTAAGTATGACATGAATCTTCCTATCGCTTCTCTCAGTGCAATAAACTAGAGAAGCATATAAAATAATTTTCAACAGCCGTCGAAAATTTTTGAAATTTTTCGTAAACCCACAGTCACATCTGAAGTTGCCACATTTCCAATAAAAATATCAATTTAAACCCACTGTTCCAAATACGTAGCAAAAGCTGTTATAGATAGTCGAACATTGGATAAGTCCCTTCCAATTCGTCATTAAATGTAGATTTGGAAGCAAGAAATGTGAATAATCCGATTTTTTACATTTTTATTTTATTTTTGGGAATTAAGTGATTGCTTACAGCAAATCTTAAATTCTGATATAAATTTCCCATTTGTATCTCTAAAGTCTATTTAAGTCCAAAAAATCATTAGATTATATCTATTAATAAATATTTTATTGAATGGTGAAAATTTACATTTTAACAAAAACCGAAATGTAAGAATTCCTTTTAGGATGTCCCAAGTTTTTGTTCTACCAATAGTATTGAATGGGATTATTATAATTTGTGTTGATTTGGGCCAGCTAGTCGAAAAAAAACTGGAGCTGAGGCGCATCAAATTCCATATGAGAATATCTCGGGAACTAGTAGATAACCACACACATGTTGGCGTCAGAAGGCATAATTTTTGTTTGCGATGTCCCACTTGGTATGTCTCTTTTTGCAGGTGAAAAGCGTTTCTTCATGGGCTCTAGGAAGCAATAAATTCATGCCTTCGTAGAAAATGTAAAGCGCTTTATTTGTATATTGACAACATTATTTCGTCTTTGTAAGCATTATTTATTGCTTCATTGTATGAATTATTTACTGCTTCAAATTAATGCATTTAGGGAAACACAGCAAAATACATTCGCAATTGCTTTATTGTATGCTAGACGGTTAAGCGCTTTCTTGGAAGCTTACAAATGTAGTTACTGCTTACCAAATCGTGGTTCTACTAGCAGATATGTAAGTTTTATAAAAACCGTAGTGCGATTCCATACTTTAGTAATGATATTGTCGTTACATTGTCAAAATTCGATAACTAATAACAAAATTTGTTAAAAGCAGTTAAGAACTTTTATGCCAAAAGTGTCCTACTTTAGGTCGATCATATTGCTGCCTCCGGGAGTCTGTGAGGTTCAACGGCAAAAATTAATCTCGAAATTACGTTACTGCTACCAGTTCCAAATTTCATTGCAATCGTACCACTAACTAAGTACTTTACGAAGCATTTCCAAAAATGTTGTTATATATCCCACTGTACACTGTGACATACAACAGAATATTATTGTTTGCGTTTGGTAGTTACTCCTGTTTCTCTACTCCTGCTCCGTTATTGTTGTTTTGTGCTTTTTCAAGTATAGACCAAGTTAAGTCAGCACATTAAGCAAAACAAACTTTAAGCAATTAATGCAAAATAATTCTACAAAGTTATTAAACATTCAATTTTATTGTAAAACAAAGTAATCAAAAACTTTTTTTTTTTTCGTCAGTATTGTCTTTACAGGCAAAACAAATTAAGAAGAAGAAAAAAGTCGGCATTGTCATCATTATGAAAATCATTATCATTGTCATTTCTATGGTGAGACTATATTCAGATTTGGAGCATGTACACCGTCATGAAACTTAAATAAAAACTTTGTCTTAATTCATTGTTCTTAAGGGCCACCACCGACATTGGTTCTATAATAAACATCAAACCTTAAAATAACTTAACAAAATATAAATGTTGTAACAGATGTGTTATTAAGTTTAAGTGTGGTTTTAACAATGTATTTAATTTTTATGGAACATATTTTTTTTTTGATTTTTAAAGAAAAAAAGAAAATTATTTTCAATACGTCCGAATCTGTATTAGGCTTTTAGTACAATCTGCCTCGCTACAAGAAAATGTTTCTACAATAATGTCAAGTTTACAATATTTTTTGTCCTATATGATACGAATAAGGGAGAGTTGGCTAAAGAGAGGCATTCGATTTTAAGTAATAAAAAATGCAATCGAAATTCGAAAAATACAAAATCTAATTCAAAAAATACCTTTTTCAACAAAATCAGAAAAATTTGAAACATCGTCGTTTTGGCCTTTCATTTGTAAATGACTTTGGGACGCAAATCACCAATTGCCAAGTTAGATATAGTAGATTTGCAAAACACTTTTTTTAGAAAATTAAATTTTTTTTTTATAAACATTTTGCAAAAGATACGAAATTGAAAATACTAATGATACGTTTCTGCAACATTCAAATATTATGAACCATGTATGACTTAATTTGATATAGTACACGTTTCCAAAGATGCAGTAATATACCCTGTGCATATATTCAAATTTAAATTTTTTAATTTTCCACGATAAAAACCAACTAGTTTTTAAAATACGTTATCCTAGATATAGACAGAAAAGTATAAAGTTTCTTTGTTTTTGGGATATCATTACTTTATAAAATGGTTTGGCATCAATATAAAAAATGGCGTTATTTTTCTTTTAAATTCCAACTCCTTCCAATAGTGCGCGGCATCCAAAAACGTTTTTTAAGGGGCGCTTTTTGTGCAGAGCAAAAAGTGCTGTATTTATATGAAACTTTAACATACCTTTCGATTCTACACCAAAAATTATTTTAAAAAAACCCTAGAATGGTATGTATTCGTCGAAACGACGAACACAGTTTTTCTGTTTGAGTTTTCTCTTCTCTTGTTACTCGTATCACATTGATTTTCTTTACAGCTCTAGTCGTGAGCTTAACCTTGCTGTGTGCGGACTGTAGTTGTTAAGTAACGCTGATAAGTAAGTTTTTTTTTTTTTAATTCTCTGAACTCACTTCGTCGTTTCGACGAAGTTTACCGTTTGTGTAATTTTTTTTATGGAATGTTGTTTTTAACACATTTATAGATCACATTCAGTATGACCTCTAAACGTCTTCTTGACTTCGAAATTGAAAATTTTTTGAACTCCGATGAAACTGATAGTTCTGAGAGTAGTGCAAGTCAACTCGAGAGTTTAGTACCAACATTAAATACTGATGAAAATGGTTGTGGGAATCGTTCTGTTCATCTTAGCGATGTTAAATGTATACAATATAGTGATACTGCAAATTCGGTTTTCGCCAATGACGAACTTTGGGAAGATAATGACCACTTCACTGACGAAGATAACACTTCGCTTAATATTTTGCAGAGAAGGCTTAGAAAATCTAATATAATTACGATATCAAAAGTGAGTTTATATGGCAAAAATAGACACAAATGGTCAGGCTCACGTAAAACTAATCGATGGCCGATGAATCTTTTTTATGAAATTATCAACATGGCTATCATAAATAGCTACATTATATATAGCCGTAATATGTTAATTACGAAAAACAAACCTTTATCTCGTAAAGAATTTGCAAAAATACTGCATAATGATCTCGTTAAGGGTCATATTACCGCAAGGCTGACAGTTCCAACATTACCAGCTGCATTACGGAACAATATAAATAATATAATTGCTATTGAGTTTTCAGAAAAAGCTGAAACTGATAAACATAGAAATAAAAGAAGCAATTATAAGTTTTGTCCGTATAAAAAAAAAACGGCGAAAAACTAAAAGTGTATGTAATTACTGTAATATGAGCATATGCGGCGAACACAAAATTGAAGCCTGTACAGCTTGCGCAAACTTATTCCCAAATTGACTCTTTTTATATCTTATAAGTTTATTATAACATTAATTTTAAAAAATAATTTAGTCATTAACATAATTTCATGGAGTTGCATTTTTAGTTCCTTTTTTAACCGTACCTTAAAACCGCGACTGAATTTTATTTAAATTTTTATTTTTTAAAAAATTACATTAAATAAAAAAAAACCTATTTGTGTAAACTACAAATTATTTAAGAAAACAATTCAAAAAACAAAATCTATTTGTGTTTTATTTAAAAATGTGAACAGTTTCTTATTAATAACAATTCAAAGTAGGTGTTCGTCGATTCGACGAAGTTTACTGTTTAAGGGGTAAATAGAACCATACCATTCTAGGGTTAAAGTGCACAAATTAGAAAATATAGTGGTCCGAAAAAGTAAATTTTTTCAAAAAAATTAAAAACTACTTTTTTTATCATACAATCAAAAAGCAGACTTAGCTGAGAAAAAAAGTACAAACATTTTAGCTTTATGGTAACAAAGTTAAAAGTGATTAAGTTCTAAAAATTTTATTTGTGCTAAACTGCAATATCTAATTGATTAACAACTTTTTAACAGGTCGTGATTTATCGAAAATGTTTGTGGCATTTTGCTTAGCTCAAAATGCATTTTCATTGTGTGTGCTAAAAAAATATTTTTATTAATTTTTTTTTTACAAAACTGATACCTTAATAACTCTTTACCGGTTCGCGATATGTCAAAAATGTTTGTACCATTATTCTTAGTTGGTAATACATTTTGCTACTGTGTGAATAAAAAAATTTAAATTTTTTATTTTTTTTTTTTTAATTAATAATCATATAATTACATATTATATACTATTACCCTATTCGAGCACTAGCTACTATGGCCTTCGGCGCGTTGTAGCGAAAACAGACCAGTGCCTCTGGTAGGAATCGAACCCACGACGCTCGCACTGATGAGAAAGCACGCTACCAACTAGCCTACCGGGGCACACACATTTTTTTTTTTTTTTTGTAAGTTATGGAAGAAACAGAGTTTTCCGTCTACGGAAAACTCTATATTATCTGATATTTCCTCTGTAGATGGAGTTGAAATTTTAAAAAATTATTAAATCCCTCTTTTTTATTGATATAAACTCCATAAAAAAGTGATGAAAAAATTCAAATTTTTGTGACGAACTCTAACCTATATGTCCTAAAACTTTTTCTGGTCTATTTTTTGGCAAAATTTCAGTTTATGGGGGACACCCCTGGAAAAAAAAAAAAAATGCCACGCCCCCTTAAATGACCCCAGGAGTGCGAAAATCATAATGAATAAGGGGGCTCACGCCCCTTATGGGCGTGGCAGTCGAAAAACGACCCGGCCCACCTACGTAGACAATATGGGTATCAAATGAAAGCTAATGTCTTCACGATTCCAAAAATAGCCGTAGTTGCCAGATCGGGCGATTTTTGTAGCCGATATGGCCATTTTGGCAAAATTTGGGGTGGGGGAAATTTTTTTTTTTCCTTTTTTTTTGCTTATATTTTGTTAAAATCAACCAAAAATGAGCATTTTGTGCGAAAAGATTACTATTGTTAGCGTTACCCAGGGATTACTTGAAAGCTTCTGATTGGTTAATGAAAATTTGTTATACTGGCTTCGCTTAGTAAAGTTTTTCTGCGTGACCGGCCTACGGCCGGGCTTAGGGGTTTTTAACTCCAGTATGTCTTAATTCCAGACGGCGGGGATCTCGAGTGCTCGGCCTCTGGCCGAGCTAAAAAGAAATAAACAAAAAAAGTCCTTCCCCCATTTTATAAAAATTAACATATCTTCCTCAAATTCTGGACGATCTGGCAACTACGGGTATTTTTGGAATCGTGAAGACATTTCCTTTCATTTGATACCAATATTGCCTAAGTAGGTGGCATGGGTCGTTTTTTCACCCCCGCCCCTATTTAACAAAAATGGCCGTATCGGCTGCAAAAACCGCCCGATCTGGCAACTATGGCTATTTTTGGAATCGTGAAGACATTAGCTTTCATTTGATACCCATATTGTCTACGTAGGTGGGCCGGGTCGTTTTTCGACTGCCACGCCCATAGGGGGCGTGAGCCCCCTTATTCATTATGATTTTCGTACTCCTGGGAACATTCTGAAGGGGATGGCATATTCAGATTTTTTCTCTAGGGGTGTCCCCCATAAACTGAAATTCAGCCTATTTTTTTAGTTGTAAAACACAAATTAACTTTTTTTTTAAAAATACGTGTCAAATGTTTTTAAAATAAAAATTTGTCTACCAAATTTGAAAGCAAATGTTACAAATAGTTCAGGTTGACATGTAATGAATCAAATCATCTAATTAAAATGAAGTTTAAAAAAAATTTTAGTTGAGTTTTTAATTTAATACTTTATGTTTATGGTTTAAGCAATTGGCTTTAATTCAATTCAAATTTTAATTTAATTAGACAAAATATAGCTAGAGACACAATAAAAACATTTTTGAATAGTTAGAAGAAAAGTTTCTCGATCCAGCAAAATTATTGCTAGGAGGATCGTTGCAGAAAAATTGCAAATATCAGCAGAAGTGTTTGCTGAGAAATACAGTGTCAACCGAAGAGAAAAAAGTGCCAACCGAATTGAAAAGTGTATTTTATTGTTAACAACTTATTAAATCAGTTAGGACAACTTTATTTTCAATAGTTTTCTAAATATGTTCGGTGTTGTAACTAAAATTCAGTTGAATTAACCGAACTTTGTTGTGAAAACTAATATTAAGTTGTATCAACGGACTGAAATTCGTAAAAACCAAATTTGATTTGTAGTAACCTAATTTCAGTTGGCAAATAGCTGAATTTTTCTTTGTGTGTGCACTTCTAAAAAAGGAGAAAAATTATTAATTTCAGTCGGTACGGTGATCGGTTACCTTCGTCAAGTTATTCGGCACGTCACAAGACGATCCAAAGGTAGCAATTACCACCTCCTACGACAAGCCAATGTTAAAAGTACCGCTCACTGCCATATAACAGAACCGAAACTAGGACAGGTTCATATACACAAAGCTCTAGTCACGTAACCATACCTGTGACTGGTCCATTTCCCGTTGGGAACTGTCTTATTTAAAAAATGTATCTTTTCAAATGTTCTCTCTCTCTCTCTCTGTCTCATGTATAAATATCACTTACCTTATTGCTTTGATATAAAACACGTTCATCATTTGTCGGTTTACAACTGATTTCCGCTTCACTGGTAGTCGATAAATGACCGGATGGTGTTTGTGTTGCTGATTTTTGTTTGTATTCACCATCAACTACAAGCAGTTTTTGTTGTTCATCATTAAAAACGTTTCCAATTAGTTGGTAAAAGATGGATGGAGAACCGAAAATGGAAAATACAATAATGAAAATAACAGTTAGCATTATTATTGGCAAGGTTTTATACAAAAACATCCAAGACTTGATTTTAATTTTTGTGTAATTAATGAAAAGCAAAACTAACAAAAAGTTTTATTATTTTGAAATGTTGTGTAAATAGTTCTAAGCACAACACAGACATTTTTCTTAAATTAGTTAGGAAAATATAATTTGTATAAAATTTTTAACTTTGTAATTGAAAATATAAATAAAGGACATCTCTAAGGAAACAATGTAGGTGGTGGAAAGAAATTATTATGTTTTTTAATTTACATGAGTCATTCCATGTCAAACCAAACGGTTTTTACTTAACGATTTTTGTTTGATTTGCAATTTGGTAGATGTATTCTGATTTTAAAAATATTTGAAACAAATTTTTGTAAAAATTTAAAAAAAAAAATCAAGAAGTTACTCGTGTTTAAAAATTAAAAAATCATGACAAAAATCTAATAGGCCATTAAGGCTTTTTTTAATAATCTTGAACACTTCTGTTTCCAAATGTGTTTTTAAAAGTATTTTTTATTTTTTTGGTTTTTAAATTTCTTTTGTATTTTTTACTACTTTTGTACGCACCCAAATTTTCATAGTCGGACGGCGATTAGCTCTACTTTTTTAAGAATTAAAAAAAAAAAAAAAGTGGTAAAAACTCCAGAAGAGGAGTCAATTGACCTAAAAGCGACTGGTTAAAGATGGATTTATCACAGGACTGGTATAATTTAATACTGAAGTGGGTTAAGCAGTGTCAATTGTCCTAAAATTACCAATACTGCGACTGGTAAAGGGAGGACATGCTTATTAACAAGAAAATGCCAGTTGGCAATAATTTTACCCATTGGAAGCTGTTTAGTTTTCGTTTATTTTTTAAACTAAAAACTAAAAATAAATAATTTAGTTTTTTTTTTTTTTTGTCGATATTTTTTTTTTTTTGGGTTTATTAAAAAATTATCTGAATGCGAAAATTGACCTAAAAGATTCTGGACTGCTGGAAAAGGACTTATCACAGGACCAGTATTATTTACAATTGATGTGAGTTATGTAGTGTAAATTGATCTAAAAAGACTAGTTTAGGACTGGTATATTGACTAGAAAAAGCCAATGAGTTAGAAATTTATTGTTTAATTTTCTACCAGTTTTTACATAACAAATTATTAAATTATACGACATGTCCCTTTCAGGATTGTCATGTGGTTAGGCCGTTTTAGTTAGTCCTCGGACAAGCCCCTTTTGCGACAGACTTGTGGTATGCCCGTCTTTGGGTAGTCCTGTGGCATGCCACTGTGTGGTTTAAAGGAGGACAAATGACCCCCTCCTATGACAAGCCCATGTTAAAGTTGCCAGTTGTTTACATAGGGTAGGGTTTAGCAGAGGACCGGTCTCTGGCACGAAAGGACCGATCCTGTGGCACACGCAGGACCAGTCCCATTCCCCATAGGGAAATGAGTGCACAAGACGATTAAAATTATAATATCGGCCGAATAGTTTTTAAGACACATTAATTTAAATATCGGCATGTCAAATATAAGTCGTATTTTTTTTTAATTTTTAAACACAAACAAATTATTTTAAACAAAATTTTAAGTTTTTTTCAAATATACAGCGAAAAAAACAAATTCAAGTTTCAATTAAAATATTTGTAGATTCAATTAAAAGATTAATTGAATTCGGTCCTATTAACAAAATTGTAGTATCAATTAAAATAATTTTCAACTATTTAATTGATTTTATTTTCAATTAATATTTTAATCATATCAATTAAAAAATTAATTGAATATTGTTTTTAATTTCAAACAAATTTTTAATAGACACTATTAAACTTTAATTAAAATTTGAAAAAAACATCGACAAAACTTAAGGAAAATTCGCTAAAATAAAAAACCTCAAGACACAAGCAGGCAACCCATCAGGAGTATGTTTAAATGAAACCTTCAACTAAGTCAGAGACTTAAAAACAGTTTCCGTTTAAAAAAAAACTGTTATATTCGATATCGATACAGTCCCAATATCATATGGGTAATTAGCGACAATCTGAGTATTTGAATTAGAATTTCTATACGTAGACTGAAAGATTTTTTTAAATTTTAACGATTTTTTCAGATTTTGTTGTTTTTTAAAATTCGACGATTTTTTACATATTGAGTGGTTTTTTTTAATTATAGCGTTTTTTTTTTTTTAATTTGAACAAATGCTTCCAATTTTAAAAAGTTTTTTCTTCCAATTTTTGCATTTTTTTTTAATTTTAGATAATTTTGTCTTTTTTAACAATTTTAAAGATTTTTTTAAATCTTTTTAAATGGTTGAGATTTTATTAAATTTTGAAAAAAAAAATGTTTTCCTATTTTAGAGATTTTTTTTTTTTTAATTTTGATAATTTGAAATGCAAAACATAGTGAAAATTTTCATTTGTAATTAATGTTATAAGTTAATTAAAGATCTAGTTTAGTTAGCGCAAATATTTAAATTGAAATTAATGAAATAAATCAAGTTCATATAATAAATCGCAATTCTTTCTATAGAGATTTTCAAGCTCTAATGCAAAATTACAATTATGTTTTTATGTTTATAAATTTCAAATCAATACATTACGCTTTCTGCTGAAATTTTAAATAGAAAAATTACAATTGGAAATAACATTTTAAAATTTTGTTAACCTTAATTACATAAAAAATTTTCTAAATTTTTTATTGCAAACCATAATTTAATTAAGTTTCAGTATTAGATGTAAAACTAGATTTGTATATGATAACATATATTACTATACGTAACATTGCATTAAGTCATATAAAATTTTATATGAAATCCTGCTAATTAATGTATACCATATGTATGTAGTATTATATGCCATATCTACTGTAATAACACTCAATACATAATTAGATATTTATACCCAGCAAAACATTTCCAAAAAGGTAAGCGGGCTTGTTATCAAGCATTTTGGGCAGAACGCATTCCTTACTAGATTACCTACTCGATTCTTTTAACAGGACGTGAGACTAAAATAATTGATTCTTTAGAATTGATTATTTTTTTTTACTGAAGAATCATTTACTTTATATTTTTAAGAACTACATATATTTTTTAATAAACAAATAGTTCCATTGTAAAACTAAGAAGTACTTACACAAAAAAAAAAAAATAAATAGTTCCCTTGAAAAAATAAGAAGTACTTACATTTAACAAAAAGAAGTAGTTCCATAAGTAAAATCAACTTTTACTCACACGTGATTATCCTAGGTCACTAAAATATAACGATCAAAACTCATACGGAAATAAAATCCTAAAAAGTAAAACATCGAATTGTTATGATAACAGGGGTTTGTCATCATTTTGGAGCTATAAACCACGAAAATATAAATTTTTCAAAAAAAAAAAGAAATATTCAAAATTGAAAAACAAAAATATAGCTCACGCACAATGACCCTCGAAAATTTTTTTTACACTCAATCACGATAACGTCAGTAATTTCAACTTCCACTCACAATTTTCTGCTCACGTTCTCTTCCATAATTTATACCTAACCATAGTTTAACAAAGTTTAGGCAACATGCAATTTCTGTTTTTAGTATTATTTTTCTGCAAATTAAAATTTGTTTCAAAACATATATGAGATAAATTCTTTAAAATTGTATAACTTCTTTTTTCAAAATGAGGAACTACTTCCAATAACGTCCTTTTATTAAGAAAAAGTATATGATTACTTCTTGAGTACATAAAGTAATACATAGAAGTTAATAACATTGTTATTTTCTTTTAAGTAAATAATTACTTTGTTATTGAGTTCATTCTTTCTGGTTTAAATTTAAAGAATTGATTACAATACTACTTCCCAGCAAAATATAGTAGAAGTAGTGCTTTAAGAACATCTTTAACTTGACTTCCAAAGCATGAGCATACGCACATTTTTCACCTTAATAGAAGTTATTGTTAACAACTGCCAAAAATGTTAAATTAAAGTTATTTTAAACAGCATTTGCATCACCATATAAATTAATTGGTATCTAAATTAATAACATCCTAAGAAGTACTTTTTCTTAAGTTCATATATTCTTTTTTTATATGGAGGTTGAGGTGGTAAGTGGTTGGATTTGCAATCAGAAGGTTGCGAGATCGATTCCGGGCCGGGGAGATAATTTTTTTTTTTTATTTTTTTTTTAATTCTAATTATTTTTTTTAGTATTTTTTAGTATTTTTTATTTTATTTTATTTAATTTTTTTTTTTTTTTTCGTTAGACCAACACTCAGGGGATGCCCCCTATAATGCAATACATTGTGTTGATATCAGGAAATTAGGTTATGGGGAGGAGGAAAGAGGGAGTAGTGTTTGTGAATATTTGATTTGAATTTCGCTACATTGTAGGTGACAGGGAAGACCTCCGCGGGGAGTTTATTTCACATACGGCTAGTACGGCTGATGAACGAATTTTCCCTGTAATGCGTTGTGCGGTTCACTGGACAATCGACTACAAACGGATGAGCTCTGCTAGATAAGCGAGTGTTTCGAATGAAAATACGGGCCCTGGGGCCCATGGTGATATCGATAGAACAATGTTACACAACCCACATTCCGACGATGATCCAATGAGTCAATAGAGCTTGATACCCTCTCGTCATTGATGAGCGCCGACGCCCTCCTTTGCACACGGTCCAGAAGCTCCAAAATAGACTTTGAAGCCCCTGCCCATATATGGGAGTTGTATTCCATTTTCGGTCGGATATAGGTGGTATAAATATTAAGTAAATCGGAAGGAGTGAAGTACCGTCGCAGGAAACCGAGACACTTGAATGCTTCTTTCGACACCTGGAAAACGTGCTTATTCCAACGGACATCAGACTGAATCCTCATGCCCAGAACATCAAGAGTATCCGATTCGTCAATATTAATACCACCCAATTGAACAGGTGACAGCGTTAAATCCACGGACCTATGGGTTAACATACAACATTGGGTCTTGTGCGCATTAAATTCTACCAAATTCGCACGACCCCACACAGAGATTGTAGAAAGATCATAATTGAGTGTATCATTCATATTCTGCCTTTTGCCCCCAATCTCCTCAAGGCTTGGCCTACGATCGAAGGAAAATGAATGACAAATGTTGCTGTCATCTGCAAAAGAGTAAATAGGGTTGAAAGGTTGAACAAGAAGGTCATTTAGAAAAATGAGAAATAGGGAAGGAGAAAGAACGGAACCCTGAGGTACCCCTGAATTTAGCTGAAACTCGTCGGATGAGACCCCATCTATAACAACGCGTATAGTGCGATCTCTGAGAAAGCTGGAAACAATGCGAGCGAAGTCATTACCGACACCAAAAGCAATAAGCTTTGATATAAGCGCACCATGCCACACACGGTCGAACGCTTTGGAAATGTCCAGAGCAACCACCTTACTCTCACCAAAACGGTGGATTGAACGACTCCAATGCTTCGAAAGTAGAGCCAACAGGTCACCAGTAGAGCGATTTCTACGAAAACCATACTGACGGTCACTAATAAGTGAGTTCGACTCTACATAATTCACAAGATGGTAATTGATCATGCTCTCCATCACCTTCGAGAGTATTTTAAGAGAATTAAGTAATTTAACAACAACCAAATAATTAAAATCTTGACTTTAATCATAAATAATTTTTTTTTAGAAAATTGTTATCCAGAGTGGACAAATAATTATTTGATAAAAATCTATTTTTTGCCTTTGCGATGGAACTTTTTGTAAAACTTATTTACAAATATAAAAAACCTAAGGTTTTATATTTTTAATTGTTATGTTGATACGAAAATGCAAAGATATATTTCACTGCTAAAAATAAGTTCATCGAATTTTTCATATTTGTTTCAAGATATACTTTTCAGGTGTGCCTTTAAACGTGTGCAATATTCAAAAAAAAAATAGGTAAAAAAAATTGATTTTGGCTTCAAACATCTAGTGGAGTTGTTAATTCTATTGTTTCGGATCGCAAAAAATTAGCAAAACCAAAAAATATCGCAGCCAAATTGTGAAAGCTAGTTTATTAATAATAATAATTAATTAGTAAATTAATTAATTAATAACTTTTACTTAATTTAAATATATAACTTTAATTTACCTATAGAGTTTTTACCGACCTCTTTCTCCAAAACTTTAGAAAAAAATACGGGATCATTAAAAGATCTTAAGTTCCAAGGCACACTCGTTGCATCGCAGGCCACTTTTCCCTACCTGTAGTTAAACTACTATGTATTTTTAATTGTCATTATCTTATTAAAGATACTTCTCGTCAAATTAATTATTTAAAAAATATTTTAAAATATGCAATGACTTCAAAATTGTTAAATGAACATTTTTATTATTTCTTAATATTTTTTTAACCTCATCAAAACTTAAAAATATTTTAAAAATAATTTATATCTCAGTGATACGAAATCACATAAAAAAATGTTTAAAAAATCATTATTTTATCTTTTTTATTATATATTTGTGTAGCATATTTTTCTTGTTTGCATAAAAATATATCAATATTTTCAACTTAAGTTCGTTTTAAGTTTGTTGTATTGCATAAGTAACTTTGGTGCAAATGGTAGCGCGGTTTACTTTAATACAGCAGATCGTAACTCAGATTCGTGTTTTCAATACTCGCTGGCACCAAAAGATTTTTTTTTTTCAATATTTAAATAAACATCCCTAAAGTATGCTGCACATTTTTATTAAATAAAAATGTTAATATATATTTGAAAAAGACCTTCCATGAACTGTTGAAAAATAGCATCCATGCACTATTTAAAATGCTATTAAAGAAGTTATATATTCACTCCATCCGCCCAATGACACGCCAATGTTAAAATCATTAATGATTCACCTAAATTTGCACCACATCCGACTCAGTAGATGTGGTGTTTTTACTACTTCTTCCTCAGCTCTTATTTTGCTGGGTTGCTTTTTTGACTCTATCGTTGGAATGAGGTTGGTATTGCAGTTACTAAATTTGGCAATGAGTTATTCAAGCAAGTGTGGGCATCGCCTTCTTTTTGGAATGTGTAATTTTTTCCTGGGTATGTATATATGTGATAATATCAAAAAATTTCTAAAAACCAAATTCCAGATAAAATTATATATGATCATATGCTCTATCACATATATCCATATTAAGCTACATAAAGCTATATGTGTTTTTTTTTAATAATTTTACATTAAAAAGATATGATTAAGAACGTTTTTACTGGGGTAGATAATATTTGTTAAAATTACCCCTTTAAAGTAATCCATCCACCCTAACAAAAAAATAAAAATCATTACAATTATTCACCAAAAAAATACTGTTAAACCTAAGTCATTCCTCTTCGGTATTATCTAATAAAACTTTTATAAAACTAATATTTGTCTATTTGTTTTACTATACATTTAGGTTCACCTTCATTCCTTTCTATCCTTTTCATTAATGCCTTTCTCAATTTAAACCAATTAATCTAACTCTGGTATTTTTGCTATTGCTGTTGCTTGCTACTGCAATACATTGCTTGTTATCTTTAATTTCCCCAAATACCACATTAATTCCCACATGTTTATGCAAGATTTGTGCAAATATACCCAATTCCTTGTCTATTTAAATTTTTTACCAAAATCCAAAAAAAAAAAAAAAAAACACAAGACCTCGTTCACTACAAAGTCTACTTCATATACATTTGCAAACATTATTTTACACCAGGCCCATCTATATACAATATACAATATATTTAAAGCATTCAATGAATAATGTAAAATGTCTTTTTGAAGATATCAAAAGTGTGCGAGGGTTAAATAATAAGTTACTTTAACCATAGTATTGCAAAAGAGTTTAATTTTGTAATGTCGCAATGAATATACAAAAAAAGTTTTTTTTTTCAATAACATGGTTGGCATATTTCAAAAACTTTCAAAGTTTCGTGTTTTTAGTGGACTTAAGTTTAAATGGATATATTACCAATTTCAAAAATTTAAGTTACCTATTGAAAGTGAGTGACTTCAGATGCCTCTTATTTCTCAAGGTTTTTTGAATTGATAGAAACGTGGACAGGGTTAGGTGCACTATATTTAAAAACTAGGACATTCAAAGTTTCACGTTAAAAAATTTTCACCTAAAGATTTGATGGTCATTTAGAAGTCGAAAAATTAAAACAATTTCTTGAAACTTTTTCATTTATTTTATTTTGTTGCTCATTGTTTTTTAACTTTCAGATCCAAACCAATACAAAATAGAGCCACAAAACTTGAGAGATAAATTTACTAAAAAAGTAATTTCCTTATCGATGCTTGGTAAAGAGTTGTATGGTGGTTTAAAAGTGAAATCAAAATTTTCAGATTTTTAAATTATCCAAGTTTGATATAAGTTTTATTTAAAACAAAAATTATGTTTTTTTCGACCATTAATTGTGCAATGAAAATGAAAATTATTCAAGTTCGAGACCATACTCTATATTTCTAGGATATTGTCCTAACAAATAATCTATAGAGTGTTTGTTTTCAAATTTATTAATTGACCACTTTCAGGAATGTGTTGATAGATCTATTTTGGGAATTTTCTAGGTTCTCGTCATCAGAACACGTTTTGATAGAAGTGACAATCCCATGCAAAACATCAATCATTCATATAAACTAGTTTTCTGACTAAATGAGAACTAATATATGAGCCCGAAGTTTAATATTATCACCATTGATCAAAAAATAAATTGAAAACTTGTTTGTTGTGTGCAAGGTCTACTTTTGGTAGATATTCAATACACGTTCATTGCACAATTAAAGGTCGAAACAAAAAACATAATTTTTTCTATTTAATTTTTAAATTATCATATTTTTTTTATAGGGATGTTGATCCGTTTAGTGAAACTGAGTTCTGTCAACAATATTTAATTTTACACAGTTTGTGGTATACAAAGTTGATGTTAGCGCACCAATAACGAGATATGAACATTACAAACTTAAAAGAAATTGAAGTAAATTTTTTGAAAATGTATGTTTTATTTGTCTGACATTCAGAGTTATATTTGAAATTGGTGTCCGTATTGCGTGAAATAAGTTTCTTAGTAAACAGTACCTCCAAGTTGAAAAGGCATTTTAAAATTTTTAAACCAACACATTTTATGAACTTTTCTAAAATTTTCCAAAATTTATTTCTGTTTTTACATTTTTATTTACAAAAATCATGGTTTGAGGATATATTTAAGAGGAACAATATTGATAAATAGGAAAAGTTTAATTTTTTTCATTCCTAGCAGCTGCAAGTTTAACCAAACACAATTCGGTTGGTGACAACTGTTACGCCGCCTAAACGTTGATTTACGATTATTTAATTAGCTTAGTGCTCATTAGCTTAGTGCTAAAATTAAAATATATCATCATATTTTAAGGGCTTTAAATTTTGTGGAGCAAAAAATAATATTCACAACGAGTTTGAACATATTTAAATGATTTCCTGCAAATAAGTCACCCTTAACCGAACTTAATATCTTAAGCCGGCATAAATGCGTGCTTGCTAAAATAAAAGCAGTTTTCATTTTAAGGTTCAATATACGACAAAAAATTTTTTGAGTTTATTTTTATGTTTTTTTTTTGTAGCGTTATATATATATCGTCCATTCCATGATAAATCGGCCAAAATCTGACCGGGGGTCATTTAAATTATTTTATGTTATATTATATGTTACGCATATCTTCTATGATGTCTATTAGTCACTGCTGTTTTCAGTTACAGCAAATTTTTTAAAATCGCGTTTTTATTGCCGTTTTCAGTTCTAAAAAAATCAAAAAAAATTTAAAGGTAGTGAAAAGATTTAAAAATCATTTTAAATCGTCTATAGCCTACTTTACGATTTTTTATTTAAAAACATAATGCAAAAGCAATTTTTGAATGTGTTTTGTACTTTTTTTCCTCCTTCGATTTTTGAAACGTTGTGATTAATTTAAAAATTTTTAATTTTTGGAATTAATAACAACTTTGACTTTTTTGGGACCAGAATGCTAACTATTTGTACTATTTTTTTTTCAAAAATAGCGTACATTTTTCCATTTTCTTATGGTTTTTTTTAGAAGGTTAACATTTTTATTTATAATTAAAAAAAGAATCATAACAGCACTGAACTTTGAAGAACTTTGAAAAGGTATTTTATATCTTATAGTTGATACAACTATAATATGGCTGTAGTAAGAGAGAGGAATATGATAATAAATACTATATTATTATTGTAGACAAGAGTTTAATATGATAATCGCAAAAAAAGAGATTTTTACTATAATATGATAAAAGAAACCATAGTATTAGTTAAATATGATTCATACAACAATAATTCCAGCGAAACAACCATTTATAGCTATAGCTAACATAGTTTCGTGGCCGCAATCATATTGCAAAAATTTGTTTTCTCTGCATGCATATACTAAATTTTTCTATAGTTTGTTTAAAATGGCATAAAAAAATGGGCAAATAGCGAACAATTGGTTAAATTTTGCGGTTCAATGCACTGTTTGGAAGAGAGAAAGCGGTAAAGTTAAATTTTCGTAAAAAAGTTTAAAATTTTCACTGTGCCTGCACAAAACCGAGCAAATATTTCTTATTTAATTTTCTGATTTGGTTGGCAATAAAAGAATTTAACACATTTGTTTAACATTTTAATTATGATATTTCCCCGTTAACTTATCAATTATTCCACTCTAAAACGCCTTTTATAGTTTGACTACTAAATGTTTAAATATGTCACTTTTAGGTTGTTGCCTGCATATTTGCATAACCTCAGGTACAAAAAAAAAAAAAAAACTACAAAAAAAAAGAAAAACAAAAAGAGAAAGAAAATGAAAATAAAATTTCCTGAAAATCTTATAAGTAAAACATTTCTGCAGTTGTCTGCAACATAGTACAACACCAAAAACTGTCTTTCACTAACAAGGGGAGTATCCAGATGGGTTCTCTAAATGAAATTAGTTTAGTGTTTAAAAAGTCGTAGTGATTCGAATTATTTCAGAGATATTTCCATCAAATGGGGGTACCATATAAAAAGCTTTTGAAGACACATTTTCTGGTATACGAATAGGGTTGCCAGATTATAATTTAAAAAACGCTTGCCAAAAAAAAATCTTGATTTAAACATTGAAAATTAGAAACACTCATAAGATAGTAGTTGCATATTAATTTCAACCGATCCAATTTCGTAAAATTTAATATAGTTAAATATAATATCATGTATAGTACGATAACGTTTTAAATGTCACAATAATTCTTCGTAAAACGTCATGTTTAATTGTATCTTACAATATGTCATAATAAACGTTTTAAGACGGGAAATATATAATTCGTATTGCCCATGTAAAAAATATAATTTTCTTGAAGTTGTGGAAAAGTAACGTTTTAATATTGAAATCCATAAAAATTCTACTCAAAATGTTCAATTCGAAAATTTTCATTTAAAATATCTATTGAAATTATTTTAAATTAATATTACAATTTAAAATATTAAGATCCAAAAATTTTAGTTTGACATACACATTTTTGATGGGTAAGCATATAAACTGAATATTAAATTTAAATTGGGTTCTAAACTAGTCCCTTTTCTTCAATTTAACAAATTTTTTTTCACTCGACTGAATTATATTAAATGTACTATAATCCATTTATATAAAATACGATCCACCAATTTTCGGATCAAATTGTATTTCAAATAGATATAAGGCTATATCAGATTTGATACATTTCTGTATTGCTTCATATAAATTTCTCTTAATCGGGCATTTATTTATTTTTTTATTTTTTTTTTTTAATTTATTTTTTAAGTATAAACAATTTTAATAAAAAATGTCACAAATTTTGGGAAGTGAAAGAATACTATCAGTAGATCAAAACACAGAAATGTTTTTGAAAACCAAACTCGGATTTCAGTTTTAAGGTCTTTTGAAGTTGTGATTTTTTCAGGCCAAATTTTTAATTTTTTATGTAGTTTATTGAAAACACCTACCCAAGCAAAACTGGTATCGTATATGAACATATATGACCATGTATTTATACATTCATACATTTTAACAAATTCTGCAATCACATTGTGATAAAAACATTATTTTTTAGTGAAAAAAAAATCATTAAAACTCGTTCAAGGAATTCTTTCTGTGTACCGTTAAAGTCAAACAAATGGCACTAAACGGAAACGCTTAAACATAATATTTCAATGAAATGTTAGTTTGCTTTTCACAAAACATTAGCTGCTTTCACTCTTGGTAGTAGGTTAGGTTAGGTCGGAGTGGTAGCCGGCTCCGTGAGCACCAGCACACTTAGAGTCTGAGGTCCGTTGTGATGCCACGAGACTGACGGATTACCGATCAGACTCCACCGTTGAACCAGTTAGAGCTCCTTACGAAGCTAAGGAGGTGCGGAATACCAGCACCTGAAAGATCCAAAAGATCGTGAAAGAACGCCGATCCAAGTGAGGCCCTCCTACGTAGCGCCAGCGCAGGACATGAACAGAGAAAGTGCTCAATACTCTCCTCCTCCTCCTTGTCCCCGCAGCTCCTACAGAAGTCAGGCGATAACACCCCCAACCTACGATCGTGCCTGCCAATAAGACAGTGGCCGGTTATCACCACCACCATGTCAGAGATTTCCCCCCTAGAAAGCGACAGGAGCGTCCTCGTTTGCCCCAGATCCAGAGCCGGCCAGATGTCCCTTGTCACCACACAAGTTACGCCATTAGGTCAGTCGCTCTCTCGGAGTAGAGCCGATTGTTCAGCTTACAGGTAACACCAACTCCAGCAAATTCCGCAGGTACTTGCAGGGTGGTTCCGAGCCTTGCAAGCTCATCAGCTAATGTATTGTATATACAATAGTTTTTTCCGGCTCAAAGGAGTTAAGGAAAAAAAAAACACTTTAAAAATATTTTTTAAAGTATTTTTTGGTTGTGTTTTAAAAAATATTGAAAAACAAATTTTTTCTTGATTCTTTATCCTTTTTAATATATCCCAACCTTTGAACCTGTTCTATAACAACTTCTTTTACCACCGGTTACATGGAACCGGTTCTAGGACAGGTTCCTGGGAGTCAAAATATAAGGTGTCACTGTCCCAGAACCAGCTATATAACTGGTTCTAGAACCGGTTCTAAAGAAACCTGTTCTAGTTTGGAGGTAAAGAACCTATTGCAAACAGGACAAACTCCATATAAAAAGAACCAGTTGCAGAACAGAAATTAGAACCTGTTATAATACAGTATAAGCTGTTTTGCAACCAGTTATTTGGATTTTACTGTTTTACTGGGATATTTTAAATAAATGGCAAATCTAATACCCTCTTCGTTCCAAGAAAATCTGAATTTCCATTCAAAAATATATTAATTTTGGTGTCACTTTTTAATCTTTAAACCTGAGATTAGAACGCTAGAAAAATACTTGTCCATTATATGTATTTTCTTTATCACGTATCCAAATTCCATTTACATCGGAGATAACCCATCTGGAGGCTCCCCTTGTAAGCTATCAAACTCATTCAACATATACAAGTATAAAAAGTAACGGGGTTGGAGGAGTAGGAGTTAAAATGAAATGAAAATGGAGCAGAATTTTTCAAAAGGTTAAAGTAATATTTGCCAAATAAAATGCTACTGCATTTTAAAACATATTTACATACACAAAGAGAATTTCTTGGACGAGTTTTAATGAAATTTTTTCAATAAACTGATGAAGTTTTCTTCACATTTCAAATGAAAAATTTCTTAAACTGTATGAAAAATCTTCATTGCTTTAATGAAACTAATTTTAATGAACATTTTTCATTGGTCGTATGAAGGTTTGAATAAATAAAATGCATTTTTTTATAAACATTTTATGAAAAACTGCATTAATTTAATGAAAAATTTCAATCGACTAGTTCCTGTGACATTTCATAGAACTAATGCAAAAATTCATTGATATCATTCAGAAAATTTTATGAGTGTACAAACAAAAAATACACTTACCATCTTTATAAGGTACAACATCAGGATTCTTTTCATCATTTTTCTTTTCATCGTATCTTGTATCCGTATCTGTATGACTTAATGGCAATGAGCTTTTATCTTTAATTTGTAAATTGTCAGGACGTGAAAATCTTTGATTTTGATGTTGATACTTTTGTTGTTGTTTATGTGAGCGCATTTTCAGAGCCGCAATTGTACCAATACCAATGCATACTATAGCCACTAATATGCCCACAAATATGCCAACTGAGAGTATTGGTGTCAATTCAATATTTGTCTGTGATCCTTTGTAGGATGTTAAAGCCACTATGGAATAGAAGAAAATGGAAACAAAAATTAATAGAGAAATGCTATTGAGTGTTTTCTTTTTTAGTCGAAAAAGAATTGAAAATGATTTGCTAGAAATTGCCTTAGAATGTTAAAAATTCTACTTTCTTTAAAGTGTTTTTTTTTAGTTTTTTCTGAGTGGCATATTTATTCCTACAATTGCCTTTTTATGTTAATTATTTGCCTTTTAAATACTTGGCCTGTTTTTCTTCATTTTAATTTTTTATGTTTTCCTTTAGTTTCAGTTTTTAGGTTGTGTTGATTGCTTTGCCTTAACAGCTCTTTTTAAAGCTTTTTTTGCATTTTATTTTCGATATAACTCGCACAATTAGCTAAAGTGTGTCTAGTCTTCATCATTACCCCTCTTTCTCTATATATAATTTCTAAAAGAGAAGGTATCCTTACAGTCATAATAAGAAATGCTAAAAATACGAAAACAAATTTTCGAAACGTAAACTTTCGTTAAATAAATAGTATATTTTCTTAATTTTTCTAAAATTTATTGTTATTTATATTTTTTCGTATTTTTGTGCATTTACTATTTTCAGTGTAGATGTAGATACAGATTTTAAGCTGTATTGTAAAAAGCATTAAAAATTACCTCAATTATTTAGTCTTTGTAGACAGACTAGCAATAAGGCATAGATCATCCTATTATGATGAGGGATACGGAATTATTATAATATGCTCTTTAAAATCATAATATGGTTGTTAGTTATCATAATTTATGATGCAGTGTTCATACTAATAGCAATTCATAATATATTTATTATCATAAGGACTTAAACTCGTAATTACAAAAAATTTAAAAAAATTACAGAAACATAAAGTCCCTTACTTAGAAACATTTTAAAAATATTGTCTACTTTTTTTTAATAATAATCTATGATTTTTTTTTGTGTGTTGTTTTAAATTTTGAGTTTACCGCGTACCATTTAAATGCTATTTAAACATTTCAAAATCCGCCTGCGTTACAGAAAAAAAAATATGTGCCTAGTTTTTTCCATTAAATCAGTTTGTTGAAAATTTTAAAAGCTGTCACTTAAAAATGAATTGAATCAATTAGATATTTGCTCAAATTCGGAACATGCTTGACATTTTTTTATATTATCGCTTAAAAGCAACCATCAACATATGTATAGTTGTTGTTTTTTTGTAATATTTATGTAGTTGTTTTTTTATAAATGTTTATGTTTAGTGGTATTAGTAACAAATATTTTTAATTCATTTCAATTAGATTGTATATTAATTCTTATTATATTTATTACTTTATTAAGTTGAATAATTCAGTTTCAAGTGTTTAAGTCTGAATATTTATTTATTCTAAAACATTATCATTAAACTGTTAATGTAAATAGTATAATTTCTAAAGTTTAATTTTGTTTAATAAAAATTTAAAATTTGTTTTAAACAGAAAGATAATACAAAACATAGATTAAAAATTATTTCAAACAAAAAAGAAATACTCTGATCTCAAAAAAAGGGCAATTGTAGTTCATATAAAAAAAACAAACCACATCAAATTACTGTATTATTATTTTACATTCATTTTATATCGTAGTTTTTTTTTTATTAAAAAAAAAATAAATGTTTGTTTATTTTTTACTACATCTGTGGTTCAGTTTTACTACAATTGTGACTAAAGCTATGTACAGACGGTTGTCAGATCTTACAATTATGTCAGAAAAATGTTCAGGAAATGTCTAACAACAATGTCCTGCAACATTGTCAGAAAAAGCATTGTCTGTACATTGTAAGACAATAATATTGTCAGAAATCTGACATTCGTGTGAACACCCTACGTTGCCATTGTCAGATAATTGCAAGACATTGTAAACAATTTTTTATTGGCAGATGTGTTTAAATTAATACATCTGACAATGGCAGTATTGTCACAGAAATGTTTCTCTCGGGATCTCTCTCGGACCTAGCCTATTTATGTTATAAGGGTATATTAATACTCCTGTGGTGCAAAAATTGTGTCCGTTTTGGTCTATCTCGCTTAGTTTTGGAGATACAGGACATTTTAAAATATCGCCATTTTGTAAAATGGCTTGTATCTCGAAAACTAAGCATGATATCGTAAAATGGACAACATTTTTGCAAACCTTAAAAAAACACCGATTCCAATCATTCCCCGTTTCATTCCATATCGTTCTATTTTGAACCAATGTTCCATTCTGTTATCGGAATGAGTAAATTTTTATTTTCACGTACAACAACACAATTGTGTACAGTGCTCCGATTCCAATCGTTCCCCGTTTCATTCCATATCGTTCCATTTTAGACCAATGTTCCAATCCATTATCTGAGTGATTAATGATTAGTGATTAAATGAAATCATCAATTAATTAGTTCTGGCAATGTCTAACAACAGATCTGGCAATTTTGCCATAAAAGAATCTGACAACCGTGTGAATAAAAATCAAAAAAAAAATTTTTGCATTGTCCCTACGATTTAGAGTTGTGTAGTTCGTGAACAATTTTCAGTCTTTTAGGTATTTTGGTCTTTTGGTCTTTTAGTTCTTATTTGTTATTTGAGCAATATCTTTTTTTCTCTTTATGTTGCTTTTGAGTTTAATTTTGTTTTTTTTTTTCAATGTTGCCAGCTCAATTTTTTTTTAATGTTAAAAAGAAGTGTTTAATATGAATAATTCACATGAAAATGATCAAACAAACGATCTAACGAAAGATTGAACGAAATTGTCAAAGATCGATTGAACTAGAAGAGCGACCTAGTTCATTGAGTTCAATCGAACTAGAAAGAGCGCTCACTCAAACGAATCTAGATTGCCTAAGTCTACTACGCGTCAATAGAAAAAAAAAACAAATTAATAATAATAATAATTAATAATCATATAATTACAAATTATATCCTATTACCCAAACCGAGCACTGCTACTATGGATTTCGGCGCGTTGTAGCGAAAACAAACCAGTACCTCTAGTGGGAATGGAATCCACGACACCCGTACTGATAAGCCAGCACGCTACCAACTAGACTACCGAGGCGCAAGAAAAAACTAATTTCTGTGTGAATTTGTTCACATAAGTATAAATAAATCTTCTAACTAAATGAGAATTTCATGCCGGCTTAAATTCAAGCTATAAAAAATATTTGGTATGGCAACAACACTTCTATAACAAATCATTTGGTATAGCAACAATATTTTTTTTTTGGTTTTTGGGAATTTATACGATATTGATCACTTTTTAATCAAACGATTTAGTATTTAATTGAAAAATAATTCAATTAAAGAGCTATCAATTTCTAATTGAATTAGCAATTATCGTTGTTGGCACAATTTCAACAACTAAAGTTATTGAATCGGTCGTTTTCGTGATTGAAATTGGTTTTAATTTTTTTGTGTGTCTGGCACTTACAAATTTATTCGTGTGTAAAAAACATTATAAATTGAATATTCAGATGAATGCCCAGGGCTCAATGATGGCACCCAATTTTGCGTTTTAAAAACAGGTTCTGTAATGAATTGGTCACAAGGGTTGCCATAGTAGGGCAAATTTTAAACTCTAATTTTCAAAATAATTTAATATAATATTGTGTCTTTCTATAGCAAAAATACATTTTAATAAATCATACACTAAGAACATTATTTCGGTAAAGACATTAGTGTAGTCAAAAACAAATGAAATTTCACTTCAAGAAAGTACGACTAAGCTTTCATTAAATTCAACTAACATTTGTCATTTCTTTTTACTTTTAAAAAATTTCTAATAGTTGTAGTAAAAATAAATCACATATGCTAATAAAAAATAAACAAACATTTATTTTTTTAAATAACAAAAAACGACTTAAAAAAATTAATGTAAAATCAGGAAACAGTCATTTGATGTGATTTCTGACATTTACATTAAAAATAAAGAAACTGTATTACAAATCAAACAACTACATATTTTTAAAGCAGAATTTCCCTGAGTGTGTCTTTATTTTTTATAATTTTTAATATTAAATGAGATATAATCTTATAGTATAACGCATAATCTGATAAAATTGGATGTGGATGAAATTCGGACAAAACTGTATCAAAAAAATTCTAATTGTATCTAAATTAATACAATTAAATGTAATTTGATACAATTTAATCGTTCCAACTTCCGGATAAAATTATATATAATTAATTATCAGGTCATATTAAACTAGATAAAATTATATTATTCTCTATATTAGTTTTCTTTAATCGGGATATGACCCATATTTTAAATAATATATGGAGATATATGACATATTTGAACCAATGTATGAACCAATATATAAAATATATTTTTTTTTTAAATTACATGGTGTCATACATATTCATATATGTCCTTCTCATTTGAATATTTTTACCAATATATATGATTCCAAACATTACACATATGTTCATATATGCTCACACATGGAATCATATATGCTCATACATGAAACCATATATGACAATTTATGATTATATATCAATTTTTTCACTTGGGAATGTTAATTCAAACCAATGGTAAGTATGTTCTGTTTCATTTGATTATATTTAAATAAAAAAAAAAACCTTGTGCCAAGTTTGGGGTTTGAACCCACGTTTTTCGTCATTTAAAGCAGACACTTCACCCCTGTTCTAAAGCTTATTAACAGTCCTGTTGTTCTTTGATATATTCTTAACAACATATATTTAAAAATTTAGAGTCGTTTTTTGTAGTTTAAAGAAATTCTTCTTTATTACATTTAAAAATTTCATTAAAATCAAAACTCTCACATGTGGTCGTTCCCTTGTTATTATACTATCCTTGTAAGAAACATTATTCCTTAATTTGTACTTTAATGTTCTATAGTATGTTGGTTCGTAAAACTGTTCTAACTTGTTTTTCCTTTTTTTTTTTTTTAATATGCTAATTTATCTTATTTTCTGCATCTTTTGCTTCATTGTAATAAATTAAATTTCTGCTTATAATTTTTTAACTTGTTTATCAAGCTTTGTTTGAAAAGTATTATACAATTTCTTTAACAAATTTTTTTGTAATGTAATTTTTTAACCCTCCCTAACTAATTAGTAGCTAAAATTAACCCACGAAAAAATTCAATAGACAAAATTACAATCGACTAGTGTATAGAGAATATTTTTATTGCAATCAAATCGGTTTGAGCCAAATTATAAAATTTTCATATGTTCTGAAAAGTAACGTAGAGTGTACGTTATCCAATAGCATAACTGAACTTAAAAGACACAGAAAAAACTAAAACGGAGTTTCAATTACAATATTTCTTGATTCGATTAAAAGTTTAATTGAATTCGGTCGTATTAAGGAAATTGCAGTATCAATTAAAGTAATTTGTAAAAACATAATTTATTTTATTTCCAAAAAAAATTTTATAATAGTCTGAAAAAAATCACAATAATTTTAAAAATTGACAAAATTAAAAACATTTCCAGAATTCAAAAAAAAAAGCGAAATTGCAAAAAAAAAATCGCTACAAACAGGAAGACATTTTTTTTTGGAAAATTTAAAAACGTCTCAAAAAATTAAATTTTTTTGAAGAATTGCAGAAAAAAACGTAAAATTTTAATAAAAGAGTCGCCAAAGTTAAAAAAAAACTGTGGAACTTGAAAAATTTAAAAAATTTGCTAAAATTAGAAAACTGTTTTCTATGTTAGAAATATTAACTTAAGGATTTTTTTTTTTTATTTTGGTGGTTTTTTAAATTTGTTGTGATTTTTTTTTTAATTATAGCGATTTATTTGGTGTTTTTTTTTTAATTTTGGCGATTTCATGATAATTTTTTCTCTTGTCATTATAGGTTATTTAAATTGCAAATTTTAATTTAAAGTAAATTCAAAATCAGAAAACTGATTTATTCAACTTTGTTGACAATATTTTTATCTACAGTTTCGGTAACAACTTTGCAACTTAATCTACAGTTTCGGAAAAATATTCAGTTATTTTAAATTTTTTCAGTTTTATTTTGTTTTTGTTAATTTTTGTATCTGCCGAATTAGACACACTCTCTACAAATACATCTATTTTGAATTGTTATAGAATATGTGGAAACCGTTTCAAACTCCCGTGATTTGAATTGAAAAATAATTTAATATATACAAACATTTTCAAAAAAAAAAAAAAACCTGAGATTTTTTTTCAATTTTAGTTTATATGAATGTTTGATGTCTTGCATGGGATTGTTACTTCTTTCAAAACGTGTTCTGATGACGGGAACCTGGAAAATTCTCAAAATAGATCTATCAACACATTCCTGAAAGCGATCAATTAACAAATTTGAAAACAAAAGCTCTATAGATTATTTGTTAGGACAATATCCTAATAAAGAAATATAGAGTATGGCCTCGAACTTGAATAATTTTCATTTTCATAGCACAATTAAGAAAGAAACAAAAATCGAAAGAGCATAATTTATATTTTTAATAAAAATTATTCAAACTTTTCTATTAATTTTTAAAATTTACATTATCAATTTCATGATTTAAACAACTGAAACTACATTATGTAACTTAATAAAGAAATAAAGAATTAAGATACAATTGAATTGAATTAAAAATATTTGTTACTAATACCACTAAACATAAACATTTATAAAAAAACAACTACATATATATTAAAAAACAAGAACAATTTGTTGATATTTGCTTTTAAGCGGCAACATAAAAAATGTCCAGCAAGTGCCGAATTTGAGCAAATATTTAATTGATTCAATTAATTTTTAATTGACTGCTGTTAAAATTTTCAACAAACCGATTTAATTGAAAAAAGTTGGCAAATATTTTTTTCTGTGTACATAATATTCTGCTTGGGTTAGCGTTCCATCTTCAAGCCAATTTGTCAGCTTATTTTCAAATGCAGTTTTGACTTTTGTATTTCAATGAAATTCAATTATTTAACATTTTTTTATGTTTTTTCTATGAAAATGTTGATTGTTCCGTCCAAACATTAAAAAATAAATACAAGCAGTAGCTAAATACAGAGAAAATTTAATGAAATTATTTCGACATCGTTTTTTATGCATTATTTTAAGTTTTCTTAATGTTTCCGTTAACATAAAAACGAAATAAATAAGTTTTCATTGAAAATATATTTAATAGTTTTTAGTTTAGTACTGTTTTTCTTTAACAAAAACAATTAATAAAATTACTTTTATAATTTATTCTAAGAGGGTATAGTAAAGAATATAAGGGAAAATAATTACTTAAAAAATGGGATATTAATGGGGAAATGAGTTCAAAAAAAAAAAAAAAATCTGCGGAAATATTTACTACTTATTTTCGTTTAAATAAATTAATTAATTTTACAAATCTTGAAGTGAAATATGAATGCCCTGTGTTACAGGGACCTATCACAACACAAGTCACGTGACCGGATCATTGTGAAAAGGACCTGTAACGGAAACGGGTTTTTTTTTATAAGAAAGGGACAGGTATCTTTAACATGGGTTTTTCTGAAGAGGTTTTCGATTGCCATTTGTGACATGTCACGGGACTGGTGAAAAAGAACATGACACACAACTAACCCCAAAGAATGTACCACAAGGCTGACGGAAATAAACATATCCAGGAACTTTTGCAAAAAACATATCGCATAACCAACACAAAATAACACGTCACTTAACTAACGCAAGAGAACATGTCACTGAACTAACGCAAAAGAACATGTCACAGAAATAACTGCATTGAATTATTAATTCATTTTTTTTATTTCTTAATACAATTAGCGGTCAAAAAATAATTTTAGTTAATTAGTTGGACAAATATTTCCATCCAAAAATTTTAATGGTTCTTATATGAAGGCGGTCAATATATTAAAAATACTTTTAATTTGATACCAATTTGTTTAATTAATTTGGAAGAAATAAAAATAATATTAAAAAAATATGATTAGCCACTTTTTTTCATTTTATCTACTTTTTTATTTCAATCTGAGTTCTCCATTGAAACCGGCCAAATGATAGGTACTTTAAAACCCGTCATATTTGCTCCTATTCATACCGGTCACGCGAAAGACGCTTTTAAACCAGTAACGTGACAAGTACTGAATGAACCGGTCTTATGTTCACCTACCACAGGCCTGGTACTTTCAGAGACATCACATGATATAAACTTTTAAACCCATCACTTGGTAGGAATTTTGGGTGCATGTACTGTTTTTTTGACATACCACGGGACTAGTACCTTCAGACCAATCACGTGATGGTTACTTTTATACCTAGAACGTGATACGTATTTTTGGAACCGATCCTATTTTCACCAAACACATTACTGGTTCTTTCAGACCCCTCACCTGCTATATACGTTTAAACCGGTCATGTGGTAGGTACTTTAGAAACAAATACTTTTTTCATCTATCACGTGATAAGTGTTTTACGAACCAGTCACAATTCCCAACTGACCCCTTTTTTCCCTCAGAGTGCTTAGAGAAATTAAAAGTTGTTAGTACCCTGCGTTAAATGGACCAGTCGTTGGTATGGTCACGTAACTAGATTTTTGTGTGTATGAAACAGTCCAAGTTTCGGTTCTGTTATATGAAAGTGACCTGTACTTTTAACATGGGCTTGTCATAGGAGGTGACAATTGCTACCTGTGGAGCACTGTGTGACGTGGAGAAAAACTTGAAAAAGGTAACCAATCACCGTACCGACTGAAATGAATATGCTACGGGACAAGTCAGACAGGTAGTGTCAAAGTATGACCATTTGATGACTTTTGTGACATGCAACAGAACCAGTGGTAAACAAATTATCATGTGATTGGTTTAGGTAGACGCATAGAAGAAGTGGAGAATGATTTTTGAAGGAACTCTTGTCACATATTAAGCGCAATGTGTTCTGTTATAGGGGTAGTTTGAATGGAATAGTTTTGCAACGTCTCACTGAACAGGTCTAAGGGGTACATGTCGCCGGGCATGCAAAAACTAATTAGCAAGTAACCTGCCACTTTTTATTCAGAGTGTGTCACATTATGTACGGGTTGATAAATAGCCCTTTGGGAACCAGTCACTTATCCAAAACAGCGTGTCATACCACCTGTTCAAAAAAGCTTCAAAAAGGCACAACAAAAATTAGTTTGTTTTGTTTATACCCAAACAAAAAACTATATCATTAAATTCGTTATAACAATTTAAATTTTAAAAAGTACGTAAACTAGTTAAGAAGTCCGGATGTTTAAAATATACTCAGTTTCAATTTTGTTCCCAAAGAAATTCTTAAAAATCGCCACATTAGAACACATAAAAAATCGTTACCAAAAATCTTGTAAAACAACTAAACAAGATATTTCGAAACCAATATGCAAAAATTTTGAAATTTTAATTTATATTCTTGTAAAGTGTTTCAAGTTTTTGAATAAGTTGTGCAAAAAATCATATTCTGGTGATAGTTTCTTCGTAGCGATATTTTATGTGTAAAATCGCCATTCACTCGAAAAATCGCCACTCGGCATTTCGAAAATTAGCTTGCCAAACGAGTTCTAAGATCGCAACGTTTGGCGAGAAATCACCATATCTGACAAACTTGGTCACTGTCTAAACAGTTCTGTATTCAGTTATTTGAAACCAGTGGAGTGTTATTTCTTCATTTCTACTGTCACAAAGTCGGTACATAAAAAATTCCTTCACTGTTGTGTCCACTTTTCAGCAGTCAATAAACTGCATTCTTCTGTACTAATTGCCATTTTTTTATAGACTGCTAACGGTTTTTAACCAGTTCAATGGCCAGTAGCAACTTCAACTGCAACGACCCTAGTTGCTTCAGTACACTTTGATGTTATGTTACTTTTTCTGCAGTTACGTGATATATCTGGTACCAGCCAGTGAATGTTTTGTCACCATAACTACAGTCACGTGATTGCAAATTTCACCCAAATTAACACTTTTTGGTGCACCACAATTTTGGTTTCACCAGTTTCGTGACGTGCTCCCCAATCATATATCACAGAATTACCTCTTTGGATCAATCGACCCTTCATTTCCCGCAGGGTAATTATTCAAAAAATTAAAATGAAATTATTGGATTATTGTCGTTGAAAACGGGTTTCACCCAGAAAACAGACTTGGTCGTGGCTACCATATATTCTGACAATCGAATGTTTCGGTTGCTGAGACCTAATTTTTCTGTTGTGATAACAATAATTCGATTAAAACAACAGAACAATAAAATGAAATTGTCAGGAAAATAAAATGTATTGCCTCAACAGAAATTCAATGATAACTACCAAAAACTTCACTACCTACAAACTATTACGGGTGATATGAACGGGTCTGTTTTCTGGGTGTTGGTTTTAATAAACACACAAAACGAAATTATCTTTTTAAAAATCGACAAATTGGAATGGTTCCTTTTATAAAAGTTAAGATAATTTTGAGATTTACATATTGACAATTCAGAATTTATTGATTTTTTGTTTTCATATTTCAATCATATTTTCAATTTCATAATTACGTATACGCCTACGGTATTATTTTCTACGATTTTTGTTTCTTATTATGTTAAATTTAAGTCAGTATGCCTATAGAAAGAAGCCAAACGAACTGAATTTCTCTTAAACAAAAAAAAAATCTTAAAAACTGCAAAAGAAAAACAGCAAAAAATATGACAATTTCAAAATATGTTGACTTGAGAACAATTGAAATGTAAATGAAAAATAATTTAACATATTCTTTTCTAAGTTTTTTTTTTTTATTTAGGAAGCTCATGAAATATTCATAAATTTAAATTATATGCAAAAAAAAATAAAGTTCTTATGAAGAAACAAAAAAAAAATTATACTTTAGCCTTAAGTAAAACCATACTATAAGCTCTACAAAACAAGTAAGAAAATTTGCCAGCACATTATATGCTAAACATTTTTTTATTTTTATTTGGTTCAGTCCCTAAAGGCCCTAAAAAAATTGTTTAAAACAAAATTATTATTTTTTTTAAGGATAATAATAAAAATTCTTTTAACAAATTTTTATTATTTACTTTTGGCATTTGAAGAAAAAAAAAATTAAATAAATTTTAAAGTATTTGTTACACTGCGCGACAATACAAGCTGGACAGAAAAAAATCGATAAGCGCCTGCACAAGATATCATGCATACGGTGCTCTCCAAGCTAACTACCCCGCTCCAGGAAAAAGTATATTGTACCAATGTCAAACTAACAGTATTTGTTTTCCAAATTTTATCGAAATAGTTGTCGAAGTAGGCGTTAGTAAATATTGACAAATTTTGGAGCTTATTTTTGAATTTACCTAACTTGGTAAAATGCTAGAAATTTACAAAGTTTTAATTTAGAACACTATCTGAGTTTTTATAGTACAATCTTCTTCATTTCCGCTTAACTCCCTGTGGAGCATAGGGCCTCTTTGCAGAGGTTTCTAAAATACTCTCTAAACATGAATTGCTCCCTCCCAGACACGTGGAGCTTGCCGCCAAAGCGGGAGGATTTGACAAACGTCTGCGACCTCCTGGGAGATTATTATTTTCTGTTTGCGTTTTATTTATTTTTTTTTGTTTTGTTGACTAGTTTGCCAGGATTTCTTCGATGCATGTAAGGACAAAGAAGATCTTAGTGGAGCCTGACACTCCTTTTTGACTAAGAACAGGCGTAGGCTTCCTGGAAGCTTTTGGGCGCTACCGTTGACTTTTAATGGTTCTTCCGCTACCATCCCTATTGCACTATCCAGCCATAATAGTGCAGTAATCTGCTTGACCCTAATCCCCGAATATGTCGGGTTGGCCCAAGAACAGATGAAACGTTGTTCACATTTGCTAATATCATAGCGGGTGCTATAATATCATTGCCCGGTGTCCACCTGCCCCGTAGGGTCGGAGGTCGTGAATCTTCTTAGTTACAAGAGCAAGGATTGGTTCTGGACTTTACCAAGTTAAAGACGATCAGTTCCGTTACCTTGTCTGCCTAACTCTGGACATAGTTACATAGTACAATACAAAACTTAATTTATTTAAAAGTCGGTCAACTTTTTTTAATTTTTTGTCTTATAATAAAGCTTTATGTTGTTCTATCAATCCAGAAAGTTTCCTCGGGTAACTCGGTTTAGTCATTCATATATATTTCAATAGTTTTATGTTAAAACTATATGAAGTGTAAGGAATTTTATTATCGGTATTATTTATTGTTCATCCGCTATGTAGCTTTAATATAGGCATATTGAAAAATTTAAAAGATTATTTTCTAAACAATTACAAAAATTGCATGACTACGTCATTGAATGGACCAATTCATTGACAATGTCATTTGCATTGTTTCATGTCAATGGTAATTATATTAATTGGCAATGATAAATAAAACAATACGGGTAAAGCGTTGATGTTTTTCCTTCAAAATTTGGGTAAAAATATTCAAGCCCTTCTACATTGGTTCTCTGATGATTTTCGGTGACGCGAAATGAAACATGTAAGGACCTGTCTGTATATAAAGACTGCTTTAAGTTAGCGGGCAACTTGAACTTGAATAATCTTGCTCACATTATAAGTTAGGACTTAAATTTAAAATCTTTATATTTTTTCCCAAAACAAAACACATTTTATAAGCAATTATTTTTTCGTCAATTGGTTTTGTTGGGCATTGGAGCCATTTAATTACCAATGGTATAATTAATTCCAATTAAAAAAAATTCCATTGGCATTGGAATGGTAATGAAATTTGTTGGCATTGACAGCAAATGAATATTAAATTTCAATGCCACTGAAAAATTCCAAGTATGGCACGATGAAGCTTTCTGGGTTGGCGATGAAGCTTTCTATTTTGAGGCATAAAAAAAATTTAATTAATTTGCCGATTTTTAGATAAATTAAGTTTTGAATTACACTAAAAATATTGCAACTTCTTCTAAATTTTGTTTAAAATGTATGGATATAGTAAAATTTCAAGCATTTGCCAAATTCAGTTAAATAAATAACTGATACACTTATAATAAGATCAACATTTTTCGACATTTAACCAATCCTACTTCGAAGAACTTTTTAGAAAAAAGAAGAAAGTTGTTACACACAGAGAAATAAAGTGCCAACCGAATTGAAAAGTGTATATTAATGGTAACAACTTATAAATTCAGGTAATACGACGATATTTACATTCGATTTCAAAATATTTTGGGTGTTGCCACTCAAATTCAGTTGCATAAATCGAACTTTGTTGTAAAAACTAATGTTAAGTTCTGCTACAGACTGAAATTTGTAATAACCAAATTTGAACTGTATTTCAGTTGGCAAATAACTAAATATTTCTCTGTGTGTACCTTTTTTGTCCGTCTCTACTGATAGTTTGACATTACTGCGATATATGTTCTTTGCTCGAAAGATAGCTTGGAAGCATCATATATGATTAAATTTAAAGTGAAACATATATGGAAGCAGTTTCAGTATATATAATCTCGAGCATCACATTAATATCGATTTTTTAAGTTCTAATAAACAAATTTTGTTGCAGGATGTTTTTATAAACTAAAATTCGTACCTGTTTGCTTTTCAGCAGCTTTTAAAGTATAACCTTCTAATAACACCGGTTCACTGCGACCACGTAAATTAACAGCATATACAAATATTTTGAAATAGCGCCCAGAATCTAAGCTATTAACGCTAAGCGCTGGATATTTGGAAGATATGTTGGCTTGAAGTGTGGCTGTTTGTTGATCGAAAATTTCCAAAAGAAACCATTGACGTAAACCACCATCAAAACCTGAAAATAAATGAAAAAGAATAAATATACATTAACAAATTAAAAGTTATTACAACTCTTAAAAGGAGATCAGTAGCTAATCCAAGAAAAAAACAAGAAAACCCAAGGAATATGTACTGGTCCTATAAAATGATATTAGGAATATATTTATAATACACTAGAGCCCCGACTTGCGTCGTTAGTGGGGACGGAGAAACGCGACGCAAATCGAAACGACGCAAATCGAATAACCTTTTTCTATATAATTGCACTGAAATCTAATTTATTGGGGAAAATATTTAAAACAAAGCAAAAAATTTTGTATTTTTGATAAAAAACAAGTATGAATACATTTTTATTTATTTCATTTACTTCAACAAATGTTTATAATTGTTATAAAGAAGTAACAAAACAATAAATTAAGAAAAAATACCTGTTTCGTCCGCATTCAAAATCTACTTAGCAGAGTACCCTCCTTTTTCAATTATGGTTTTCAGCTTAAACTTTTCTGAAGCTAATGAATCTGCACTGGCTGACTCTCCTTTTAATGCCACATTATGTAAATTTTCCCGTGTTTTAAAGCGGTTAAACCAACCGTCGCTGGTTTCGAAATCATCAGAATTTTCGTTACTACTAGATGCAGTATTTTTCTTAAGGTCGGAGTATATAGAAAGAGTTTTTTTTTTTATTACGTCCTTGCTCGGTGGCATTCTTCGCTTATTTTGATCATGTATCCAAATTGAAAGAAGGGACTCCATCTTAACCAATAAGGGATTTCTTGCTATATTATCTTGTTTAGATTGGAGTGTTGTGACAATTTCATCTAATTGATTTATTTTATCACTGTCAATGTTGCAAATTGTTCTTACTGTTGTAGGTGCTAGTGCAAGAGCTCTTCCTATATTAACAGCCTTTTCTCCCGATTTAAAAGTTTTATTACGTCCAATTTTAATTCCAAACTTATTACTCATTTTTGACTCATTTTTTACATCCTTAAGGTATTTTGGCGAATCACACACTAAATTCTTACCATAACCAACAGTTGTTCTAAGCATCACTTATAGAACAAAGAAAAGGGAACTCCCCTTATTTCACGCAATTTGAAAACTTCTTAACGTACATGTGACGATCAGTGTTGCCAGAAGTTGTAAAAATGCTAAAAGACAGAAAAGATGCTAAATCAGGCACTACAAATGGTAAAAATGGTCATCATCAATGCTGCAGTAAAAAATTTAACCGTTTTTAGCGACGCAAATCGAAATCAAAACGACGTAAATCGGAAACAAAACAACGCAAATCGGAAACAAAACGACGCAAATCGAAATCAAAACGATGCAAATCGAACCGACGCAAATCGGGGTCAAAAGACTCAACGCGGTCCGACGCAACTTCAAATTGCAACGACGCAAATCGAATTTTTCCAGTTTTTAAAAAGCGACGCAAATCGAAACGACGCAAATCGGGACGACGCAAGTCGGGGCTCTAGTGTATAGTGCATTTTGTTTTGTTTCAACCATTATTTACCCACGTAAAAAAGTTTTGATATAGTTAAATATTACTTAATACAGTTACTTATAATAATATATTGCAAAAGATATATTCATATAAAATCATTTAAAATAATAACTCAAATATATAATTACATTTTTCTTGGAGTGTAATATAGTGCAATATGTAAAAATATATAATTACATGTCGATCTATATATGATTAGATATGCCACATGTAGTTCAATATATTTGTATACAATTGTATCTAATTTGATGTAAATGTATCACATTACATATAATTTGATACATATGCATGAGGACAAAATTCGGATACAATTGCATCAAACTACAGCAAATTTCATAAAATTATATCTAATTTCATCAAATAATATCAGATTAGATATAATATGAAATGAAATGAAAATGAAAATTATTCAAGTTCGAGGCCATACTATATATTTCTTTATTAGGATATTGTCCTAACAAATAATCTATAGAGTTTTGTTTCCAAAAGTTAAAAATTATAACCATTGATCAAAAACTAAATTGAAAACTTGTTTGTTATGTGTAAGGTCCACCTCTGGTGGATATTCAATACAAGTTTTTTGTTTTTCTCTCCTTTTTTTGTTTATTTTATAAACAAAACAGGGGAAGGTAAACTAGACGGTACTTTATCTTTTATACAAGTTTGATATAATTTTCATTAAAAATAAAAATTATGTTTTTTTCGACCTTTGATTGTGCAATGAAAATGAAAATTATTCAAGTTCAAGGCCATACTCTTTAAAAAACATAATTTTTATTTTTAATAAAAATTATATCAAACTTGTATAATATGAAATAATTAGATGTTCCCATTTTTAGGATACAATTATCATTAATTCCAGGAAACAGCATTAAAAATTGGTAGTTTTTAACCTCTTGCCATACGATTTTTTTATATTGTGAACAAGAGCAATATAGAGAATCCCGCTTTTAAATCTTTCAAATTACTGGGTATTTTATTCTGGAGATTTTATTCTCGTTTTTCATTTTGCAAAAACTTTAAAAATGCCAAAGGTTGTGAACTTTTAAAACCCGACGAAAAAAGTACCGATATAACCATATCTGATTATATATAGTACCACATATAACTAAACATTACATTTCATCTGATACAAAAAATGGCACACATAAGCTGATTTCATGGTATCTCATGGAAATTAATCTCATATAGTTTAATCGGAAAAATGGGTCTATGTATAATGGGTCTCTAATATAATTAAATTATGTATAATTTAATACAATTTTATCTAATAAATTTTTTAATTAATATATTTTAAATGTTTTAGAGATCAGTAATTTTTATTTTACTATTTGTAATTCATTTATGTACTTGGTCCGTTTATTGGTATCTACACTCAGGGAACTTCTGCTTTGAAAATATGTATTTGTCAGTCATTTGTAGAAAAAATTAAATTTTTTACTAATCTTAAAGTTTATTTAAAAAAACAAACCACATCAAATGCCTGTTTTATGATTTTACATTAATTTCTACATTCGTTTTTTATTATTTAAAAAAATAAAAAACACTACATTTGTATGCCTGCCACGTATATATCAATACCGATATGAAAATGTTTAAACTACGATTCCAATAGTGGTAAGTGTCATCTAATATCAAAGGATTTATTTATATTATATTGTTATATCTACAAAAACCTTTAAGATACCGCATACACTATGCATTAATCTTGTGGAACTTTTGCTATTGCGCAAAATATAACCAGTGTGTATGTATGTCATATTGGAATATTGTACAATATATTGGAAAAAATCAAAAAGGTTTTGATTCTTATTGCGCAGCCAACAAATGTGAAAAATATTTTATAGTGTGTCGGCCAGATGTTTTATATCCATTCACAAAAGAACAGCAGAGTGGACCATATTTTGTACAAAAGTATTGTACATCTTATTGCATTGTATAGGGCAAAATGACAATAATACTGGAACTAGTACTGGCTCTAAAGAACTAGTTGTCGAACAAGTTTTGCTGGCTTGTTTTATTTATTTCTTAATATATTTAATAATTTAGTTTTTCACTTAAACTGTTAATTTATCTACACTCACATAACAAATTCGGTTATATCAAAAGAATTTCATGCAACCGAATTGATTCGGTTGCTGCAATATCGCAAATTCGGTTGTCACTACTAAATTTGATTGTTGTAACCAAATTGGGGGCAACCGAATTCGGGTGTGACCAATTAATTCGGTTGTGACAACCGAATTTACGAGATTCCAGCAACCGCATCAATTCGGTTGTAGGAAATTTTATAATTTTTATGAGCCTGAATTTATTTTCATTTAAAAGGACTCTACTAAATTGGTTTTCGTTGTTATGTTTTTTGTATTAACTTTTTTTTTTTGTTCATGAAAAATAACATCAAAATTTATTTTCATTCGAAAATTTTGAATGCGTATTTTCGCGGAAACCGATATTTTATTTAAAAATCTGACTTCGTTTTTGTAATTACCGCCAACATAGTTTATAGATTTGATGTATCTTGTTCTAAGGCATTAAATTAAATATTAAGTATTTTAAAAATTTACAAATTTTTTAAACTTTATAGCTATTATGCTATAAACACATAGACGACTGCAGCTACACGACTACAGCCTGTCAAAAATAAAATACACACGCTTATATGAAAACGATTATTTTGGCGGCAACACAGCTACACGGCTACCCGACTACTTTTGCCGCTGTAGTCAACTTAGGATAATTTCTATTTTTGTTGGCTACAAAACAAAAATAGTGTTGACAATAAAACAAAATATGTAACATATTAGTGCTTTAAAATATTTTATATTATTAAACTCAAAAATCGTCGGAAAATTAAATGCTGTAATTGCATTAATATTCAACAGGGGTTAGATAAATTTATTTTCACGTTATAATAATGTATTATAAATAAGTAATTGTATTTTTAAGTCAACTACTGAAATAAAAATTCATTTGTATAAAAAACAGCTGTTTACTATGTTGCTGTCGTTTGCAAAATAATAAGTAGCTGAACACACGGCGACGATTGCAGTAAACGGCATTTGTAGTCGTGTAGCTCTGTAGCCTGCTGTGGTCTATGCGTTTATAGCATTACGCGACCCTAAGACAAAAACTTTTCTTTTCCGATTTTTAATTATTTACACTTGGAACATGTATACTAGACTGGACTTAAAATATTTTTTCCCGCAAAAAGAGTGTACCGCCCCCTCAAATTGTTCCTTTTACGTAAATAATGAAAATCCAAAATCTTAGACTGATAGCCCTAGGTTAAGGCGTGGCACATGCCCACTAAAGTGGCTAAAACCGGTTTATATGGACTTTTCAAGAGACAAGGCACAAAAATATAAGTAAAAATGTTTCATATATGTTTGTCATATATTATTTTATTGAAATTAACTTACGTTTACTTATTTCTATGCTTTATAAACATTAAAACTTAATCACAAAGGTCTGATTTATTAATGCTACTGTATTTTTTCCTATAATCAGTTACTACTTATTTGTATAACAGTTTTTAAACATGAGTTTTTTTTTCAAAAAATCGCAAAAATACAACTCTGTAACCAAATATCTAATTGCTAAATAAAATGTTGGCAACCACAGGGGAAAGTCAACATCTGATCAGTACACCTATCCCCCGTTTTACACGGTACTCGTTTTACACGTTTTCGATCTTACACTTTTTTTTGTTTGAAGTTAAAAAAAAATGATAATACATAGAGATAAAGATAAATGAAATCCATATGTACAAAAAAGCGCATTTTAAACTTACATGCACTTAATTATGTCTACTTGATTTAATTTTACTCATCTGGTAACAGTTGTGTTGTACGTATGTATGTATGAATATGTAAAAAAGGGAAAGTCCCTTTTAAGTAAGCAAAATATTATTGTAAGTTCTTTATCCATCAGTTAGTTGATTTCAAGCAATAAACAAAGCAGGAATCATAGAAACATTATTGCTATTAAAAGAATTGATTTTGATGGTATTTGCAAAATGGACACAAGAGCTAGTGAAAAAATTTATTTATTAGAATATGATGAAAGCCAAATCATTGGATCTAAGCTGCCTTCCAATGGCCAAATTTTGAAAGTGTTGTTTTATAACATGCGCAAAGTAAAATTGGATCTTCGTTCAAGTGCGTATCTGGTTATCAAAGAGGCTGAAATTATTTGGAATAAAGCTCGTATTCCAGTTCGCCAAATTGATAGAAGCGTTCAAAAAGTCGAAGCTTTATATCAACAATGGAAAAATCTGCAAAAAATGCAAATCGAACCGACGCAAATCGGGGTCAAAAGACTCAACGCGGTCCGACGCAACTTCAAATTGCAACGACGCAAATCGAATTTTTCCAGTTTTTAAAAAGCGACGCAAATCGAAACGACGCAAATCGGGACGACGCAAGTCGGGGCTCTAGTGTATAGTGCATTTTGTTTTGTTTCAACCATTATTTACCCACGTAAAAAAGTTTTGATATAGTTAAATATTACTTAATACAGTTACTTATAATAATATATTGCAAAAGATATATTCATATAAAATCATTTAAAATAATAACTCAAATATATAATTACATTTTTCTTGGAGTGTAATATAGTGCAATATGTAAAAATATATAATTACATGTCGATCTATATATGATTAGATATGCCACATGTAGTTCAATATATTTGTATACAATTGTATCTAATTTGATGTAAATGTATCACATTACATATAATTTGATACATATGCATGAGGACAAAATTCGGATACAATTGCATCAAACTACAGCAAATTTCATAAAATTATATCTAATTTCATCAAATAATATCAGATTAGATATAATATGAAATGAAATGAAAATGAAAATTATTCAAGTTCGAGGCCATACTATATATTTCTTTATTAGGATATTGTCCTAACAAATAATCTATAGAGTTTTGTTTCCAAAAGTTAAAAATTATAACCATTGATCAAAAACTAAATTGAAAACTTGTTTGTTATGTGTAAGGTCCACCTCTGGTGGATATTCAATACAAGTTTTTTGTTTTTCTCTCCTTTTTTTGTTTATTTTATAAACAAAACAGGGGAAGGTAAACTAGACGGTACTTTATCTTTTATACAAGTTTGATATAATTTTCATTAAAAATAAAAATTATGTTTTTTTCGACCTTTGATTGTGCAATGAAAATGAAAATTATTCAAGTTCAAGGCCATACTCTTTAAAAAACATAATTTTTATTTTTAATAAAAATTATATCAAACTTGTATAATATGAAATAATTAGATGTTCCCATTTTTAGGATACAATTATCATTAATTCCAGGAAACAGCATTAAAAATTGGTAGTTTTTAACCTCTTGCCATACGATTTTTTTATATTGTGAACAAGAGCAATATAGAGAATCCCGCTTTTAAATCTTTCAAATTACTGGGTATTTTATTCTGGAGATTTTATTCTCGTTTTTCATTTTGCAAAAACTTTAAAAATGCCAAAGGTTGTGAACTTTTAAAACCCGACGAAAAAAGTACCGATATAACCATATCTGATTATATATAGTACCACATATAACTAAACATTACATTTCATCTGATACAAAAAATGGCACACATAAGCTGATTTCATGGTATCTCATGGAAATTAATCTCATATAGTTTAATCGGAAAAATGGGTCTATGTATAATGGGTCTCTAATATAATTAAATTATGTATAATTTAATACAATTTTATCTAATAAATTTTTTAATTAATATATTTTAAATGTTTTAGAGATCAGTAATTTTTATTTTACTATTTGTAATTCATTTATGTACTTGGTCCGTTTATTGGTATCTACACTCAGGGAACTTCTGCTTTGAAAATATGTATTTGTCAGTCATTTGTAGAAAAAATTAAATTTTTTACTAATCTTAAAGTTTATTTAAAAAAACAAACCACATCAAATGCCTGTTTTATGATTTTACATTAATTTCTACATTCGTTTTTTATTATTTAAAAAAATAAAAAACACTACATTTGTATGCCTGCCACGTATATATCAATACCGATATGAAAATGTTTAAACTACGATTCCAATAGTGGTAAGTGTCATCTAATATCAAAGGATTTATTTATATTATATTGTTATATCTACAAAAACCTTTAAGATACCGCATACACTATGCATTAATCTTGTGGAACTTTTGCTATTGCGCAAAATATAACCAGTGTGTATGTATGTCATATTGGAATATTGTACAATATATTGGAAAAAATCAAAAAGGTTTTGATTCTTATTGCGCAGCCAACAAATGTGAAAAATATTTTATAGTGTGTCGGCCAGATGTTTTATATCCATTCACAAAAGAACAGCAGAGTGGACCATATTTTGTACAAAAGTATTGTACATCTTATTGCATTGTATAGGGCAAAATGACAATAATACTGGAACTAGTACTGGCTCTAAAGAACTAGTTGTCGAACAAGTTTTGCTGGCTTGTTTTATTTATTTCTTAATATATTTAATAATTTAGTTTTTCACTTAAACTGTTAATTTATCTACACTCACATAACAAATTCGGTTATATCAAAAGAATTTCATGCAACCGAATTGATTCGGTTGCTGCAATATCGCAAATTCGGTTGTCACTACTAAATTTGATTGTTGTAACCAAATTGGGGGCAACCGAATTCGGGTGTGACCAATTAATTCGGTTGTGACAACCGAATTTACGAGATTCCAGCAACCGCATCAATTCGGTTGTAGGAAATTTTATAATTTTTATGAGCCTGAATTTATTTTCATTTAAAAGGACTCTACTAAATTGGTTTTCGTTGTTATGTTTTTTGTATTAACTTTTTTTTTTTGTTCATGAAAAATAACATCAAAATTTATTTTCATTCGAAAATTTTGAATGCGTATTTTCGCGGAAACCGATATTTTATTTAAAAATCTGACTTCGTTTTTGTAATTACCGCCAACATAGTTTATAGATTTGATGTATCTTGTTCTAAGGCATTAAATTAAATATTAAGTATTTTAAAAATTTACAAATTTTTTAAACTTTATAGCTATTATGCTATAAACACATAGACGACTGCAGCTACACGACTACAGCCTGTCAAAAATAAAATACACACGCTTATATGAAAACGATTATTTTGGCGGCAACACAGCTACACGGCTACCCGACTACTTTTGCCGCTGTAGTCAACTTAGGATAATTTCTATTTTTGTTGGCTACAAAACAAAAATAGTGTTGACAATAAAACAAAATATGTAACATATTAGTGCTTTAAAATATTTTATATTATTAAACTCAAAAATCGTCGGAAAATTAAATGCTGTAATTGCATTAATATTCAACAGGGGTTAGATAAATTTATTTTCACGTTATAATAATGTATTATAAATAAGTAATTGTATTTTTAAGTCAACTACTGAAATAAAAATTCATTTGTATAAAAAACAGCTGTTTACTATGTTGCTGTCGTTTGCAAAATAATAAGTAGCTGAACACACGGCGACGATTGCAGTAAACGGCATTTGTAGTCGTGTAGCTCTGTAGCCTGCTGTGGTCTATGCGTTTATAGCATTACGCGACCCTAAGACAAAAACTTTTCTTTTCCGATTTTTAATTATTTACACTTGGAACATGTATACTAGACTGGACTTAAAATATTTTTTCCCGCAAAAAGAGTGTACCGCCCCCTCAAATTGTTCCTTTTTACGTAAATAATGAAAATCCAAAATCTTAGACTGATAGCCCTAGGTTAAGGCGTGGCACATGCCCACTAAAGTGGCTAAAACCGGTTTATATGGACTTTTCAAGAGACAAGGCACAAAAATATAAGTAAAAATGTTTCATATATGTTTGTCATATATTATTTTATTGAAATTAACTTACGTTTACTTATTTCTATGCTTTATAAACATTAAAACTTAATCACAAAGGTCTGATTTATTAATGCTACTGTATTTTTTCCTATAATCAGTTACTACTTATTTGTATAACAGTTTTTAAACATGAGTTTTTTTTTCAAAAAATCGCAAAAATACAACTCTGTAACCAAATATCTAATTGCTAAATAAAATGTTGGCAACCACAGGGGAAAGTCAACATCTGATCAGTACACCTATCCCCCGTTTTACACGGTACTCGTTTTACACGTTTTCGATCTTACACTTTTTTTTGTTTGAAGTTAAAAAAAAATGATAATACATAGAGATAAAGATAAATGAAATCCATATGTACAAAAAAGCGCATTTTAAACTTACATGCACTTAATTATGTCTACTTGATTTAATTTTACTCATCTGGTAACAGTTGTGTTGTACGTATGTATGTATGAATATGTAAAAAAGGGAAAGTCCCTTTTAAGTAAGCAAAATATTATTGTAAGTTCTTTATCCATCAGTTAGTTGATTTCAAGCAATAAACAAAGCAGGAATCATAGAAACATTATTGCTATTAAAAGAATTGATTTTGATGGTATTTGCAAAATGGACACAAGAGCTAGTGAAAAAATTTATTTATTAGAATATGATGAAAGCCAAATCATTGGATCTAAGCTGCCTTCCAATGGCCAAATTTTGAAAGTGTTGTTTTATAACATGCGCAAAGTAAAATTGGATCTTCGTTCAAGTGCGTATCTGGTTATCAAAGAGGCTGAAATTATTTGGAATAAAGCTCGTATTCCAGTTCGCCAAATTGATAGAAGCGTTCAAAAAGTCGAAGCTTTATATCAACAATGGAAAAATCTGCAAAAAATCTGCAAAAAACGTGCAAACGCAGCACACCACTTCAAAAAAAGCGAGAAGATGAGTTTATTAAAAATATGAATAACTTATTTGATATTGCGCACGGAAATGCGTTAGATTTAATTAAAATAGAAGAAGATAAAGAGTTTTTGAAAAATCAACGTAAAGAAGGTAGACCTGGTGCAATGGTAGGATGCGATCGTTCATTATTTGAAAAAGAAAAGCGAAAAAATATTCGTGTTGAGAAAGGGGTATTGCGAAAAGAAAAGCAGAGCGAAGAACAATTCCAAGTATTCCTGACAGCGAATGATTATAGTGACAATACAGAAGAACTAAGTGATGAATACGATAGTGACTATAATACTGATCAAATTGCTAACTGTAACTCTCAACCAAAAAGCAGAAAACGAGGAATGACACATTTTATAACTCCAAAGCTTGTTGCGACCTTAGACAAGTGCAAGGTAAGTGACAGGGACGCAGTACGTATTCTGATATCTGTGGCTGAAGCATTGAAACATGATATCAGTACATTGGTAATCAGTAAGACATCGATTCGGCTTTGCCGTAAACAATTTCGTTCGGAAACTTCTACAAATCTGATGATGGATTTTAAAAACAAAAATGTAAATCAAATCACGGTACATTGGGATGGAAAAATTTTACCATCAATCACAGGAAATGAAAAAGTGGACAGATTACCAGTTGTGGTAACAACAAATGGCATTGAACATCTACTTGGAGTACCTGCCTTGTCAGCTGGTACTGGAAAAGAACAGACAGACGCCATACTAAAACTATTAAATGAATGGAATCTAACAGAAAAGGTATTTAAAAAGCAATTTTTTCTTATAACAGTAAATATTACCAACATTTTTTCCAAACAAGGTACAAGCTTTATGTTTTGATACTACAGCGACAAATACAGGAAGATTACAAGGAACTTGTATATTATTGGAACAACACCTCAATAGAGAATTGTTATATCTTCCTTGCCGTCATCACGTGTATGAACTCTTGCTGAGGAGTGCTTTCGTAAAATATGATTTAAAATTAAGTGGACCATCATTAGATATATTCCAGCGTTTTAAAAAAAAATTGGCCCAAAATCAATCAGCAAAAATTTGCAAGTGGAATAGTCGATGAAAAAATAAATCTTGCGCTTAACAAAACTGAACAAAATCAATTAGCTCAATTTGCTCATGACTATGTCACTCAACAACATCCCAGGGCAGACTACAAGGAGTTATTGGAATTAAGTCTTATATTTCTTGGTCGAAACACAGAGCCTGTAAAGTTTAAATCACCTGGAGCGATGCATCATGCCCGATGGATGGCTAAAGCTATATATACGCTTAAGATTTTTCTTTTTCGCAACCAATTCTCAATGTCCTCAGATGAGTCAAATGCTATACAAGATATAAGTGTATTCATTTTGAAAATTTATTTGAGACCGTGGATTGAGGCGCCAATAGCCGCGAAAGCACCCTTAAATGATTTAAATTTTATTAAAAATATTATTAAATTCAATGAATTTAATGAAATAATAAGCAATGAAGTAGCTCGCAAGTTTTCGAATCACTTGTGGTACCTGACACCAGAAGTAGCAGCTCTTTCATTTTTTGATAATGCTGTAGACATTGCAGATAAGAGAAAAATGGTTGAAAATCTCAATGAAGAACATAATAATGAGCACAAAAGAATAGTAACCAACTTGATTGAAATAAAACAAAAAAAAATTTCAGATTTTGTTAATAAAAAATCATTGAGCTTTTTTGAAAGATTTAATATTGATACTAACTTTCTAAAACTTGACCCTTCCAAGTGGCACAATGAATCCGAATTTCAAAAAGGAATGAATATTGTACAAAACTTAGATGTTGTTAATGATACTGCAGAGCGTTTTGTTAAACTCATGGAAGAATATAATGCAGCTTTAGCAAAAAACGAAAAAGAGAAACAATATATCTTGCAAACAGTAACTGATTATAGGAAAAAATACAGTAGCATTAATAAATCAGACCTTTGTGATAAAGTTTTAATATTTATAAAGCATAGAAATAAGTAAACGTAAGTTAATTTCAATAAAATAATATATGACAAATATATATGAAACATTTTTACTTATATTTGTGTGCCTTGTCTCTTGAAAAGTCCATATAAACCGGTTTTAGCCACTTTAGTGGGCATGTGCCACGCCTTAACCTAGGGCTATCAGTCTAAGTTTTTGGATTTTCATTATTTACGTAAAAAGGAACAATTTGAGGGGGCGGTACACTCTTTTTGAAAAAAAAAAAAATTCCCATACAAAAAAAGTCCAGTCTAATGTATACGCTTTGATTGTGCCTTGACGAGGTGTGAATTTCTGACATCTATAATTTTAAAGCACCCTCGTGTAGACCCATAATTTTTCATTTTGTGTGGGGTCGACAGTGGTAGAATCTACAAAAGAATGTTAAATACATTTAGAAAAATCAGATTAGAAGACTATTAAAATCAGCCATAAACCTTTAAAATCGGCCGATTAGTTTTTAAAATACGTCAACATAAATTTCGACATGTCGGAACATTTTTCATGTTTTTTTTTGTTAATTGTTAAACACAAATAAAACCTAAAATTTTTTTTTTTACAAGTTTAATATAATTTTTATTAAAAATAAAAATTATGTTTTTTCGACCTTTAATTTTGCAATGAAAATGAAAATTATTCAAGTTCGAGGCCATACTCAATATTTCTTTATTAGGATACTGTCCTAACAAATAATCTATAGAGTTTTTGTTTTCAAATTTATTCTTTGACCCTTTCAGGAATGTGTTGATAGATCTATTTCGGGAATTTTCTAGGTTCCCATCATCAGAACACGTTTTGAAAGCGGTAACAATCCAATGCCAAACATCAAACATTCATATAAACTAGTTTACTCACTACATGAGAACTAATATATATTATATGAGCTCGAAGTAAAAAAGATTATTACCATTGATCAAAAAATAAATTGAAAACTTGTTTGTGTGTATGTCTACCTTTGGTAAATATTCAATAGACGTTGCCAAATATTTTTGAAATAAGTGTACGCTGGCCAAATATCAAAGCAAACAATGTTAAAAATCGTTCGGTTTGATATGGAATGACTCTTATACTTTTTTATCTCCACAGACATCACGCTGACATTCAACAGCAGAGATCAGACAATAACATTATTTGCGAATGAAATAAGACGCCAGAGATCTGAATGTATTTTTAAAACATATTTAAAAAACAAATACACTTTCAGACAAAAGCATTTCAGCTTGCAGCAAAAATTGTATAACATCCCAAGTAGAAATTTATAATCATACAAAAAATAGTACTGGAAACCACTGATATTTTTGTAAAACCCACCGTAATCAAAATTACCAAAGATGCAACTAATATTGTACCAGAAAAGCACTATTTTATTTCCAAAGTTTTGAAAGTAACACCCGCAGAATTCGGTTTTAACCAATATTACAACCAATTAGAAGCAGTAATTTTATTTCAATATTTAATTATATTTCACACATTTAAATATGATGTGAAAATCTGAGACCTAAATGCGGTTTATTATACATATTTCACAAAATTTATTTAATTTACGGTTTTATAAAAGCACCAAATTTATTGAACTTCCAACGTTATGCCAATGGTGGCAAGTTCGCTCAAACAGACAACAGATAACACTGTCAAGATTGTTAATCCCACGTTCTGCCAACGCATAACTGACCGTCTCCGACGCTTTGCCAACACTGTGCCGATTGTATTTTTCTGCCTGTGATATTTTAAAAAATATTGAAATATAAAAAAGCATAAATAATATTCATAATAAAACCTAAATCACAAAACTGAAGAAAAAGTTGTAAAAACAACTTATAGGGGATGCACTCCGACGCCAACACTCAGATTTTAAAGAACTTTGGATATATTGTAGAGGAATCAAAAAATAGACACTATTTTTTTCACCTTTACAATCTCAAATTTAAAGGTGTGGAGTAAAAAGCTTCGTGATTCCTGCGTTGTTAGTTCAGGAGATACATTAAAAATCAGGACTTTGTTAACAAATATCACGACTATATTGTCCTGATGAACAGTTTATGCATATAATGATTTTTCTTTAATGACCAATAAAAAATAATATTTAAACAAAATTATAAAGTTTAAATGCATTATCATATTTTTTTACAAAAATATGTACACTGTAGTGAATAAGGGTAGTGAAAAGGTTAATTAAGAGAAAAAAATTCAATTTTTGATAAGTGCAATAATGGGAAAAAGGGGTTTAATTGTGTAATTTTTTTGTTGTAAAACCCACACAGAGACAATCTTGTTGGACAAAAAATAATGAAATTTTTCAGTAAACCAATACAACTTTTCTTCACAAAATAAACGAAAATTAATGAAACTCTTCATCCTTTTAACGAAACCTGGGTATCAATTATGTATCTTTTTTACGACACACGACAATGAAATGACACCTAAATCATTCACGTTTTAACAGCGTAAATGTAAAAATTTTTGTTGCATCGGTTTCATATGACATTTATTCCATCCCCGAAACGATAATGATCTAGGTGTCATTTCATTGTCATGTGTCGTAAAAAAGATACATAATTGATACACTGTTCCTGAATGAAACTTATGCTCTGACTGTATGAAAATTTTATTTAATAAAATGTTATGTTTGATAAACGGGTGATACACTCGAAGCTTATAGACAAGTTGTACAACTTGTTTAATTTTTCCTCACAAGCTTGTAAACTTATAACCTGTTACCTTTCTGATAGAAGTCAATATGTATCAATTGGTGAATCTTCTTCTGTGACAAAACCAATAACAAGTGGTGTGCCGCAGGGATCTATTATTGGTCCACTACTGTTCATGATTTACTTAAATGATCTGCTAGCAATAGGGAATGGTATATCCTGTCAGTCTTACGTTTATGCGGATGATGTTCAGTTTCTTTGCTATTCAGATGCACAGTTTGTAGATGTCTTGGAGGAAGGTGTGAATTTTATAATGCGTGAAGTCTTGTCTTGGTCTTCAGGCAATGGTTTTGCTGTAAATCCAAGAAAGACAAAGTTAATGGGTTTCGGTGTCCTTGATGATACGATAAACGTTACTCTCAATGGTATGAGAGTTGATTTTGTAGACAAGATGAAGTGTCTTGGAGTTTTAATTGATAATCAGTTAAGTTTCTCATCGCATATTAATAGCGTTTCTTCGAGAATATCATTCTTGTTGAGAAGATTATACTCTCTTGATATATATCTGCCTCTTTCAATTAGAATGCGTGTTGCTAATGCCTTGTTAATGCCTCATATATTATATTGCGTTGAGGTATTTTCTGGTACCACAGATGGTGAATTTAGTAGGTTTACTAGGATTTTCAATCGAATTATTAGATATGTGTATGGCCTAAGACTTCGGTCCCATGTCACCCCGTATGTGGTCCAATTTCTTGGGTGCTCTTTTAGTAATTATGTAGCTATGAGGTTGTTGATATTCTTCTACAAGGCGATGGCAAATGGCTTTCCAGACTATATAGTAAACAATTATATTTTATCCCATTCGGAAAGAAACCCACAATTGGTATATCCAATACATCACACGACTATGTTTGAGCGATCATTTCAGATTAGGCTTTCGAGAATATGGAATGATTTACCTATACAACTGAGAAGTTTTAGTTTTTCACCACCGGTCTTTAGGCAAAAGCTGAAGGATTATGTGGCTGTTCATGATTTGTAATTTTTTGTGTTCGCTGTCTTTTTTTATCTCTCTCAACTTTTTTCTTTTTTTTTTTTTTTTTATTTTTTTTTATTTTTTATTAAGATGTAATTTTTAATTAAAAAGAAATGTTTTTTTTTTTTATTATTTATGATAGTTTTAAGTTATTTATTTTTTATATAGAAAATATTATTAATTAGCTTGTGTTATAAAGTAGCTTTTAATAATCATATATGGCCCTAAGGGCTTGGGTTATGTAAATTGAAGAGAATAAATTCTATATTTATTATGAAAAAAGTATCAATATATGAATTCCAGCGCAATTTCATTGATTTTGTGAAAAATATTTATTAATAGCATGCAGGTAATTCTGTCAGTGTCAGTTATTTAACTGAAAATCACGCAAACCGAATGCAGTTATTTTAGTCAACCTCCTTGGTTCAATTCTAGGCTGTGTCACGTGAAGAACATTAAGAACAAAGCATATAAAAAATTTTAAAATTCTGGAAATGATGTAGATCAAGGTAAATTTATTTTGGTACGCAACGAATTTAATTTCTTTAGAAATTTCCTTTTTAAACAATATATTTTTGATATGGAGACCAGAATAAAATCTGATTCTTCAGCTTTCTGGCATTTTATTAATAGCAAAAAAGATAATAATAGCATACCTAAGCGTTTGTTTTACGGTAACTCAGTGTCTGATGGAAATGCTGAATCGTGCAATCTTTTTGCGGACTATTTTCAAAGCACTTTTGTAAAGCCTAATTCTATTAGTGATAACTTTCAGTCCGGTCAGGATTCTGGCTTATTATTAGATTTCAATATTAGTGTTGAGGATGTAATGGATGCAATAAGTGCTTTAAACAATGAAACTAAGTGCTCCGTTGGTTCATATCCTTCTTTATTCTTTAAGAAATGTTCACAACATATTGTTGCAGCAATTTCTATTCTTTTTAATACATGTATCAAGCATGGTAAGTTTATGGATAGTTGGAAATTCTGCTCCATCGTCCCCATTTTTAATCGTAGCCAAGTCACTAACTACAGACCGATAGTTAAACAATGCGTTTTCGTGAAAATATTTGATAGGATTATAGAGGACAAACTTTTTGATCATGTCAAAAGTTCAATTTCCGCTTGTCAGCATGGTTTTATTTCTGGCAGATCCACTACTACGAATTTAATGTTAATATCACGCGATATTATTAACTCAATGGAAGCAAGATCACAGTGCGATGTTATTTATACTGACTTTGCTAAGGCCTTTGATACCGTAAGTCATAATCTTCTATTGCGGAAACTTAGAAGGTTTGGATTATCACACAATCTTTTAACATTTTTTAAAAATTTTTTATTAAACAGATATCTTAATGTTTCAATTGGCAATTCTTTTTCTTCGCGTTTAATAGACGCCTATTCTGGTATTCCCCAGGGAACCCACATTGGCCCTTTACTTTTTATTATATTCATTAACGATTTACCGTTAATTTTAAAATATTCAAAGTGTCTTTTGTTTGCTGATGACTTGAAAATATATTCAAGAATAGTGCGCCCCGGTAGGCTAGCTGGTAGCGTGCTGGCTTATCAGTGCGGGGGTCGTGGGTTCGATTCCCACCAGAGGCACTGGTCTGTTTTCGTTACAACGCGCCGAAGGCCATAGTAGCTAGTGCTCGGTTAGGGTAATAGTATATAATTAGTAATTATATGATTATTAATTAATAAAATAAAAAAATAAAATATTCAAGAATATCTAATATCGATGATTGCAGTAAACTGCAATCTGATATAACAAGTTTATCCGTTTGGTGCATCGAAAATGAGATAGGGATAAATGTATCTAAATGTTGTACAGTGTCCTACACTCGTTGTTTTAATCCTATAGTTTTCGATTATGATATAGGTGGTTCTTCACTTACACGCTCAATTGAGGTGAAGGACTTAGGAGTTATTTTCGACAGCAAAATGTCTTTTTCTAGCCACATAGACTGTATAACTTCTAAGGCTTATAGTATGCTTGGCTTTGTAAGGAGAAATTCCAAGGATTTTAAAGATCCTTATACGCTTACAACGTTGTTTGTTTCGTTGGTCCGTAGTAAATTGGAATATTGCTCTATTATTTGGTGTCCGAATCAAATAGGTACATCAAATCGAATTGAACGTGTTCAAAAAATTTTTGTTAAGTCGGTCTTGAAATTAATTTGGCCTTATGATTTACCATCCTATGATGTTAGGAGGAAAATGCTAGGCTTACAATCTTTGGAAGATCGTAGGTTATATTCCGCAATAATGTTTGTTTATAATGTTATAACTGGTGAAATAAATTGTTCCGAAATTAGGGATCATTTTATATTATATCGCCCTCCAACAGATTTAAGGGTAAACCGGATTTTCGAAGAATCTGTTCACATAACAAACTACGCCGAAAATGAGCCGATTGCAAGATGTTTACACTTATGTAATAGTTTTGCTCCAATTTTAAACTTTAATGTAAATAAAGATAAGTTTAAGTTGTTTTTATTTAAACATTATAATTAGTTTTTAAGTTTTATTCTAGTTTAGTAATCTGTAAGAATTAAATTCTGTAGATGAAATGAAATAAATAAATAAATTGAGATAAAAATAGGATATATTTGAGAAAAATGTATGGTTGTCAAATGGTTTTCAGAAAGAATTCCCTGCATGATATCAATGATTTATAGAAGCAATGAAGTTGCAATGGCACTGGTTCATTGGAAATTTTCATTAAACTAATTCAAATTTTTATAAAATTTTTTATTCATTTGAAAAATTGTTCTTAAAGAAAAGTTTTATTGGTTTACTGAAATTTTTCATTATTTTTCTAAGTTAAATGCACAGGCATTTTTCGTAAAATGTTGATATTGTCAAATTAAATAATGGGATTTAATTTTAAGTACGATCAAATAATTTTGTTTTTTTCTAATTGGCGTTATCTGGGGAATATTTTTTGACTTATATGGGTACAATGAAAAAGGTATCCGACAAGCCTGTCTATTATTTGTTATCTAAATCTATAACTGACAATATAGAAATCAATCTATTGACTTTTTCTATTACGAAAAGAAAATAATTTACCTGTCTACATGGCACAGTGGGAAAAATTGGATTTTTTTTTGAGTAAATTTGCCAAATGATTTAAGCGAATATTAAAATAATAAAATTAGTAAAATAGCGGAATAAATTTCAGATAGATTCCACATAGCCGATATTTTAAAGTCATTTATTTTATAAATTTAATAAATTGTCAAATTCGGCGAAATTTATTTATTTTTTTTATATTTCTGCTATAAAAAAATCAAAGGGTCCGCCAAATAACTTTTTTTTTTTTGAAAATACTATAAAAAAAAACTACTGAATATTTTCTCAAATTTCTTTTTTTATTTGAAAGTACAATCCTTCCGGTTAATAATGGAAAATAATTTCATTCAAATGGCTGCCTCGGCTGGCCATGCAGTAGCCTACACGATCGGTCCAATTATGCTCCAATTATGCCTCTGGACCAAAATCCGCACCAAACAGTGACTCGTTTTGGGTGTATCGGCTTTTCAATGTATTCTGTGCCCCAAATGCGACAATTTTGCTTGTTTACATACCCGACAAGATCAAAATGAGCTTCATCTGAAAAGATGATTTTTTTTGGCAAAATCGGCATCATTCATTTTCGCACACATTCTGCAACATTACCATGATCTTCAAAGTAATGTCGCAATATTTCCCAGCGTTGTTCAAGCGTATACACAACCATATTCGTTCAGCGGAAGGATAAAACTAATTATCTGTCAAATCAGACGTGAGCTAAGTGTTACCATTCACGAAATAATCACCAGTTGAAAAAAAAAAAGTTAGATGGCGGAATCTTTATTTGCAATTTTAGTTTCTTGATAATAATCAAATAAAATTGCATATATTCACTTTTTTGCTATCACTACAGCATCTTTACTATCTCGTTTCTTTTATTAAAAAACCATATTATGCCCCACAAATGTTAATCATTAGAAAAAAATAAGAACATGACATACTTATTTTTTGTAAAATGCCTAATAGTTGTAGTAACTCTGTTACTATTTTACTCATGCTTTTTAGTTAAAACAATTAAAAAAAATTTAAATAAAATATCGCTCATTTACTTCAAGACTGTCATAAGTCAAAAATGCGATTTTTGAGTTAATGGTGCAGATTTATTAGTTATATCATACTTTATTGTTTCAAAATGTCATATTAATATCATGTATACTTCGCACACAACTCTCACTAAGAGAAAAATAAAAAAAATCCCCTATTTATAAAAAACGTGACAAAATAAATAGAGAAAGGGTCGAGCTAGGCAGATATCTATTGAAGACTTTAAATTCGTTTTGTGCAAAATTGTATTTTTTGAGTTATGTCACTCTTGCAGTAAATGAGCAATATGTATTTTATTTGCTCTTTAATAGCATTTTAGTTGAATTTCATGACTATTCTCAAAATGCACGTAGATGAAGTAGAATATCCACATTAATCTAAATTAAAGAATAATAAAAAGGCTTTATTTCTAACTAAAATTCTATATATAAAACAAAACAAAAATGTGACTCCAGATTTAATAATGATTACACTTTGATAATGATTACACTGCTACATCATTTTACAAGTGCCCAGTGCAGGTTGAAAGTCTAGCTGAGCGAGAAGTTTCAATATACCCTCAAATTTTCGAGAGTATTTTTGCGCCTGTCATATGTAAAAATTACTTGCTCATTAATTTTTTAGCCGACTTTGAATTTGTAGACGCTATTTAAAAGAAAATGTCCTGGTCTTTCTAAATATTTATACTTCCAATGAAAATGAAAATTATTCAAGTTCGAGGCCATACTCTATATTTCTTTGCTAGGATATTGTCTTAGGATATTGTTTTCAAATTTATTATTTGACCCTTTCAGGAATGTGTTGATAGATCTATTTCGGGAATTTTTCCCATCATCAGAATACGGTTTGAAAGCGGTAACAATCCCATGCTAAACATCAAACATTCATATTAACTAGTTTACTCACTACATGTGAACTAATGTATGAGCTTGAAGTTAAAGATTATAACCTTTAATAATCTCTCTTTAACTTCAAGCTCATATATTAGTTCTCATGTAGTGAGTAAACTTGTTTATATGAATGTTTGTTGTTTGGCATTGGATTGTTACCGCTTTTAAAACGTGTTCTGATGATGGGACCTAGAAAATTCTCGAAATAGATATATCAACACATTCCTGAAAGGTTCAAATAATAAATGTGAAATCAAAAAACTCTATAGATTATTTGTTAGGACAATATCCTAATAAAGAAATATAGAGTATGGCCTCGAACTTGAATAATTTTCATTTTCATTGCACAATTAAAGGTCGAAAAAACATAATTTTTATTTTTTAATAAAAATTATATCAAACTTATTTATACTTCCTTTATATTATAAATATAAATATGTTGAGATTTACTTAACAAAAACTAACATATTAAATTTTTTTTTTACTTTTTCAACGTCTATGAAGGGATTTTTGATTCTTCTTTCAAAACAACAATATTCCTAATGTTAGTGTTTTCAGTTGTTGTGTTTTCAGTTGAAAATTGAAAAAGTTATGGTTCTTTTGCTATATATTCATAGTAGATTTTGTTTTTTCTAATGCAAACTAATGCATTACTGTGAACACACAAACAAAAAACCTATTTAAATTTCGAAAACCACATATTTAATAACTTTAATTGCTGAAATTTCGACAACAATAAAAATTGCTAATTCAATTAGAAATTCATAGATCTCTAATTGAATTCGATTTCAATTAAAAGTGATTAAAGTGATTAAAAAGTGTTCAATATTGCGTACCTTCTCAAAAAGCAAAAACAATTGAATAAAGTGTTGTTGCCATACCAAATGTTTTTGTATAGCTTGAATTTTATAACATTGAATTTAAGCCGGCATGTAATTCTCATTTAGTTAGCAGATTTACTTATAATTATGTGAACAAATTCACACATAAATTATGTTTAAACTTAGTTGATAATTAATTATGTATACAAAATAAATGACGTTTAAAAACCGGCTAACAGTAATCGATCTATAATTTAGTTAGCTATTTTCAAATTTCAATTTTTTCAAAAAAAAACCCAGTTTCTCCACTGTGCCAGATATTAGTAAATATCTAGCAACCACAAAAAAATATTAGCTAACTTTTTTTTCTTCTTCTAGTTAGTATAGAAACAAGAAATAAAAAAAATTGGAATTGATTGCACGATAGAAAATGCCAATCAACATGTTTATAAAAGCTTTCCTTTTTTATCCTATTTTTTTTTTTTACAAAAATTCGTTATTGTGAATATTTTTTCCATTGTATTGAGTGTTGTTGGAAAAAAAATTGCTGAAAAGGTCACATATTTATTGTGGTCCTTTTTTGTTGTTGCTGTCGTTGTTGTTGCTGCTATTTTGTTATCAAACTCTGTACACATTTTTATGAACTTGATTTCTTTATTTTATTATATTCATTTTGAGCTATTGTTCTGTTGAGTTTTTTTTTTTTTTCGTTTTTTGTATTTACAAACTTACCTTCAATGCAATAGACCTCTAGAGAATCTGATGTTTGATTTACTACCGTACAGTTGGATGGCATTTCAGGTTTACCCGCTGCTATTAAATGAAATACACAAGGTTCTTTTTGTTGACCAACATTATTATCAGCCCAACACATAATAGTACCAAAGTCCATTTCCTAGAAGTAAAAAAAAAGAAATCATACAATGAGAACTATGAAAAAATATATTAAAACTAATTTTATATATGTGGAATTTAAAATATGTTCGACTCTTTGAGGTAAAATATTTTCAATTTATTTTTTCGTATGACATGATTAACCTTTTGTGTGTGTGTTAGCCGATGCTTAGGCATGCTAAATCCATGCGAGCAATGGCACATTTTCGCAGAAGGCGGTCAAAATTTTATAACTTTTGAAAGAGTTATCCTATTTTAGTATGGTTTTATTTGTTGAATGGACAATATATCGACCATAGATATCGAGTAACAACAAGAATATTTATACAGCTCAGTGTAGAAAAGCATTACCATATATATATATATAAATACATTAGAGTGGCATTTTCTTGTATAAAGAAAAACTTTGTTTGATAATATTATTCAGATTATTATATTATTACACTCAAAAAAATAAGTTAGTAGAGAAGTTTGTAAAACATCTTGTAAATCAGGTATAATATTTTTCATCTAATTTTTTGCTAAAATTATGTTTTAAACTAAAATTTTAGTTATACTTATTCAGCACTTAACTGTTTTGAACTAATGTTTTATTAATATTTTACTAATGTTTTACTAATTTATTTTGCTAAAAAAAATTGTGCTGCAATAGTGTGAACGACAACCATGCATGTCACGATGTAGTAGTGACGAGGAAAATTATACTAAAAAGTACAACTCTAGTAAGATATACAAAAAAATCAACCATGGAAGATTTTTGAACCTTTGTTGCATACATAAAACAAAATTGTGGATGAAAACAACTTAAATTGTGTCTTGTAACAGGCTTGTGAAAATAATTGTCTATTAATTAAAAAAAAAAAACAAAATAAAATATTTAAATTTAATAAAGATTAAATGTGTATTTGTAAACTAAATGTTTATAGATATTAATAATCTAGTGTGGTCAAATTGCAAACTCATATACAGCAGGTATACAGACTAAAGCGAAAGACAAAGACACACATCTTATGTAGATTTTTATCTTTCCTCTTTCTTATTGCAAAAAAAGGGTTTTATATGTTATATTTTGTTATTTTTTCGTTTCGTTTCTACAATTATCTGAGGCATTTGCGTTCCTTTAAAAGATAGCATCATTTTTATGTTGTTATATATAATTATCTCTATTTTTTTTTAGATAGTACGTTAATTCATGTCGTCAACTTGGGAGTATGAACATTTTTGAATTTTGTAACGTATTGTAAATTATTTTAAAAAGAATCACAAATACATGTTTTATGATTTTCAGCGAAAAAATTAACTAAAGTATAATATTTCGACCAATTTTTTGAGTTTTTTTTTCCAGTCTACTAATATTCAGCAAAAATTTTATTAATTTTTAGCAAGGGTTTTTTAATTTCTAATCTACTAAGTGTTAGCAAAACTTTTGCTGAACCTACTAATTTTGTTGCTAAAAATCAGCGAGCTGATTTTCAGCAAAAGATTTTGCTGACATAAGTAATTTTTTTGCAAGCTAAATTTTGCTGACTCAGCAAAATTTTTTTGCTGACTTTACTAACTTTTTTATTAGAGTGTAGATCTGATATTTATTCAATGCAAATTTGAGAAAAATCTAATAACAAGTACAAATATTTACAGCAGAACTTCACTGAGGGTAGCAAGAATATTTATATATTATTTGCAATATTATAATTTAATTATTTTTTTTTTTATTAATTAATAATCATTTAATTACAAATTATATACTATTACCCTAACTGAGCACTAGCTACTATGGCCTTCAGCGCGTTGTAAGCGAAAACAGAAAAGTGCCTCTGGTGGGAATCGAACCCACGACCCCCGCACTGATAAGCCAGCACGCTACCAACTAGCCTACCGGGGCGCACAATATAATTTAAATTAAAAGGCTACACTACACAACAAATTTAAACTTTTTTGCAGCAGCTGTCTTTGAACTACATATTTTTTAAAGGACTTAGGTATGCTGGAATATCGCGGTTTTTATATTTACGACATTCATCCCATTTTTTTTTGTCTAATTTACTTAATTTTACGAAACTAAACAGCAAATCATGTAACTTTTTTAAGAATATAAATCTGCACAAAATTATCTTTCATTTGAGTATAATTATGACGGTGTTTGTTTCAGGATTTCTTACCGGTATTGCAAGGAAGTTGAAAATCGTCCATGTTATGCTTTTAAATTTAGTGTATGCTGACGAAATTTTATATTTTATCACCAGTCGTAAACTAGACAGAACTCAGTTTGTATTAAAATTGCAAAACGAAAAATCTTTAAATTTGTAACTTCCATGCAATACCACAACGATATCCTGTACAAACACCAACATATTTATATTCAAATTAAAGTAAATTTTGTGTAGATTAATTTTATTAAAATAATTTCATGACTTTGTAATTAAATTTCGAAAAATTAAGCCAAATATACATAAGAATGGGGTGAATTTTGCAAATATATAATTTTTTTTTTGCCAGATTTCGATTTATTGTACATAGGTCTATTAAAAAGGATACATTTCAAATACCTTTTTTTTTTTGGCCATTGCGTCGTGTTTTTGTAAGTTCGGTGATTACTAGTTTTCTTTCTGAAACATTGAGTTAGCAGTTAAGCCTGCTGTCGATTTGTTTCATAAATTTCTATTATTTTAAATTTGAATTACAGTCTTCCTTATAATTTATTTAAAATAAACACAAAGTTTATGTCAGTTAGCCTCATTTTCACAATGTCCCTTTAGTTACTAACTGGGACCTTAATGCACGCATTTGATGTTATTTCACATATAAATTTTTAATTTAACTGCTTGTTGAATTTTAACTGGACATTCAGTAATCAGACCTTAAGCTCATTAAGTTTTGGGTTTTAGTTTGGATATTTCAAAAGTTGTTCAAGTAAAAAATTTAATTTTATTATTTTATTATTAAAAGCGTTTATAAAGTTTAACACGTGTTTGGTTTCTACAAAATTTGTTTGTTACGTCAATAGTTACAATAGACTTTCATCCAATTTAAAGTGTGCTTTAGGATGTTCCTTAAAAACGATTTGTTGATTTTCGTTCTTTACTGCAAATTGTTCAAAGGAAAATCTTTTTTATTTTTTTGGAAAACGTTAACATGTGCCGAATTTCTGCCAGAAATGCCACATTTGAAACAAAATTTATTATCTGTCTACAATTTAACAAAATTTGAATGTTTTTATCAAAGTTTGCTCAATTTTCAGAAAAATATTACTTACATCTGATAATTCTGTAATTATCTTTACTTTTATATAAATTAATTATAGTCTAATCAATTTTAAGTAATATTTTATGCAAACTTTAATGAAAACATTCAACTTTTGCTCAATTTTATACAAACTAATAAATTTTTGTAAAACGTCCTGGCAAGGAATAGGACAAATTATGTTTTTTTAATTAATTGTTTTCTTAGTTACAACTAGTACATTTTAAAAATACACTTAGGGCCGTTATTACAACTTGCCTTTAAAGTAAATGTTCGTAAAAAGTACCTTTAGCTAAAATGAGGAATAAAGTGAGCTATAATGTTTTTCGTTATTACAACTTCCCAATAAAATAAAATTAAATTTTGATTATGTGGCAGCACCAAACTAAAAACCGATTATTGGTTTATGAATTGGTTTATAAAAATATGTAGTGGCAACGTACTTTTATTTATTTGTTTATAAACAAACAACAATTTGTGAAATTCGGTTGTGAAATTCGGTATTTTCTTCTTCTTCTTTATAGAGCAGAAAATGTGCTAACTTTACACCTATAACCCTAACGTTTAAAGTTAAAGGCAACAATATCTTCCCTTTAGCTTATCGGTCACTATTAGCTTAAAGTATACTTATAATAACGAAAAACTAATAATCTGTCAGATAACATCCGAACTTTAGCTATTGGCAAGTTGTAACAATGGCCCTTAGAGTACAATGTATGTAAAGACCGCTGCAAATGTAAATAAAAACAAATGAAATTTTACGTAAAGAAAGGATGACTTACATTTCAGTAAATTCAACTAACATTGTTATTTGTTTTTTACTGTGCAAAAAATGAACCACATTTATAGTAAAAAATTAACCACATATGCAATAAAAAAGAAACAAACATTTTTTTTTTTTATATTTTTTTAAATAAAAACAAACTACTATATAAAATGAATGTAAAATCATAATACAGTAATTTGATGTGGTTTGTTTAAAAAAAAAAAATTCTTCTACAAATTACAGTTTTTTTCACTTAAAAATAAAGATGTCTGTATTACAACTCAAACAACTACTAATATTTACAGCAGAAGTTCCCTGAGTTTAACAACCGATATCATCAAATTAGTCATTCCCGAGTAAAAATAATTTTTATATAAAGTGTTGGAGCCTTTTAAAATTAAATATAGTTAAGTATGACATAAGGTAAAATACAATTTTACTTGCCGCTGTAATGTTTCGTAAAATGGCATATTTAATTGAACACTCAAAGAAATAAGCCAGTAAAAATAGCAAAAAAAATCTACTAATAATTAGCTAAAAATCAGTTTGCAGAAAAAACTGATAAAATTAGCAAATTTTTTCACTAAATATTAGTAATATAAGAATAGCAAAAATAAATCTGTTAAATTAACAAATATTTAGTTATATTTTTTTTTTAATTTCATTTATTTATATACAAATTGTTAATAAGTTTGATATAATTTTTATAAAAAATAAAAATTATGCTTTTTCGACCTTTAATTGCGCAATAAAAATTAAAATTATTCAAGTTCATTTTCATTGCACAATTAAAGGTCGAAAAAACATGTTTTTTATTTTTAATAAAAATTATATCAAACTTGTAAAAAACACAAATTACGGTCTTGTTTGCCCTTTACATCTTGTTTTTAAACAAAACAAAGTGTGAAAATAAAAAAAAACAAAAAGCGTGCATTATATATCTACCAAAGGAAGAGCTTGCACTTAACAAACAAGTTTTCAACATATGTTAATCAAAGATGATAATCTTTAACTTCGAACTCATATATTAGTTCCCATTTAGTGGGAAAACTAGGTTGTATGAATGTTTGATGTTTTGCATGGCTCTATGAAACAAGACCCCAATGAAATAAGTCCCCAAACCAAAAATGAAATAACGCCAAATTTTTTGGGGCTTTATTTCATTATGAAGCAATACCCAAAAAAAAAAATGAAATAAACCCCCAACCAAATGAAACGAAACCCCAAAATAAAATTAAATAACAACGCAATTTTGAGGCTTTATTTCATAATGCAGTAAAGCCCCATTTCGAAAATGAAATAAGGCCCCAATTAAAAAAAAAACAAAATTATATATTACTTTGAAATATTTCTTTATTACTAATTAACACATAGTAAAAAGGCTGAAAAAAAATCGCGCGATGTGTTACTCATACTACTTGTAGTAGTATCGTTACTCATACTAAAGGGTGGTTAAATTGTAAGGGCCGATGTTGAATGTGAACCACACCTAAACGCCAAGTTTTTTTCCGAATTTTATTTGACATTTCTCTATTTCAGACTTACTCAATTTGAACCATGGAGAGATACACAATCCAACAACGTGTTAAAGTTATCCAGGCTTATTATGAAAATGGGCGTTCAAATCAAAATGCATATCGTGCACTTCGTGATTTTTTTGGTCAATTTGATCGTCCAAATGTGCGTACAATCTGTAGAAGATGTGAGAACACCAGTGCATGCTCGTACAGCTCGTACTGGAGAAAATATTGCTGCTGTTCTCGATAGTGTGGCTGAAGAGCCGTCCACCTCAACTCGTCGTCGTGCCCAACAATTGCACCTCTCACGCTCGTCGTTGATGAACATTATGCATAAAGACTTGCATTTACACGCTTACAAGGTGCAATTGGCTCAAGAACTAAAGCCTCTTGACCATTCCAAATGCCGTGAATGGGCAGAATGGTGGCAAGAAATGGCAACAGTGGATGATCAATTTTCGAAGAAAATCATCTTCAGTGATGAGGCACATTTTCACCTCAGTGGATTCGTCAATAAACAGAATTGCCGCATTTGGGCGAATGAGAATCCAAGAGTGATTGTCGAAAAACCAATGCACCCACAAAGAGTGACTGTTTGGTGCGGTTTATGGGCTGGCGGCATCATCGGGCCGTATTTTTTCCAAAATGAGGCCGGTCAGGCAGTTACTGTGAATGGTGTTCGCTATTGTGAGATGATAACGAACTTTTTATGGCCCGAATTGGAAGATATGGATGTGGACGATATGTGGTTTCAGCAGGACGGTGCCACTTGCCACACAGCTAACGAAACAATGGCTCTTTTGCGCAACAAATTCAATGGCCGTGTTATCTCACGTAATGGCGATATCAATTGGCCGCCAAGATCATGTGATTTGACACCGTTGGACTTTTTTCTTTGGGTGTTATTTAAAAGAAAAGGTGTTCGTCGATAAGCCAGCAACAATTCAAGAGCTAAAGTATGAGATAATTCGGCACATTGACGGCATAGAACCTCCATTATGCCTCAGCGTCATCGAAAATTTGGACCATCGGATGGAGGTGTGCCGCCGTGGTCGCGGCGCCCATTTGGCCGATATTTTGTTCCATACATAATTGAGTAATACCAATATATCATAATAAAATAAAATTACAATAATTTCCTAAATAGTTTGTGTTTTATTCAAAATCAACATCGGCCCTTGAAATTTAACCACCCTTTACTTGTGTTGTAAAACAATAAAATACTTTTAGAGTTTAGTTTTTAATCCCTGTTTACAATCTGTTTTTACAACAATAAGTAAATTTTATAATCTTAAAATAACTTAAAATTTTATAATAACCAATAAACTAGTAAAATTATTTACAAATTTATAAAAAGGAAATAATTTTCTGTAAGGTAAATCTAAAACATTATGCCTTTTCAGTATTTTGACATCCTCGCTTTAGTCTAATAAGCATATATAGCTAGTGAGTTGTTCTAGTTACTAAGTCTTTCAAGGTATCTTGAGCTAAATTTATTAAGTTCATCCCTAACAGTGGACATCTGTGGGTCCTTATAAATACTGTCATTACCATGGCGCATTAGTGATTAACCTAATAGTCTTTGAGTGATATCTCTGAAGGATTTCAATATTTGAATTACTAGCCGTTCCCCAAAGCTGTATCCCGTACAGCTAGTGAGTTGTTCTAGTTACTAAGTCTTTCAAGGTATCTTGAGCTAAATTTATTAAGTTCATCCCTAACAGTGGACATCTGTGGGTCCTTATAAATACTGTCATTACCATGGCGCATTAGTGATTAACCTAATAGTCTTTGAGTGATATCTCTGAAGGATTTCAATATTTGAATTACTAGCCGTTCCCCATAGCTGTATCCCGTAAGTCCAAACCGGTTTTAAAATCTTTCTATATAGCAGAAGTTTATTTTCAATACTTAATTCAGAAGTCTAAGAAGCCACTTTTGCTTTTATATGATCTTTTCAATTAAGGCACCGATCGAGGTGAAGATGGCTCCATGAAATAACCCCCCAGGAAATAACTGCCCAAAACAGAAATAAAATAAATCCCCAAAAATGTATATGGAAGACAACAACAACGACATTTTGGGGAGTTATTTCCACTTTTGGGGATTTATTTCCTTCTTTTCCCAAAATTTCAAAATGAAATAATTCCCCAGTAATTATTTTTGAGGAGTTATTTCGTTTTCTATAAAATTAAAACAATTGACTTGGTGAAAGAAAATATTCTTGAACCGCAAAGACAATGGATGCAACATTTAAAATTGTTCCGCAAGGATGTTTTAAGCAGCTATTAGTAATTTATATTGAATACTTTGAAGAGATTAAGTAAAATAATTATTTTCTAAATAAAATTAATATGTTCGATTATTTATTTGTATAGAGCTTTCGGATCTTTTTCATTCGATGGATAAAAAACAACGGAAAAAAAACGTTATATGGCGGACCCTTTATAGTGCACTGCTGCATTATATAAAGAACAATATTTTCGATTTGGACTCAGCTGTGTTTGTAACCGACTACGAACACGGAATGAGAAAAGCAATTAATTTGGTTTTCCCTCGAGCAAAAACTGTGCGATGCGGGTGAGTGTAAACCAATAGAAATATTTTTATAAATTTTTATTTCTAAAGTATTTATTTTGTCAACCGATCTACACTGATAAACATTTTTTTCTACACCAAAAATATTTTTTGGTGCCTATAGGATTGTTGGACTTAAAGAAATTTGAGTTATTTTCAAAAAAAAAAAAAAATCTATAGGCACCAAAAAATGTTATTGATGTGGAAAAAATTTTCTCTCTTGGAGTAGAAAATTAATTTGTGAAATTAATATTTTGGTTGTGTAATAAAAAAAATTTCGAATCCCTATATTTTTACATTTTATTTCTGCCAGAAATATATTATATATTTAAAAATATCTGTTTTGGAAGTACAAAAATTATGAGAATTACAAATATATGAACTAATATCTATATGTACTATTTTGAATTTAAAAATGGGGACATATTTCGTTTCAAGTTGGGGATTTATTTCATTACGAAATAAATCCCTAAAAAATGGGGGGTTATTTCATTCGCGATTGTGGATTTATTTCATTTCGTTGGGGTTTTTTTTCATTTTGAAAATTGGGGTATTATTTCATAAGGAAATAAACCTATTTTTGGGGAGTTTTTTCATTTTTGGTTTGGGGGGTTATTTTCTAGGGGGTTATTTCATAGAGCCGGCGAAGATCAATGTATTTAACTTTAGTTTGTTTTGGAATTTGTGTGCCATTTAAAGTGAGATTTGGATAATCCAAATTTCTTAGTGTAAAGGTAATATGGGTAGTTTTCTGTGTGTTTACTTTTATATTCCATTTTAGTAACCATGCTTTAATGTGATTAAGTTGAGTCTGAATCATTGCTGATGCAATTTCCGACATATCATTTGTAGCTATTTCACTCAGGGAAATTCTGCTTTAAAAATATGAAGTTGTTTGGGTTATAAAACAGTTTCTTTATTTTTAATGTAAGTGTCAGTCTTTTGTAGAACAAATTAAATTTTTTCACAAGTTTGTTATAATTTTTATTAAAATAAAAATTATGTTTTTTCGACCTTTAATTGTGCAATTTTTTACTAAACTTTTAGTTCTTTTAAAAAACAAACCACATCAAATGACTGTTTTATGATTTACCATTCATTTTTTACATTCGTTTTTTGTTATTTAAAAAAATAAATGTTAGTATACTTTTTACTAACATATGTGGTTAATTTTTACTACAATTATGGTTAATTTTTTGAAAATTAAAAAACAAATATACAACGTTTGTTGAATTTACTGAAATGTAAGGCGTCCTTTTTTTGTTTTAATTTTATTTATTTTCTAATAATACATAGTACATTTTTGTTGTCTCAGCGCCTAATAGGCATTGTTGCGGCGAGTTTGTAAAATTTTACAAATCAGTTACGATTATCAGTATTATATATAAAAAAAAAAAAGAAAAAATAATATATGTATTTATAAAATTTATACATTTGAGATCTATTTTACATCAGAAGTTGTTCTAAATTTTGTAATAAATAATCTTTCAACGATTTTTTGAATATTGAAATTCTATTTAACATTTTTAAATTTAGGGGCAAGTTATTAAACTCATGACTACCCATAAACTCAATTCTTTGTTTAGTTGTTTCCAACCTACACCTTGCTACTGCCAAATTAGTGTTATTTCTTGTGTTGTGTAACTCTTGATTCCTCGTAAATTGAATCGTGTGATGACCAATATTGTGTACAATTTTGAAAACATATAGCAAGGTTTGCAATTTATAAATGCCATGAATTGGCAAAACTGTTCTGAACTTATCCTTATATAGCGATATTGTTGGGAACATTAAAGGAAGATTGGCAACTACTTTTAAGGCCTTATTTTGGCATCGTTGAAGCGATTTAAGCTCACTACTTTTTTCCATCCATACACAGCAGTCAAATAATTAAAATGACTTTGAATAAGGGCATTGAATATTAAAAATTTTGTATTCCGATCAAATTTATTTTTAAACTTGTATTAAAACCCAGTACCTTGAGCAACTTTTGTTTTTATATGTTGTATGTGTTGACTCCAAGACAAATTACTCTGTAGATATACTCCCAGATACTTTATTGAGTTAACATCGTAAATTTCTTCACCATCAACAAAAACACTAAAGTTTATATTATTGCTACAATACGGTTTAAATCGAATCAGCTTAGTTTTGTTTGCATTCAATATAAGTTTATTAATTCTAGTATATTCTAAAATAAGAGCAGCATCCCGTTCCATATAAGCTTTTGCCACGATTTCATGCTTATATGGGTAAAACAGACAAATATCGTCAGCGTAAATAAACAGCTTTCCATACAATCCAAGGTTTTTTATATCGTTAAGACAAATAGTAAAAAGTATAGGCCCCAGTGATATTTCATTTGTTTTTAACTACATTTGCAGTGGTCTTTACCTACATAGTATTCTAAGTGTATTAGTGTTGGATGATGATTGCCCATTGTTGTTAATATGTTTTTTTTTATGTTGATAAATTTTAGGCGAGCCTAGTTGTCGACGTTTAACAGCTTCAGTTGTTGGTACTTGCTGCCAATCACTTTTAGCATTTTCACTACCATCACTCACATGAATATTTTAGTTCACATGAATATTTAGTTCAGCAATAAATTGTTGTTTATTTTCAAAGTTTTTTTGTGGAATTTTAATCCCCGGATTTAATAACTAATCTTTTTGTTTGTTTTAAGAAATAATAAAATAAGAAATAATTTTAATAAATATTTTTAATATTTTGCAGAAATTATATAATTTTTGTTAGATATAAAAATTATGGTTTTTCGACCTGTAATTATGCAATGAAACTGGAAATTATTCAAGTTCAAGGACATACTCTACATTTCTCTATTAGGATATTGTCCTAAAAAATAATCAATAGAGTTTTTGTTTCCAAATTTATTAATTGACCACTTTCAACTTGTGTTGATAGATCTATTTCGGGAATTTTCTAGGTTTCCATCATTATTGTATATGTCCTTATGAATAAAATTCAAACCACCAACAAGTAAGCGGTATCAACAAGTCTTTCTCCTTTCTCATTCCTCGTTTGGCCAAGTCCTTGGGACCCCATTACGGCTTGCAGGTTCTTGTTTTCATTGCCAACCTTCGAATTAAAGGCACCAAGTCGAAATTTTATGTCGCCCGTTTGTAGAACAGTTTCGAGTTGACTGTAGACGTTGTTTTTTGCTATATCGTCAAATGGATTGGTTGGCGCATAGTACTGGATTACTGATATCTTACGAAACTTTGAGTTGAATCTTTTAGAGATAATACGATACGAAGGAGAGCTCTATTTGCTGTTGGCTAGAGAATTAACACAACTGCAGTTATTTTATATTTCACATTACCAGAGTAGAGAGAGGTGTTGTCACCTTTTTGCTCTTTTGAATCTACCATTTAACCATCTAACCTTGCTAAAGAAAAGGATCTTTATCTTATTTTTGCTCATTTCATTGCAGACTTGTTCAAGCTATGGCATCTCGTAGAGATTTCGTATGTTTCAAGTTTCAATCATTATGAGTTGTTTAAAGCCAAAAGTCGTCATTATATTCGGGGCCGTTGTTTCTATATTTATATATACTTTAGACTTTTCATTAATGCAGAGTTTTTTATGAGAGATGAGCTTTGAATTATTTAGATTGGTAATTATAGTATTCCACTTCAAAAATTTATATGAAAACTAAATACCTCTCAAAAGGCGTTATAACCATTATCTTCCTCAATTTCAGTAGATAGAGATTTTTGCTTAATCTTTTTAAATAAAATGCCCATAACATTAATTTCTTAGAATTTCATAAATTGCAACCGGGCTGCTATGTTCTATGGGGCAATCATTGTAGGTAATTTTTTCCCCTATGTCCATCTTGACTCGGAATTTTCGCTCAAGAACTAATTTTTTGTGTACCTATATGTTGTATTGATTTTTCTTTGTTGTTTTCTTGATTTTTTTTTGTCTATTTATATGTTAATAAACATACACTGATAGAATTTTCCTTCATAGTATTAATGAAACGATTTCATTAAAATCGATTCATTGGTTTAATGAAAAATTTCATTAACTGAATGAAAATTCATTAATATTGGTATTATTTTCATTAACATTTTTTATGATTTTTTCATAACTTCATAAAAAAAATCATTAAATTAATGAAAAATTTAAAATCTTTTTCAATAAAAATTTTAATTTGTAATAAGAAAAAAAAATTTTTTTTTTGTACTATCAGTTTGAAATAAAAAAACTGAAAAATTTTTTTTAAACAGAATTAAACAAAACTTTGATATAAATAAATTTTTTTATTAAATTTGCCTAGAGCTAACAGTTTTTGACGTATTTGAATAGTTGGTCACTATATTCCAGGGAACAGATTCTCTAAGAAAAAACGACATAGTTTTGTTCAAAACGAGACCTAAATTGTTATCGTTTTGAAAATGTTACACAAAAACGTTATGTTAAACGATAATAAATTTTTGTTTTTAACAATATTGTTAAAAAATATTAAACATTTTTATCTAATATGGTCGTAATTTAACTACAAAAAGAGGACTATAATCGTCGATCGTTCTACAGAATTCCAAGCCAGATCGATAAGAAATTACATATTTTGTACCGACGTATAAGAAAATATGTAATATTTTAACACAAAGATTGCACAATTTTGTAAAAATAAAACAATAAAAACAGAAATAAATTAAAATTGGACCAAACCAGACCTTATAAATAATATCAACGAATGATAATTTCTCAATAACCACCAAATTAATGCTATGCTAAAATAATCATAAAAAGTGCAAATTATTAAATATCAACGAAAATATTTCATACAAACTATGAATTTTATTCATTAAATACATGAAACTTTCTTAACGATTAGGCTAGGATTAATGAAAAAAATTTATATACTTTATGAAATTTTCATTGGGTCAACGAAACCATTCATTAAAATTGATTTAATGAAACACCTTTCATTGACTCAATGTAACGTTTCTTTGGGGACTTTTTTATGAAAAAATTCATTGGATTAATGAAGGAATTCATTAATACTACGCACAAATTTCTATCAGTATACATTTCGCTAATCTTAATGATTTTTTTTTCATAATTTTTTTACTATTTGTCATATTACCACTTCTCACCAACATTTGTCACTTCTCCCCAAAATGTCTTTTATTAAAAAATGCATAGACATATAACTTGCAAATTGGTTAGCTTATAAGTAACTGGACAATTAGGTAAGTCACTAATCACTTTGTTAGATTTTTCTTAAAAAAAAACACGCTTTTGTGGTCTTTAAAAGTGTAAGACTAAGTGTGTTACCATATCACCTCAATCTTCTTAACCATAATAAGTATGACGGAGATAACCAGCGCTTGCGTTAAAAAAAAAATTATCAATTAAAAGTCTCGCAGAAAATGAAATCAGCAGCCATATTTAGTATTATTTTCTCATTCTCATTACCTGTATTTTCTAAAGTCTTTATTATCAGGAATGACAAATTTTATTTCAAATAAACTTTTTTTTAATTTTTAAACAATATCGTTTTCAATTTTGTCTAAAAGTTCAAGGCAACCGAAGAAAACATTGATCTAAACTTTTACAATTAAATTATGCGTAAATCCATAAAATGATGCCAAAAGCTATTTTTTTTTTTATTTTATTAAAAATATCATGCATAAATTCCTTGCATAATATGTTTTGGTTTTTATTTTTAATTAAAAAGACAAAGTTTTTGCTAAATTAATTTAGCAAAAAAATAAATGAATTTATTTTAATATTATATCAGTGTTAGAAAAACTTATTGACAGTTAACAATCAATCAATGATACAATAGATGTCAAACAATGTTTTTAATAAGCTAGCAACAGAAAACCAAACTCTGAAAACAGGCATATGAAGAATTTCAAATATTTTCTACACATATTACAAATTGTTTTGGATGCCTCTTTTTTCTCAAAGGTGAGGTAAACTTTACTTCAACACTAGAACAAGGAAAGTTTTAAGCTATAAAGTCTTCACCTACAAAATTGATGGCCATTTAAAAGTCAAAGAACTTAAAAATTTATTTGAAAGTAACAAGACTTTTTTGTCATACACTTAAGGAACTTTTGCTCAAAATATTTGCAGTTGTTTGAGTTGTAATACAGTATATTTATTTGTAAGTAAAAAAACAATCATTTGTAGAAGAAATTTAAGTTTTGACTACAATTGTAGTTCATTTAAAAAAACAAACCACAACATATTACTGTATTATGATTTTATATTTATTTTATACAGTCGTTTTTTTTTTGTATTTAAAAAAATAAAACAAATAAATGTTTGTTTATTTTTTACTGCATATGTGGTTAATTTTTACTACAATTGTGTTAATTCTTAGAACATTAAAAAACAAAAGACAATGTTAGTTAAATTTACTGAAATGTAAGCCGTCCTGTTTTCAAGTGAAATTTCAATTGTTTTTAACTACAACTGCCGTGGTCTTTACCTACATAGTATTGTTAGTGTTGTTTTTAACATTTAGATGCAAACCAAATACAAAAGGGAGGCACTAGGCTTGGCAGATACATTCACTAAAAAAGTAATATCCATATTGGTGATAGGTGAATAATTATATGGTGGTTTACAAGTGAAACCAAAATCTTTCAATTTTTAAACTTTTGCAGTTTTTTCCATACGATTTTTGAATTGAATTGAGTTAACAAATTTTAAGGACATTAAAATTTACGAAGCTAACTAGATTTTCATAACCTCAAAAATTATCATTATATATAATTTTTAAAATTTAAAAGTTTTTAATATCAATAATTATTATTTGCAGAAAATTATACAGCTGCGATCATTAAAATAGTAGTGCTTTAACCTTTGTGCTTTTAAGTTGTGAAATATAAGGTGGCGCAAAAGTAATGCTCCTATCAGAAAATGCTATACATAATATATACATAATAAAAAAAAAACATCGGAAGGTTATTTTTGCGCCACCTTATATAACAATTTGATCTTTGTTTTTGATAATTTGATTTTTATTTTGTCAAAAATACACCATTCTACATTTTAAGAGTGTTCTTTAGTAAAGACACCCTACGATGATATACATATCATCAATTTACACTTCACCAAATGAAATTGGGCATAAAAATTGTAGCAAAATTTTTGAAAAAATTTATAAAAAGTGTATGTAAAGTGTATTCTTTAGTAAAGACACCCTACGATGATATGCATATCATCAATTTTCACTTCACCAAATGAAACTGGCCATAAAAATTGTAGCAAAATTTTTGGAAAAAATTATAAAAAGTGTATGTCATTTAATATTAAATGTGTAAATACCCAGCAAAACTTTAGTAATGGATGCGATAAAGTAATGCATTACATTATAATGTGTACTCCTTACCTGTATCATTATTTTCCAACAAGAAGTAATGAGTTACCGATAATTGAACACTCTTGGATTACCTTGTAATGATACCTCATCACATTTTACATAATGCAGAATTATAAACGTAAAGTAATTATTAATACATATTTTTGAAAATCTATTTATAGACACATTACTTTGTGGTTTTTCGTAAGCATGAGGGTGAGGTGTATATATTTGATATCACGAACGAAAACACGAAGCACAACAACTCATTTATATTTTAAGCAATAAAATATTGTATGTATCGATAACTCAGTTGGTAGAAATCTCGCTTAACTAATTGTTGAATCTCAGCATGAGCACGTAATTTATTTAATAAAAAAAAAAAGTTATTTATTTATTTAAAAAAAAATATCTGTAAAAAAAATTTTTATGCAATTTTTTTTTATGAAAATCTATTTATAGACACATTACTTTTTCCCCCCATGTAACCATATAAGTAACCTGTTACTTTACCCCCTACAAGGTAATGAGACCACCCATGACTTTTCGGCTCATCGCCTGTAAAATTCATCAGAAGTAAGGTGTGATGTAATGCGTGAAGCCCTATGTTGATACATTACCCATGATTTGGTAATGAGTGGTTTTGCTGGGTACTAATAACATATACACTTACCACCCTTTTAATAGAAATTTGTTATTTGACATTTCCTTTTAAATAAATTCAAACATAGATCCGTGACAAGAATAGAAATTTCGTGATAGCTTACGAGTTAGGATCTGCTGACTCCATACTATATGTTACAACATAACTTTTAAATTACATTGAGTTTGGATGGTGGAATTGTCTATAAAATAAATTAATCACAATGACAACAATTTATTATTTTTACAAATAAATAGGAATTTATCGAGTTATGTCCTTTCTGAATTCCAAAAATTGTGAGTTATAATCAATTTTGTAATGATGGAGCAATTATGGATGAAATATTTTATATAGCTGTTGAAATTACTACATACTACATACAATAAACAATAACGTATCTTCAGCTTGCAGAAACTTACTAACAACAATTACTAAAAACAATTAAAAATCCCTTCGGAGTCCTTTAGTAAACCTTAACCGATTTTTGAAGTCTGGTTGTGACTACTCTTGTGTCGTGGGACTTTAACATCTGCAATTTCAATTTCTTACGTCTCAAGTAGACTGCTCACTTATATATGCCAATAAGTGTATACAATTACAAAAATAATATGTCTGCCGTTTATGTGTCTTTTATTGAGCATTAGGACCTTTCTTGATCTTTATTCAATTTTATGATAATAGTGATGATGTTTTTCAATATTCGCACAAGAACATTTCCATAAATTTTCAACGGTTATTTAAAAAGTTTATCGGTAAAGTTGTTTCAATGGAATATACAGTTAAATTATCAAAGAAATATATTTTTTAACTTTCTGTCTGTTGTTCAATAAAAAAAAATACACAAAAAAACGGACTTTCGGTATTAGTTAAAATATTTAGTTAAAATTTTATATTAAAAACAAAAAATTTTTATATTATATACTGAGAATTAAAATAAACGAAAAAATCTATTGTTTTTTACCGATTTGTTAAATTATTTTTTCAACAGTTAAAAACAAACTAAAAAATACAAATGTTTTCAACGAAAAGTAAGTAGCCATTTTTTTTAAATTGATTTTCAATTAATTTAATGTGTATATTCAGTAGTCTTTATGGAAAAAATATTGTGAGTGTAGTTTATGTAAAAAAAGTGGGGTTCAACACGCCTTTTAAAAAGTGCAGTTAGAAAAAAGTGATAGAGTCACTAATAACCCATAGCAATTATGTCGCATTTTTCATTCTTATTTGAGTGGACTTGACTAAAGTCTATTTAGGATAAACTTACATTATTAAGCACTTGGGCGCTTATTCATGGCTTTCATGATCAGTATTTTTCTTGATTGGATTTTCGCAAAAAAGTGTTTTCAGCGGCATCTTGCGAATAAATATAAAATGGATTTTGCTGTTTTCTTTGCGTTTGGTAAGAGAAAAGAAAATCATACCATTGTTTTTTAGTTTATTCAACTCTTTAGATGTATTAGATGTAGTATGATCACACAAAATAGAACTCTCACAAATTTTAAATGTTCAGAAATGAGAACCGGTAATTTTAATGTATTGGACGCTCTGAAATTAAGACCTGTGGTGGAAGTTTTTTTTTAATTTCTCGACAAAATAATTTTTGTTGTATTGATTTTAAACTAAATAGGGGTAAACCCGAATTATATGTATTCAACGCTCTAAAATTAGAACATGTGGTTCTAATTTCTATACGTTTTTTTTTTTTCAATACAAATTATTATTTTTTTTGCCATTTATTCGAGGTGTATGCAATTCGGTAGTATGAATGTGAAATTTAATATGCTTGTGCAAATTGGGGGTCAGTTGATGACTGAAGGTCAAAGTGGTAGTTATTCATTTGAGTGAAAGTTTTTTAAAAATATGCTAAATAAACGTAAAAAACACTTTATCATTGGATGTTAAAACAAAGCTGTGAAAAAACAAATGTCCAGAAATTAAAACTTTTTAGAAATTAGAACTACCCCAGGATCAGATTGGGGATTCTACTGTTCTTTTTAATAAGATTATTAGTAGTACTGTACTTAGAATGCTTTATACGTAAAGACCACTGCAAAAGTAGTTAAAAACAAATGAAATTTCACTTGAAGAAATGACGACTTGCATTTCAGTAAATTCAACTAACATTGTCATTTGTTTTTTAATGTTCAAAAAATGAACCACATATGCAGTAAAAAATAAACTAACATATATTAGATTTATTTTTTAAATAAAAAAAACTATTGAATAAAATAAATGTAAAATCATAACACAGTAATTTGATGTGGTTTGTTTTTTAAATGAACTACAATTGTAGTCAAAACTGAATTTTCTTCTGACTGTTTTTTTCACTTAAAAATAAAGTTACTGTATTACAACTCAAACAACTAAAAATATTTACAGCAGAAGTTCCCTGAGTGTACTATTTTTATGACAGAATAAATATGTTCCTTTTATAAAAAACAATTTGCAATTTTAAGAAAAGTAGTGGGCCGAGTAATACTTTAACTTAATAAATAAACAACTATCAAATTGCTCTATTCACGGGTATAACATTTGTTCTTATACTGAAATAATGCGGTTAGATTTTTTCCCATTTTCTCAATTCTTTGCATACCATAAAATCGGGAAAAATGCATGTTTTCCTAAATAACCGCGGTTTACTTTTCTAGTTCTAATACATAGGGTGATTCAATCACGACTCGCCGAATTTCACCGGCGTATTACTTGGCTTATTTCATGAAAATATGTCCGCTACGACCATCCCCGAAAATGCCAGTGTGCGAAATGGCATCGGTTTGAAAATTTTCGGATTGTTGGTGGGAGGGTAGTGGGATAAAATTGCTAACTTCTGAACCAGTGGTCGGATTTTTTTGTTTTTGAGCTTGTTGGAAAGGTCTTTGGGAGACCTTTCAGAATTAATAAAATAATTTAAGTGAAATCGCCTAGATTCAGAGTTTTTAAAAATAAATTGAAAAAAAAGGAATAAGAACCTCAATTAGCTCAGACAGATGTAAGGTAACTTGTGTTTTTTTTTTCTACCTGTTACCTTTCCAAAATGAACTAAACGAAGCCCAGAGGTCTTACCGTTCCAAAGTTATGACAATTTGACTGAAATGCAAACATTTTTTTTTGTTTCAAACAAGCCCAAAATCAAAAAAAAAAACGACCAATGATTCAGAAGCTAGCAATTTTACCCTAGTACCCTCCGACCACATAAACACACTTTTTCTGTAACAGTTATTATTTTCATTGAACCAAAAAGTTAATGATAGTAAAAATGAAATAAAACTGTTGTTTTTAATAATTTGGGAGTTTATTTTTGATAGTTAAAATAAAATCGTTTATTTTAACGTGTTTGAAAGTTTTTTAAAATTTTTTTTATTTAGTGACTAGGCCGGTTTTTAACTATATGTTTAGTACACACAGAGAAATAAAGTGCCAACCGAATTGAAAAATGTATTTTAATAGTAACAACTTATAAATTCAGTTAATATAACGATATTTACATTAGATCTCTGAATATATAACTAAAATACATTTTAATTAACAGAACTTTGTTGTGAAAACTAAAGTTTAGTTGTGCCAACCTTCGGAAATTCGTAATAATCGGATTTGAGTAGTAGTAACCAAATTTCAGTTGGCAAATAGCTAAATTTTTCTCTGTGTGTAGTTTTGACGTACATATTCCATTAATTTTAACAACAAAATATGTTGAGTGTATTTTTATTTAGCTCTAAACCTTAAACCGACATAATTTTTGCGACGTTAAAGATGAATGATTAACGCGGATGGAATTAGCATGTTTAAACATCAGCTAACAAAAATAAAAATGTCATACAGGAAAATATTTGTATAACATTTTGCCTAAAAGAGTCGAAAATTTTTGAAATTCCTGATATGCAACAGACACACAGACGCGAACTGGTGTTTTCAAACCACTAAACTTTTTATTTTGCAACAATCTATACAACTTTTGTTGGATAAATACCCACAGCCACATCCTAATACACATTAATACATATAAAACAAATACACACACACATGCATACATATATAAGCAAAAACATGGTTGCTTAAACTTCCGACATTGTTTTTTTTTTATATTCAATAAATGACATAGAGAATAAATAGATATTGATTGTTTTATGTCATTGTACGTATGTATAAATATGTATGTATGTGTGTGTTTGTGTGTGTCAGTATGTTATAAAGTGTTTTTATTTTTCAATACATGTTTTCAATAACTACCATGTATGTATGTGTGAATCTATTTTTGCTCCATCCGTTTATGATGATGATGATGATGAATTGTAATGCTAATTAAATGTTTTAATACGAATGAGTTTGTAAAAATAATTTTTACCATATGTTCTCCGTTTTCATTGTTTCTGTTGGATGATTTGTTCAATTCTCATTGTCTGTATAAATTTAAATCACCATCATCATTGACATCTTTTATAAGAGTGTGAACTGAATATAAATTTAAACAATATACGTATGTATGTTTCAACAAAACAAAAAATTGGATGGGTAAATTTGCCTGATGTAATAAACAATACAGATTTTTTTTTATAATATAGGATTTTTAAAATGTATAAATTAAATTTTTGTGTTTGGCAGAAAATTTGTAATAACCCGGAAGAAAATTTTAATATATGGGTCCGTAAAGGTTTAATGTACGTTTGTTTGTACACGCTATGCATGTATGTTTCTACATGGATACATACATGCTTCCATATAAAGGGTGATTTTTTAGCATTTTTCTTTTTGGCAACACTATTTTTTGCAGCTCAGCTGTTTTCGTATAACATGTTACTGTTAAACATGTTCAGTTTGGTCTATAGCCATTAATAGACTTACAAACGAACAACGCTTGCAGATTATTGAATTTTATTACCAAAATTCATGCTCGATTAAGAAAGTGCATCGTGCAGTTCTCCCAATTAATGGTCAGTTTGGACGACCTTCTGAGGGGCCAAAACTGCTGTATTTGGTTTTAAGAGCAGCCAGAAGCATTGCAAGAACTGCCAATGCATCCCGAAAAATGCACTGTTTGCTATTGAGTATGGTCGGTGGCATCAGTGGACGGTACTTTTTCAAATGTGAGCGCTACCGTGCGAGGATTATATATTTTTGTTTGCCCAAAATGGAAGAGCTGGACTTGGGTGACATGTGGTTTCACCAAGACGGTGCCACATGCCACACATCACCCGAAACAATGGGCCAATTGAGAGGCGAGTTCGGTGAACAGTTTATTTCACGTTTGGTGCCAGTCAATAGGGCGCCTAGATCGTGCGATTTAACGCCTTTAGACTATTTCTTGTATGGCTATGTTAAGGCTAATGTCTATAGGGATAAGCCTGCAACGGTTGACGCACTGGAAGCCAATATTGAAGAATTTATTCGTGAGATACCGGCTGATATGTTGGAGAGAGTATGCCAAAATTGAACCCAGCATATGAACAATTTGAGGCGTAGCCGCCGTCAACATTTACATGAAATCATCTTTAAACATTGCATTATGTAGATAGTTCTATTAACTCAAATAAAGATTTCATACATTTCTCTAAATTTTATATGATTTTTTTCAATCAAATCCGAAAGCTCTTAAAAAATCACGCGTTATATAATGTGCATTAACGAAATTTAAGCTAGTATTTACAGATATGTGCATGTATGATCACACATGAACTTGCATTAACACATATGATCATATATATAGATAATAACACAAATTTCGTTAACGCGCATATATGGAGGTATATGAAATCACGTATGGATATTTATGTAGCCATGCTTACATGCTTATGAGCATGTACAAACAAACATACATTGAACTTTTATGAATGAACATTTTCACCCTGGAATTTAGCATATTTTGTCTTTATTATTTTAGTTTCAAAATAATGTTATTAAATACTCATACGCTTAGCAGTATGACTTGTTATTGTGGTAATTATATTGAAATGTTCACAAATACAATTTTATTATTATTTTCTTTTATAAAAATAAGCAACATCCAGGAAATTCTTCCTGGGACTTTCTTAAAACGTCAATTCTGGTTATAAATGGTATTTAAAAGAGAAAATGAAAACATCAACTTCAAGAGGTTAAACAAATATATTAAAAGATAAAATAGTTTTCGCTTAAATATATTCCGGCATCAAAAAAATACCACTAACGAAGTAAGGGATTTTTAAGCAAGTTTTTAAAATTTCCAAAAGGTTGCCGCTTTTGATCCCGTATACAAAAAAAAAATGTATATCGCCAATTTCAGACTTATTCCTCAGTTCTTTTTTACAGCTTACATCCAAGAATGTGGCGAAAAGAAAAAATATGGATTCTATAAATAATATGTCTCTATCTATCTTTCATGCCAGAAAATGTTAGCTTAACCTTCCTCCAACAAATTTTGATAAAAACAAACAAAACTTTAGCATCACTTTTTAAAAAAGCGCGATTAGAATATTTTTAAACTAAAAACATAATATTTTTAAAATGTAAATAAATTTGTTATAATTGCTCTTAAAATGTTTAACGGCCCTCTTTACATCACACAAATTAATAACCAAAGCGTATGAGTGATATATTAATTCCTTTAACATTTAATATAGAGCATACGCACAGTATTCCCAATAAGAGTTTTATTTAAGCAAAAAATATAAACATATTCTCAAAAATATTTAATATTATTTTTATTTTTTTACTTAATGCCACATTAATAGGATTTTACACTTAAAAAAACACTATTTGGGGACCGTTTGCATGAAACACTTTCTGCAAAAGGCTCAAAAGTTAAATTCTCAAAATTACATTTTTTTGATTGAATTAAAAAAGTTTCGTTGTTTAATATTTTTTTGGAGCGTTTTCATGGAAATTTACTCCTTATTATGTGCTTTGCAAAAAATTTTTATCAATTTCTGTGGTGTTTCCAAAAATTTAGTTTTTGACTTAAAATCGGAATGTACTCGATATTTAAAAATTATAATTTGTTTTGCAGAATATATTTGAGAAGAGAAAAGTTAATTCCAAGTTAATTCCAACTATGTAAAGTTTTTTGATATGATGATTTTAAGACTTACTAAATATAATTTGCATTGACAATTCGTACAAATAAAGTTAGTTTTGACAAATTTTGAGCAACAGTGTTGATGTGCCTGAACATCTGACCCGATGAAAAAAGTTCCGATATAGGTATAATATATAGGCATAAAATGTCATACATAACATTATCTCATGAGATCTCATGAGATCTCATGGCATCTCATCTGATATAATTTGATCCTAAAATGGGCGTATCTAATCTATCTACACAGAAAAAACTAAAAACTGGTTTCAATTGAAAAATTTATTGAATCAATAAATATTTTAATTAATTTTGCACCTATTACGGCAATGATAATATCAATTAGAACTTTTATAATAAACTTTATAAATAACTTCTAGAAAAAAAAAAACAATATGATACACACAAAAAAATTGTGTTTAACCGATACGTTGGTATGTGTGCTTTTGTTAATGCTGCTTCTGTTTGCATGTTTGTGTGTGTGCTTGTTTTGTTTGTAAACTTCAAATGTATTTGGTATTCTATACCAAAAATTTTCTATTTAAACTACAGTGTCGGAAAAAAGAATTTGAGAATTACGTCTAAAAAATAAAATATGTATTTATATATTTAAAAGTCAATGAAAATATTAACTGATTCAATTAAATATTTGTTTAGAATCAAATTTAATTCAAATCAAAGCTTTAAATCTGAAAAAATATTGTGTGTGTTTGGACCAAAGTAAGGACTTATTATTAAAGATAAAGCTGCAATCTTTGTTAGATTTCATTAGCTAGAATTTTTAGTTAACTTTATTTTGGTTTTTAGATTTTTGTTAATATTTTTTTTTTTAAATTTGACAAAATTTTGATTTTAATGCTTTCTAGCTTCCAAACCGTGTACGGCACATGAACAATTTCTGCACAAAATATTTAGCAAATTAATCTCTAAGTCTATTACGCACATTCGATGTATTTGTGCTCAATTTTATGAAGGCTGCCCTTAGGCAACCTTACCTGTTATTTGGTTAAGGGCACATATACGCAACATACCAACAACTGTGCAGAATTACAACATTAAAAAGACATTGCTGTCAAATTTTTATTCCATGAAGGGGCGTCAGTGCCCGGTACAAAAATTAACTAAAAATTAAGAAACTTAGAAAAAAATTGATTTCAATTTTCGACTACCATTTATTAAATAATGCATCCCAGCAAAAATAGTGCTTACCCAGAAGCGCTTCCGGAATGCATTATTTAATTACGAAGCGCTTCTAAAGCATATCCAGAAGGCATGATTTTGTTCGCGATGTCCCACTTGGTATGTCTCTTTTAAGCAGGTGAAAAGCGCTTCTTTCATGTGCTCCTAGAAGCATTAAATTCATGTCTTCTTAGGCAAGAAGAAGCGCTTTTTTGTATGTTGACAAAATTAATGCTTCATGGTATGCATTCTTTATTGCTTCATTGTATGTAGTATTCACGGCTTCAAAGAAGACATTTTGGGTACCGCTACAGAATGCCTTCATTAATTGCTTTATAGTTTTGGAATCATAAAATGTAGTTTTGGAATCATAAAATGCTGGGATGGCGCACCAAAAAGTTACGTGTTGAATTTATTTCTCAAGTGTTGGGAGATGTTTGTATTACGAAATGGAGTCCAAAAGTTGAAGAAAAGGAACAAAAAAAGAAGTGGTATTGTTTCAAACGATTTTTTTTTTTTAATTTTTAACTTTTAAACTTTGCGTAACAATTAGAAATATGGCCCTAAAATTTTGCACTTCTATGAGTTAAAGTATTGTTAATAAAAATTGCAAAATAAGATCAGTATCAAAGGATTCAAAATTTTTTGACATTAGACCATATATCGGTGTGAATTATTTTTTACTTTTCAGACCTGCTAACTTATCTGAAGTTAACCAAAGTTTAGGGCTTAACCATAGTTATGAATGTCAAATTTATATGGAAATATCTGTAGTTGAAGTTGATATCTGTTTATTTATGAAATTAAATATTATATAGGTTAAGGCTTCGTTAGTCGAGCGGATACGTTTCGTAAATGGACTGTAACTCCATACAATGTGTAAAAATAGTCCATACATACAATATGTTGTCACTGTTTTAAATACCAAGCAAATGGTAACAGATTTGCGGAAAGTAAGTTATGTTGAAATTTTATTCTACTTTCCGCGAATCTATCACGATTTGTTTTGTATGGAAAACAGAGACAACATGTGGTATGTAAGTCCTATTTTTCCACCTTGTATGTAGTCATAGTGCGTTCACGAAACGTCTTCGCACGAGTAATGAAGCCTTTAGATTTAATAAAATATAGTTTGTTTTAAATTATATTTTCTTTAAATATTGTTTTTGATCATCGATATAAAAGTTAAACACCGTGTACTTTTATGCCCTAGTGTAAAATAAAAAAATTACAAACATGTTGTTGATTTCATTTTGGGTTCTTTTTTGTTGTTGTTGCTGCTTGTGCGTTAATTAAATGACGTAGTTGGCAAAAGTTTGAACTTAAGTGTAGGTTTTTCAAACACTTATGTATATATTTATTTTTTTGTTGTGCCTGTCCCACTCTCTGGTGACTTTATTTTTGGCTTTTTTTTTAGACCATTGCCTAGTGCTAGTTTTTGTTTTTAACTTCTTTCAAATAGAAATATTTAAAAAAAAAGTTGTTATAACAATTTTGTAATTTGGTTTTTTTTTTTTTTGGGGTGTTGCTTCTTTTAGATGTTGGCGTTGCCAAAGTTGTTGTTGTTGCTACAACATTTTTTTTTTAATGTTGTAAAGTGATAAATAAGCAGCAATTTGTGTTGACATTTTACGAAAAAGTGATTTTAATTTTTAATGAGCATCGACTTGAAAGTTAAACACAAAATTCTCTAAAGTCTTCTTTTAGCTGCTTTTGCTACATTATATAAGTATTTTTACATTTAGTATTTTGTTGTTGTTGTTTTGTAATGCATGTTGTTGTATTAATATACATGGGTTGTTTGATATATAACGGGCAAAAGTTGTTTTGCAATGAAATTTATACCAAGTACTCGTTTCAAAAAACTTAACAATAAGTTCTTCTACAAAAATGTTTATCGTTGCCTATTTAAGGCGATATCAGAGAAAATTGGTTAAGGGTGCATCTCGAAAACTAATGCATAAAAAAGTAAAGCTTTATGTAAAAATTATAACTCTAGAAAAGATATAAACACAATCCAAAAATTGTTTATGTTTGTGCTTCTATTTAAGTAGATATGGTAATTTTCGCTTTCTGGGGAAAAGCGAAATTGGGCGAAAAAGTAGCTAAACAATATATATTGTTAAAACGATAAAGCTTTGCTACAATTTCTTAATATCTGATTTCTACCTAATTTCATAAAAATCCGTCTTTTAGTTAATAAGTTAAGACGATGTTCTTTAAAGGAATCCTAATATAATCCTGTGTATCCGTTAACAAAAATAAGGTATTGTTATTAAAGACAAACCTTCAGTCTTACTTAGATTTCATTATCATGTTTTAAATTTCTGAAAACTATGTTTGCTAAAAACATAATTAGTTTTTGAAATTTGACGAAATTTTGATTTTGAAATTTGACGAAATTTTGATTTTGAAATTTGACGAAATTTTGATTTTGAAATTTGACGAAATTTTGATTTTAAAGCTTTCTCGTTTCCAAACGGCACACGAAGAATTTATACGCAAAACATTAAGTAAATTCTTTTTAATCGGAATAAAATTCACGTCTAAGCATAAAACACTCTTTCAATGCATTTGTGGCATATTTTATGAATACTCCTGTTAGAGGATTAAGGCAAATTATTAAATGTATAGAAAGTATATTGATTCATTTAAAAAAGTTTTAATTTACATTAATTTATAATAGATTTTCCATTATATTGCATTTTTGTGCTTAGTCTCTTAAATTATTTTAACAACCTTCGTATATTGTTAAAAATGTTGTCTTTTTTAACTTACAATTTGATAGATGCCTGTTGTATATTGCTAGAAAACTTTTCTGAGCTCTATCCTCTCTTTCAGCCCGTCTATTTATCCTTTACTGTTTAACTTAAAAATGTTAATGTAAACTCATTTAAAGTCTCATCTTGATTTTACAAAATCACAAAGTGTAAGAAGTACAAAACTTAGTTTTAGTCGTCATCGTTATACACTAAAAAAATAAGTTAGTAGAAAAGCTAGTAAAACGTCATGTATACTATTATTCCGAAATATGTTTTGTTGAAATTGCATTTTCAGCTAAAATTTTAGTTATACTTATGCAGCACATAACTATTTTGAACTAATGTTTTACTTACTAATATTTTACTAATGTTTTACTAACTTATTTTGTTAAATAACATTTTAATATTTATAGTGTGGACGACAACCATATTGCTAGATATACGCAGAATAAAGTAGATGTCGCACAGTGGGGTATTCGAGAGGAATAATGGTAATATATATAGAACTTCTAAATTACTGACCCGATCGTTTCAAATCAAATTGCAAATTGCAAATTACAATTTAGAAAAATTCAAGTCACATGTCCACAAAAACTACTCCCTCTTGCCTCCTCCCCATAACCTATTTTCCTGATATCAACACAATGCAATGCATTAGTAGTGGCCATTCCCTGAGTGTTGGTTCAACGTAAAAAAAAAAATAGCTGTCAGTAGTGCGTAATATTGTCATTTATTTCCCCTGGTTTAGTACAGGGCGTACTTACAGGTTGTCAGATTTGAATACCTCGGGTATACACATTTTTTTGGGGCGTTTAATTTTTTGTCTACAGATTTCTAGAATTTTTAGCCTAGAGTTCACATACAGGTTAGCATTTTCCGATTTGTCTCAACTTTGCACCACATAATCCTAGTTGTACAATAACTTGACAAATATCTAATAAAAGTCGAAAGTCGGAGTTATTAAAAAAAAAAAAAAATAATCTATAAAAATGGGAATAACGGCATTTTGAGCAAAATTCAAGTCGCATTTTCTCGATAACCATTAGTGTAATTTAAAAAAAAAAATCGTGTGTTTCTATTAGGTGGTAAAATTATACGCACAATATGTAATGAATATCCAAATTTTAAACAAAATTTCCTTATACAAATTAGTATAATACTAAAATTTAAGTTCGACGTGTAATGTTTGCGTTAATTTTTTTTTCCGTTTATTAAGTGCAATATATTCATATTTTATAACGACATAAAAAAATATGTTTTCTTTTAACAAAAATTTTCAAAAATCTAAAATTTTAAAAAATCTTATATAATTTTGTAAAAATAAGCCAATAAAAACAAAAATAAATTAATATAGCTTTCTTTGCTTGACTTAAATTTTTGCCTGTTTATGATATTTATTCGATTTTTAAATACATACCTCTAAATATACTTAATTAAAAAAATTAACATTAGTCAAAATATCTGATTAGAATACGGCTGTTTTTGGAGATCAAATAATTTTATTTTAAAAATTTTTAATTTTTTACAAAATCGTCTCTCATGGCCTAAATTATTAGCCGTATGTCAAGATATTCATACCAAATTTTAATAACAATCTGTTTCATAATCCCAAATGAAAAAGGTTCTGAAATCAGTGTGGAATTTTTTTAACACACTCTCAAATTCCGTTTTTTTTTTTTTTTTTTTTTTGTTAGAAGTTTGTTTTACACCAATGCCTGAAGTAGGGTGCATGTTCAAAAACTATTGAAATTACATTTGAAATTTTTTTATAAGCCCAGTCTTTCAGGAAATATTAAAATTCGTATTAGTTTTTTAACAAATGCCTTTTTTTGCCCAAAAAAGACAACATTTCATAAAATTTTGTTAAATTTTGAACTTTGAGAGTTTTTCACGACTTAACTATTAAAGCTAATTTTAAAATTTTGCTATCTCTTTTATGGTGAGGAACATTTTTTTTTTTGGTTTTAAGTCCTTTAAATACTAGAGTATTTTTGGTAGATAAACCAAAAAATGTCATTTCAAGAACACTAAATTTTTATTTTTAAATAACTTTTAAACTAGAGGACATAAAATAAAGTTCGATTTATGGGTTTTCTTTTATGTTACAGCCTACATTACTCCAGGCAAATATTTTAGAGATCGGTTTAAATTTACAAAAGTTACACGCCCCAACAAGTTTTTTATACACGGCGTAGTCAACTTTGACAACCTGCAAGTGCAACCTGTACCTCAACCAAGTAACCCAAACCAGCAAAATATAACCTGAATTTTATAAGCAGTTACTACATTTGTAGGCTTCTAAAATAGCGCTTCACCGCATTGCATACTGCAAAGCAATTACGGAAGGCATTCTGTAGTGCTTCGCAAAATGCCATCTTTGAAGCCATAAATAATGCTTACAATGAAGCAATAAATAATGCATACCATGAAGCATTAATGTTGTCAACATACAAAAAAAGCGCTTCTTATTGCCTAAGAAGCCATGGATTTATTGCTGCTAAGAGCACATGAAGAAGCGCATTTCATGTGCTTAAAAGAGACATACCAAGTCGGACATCGCGAACAAAAATCATGCCTTCTTTATTTGCTTTGGAAGCGCTTCGTAATTAAATAATGCCTTCCGGAAGCGCTCCTTGGTAAGCACTATTTTTTGCTCTGGGAATCGCATTATTAGAAAAGACTTACATCTTTTTAACAATTCGCAATTTGATAAGTACCGATCGAATCAGTAGTTTATAAGTTCTATATTTATTAACATTATTTTTTCTCGAATGTCCCACTGTGTTTCGCAGGATGTCATGATGTAGTAGAGACGATGAAAATGATAATAAAAAGTACAACTCTTGTAATACATATACAAAATCAACCATGGACGATTTTTGTATATGTTTTTCATACATAAAACAAAAGGACGTCAACAGTGTGTGTACACATAAATTGTGAATTAAAAAAACTTAAATTTGAGATGTCACCGGCTTGTCTATTAATTAATTTAAAGACAAAATATAATATGAATGAATGAATGAATGATTTATTTAAAAATGTATAATACTTAAAATTAATAATAACTAAATTTTTTACATTCAAAATATAATATTTAAATTTAGTAAAGATTAAATGTATATTTATAAACTAAATGTTTATAGTGATTATAAATATAGTGTTGTCAAATTGCAAACAAATATACCTTCAGGTAGACAGACTAAAGCGAAACGCAAGGAAACTCATCTTCAATAATTTGGCATTTTTCCTTTTGCTTATTACAAATAAAGGGTTGTATGTGTAAAATTTTGTTGTTTTATTTTCTGATTCGTTTCTAGAATTTGTGCAATTGTCTTCATTTAAAAGATACCACCATTTACACAAGATGTACAATATGTAGTTGAAATATAATTTTGTTTATGTTATATTTAATTATTTCTATATTTATTATATTATCAAAATAATTTATGTCGTAAATGTGGAAGCAAGAACCTTTTCATATATTAGAACGAGTTGTAAATTATTTTTAAAAGAACATTTCTTAGATTTTCGGCAAATAAATTAACTAAAGTATAATTTTTCTACAAATTTTTGGATTTTTTTTCATTCTACTAATATTCAGCATAAATTTTATTAACTTTTAGCAAGGATTTTTTACCAACTAAGTGTTAACGAAACTTTTGCTGAATTTAGTAATTCTGTTGCTAAAAATCAGTTCGCTGATTTTCAGCAAAAGATTTTGCTGACACTAGCACCCTACTGACTAAAATTTTGCTAACTCAACAAAATTTTTTGCTGACATTAAAAACTTTTTTTTTTTTGAGTGTAAGTAAGTAAGGAAGAAAAACGAGTTAACTTATAAATTATTTTAGCAACTTGCTCCTGACAAAACTTGCCTTCCTGGCTGTCAGCCTGCCATCTACCAACAACATTAACATGCATAAATAAATAGTATTTTATACATTTAGATGTTTTTATTATTTATTTTTTCTAAATTGATGAGTTAAGTAAAGTTTATTTAAATGTTATACGTTTAACATTTTATATGTATTAAGGATAAATTAAATATTAAGTATCTATCAAAAAGATATGCAAAGAAATAAAAAAAATTATAAAAAAAAATGTCAATAAACAATTGCAAAGTGAATTTTGTTTGAAAACTAAAAGTTTCAAAATATGCTCGACTAGATTATAAGCGCGAGCTAGTTTTAAATACCGTATAAATTTAGAAGAAAATTTAATTCTATTTGTTGGCTAAAATTTTATGAAGTGCACACTCAGGGAAAGTTCTATACACCTATCCCTCGATTTCCACGATAGTTACGTAAAAAAAAATCGTGTAAATCGAATTTAAAAAAGTTTGTTTAGAAAATCGTGTAAATTGAAAAAAAGGCAAATGCTATATATAAAGTAATTTTTTAATATATGTCTTTATTTTTATATAATATCGATCGAGTTATAAAAGCTTTACAAAAAATAGCAGTATTATTATATATGTATAACCCGATTTATTTATAAAAATTTTATAATATTTTTTTTTTTTTCACAAAAAACTAAAACTAGTGGGCTTGTATGAGAGATTTGTGTTTGCATACACATTTATATTTTGTATGTACGTGCATAAACGGAGAATTCCCTTTTATTGTCAATGAGTGGGCGTTGTGGTGTAATGGTTAGCGCGTTGGACTTTTACGCAGAAGGTGCCGGGTTCGATCCCCGGTGCCGGCAACATCAAATTAATATGTATGAGTTTTTTCTATCCCTCATACGTATCGCAATGTCCACCTTCGGTGTTCCCATAGCAATTAACCCCACCGAAGTAAAATAATGAATCAGGGCTATGAACCAAAAAGCTGCAATAAGTTCGCCAACTCTCCATCAGGTGGCGAGCAACAACAGTTCTAAGACTTATCATCTCGCGCAATTACAGCGTTGCCATGTCTGAAGCCCTTCATCTTTCCCCACCTTTCATCTCTATACTATCCCTTTCCAAAGAAAGCAACACACTAAATATAGGAAGTATTTCCTGAGTGTTGCCTCTCTTTTTAAAAAAAAAAAAAAAAAAAAAAAAAAAAATGAACTTGTGTGTTTATTTCGGTTATTTTAAAAATCAATTAAAGACGCTAATGGTTAGCGCGTTGGACTGTTACACAGATGGTCCCGGATTCGATTCCCGGTGACGACAGCATCAATTTAGAAAAATAGTGTGTATGAGTTTTCTATCACTTACATATAACGCTGCGCCCATCTTTGGTGTATTCATAGCACTGAACCCCACCGAAGTAAAATATTGAATCAGGGCGGCTATGTAACAAAAAGCTTCAATAAATTCGCCAACTCTACATCAGGTGGCGAGCACCAACTGTTTTAAGACTTATCATCTCGCGCAATTACAGTGTTGCCATGTTTGAAGCCCTTCATCTTTCACCACCTTTCATCTCGCCACTATCCCCTTTCCAAAGAAAGCAACATATTAATTAAAAGGAAGAATTTCCTGACTGTTGCTTCACTTTTTACAAAAAAATAAATAAATCCAAAAAAAGTCGTGTAAATCGAGGGTGATTTCCATATTCCTCGATTTACACGAGAAATAAAAAAAATCGTTTGAGATAGGCGTAGTAGAGAAGATTAAGCATACTTTTCTAAAAATCATAACTACATTGTAAATTTTTATTGAATTAGACTGCGCAGTTTCTGGTAACACAACCTTCATCAGTAATCCTTTTGACAATACTGTAATTATTTGTTATGTTTTTTATTGTTTGATTGCATCTATATGAAATGTTTATTTATTAAATGCAATCCTGACCGTGGCTTGAACCTGCTTTCTTTGCCACATGCAAACCAGTTTCAATAACACGGGGTCGATTTTACATTTAATTGTAATTGCAGAAGATAGCTAAGACAAACACCACAACAATTCACAATTGTTAGAAAATCATATGTAATCTAATTTCCACTATTTTCCCAAATTTTGTGAGTTAGCGAGAAGCGAAAAGTATAAAAAAATTATCGTGTAAATCGATGAATAGGAAATTGTTTCATAAAACGTTTGTCATCAATTATTTACCATATTTATGATGTTGTCATAAACATTATGAAGAGTTTCATAATAATTTATGACAAATGTTTTATAGACCTTCATCATTTCTTAAACAAAGTTTCATAAACTTTGTGATAACACGTTTTTCCTTTTAGTGAAAAATGGTGCAATTTATAAACCGTAAATTTGAATTTTTTTTTTTTCATTTGAAATATGCAAAATATCATTTGCAATAAAATTTTTTAAAAACTTAAAAACTACAAAAAATATTTTAAAAATCTTTATCTTACCTTTTTATTATACGAGGGCGGATCAAGAAGTCCGCGACTTTACGTACTGCCCTCGTAGTTACATGAAATGCGACACTGCTCCCATCAAGTGCCACCTGTTAATAGACCGCTGTCAAAATTTGAGCAAGTTCCGTCATTTACTTTGCGTTTAACATCTGTTCAAAACATACAACCTCGTGGATTTTTTAAAAATGAAAAAAAGTGAATTTCGAGCGCTCATTAAACATTATGATCAGTTGGGTTTAAGAAAGCTGTCTGTAAGATGGGTACCGCGCTTGCCCTTAATTGACCATAAACGTAATCGTGGTCAATAAGGTGATGGCAACAGTTTTTTGGGATGCACGCGGGATAATCCACATCGATTACCTTCAAAGGGAAAAACAATAAACGGCTAATATTATGCCAACTTATTGGACCGATTTAACGAGGATTTAAAAAAAAAAAACGTTACCATATGGCCAAGAAATGCCTATTTTATGGACTTCGAAAAATGCTATTTTTCGGAAGGGATACAAAAATTGCAGATACGTTGGACTAAGTGTATTGAGCTAAAAGGAGATTATATTGAAAAATACATTTTTTTTTGCAAAAAAAACTGTGTTTCATTCAAAAAGTCACGGACTTATTGATCCGCTCTCGTATATAAGTGTAGCATATTTTTTTTTGTTTTCGTAAAAATATATCAATATTTTCAACTTAAGTTCGTTTTTAGTTCGTTGTACTGCATAACAAACTTTGGTGCAAATGGTAGAGCGGTCTAGTTTAATACAGCAGATTGTGAGTCAGATTCGTGTGTTCAATACTCGCTGACATCAAGAGACTTTTTATAATATCAGAGTATGCAACACATTTTTATTAAATAAAATTGTTGGTATATATTTGTAAAAGACCATCTATGAACTATTGAGAAAATCATTTATGAACTTTATAAAATGCTATTAAATAAGTTATATATTCACTCCATCCGCCCAATGACACGACAATGTTAAAATCATTAATGATTCACCTATGTTTGCAATATATCCGGATTAGTAGATTGGGTGTTTTTACTACTTCTTCCTCAGCTCGTAATTTAGTTGGGATGTTATGAATTTAAAAATAAAAACGTCACTTTTCAACAACTTAAAATTTTTTTTATCTTTTTTTTACATGGGGCAATACATTGTGTTGTTTGATACCAGATATTAATTTAATTGTGACAATGCAATTATATATTGAATGTCTAATAATGTATGGTATAACATATTGCAAGATACAATTAAGTATGCCGTGTTACGAAAAATTACAGTGGCAAGTAAAATTGCATCATACTATATATGATGTTGTACTTAACTATATTAAATTGTACAAAATTTAAATTTACTCGGAAGTTTAATTTTTTTAGATTTTTCAAAACCTGTTTTTTCCGATTTACCTTAAGAGTATTCTTTCGCGTTACCATATGTTTGATATTGGTCAATTGAGGTTAATTACACACTGCTACAAAAAAAAACTTTTTGTCAGAACTTGAAAACCGACCTAGTGGGGGTTGTAGGCCTAGGTGAGGACATACAAAAACCGTTTTCAAAAGTTTTGAAACACCCTCAAAATTTTGAGTTATTTTCAAAAAACTGTTTTAGGGTAGGTCGTAGCACTTTAGTACCTCTAACTCACACATTTTTTGACCGATTTCAAAATTTTAAACAGTTTTGGAAAGACAAAGAATTAGGCTTTCATGAAATGTATTCATTAAATATATATTCCAAGACATTAGGTAAGTGTTTAGCAAAAGTTTCTCTTTTTTTATTTTTTTTTCCAAATTTTTCAAATTCAACAAGAGTTATTTTAATTTTTTTTATGAAAACCTATCTTTTTTTGCACTGTATTTTAAAGACAATTTTATATAGAAAAAAACGAGATATTATTTGTTAAAATCGGTTTCTATTTGCAAAAGTTACTAAACTTTTTCTAAAGTAAAATGTTAAGATTGCAGACTTTTCTTCTGGTAAACCACTTGACTTACAAAAACGCTTGTTTAATTTTTTTTTTTATTCATATGGTTTGCGCTGGGGGAGAAAATGCTAAAAACAGGTGTTAATGAAAAGTTGAATAACTTTTACAATTTTCATCCGATTTGAAAAATTAAAACCATGTTTTGTTAAGAACTAAATTTTCTTTATACGTTGGTATAAATTTTTATAAGCTTTCATATTAAAATAAGCAATGAAAAGCTACTAAAATCCAAAAAGTTTATAATTTTCGTTTTTTTTTTGTAGATATTCTTAACAAAAACAATACTTATAACTTACAAATGTATAAGAAATGCACGTCATTTTAAAGCCTAATCAGTTTTCTTTCCAAACCCGTTAAAAAAATGTAAATCGGACAAAAACTGACTGAGTAACAGGTCAATAAGTTGACGAACATCACTTGAAACGGTTTTTTTAGAATAACTTCTGAATTTGAGGGTGTTTCTGAAATTTTTTGACACAATTTGTAATGTACTCAACAAGACCTATAACCTACGCTAGGTCGTTTTCCAAGTTTTTTTTCATTGTAGCACCGTGTTATATATGTTTCAAATTTATTTATAGAATTTTAACGAAATTTAGCTTCTCTTATTTGTTGAAATATATACGTTTAAAATAAAAAACTATTCTCTAAAGTTTTCAGGTTTTTCCTTTTTAAAATTTTTAAAATTTGCTTTGCTGCCATTATTGTTATTTCAATATTCGTCTCGTTTATTATTTACATATTCATTGCCTTACACTAACACACATATAAATTCTATGCAACACATAGAAAATGTTTTTTTTTGTTAAGAAAATACGAGGTGTTATTTATGTATAAATAAATTATACTACATACTAACATTTCCTGACTTATGATGAATGCATATTAAAAATGCATTTGTTAAGCTGTTGGCAATAGAAATACGAACAATAAAATCCTTTAAATGTTAGTTTAAATATTAAAATTTTACAAAAGAAGAAGTTCATGCAACTTCTACGGGAAGTATCATAAGACATACAGTGTCGGAAAAAATGACGGTAGAAACCCCCACACTTTTGCCTCTAATGGTCGTATTCATGTTTTGTAAAAGCCAGATCATAAAAGGCTAACTATTTTTTTTTTTTTTTTAATTTTATTTATTTATTTAGTCTGTGGATTAAATCCTTGCAGACTATAACAAATTTTAATTAAAAATTATTTACAGAATTATTTTAACAACAAAAAACATAATTAAATATTTAAATGCAGTATTATTTTACGTTTAATATCATCAACATTTAAAGAAAAATCAATACAATTATATAAATCATTAAAGTCTTTACATATTCTTCGCAATGGGTCAGCATTAGCATAGTTACTACGATAAAACTGCAGTGATAAAGGGCGAAAGTAACGAGTTAGACGTTGAGGAACAATAAACGTTATGTTATTAATCAAAAATTCCGAAAAAACATCACCATTAATTAAGTTAAGTAGAAAAGATACGTTTAACATAATTCGACAGCTTTTAGGCGTAGGTAATTTTATAATAGCAAGTCTACTCGGATATGAAGGAAGATTAACTACCGGAATCCATGATAAACCTCGAAAACAAAAAATCAGAAACTGTTTTTGAACAGATTCAATGTGATTACTTCATGAAAGCAAGTACACCTCTGGCCTTGTTAACCGTCATATGAATATGAGAGACAAATATGTTTTGTGTTATTTAAATCCCGTTAGTTTTTAATATTTTAGCAAATAAAGAATGTCGCTATCTCAGTGACTAACGCGACAAAACTTACTGAACTACTATAACGAATATTATATTATTTTCACGAACCCAACTTTTTTGTTTAAATAATGAAATTAGTTGTTGAATCGGCACTGAATGATCAGCAAAAATTGTTATTTTGTAATAAAAAAAATACATTTACGCTGCATTGAGGTCCTTAAATAAAATCAATATTATCATTTTTAAATATAATGCCTCAAAATAAAGGATTCAATTGCTGCCATAATTAAAATTTTCCTAGAAACAGGGCACACAACACAATTAACTTTTAAATAAAATTACTCTCGTAAAGTAAACTAAATTTTGTTCAAGTTTTTTTTATTTAAATTATTTTCATAATAATTCGTTAGGTTAGGTTAGGTCGGAGTGGAAGACGGCTCCGTGAGCACCAGCACACTTAGACTCTGAGGTCCATTGTGATGAAACGAGACTGACGAATTACCGATCAGACTCCACCGTTGAACGAGTTAGAGATCCTTACGAAGCTAAGGTGGTGCGTAATACCAGCACCTGAAAGATCCCCAAGATCGTGAAAGAACGTCGATCCAAGTGAGGCCCTCCTACGTAGCGCCAGCGCAGGACATAAACAGAGAAAGTGTTCAATACTCTCCTACTCCTCCTCGTCCCCGCAGCTCCTACAGAAGTTAGGCGATAACACCCCGAACATACGGGCGTGCCTGCCAATAAGACAGTGGCTGGCTATCACTGCCACCATGTAAGAGATTTTCCCCCTGGAAAGCGACAGGAGCGTCCTCGTTTGCCCCAGATCCAGAGTCGGCCAGATGTGCCTTGTCCTCACACAAGTTTTTTTTTTTGACTGTCAGTAAAGATGTTAACGCTCGTCGTGGACAGGACGTTCCGTCCGAGCCAAGCGGCAACCTCTAATATCGCCATCACCTCAGCCTGAAAAACGCTGCAGTGATGGGGCAGCCTCAGAGCCAGTTCCAGACCAAGCTCCTCGGAGTAGACGTCGAGACCGACTCGCCCGCTGATCCATCCGTGTAGAAATTGACACCACGTCTCCTTGCAGGCACCCCACCCGCCCAGGAATCCCTGGTCTGTATATGGACCGTAAAGAGACGTTCATGCGCCGTCACCGGAGTCACATGATCCACACTCTGTGGAAAATTTCCCCCCAGAATCGCACTGTAACCAAATCCATTGCCCACCCATTGCGAAATCGAACGTAGTCTTATGGCTGCAATGGCCCTCCTATAGGAGTACAAAGAAATCGCCTCCTTCCTCACCCTTTCCTGACCGTTGTGCTTGAAAAGCAACTTCCTGTCAAGAATCACTCCAAGATACTTGGCTCTGTCAGAAAGATGTATTTCCACACCGTCCAGGATTACAGGCCCAAGATCGTGATCGTTGTTTCCAATGTGAAAAAGAACAAGCTCCGTTTTATTGGGATTAATCCAAAGTCCACAGGTCCTTGCTCAAACCGCCAGCCCCCTTAGATCCACCCGCATAATATCCCAAAGCGTAGACGGAAACTTCCCTTTTACCACTATCGCCACATCATCGGCGTAGGCGACCACGCCCCTGCCGCCTCTTTCCAGGGAAAGAAGCACAGGGTTCAAGGCCAAGTTCCACAGTATTGGAGAAAGAACCCCCCCTGGGGCGTTTCCCCGTTCACGAATCGGGTTGTACTAGTGCCACCCAACTCCGCCGTAACGCGTCTGCCGGTAAGCATTCCACTGATCAAGGCAATGACCGCCGTATCCACCCCCAGACTCGATAACGCCGCAATTATAGAGTCCGGTTGGATGTTATTAAAGGCCCCTCGATGTCCAAGAAGGCCACCAATACGTACACCTTAATCAAGAACGACTTCTCGATAGTACAAACAATATCGTGCAGAGCAGTCTCCGTTGACCTTCCCTTGTTATATGCATGTTGTCGAGCAGATAGCAGCTTCGGGTCGATGGTCTCCCGCAAATAAGAGTCAATCATCCTTTCCAGTGTCTTCAACAGAAACGATGATAGACTGATAGGCCTGAAGTCCCTATCAAGAAAAATTGCAATATAACAGAAACTTTAGTTAAATGCACAAAAATTTGTCAATTTCTCGTTACTTTGACACTAACTTTATATTTTTATGCTTAGATTACTATTATGATTGTAGACCCTAAGATTTTTTTTTTTAAACATACCATTTTATAAAATTGTCCAGATCCTGAAAACTAAGCAAGTTAGACCCAAACAAATGTTTGTTATTTCGGAGCTTTAATTAGCCAGCGGCAAGATCTGGTAACGGAATCGAGACTGTTAAAATTTAATAATTTTAATAACTTTGTAAAATTACAATCGAAATTCGTCAATTTTAGACTTTTTTTATGTTAACACAATCTGTGTTTAAATTAACAAATCGATTTTTAGCCAAAATAAAAACAGCAATAAATTTGGTTAAATTTAATCAATTGTATTATTGAGATCACATACATATCATTTCAAGTGTACACATGTGGCGTGTAATATAAAAGAAAGCACACGCCCTTGTTAAAATCTTCTTATGTATAGAAATCCATACAAATCCATACACATAAATACGATTTAAGATAAACAAAATAGTATTTTGAATATAAAACAGTTTTTCCCTTCAATTGAGTGCACAGAAATCCTTTCCGTTTAGTTGTCATATTTGCTGTTTCCGGCATCCGGTTGAAAAATAAGAGGGTGGCGAACACGTTTTTAACAACACAAAAAAAAAAAAAATTACGAGTACTACAATATTTTTTGGAAAAACAAATGCGTTCAATATTCAGCATAATATAAAGATTTTTTTTTTCTTTGTTTTTGCAATTCCAACAACAAGCTCATTAGTCAGCAGATACAAAAGTTTTTATACATATAAATAGTTATAAAGTTTGAAAATAGTGTTATAACTAGATATAAATGTGTAAAAAAAAAATAAATATGGGCTTACGTCTAAAAATTTTAAATCACCTGAAACTGATATTATTTTTTAATAACTTTCACATTTTTTTTTTTTTTTATTATAGAAAAGACTTAATGAGACTTAAACTCGTCGGAGTGCAAAATTGTAGAGCGATGGGTCCATATTTCTAGTTGTTATCGTTACGCAACCTTGAAAAACTATAAAAAAAAGTCGTTCAAAGCAAGCCTACTTTAATTTTATAAATTAAAAATAAAAACGCCTAATCTTTAATACACTCATAGAAAAAGTTTGTAAAAAGCAAAATTTTCACTGAATTAATTAACTTTTTTTGCTGACAAAGGGTTTTCCAATAGGTACTTGACAACTTTGAATTTAATTTGTAAACGCACTATTTCACTGATCATCTAACTGTTACTTTCCTTTTTTTCAGTAAACTCAACATTTTGATCATGGTAAAGTACACGAACGAACAACGTATGCAAATTATAAAAATGTACTACCGAAATTCGGAGTCGGTGACCGCAACTTTAAGAGCGTTAACTCCAATTTTCTGTCGTTATTCTCGCCCTAGTAGACAAGCAATAACAAGTTTAGCGCAAAAATTTGTGTCTACATATTTATTGTGTGATGCTGCTGTGCCAGTGAGACAAAGGGTTGCTCGAAGTGCCGAAAATATCGCTGCCGCTCAGGCGTCCGTAGCAAACGATCCAAATCAGCCGATTCCATGGCGTTCTCAAGAACTGGGCATCGCCAAGACCACTTTATGGCGAATTTTGCATAAGGATCTTGGTTTACACCCATACAAGATCAAGCTGGCTCAAGAATTGAAGCCAATGGCCGATGCAAATATCTCAAATGGTTGGCGTTTTATTTAAAAAAAAGTTGCCAAGTCCTTACTGAAAAGCCCTTTATTAGCAATGATCCTTCCAGGAAAATGTTGCTGACTTTACTGGCTTTTTTTTTGAGTGTATATACACTTTTACTTCTCTTATTATTTATAATTAAAATTTTTACGAATAAATGGCGCTTAGTTTTAATGCAAGCAACTAACAATTTAACTAAAATTGAGTAAATTTCCCATTTCACCAATATTTAACTAAAAGATTCTGCTAATTTTATTGCTTTTTCCTGCAACGTCATTTTTAACTAATTGTTTGTAAATTTTCTGCTACTTTTACATAGTTATTTGTATTAGCGTATGTTTTTATTGTTATGTTGATGAGAAAACATGAAATTGTGTTTTTTTGCTAAAAATTAGTACATCGATTGCATTTAATTTTTGAAATTTCAAATACAGAAAGTCTAATACACTCTAAAATTTATTAAGTTTTCACTCAACACATAAATAATGGCTGGTTTAATTTCAATAAAAATTATAATCTCAGTGTTACCATATGCCAAATTTTATAAAATGGTCAAAAACTACGATATTTTTCCGAAAATTTTAAAAATCGTTTAGCCAAAACAAATTTATTTTTCTACATATTTTTGAATAAACATTTGCTCTGAAAATTTTACGAAATTGAAATTTTTAAAAATATCTTCAATCAAAATTTAAACTCAGCGCGCTTAAAGAAAAAAAAAAAAAAAAAAGAATGTTATAAACATTGCTTAACTAAACATGTTGCTATATATTTTCATAGTTTGTTTGAAAAATTTCCAATGGATCTATTACGTGCCGTTAATGAGTTAAAAACCTATAAAAAGTAATAGTAGCAACGCATATAATTGATCGTCATCACAAATTTGTTTCAAAAGCCACTGTGTGCTAAATAATATGTTCTTTTATCTAAAAAAGTTTTGTTCCGGCACATCAACAAAGCTTTTATGGACCAAATAAAATTTAAACCATTTTTTACCAAGCATAGATTACGGGCAAATTTTTTGACAAAACTGGGTATGATAATCACGCCATCTGGTGGTAGTATTATAAGTTAAAATTTAAACTTTGACGCTTTGTACGCACTTAAATAGTTAATATTATTTGAAAATCTAATTTTAATGTGTCACCAACTGAAATTTCTCTCAAAAGATTGGAGGCAATTTTGATTATTGTTTTTGCACTACTTTTAAGAATTTTTTAAAATTTCAAGACATTTTCTGAAATTTTGAAAGAAATATTCGTTAAATATCCCGTATTCGGTTTATACCGAAAACAAAGTAACGAATACAGTAATCGTGACATGCTGTACTTTTTTAACGACTAAGTTTTGGTATTACAATTTGGAAACTATGGGCGGGATAGGGGAATGAATATTCAAAAAGTTAGCTGCAAATAATATTTTTTTGTTGTAAATTGTTAGAAAAAGGAAAAGTTTTCATCAATGAATAAAATATTAGCTTAAACTGTTGCAATTTTGTGTATGATCTAGCGAATTATCGATGAAAATTCACTGATTTTAATTTGGCACCCGATTTTTCAAAATTTTGTCTAAAATAGTTTTTAAATAAATTATTCCAAATTAGTTTTCAAATTAGCCAAGAATATTTGTAAGAAGGACTATTTAGTACTTAGACTTACAATACTGTATTTAGTGAGAATTTTTTTACTGATGTGATAGTTTTAAGTACTTAAATCAACATTTTTCACTTTACGAAAGTAGAATATATTTAGATTTATTCTCACTCACAATATTTTTTCCGTAAATATTACATTAAATTCGTGGAAAATCAGTTGAAGAAAGGACTACTTACTTTTCATATAAAACAATTGTATTTTTTAGTTTATTTTTAGCTGTTAAAAAATTTATTGGCAAAATCAGAAAAACAATACTCAATATAACATAAAAAGTTTTTGAATATGAAAATTATTCAAGTTCGAGGCCATATTCTATATTTCTTTATTAGGATATTGTCCTAACAAATAATCTAAAGAGTTTTTTGTTTTCAAATTTATTATTTGACCCTTTCAATAATGTGTTGATAGATATATTTCGGTGTTGTTTATAAACTAAACAAAATACAAAAAGGAGAGAAAAGCACAAAACGTGTATTGAGTATCCACCAGAGGTGGACCTTGCACATAACAAACAAGTTTTTAATTTATTGTTTGATCAATGGTTATAATCTTTAACTTCATGCTCATATATTAGTTCTCATGTAGTGAGTAAACTAGTTTATATGAACTTTTGATGTTTGGCATGGGATTGTTTCCGCTTTCAAAACGTGTTCTGATGATGGGAACCTAGAAAATTCCCGAAATAGATCTATCAACACATTCCTGAAAGGGTTAAATAATAAATTTGAAAACAAAAAACTCTATAGATTATTTGTTAGGACAATATCCTAATAAAGAAATATAGAATATGGCCTCGAACTTGAATAATTTTCATTTTCATTGCACAATTAAAGGTCGAAAAAACATAATTTTTATTTTTAATAAAAATTATATTAAATTTGTATAAAAAGTTTTTGTTTTAAATAGAAAATTTTAACTGAATATTATAACTCTTACCGAAAGTCCGTCTTTTATGTTTATTTTGCATAACAGACAGAAAGTTAAAATATATATTTCTTTGGTAATTTAACTGAATATTCCATTGAAACAACTTTACCGATTAACATTTTCAATAAAATTTATTTTAATTTTTTATATTTTTAGTTTTATGGAAAAGTTCTTGTCAGTGTTATTCCACTTATAAAATTCATTTAATTTTGCTTTTTTAAATACAATTCACTTTAATTTATCACTAAATATGAATATGATAGTACTATAATACGTTTCCTTTCAAAATAATAAATTGTTCAATATGCACAAAAATTAGTCTCGTAGCTCACCCATAGTTATCATATGGTAACAGAGCACTCTGAATGTTCTGGAAGCAGGATCACAAAACCGGATTACCGTTGTTTTATACTCACGTCGTGGCTAAAGCATATGTAAAATATCAGGGACCGTAATCATTATGAGTTTTATAATAAAAATTACACAATAATGATTATGTTATGAGTTTTAATGATTTTCTTCAATGGTAATGATTATTTTTGAGTAATAATAAAAAAAATCAGCAATAATCATTATTTTTGAGCAAAAAAAATAAAACTCAAATATAATCATTATTTATGATTTTTATTTTTTTCGCTCAAAATAAAACTCACTTTCATGTAGGTGTAAATAAATATACATATTAGGGTGGGGCGATTAGTATGGAAGGAAAAAAATCTTAATGGGTGCTTCGCGTTTCTGATTCTTGGGATTGTACTGAGCAAAAAAGCCCACTAAAACATACGTCTACGGTGAAAATCGAGCTTCCAAGTTTTGACTTTACGGCAAAAAAGCCCTATTTTGAAATTAATAATTAACCCCTTAAACCCCACCCACAAATATGATTGATGCATTAATGTGCAAGAGAATCTTCCAAAGAAGAGATTGATACCATAATCTTGGATAAGCTCCTCCTCCTTTCTGAGATATGTCCATCCCACACATTGTTACTTTCACAAAATACGGCAAAAAAAGCCCTATTTTAAAATTAAAAATTAACCCCTTAAACCTCACCCACAAATATGATTGATGCATTTATCTGCTAGAGAATCTTCCAAAGAAGAGATTGATACTATAATCTTCGATAAGATCTCCTACTTCCTGAGATATGTCCATCCCACACATTGAAAGTGAGTTTTATTTTGAGCGAACAAAATAAAAATCGTAAATAATGATTATTTTTGAGTTTTATTTTTTTTGCTCAAAAATAATGATTAAATCTGATTTTTTTTATTATTACTCAAAAATAATCATTACCATTGAAGAAAACTTTAAAAATTAAAAATTTAAAAATCATGACGGATATGCAAAGATTGTCAAAAAATAATAATAATGGTGCAATAATTTTTTTTTTATGTCTCTTCTAAGTGATTGATTTTTTGATTCAAAAAAACGAGCAATAATCATTATTTACGGTCCCTGTAAAATATCGTTTCATAACTCAACAAAAAAATCTACGGTGTTTCGGGCTAAAGCGAAATAGATTTTGCCCCCCCCCCCCCCCCCCCCCCATCAGAGGTTTTTTATCGTGTGAAATCCTTTTAATATATAATAAAAACAAAATTTAACCCTAACTTTCAATACTTTTGAGAATAGCTCATATACATAACAAAACGACAATTTTTCAAGATTTTTTTTCAAGCAATTTCCGTTGCTGTAAGTGACATTTCGACTTTTATATGCTTAACACACAAAAAAAAAAAAACTATATTATAAAATATAAAATAAAATAGTTTTTTTTCATATGTTTAAGAATAACTTCGTTTAGAAAAAAAAAAACTTTTTTTTTAAGGATGAATAAATAAATTTATATTTATGTATATCTGAATACAAACGTGTGCATTTAAATGTATGTATGTGTTTGTATTGTATGTATTGTATGTTTATAGTATGTAAAACGGATGCATAACAAACGGGAAACGGAAGTGACAAAATATTTACTGTGAATAAAAGTGTAAAATTTTGTTGATAACATTTTAAATTTGATTATATATACATTTGTATATGAAATATATAATAATTATTTTTGATATCATTCAGCAATAATAACTAAAGGAAATATATTAAATTACATGCATGCTAAATTCATCAATTATCTAAAAATTATAATAAAAACATTTCTATTTATTACAGTTTTACAAAAAAAAAACAATCTGTTTCATTTACACAAAAAGCCAGAACAAAAACTATGGAATTTTTTCATTATAAAATCAAAAATTTAATAATATTTCCATTACAGAAATGTTTGTTTTTCTCTATCTCTCTTTTTCTATATTTTTTTAATGCAAATATAAAAACATGCACATAAAAGAAAATAAATTTTAATTAAATTTTATATAAAATAGCAAATAACAATTCTACATACACATGTGACATGTTAATAAAAACTAAAAACCTTTTTGTACAAATAATAACTAAATAACTAAATATATATTTTTGCTTTTAGAATGTCAACATCAACACTTTACATTTTATGTGAAAATTACAACTAGAAAAATAAAATTATGAAGTGTAGATATATTTGCAAATATTTGTCATGTTTTCACACATAAGAATAGTACATATGTAATACATATATGAACACTCAAATGCATATGCCTCAGATGCATATGCCTTGTCAAATGAGTTTATTAAAATCGTACGTAAAATATAAAAAAAGAACAATTTTCTATAATAAAACGTTCAGAAGCAAGAAATTTTAAACTTCCAACAGAGAGTATGAGCGATATTAATTTAACATAAATAACACTCATACGCTGGACCACAGATTTGATAATGATAACAAATATAGAATAAAATAACCTTAAACTTGAAATAAATTTCGTTTATATTCTACAGGTTTTAAATTTTTTATAGCAGAAGTTAAAAAATGGAAACTACTCTGATTTTGAAGATTTGTAAAGAAAATAAAAGAAAAGGATCGTTTATCATGGCCGATTTTTAAGGCCATGATAAACGATCTGTAATTTAGTCAGTTTTTTTTTACATTTTTATTTATTCAAATTCATTAAAAACTGTGGGCTTTAGGTTAATTTAAAAAAAAAAATTAAATCCCATTTCCCCACTGTAAAGCGTATTTTTTTTTTAAAGTGTCATAACTTTGAGTTGGCATCACTGCTTTATTTGACCACCCATTTAACAACTGATAGTTGCTTTTTGTTTAGTTTGCTTTGAAATTTCATTATGAATTGACTTACACCAGAGCAACGCGTGCAAATTGTTGAAATTTTTAATCAAAATAATTGTTCTGTTCGTCAAACTCATCGTGCACTTCCTCCATTTTATGGCTGAACCATTTTATGGTTGAATGGGTACGTAAATAAGCAGAATTGTCGCATTTGGAGTGAGAAGAATCCACAAGCTTTTTTCGAGACACCATTACATCCACAGAAAATTACTGTTTGGTGCGCTTTATGGGCTGGCGGAGTCATTGGCCCGTATGTCTTCAAAAACAATGATGGTCAGAATGTTACGGTCAATGGTGAACGGTATAGGAACATGATTCGATATTTTTGCGTACCTCAATCACGAGGCATTAATCTTGCTGATATATGGTTTCAACAGGACGGAGCCACATGCCACACAGCGGGCGCTACAATTGATTTACTCAAAGAAACTTTTGATGAAAAAATAATTTCACGTAATGGCCCAATTAATTGGCCACCAAGATCGTGTGATTTAACCACATTGGAATTTTTTCTTTGGGGTTATGTTAAGTCACTTGTCTATGTCGATAAACCACAAACAATTGAACAGCTGGAAATCAACATTCGAAGAATTATCGGCAAAAAACGGCCGCCAATGCTGCGAAAAGTTGTTAAAAAATTTTTGTTCCAGATTGCGCCTTCTGCGCGCCAGCCGTGGCGGCCACATGGCAGAAATCATATTTTAATTTTATAAAATTTTCTCTTCAATAAAGCCCCTTTTCATTGATATTAAAAATAAATTTATTTGTTTTATTATGATTTAAACTTGTGTCACTCTATAAAAAACACCCGTTACCAGTACAGAAAAGCAGTACCATATAAGTGGTTATATAAGAACATATTTGATAATTTCAAGTACTTACAATTGTCATTACAAATATCATTACTTTTATATGGAGATGTCGAGAAAAATAATTACATATAATTACGAAACACGTTACAAAAAATATTAAAATATGTGGTTACCCATTTCAATATGGAAAAAAATAAGGCGTCTTTAAATAGATGTTGAAAAAAAATAAATTTAATAAAAAAATATTTTATGTATTGAATTTTTTTTTTTAAATAAAATTTGCCAAAGGATTCAACAAAACACAACATCCTTATATGTCGCAAGAAGAAACAATTCTCTTAAAGGATTTGCGTCACTTAATCGGTACTTTTAAACACGGCGACTATGCACTAGCTTAAATAAAACTGAAGTCTCATGCTTAACTTAACAACTATCGGGCTGATACTAAGCTTACGGTACGTTTCAACTATATTGTAAATAACCATACTCAGCAACATTTTTTAGAACATATTAGATTTAAGTCTGTTCTAGAACAGCTTCTTTTACCACCGGCTATATGGAGCCGGTTCTAGAACAGATTCATTGGAGTCAAAATGTAACGTATCACTGTCCCGGAACCAGTCCTAGAACCGGTTCGAAAGAAACATGTTCTTGTTTGCAAATACGAAAAACTCTATAAAAAATTAACAGATTTTAGAACCTGTGTCAGAATAAGTTGTTCTGTAAACAGTTATTTAGATTTTACTATGCAACCTGTTTCATAAATGCTATAAACGCTTCATTGTGGGAATAAGTAATTAGTTTTATGAAGATTTTCGTGAATTCTTTGAAACAGTTCGTTGGAATTGATTTTAATGAAACCTGTTTTATGGATTGTATGAAAAGTTGTAATGGACCAGTTTCTTTGACAATTTTCATTAAACCTATGAAGAAATTCATTACTGAGGTGAATATAATTCTCTCAGTGTGGGTTATAAAATCTAGATTTATTGTGTGCACCATTTTAAAATAAAAAAAAGTTTAATTGAAAAAAAATTTAAAAATTTACTAAAGCCATAAACATAAATATTCTAACAAGAATCACTTTATTATGTGCCAACTTGATTTGCCACACTTAGCAAAATATCTATATGATATCAATGAATTTTTGCATTATATCTATGAAATATCACTGAAATACGTCCATTCAAACTGTTCATTTGAGTTAATGAATTTTTTCTTAATATTTTATGAAAAATTGCATTTCATTTATTAGCAATTTCATATTCCTAATTTGTGAAGAAAACTTTAATAGTTTTGTGACCAATTTCTATAAAACTAGTAAAATAAAATTCCCTCTGTGAAATATAACAATTGTTAGTTTTTAAATAGAAATAAACAATCAGAAATAGTCTAACTTCCTCATTAGCACCCATATTGGGTATACAAGTTAACAATGTCGATATGGACAACATATGGCATAACTATCACATATGGTTTGTGTTAATAATAACAAATATGGTATTTTGGAGATTAAAAATCTGTCATTATAATTCAGTATTCGATAGACGCAAAAGTGTAAACACACATTTTTTTAATCGCTATAATAAATGTCGAGTTTTGTGGCTAAAAAATATATTTTGCAGGCAAGTTTGATAAGCTTCTTTCATTTGAAAAAAAAACAGCTGCTGGAAGTTATCGATTGTTGGTAGAAGCTTACGGTAAACATGCACCAACTCAAAAAACTTGTGAACGATGTTTTGCGCGTTTTAAAAGTGGTGATTTCGACACAGAAGGCAAGGAGAGGCTGTTCAGCCGAAAAAGTTTGAAGATGAGGAATTGCAGGCATTACTCCACAAAGATTGTTGTCAAATGCAAGAAGAACTTGCATTATCATTTGGTAGTCACAGGACAAGCCATTTCCCTACAAAAAGAAGTAATTTTTGCATCGTATTGTTACTGGTGATGAAAAACGGATACATTACGATATTCACAAGCGCAAAAAGTCATATGTAAAGCCGGCCAACCAGCCAAATCAATGCCGAAGACTAATATTCATGGCGCCAAGGTAATGTTCTGTATTTGGTGGGATCAGAAAGGTGTTTTGTATTAATGAGCTTTTGAAATCGGGTCAGACGATCACAGGGGACCTGTACCGAACACAATTGGTTCGTTTAAAGAGAGCAATCAACGAAAAACGACCAGAATATTCGACCAGACACGAGGCCATAATCTTCCGTCATGACAAGGCTCGGCCACATGTTGCAAGACCGGTTTAAAATTATTGGGATAACAGTGGATGGGAAGTTTTGGCTCACTCGCCTTATAGACCAGATCTTGCCCCTTCTGACTACCATTTGTTTTGATCGATGAGAACGCCCTTACTGGAAAACGCTTCACTTTAAAATAGGGTATCAGAAATTGGCTTGATTCATTCTTTACCTCAAAACCGGAGCAGTTCTTTTGGCGCGGGATCCATATGCTACCAGAAATATAGGAAAAAGTAGTGGCTAACGATGGACAATACTGTGAATAATGTATCGATTAATTTTGTTATTCTAATAACTTGTATACCCAATATGTTTTGCAGTACACTGAGAGAATTCTCTGCATGATATCAATTATATTTTGCTATTTAAAAGGAATAACAAAATAAATTAGTGTTTCATAACTATAAATACACTTCATTTGATATATAAAAAAATATACAAAAATTTAAGAAAAATATTTAAAGCAGCAGTTTTAATAATGTTTTGAATCAACTCGAAAATTCGATCAGACAATTTTTCTATAATTTTTCTTCAAAGTACTTCCTACTGCTTTCTCTATAACTCGAAGGGGTAATACTCCCCAAATATTCTCAATGGGATTTTGATCCGGAGAGCATTCCAATACTCTTATATTTTTTGATGATAACCATTCCATCGTCTGGCGACTTTCTTGTTGGAAAATTAATTCTTCTTCGTTTTATTGTCAATAAATTGCACCAAGTTTTCTTCCAATACTGTAGTGTACTCAGAAGAAATGGAAATGCCAAATCAACCATACCGTCGAAACAAAAAGCTCCCCACACCATTAAGGACACGCCTCCGAAATTTATTTTGGGAGAAATATCGTGGTTCCTTACGTAGGTCTGCTCAATAGCTGTAACACCGTCAAGATTGAACTTTTTCTCATTATAAAAAATCACGTTTAAGAGAAATTTGTGTTTAAATAGTCCTACCAACAACAGGGATTTTTCACTTAAACTTCTACAATTAGTTTGTAAATTCCTTTTAGAGAATTCAAGTCGAGCCGTTTTTTGGGGAGTTATTTTCTGGAAATCCTTTAAGAGCCTACTTATGGTTGATTTGGATACATTTACCTTACATCCATCGGTTATCTTAATTGAGACTCTTCATTGAGTGGCTGGCAATGTTGATTATTTTACGCCGGTCTCGAGCAGAAAGCTTGTTTTTCGAGCCGTCTGTTTTATTAATAAGCCCTCGGATTATTTGGCGAATTTGTGTAACCACACGTGAACGTTATATTTTTCTAACAATTTCCTGTAAACTTATGCCACTTTTTAAATGGGCTGAAATTTGCTCTTTTCCAAAATAATCAGACATGTATTTTATTGCAAATTAATTAAAATTGCATAAAAAACAAAAATAATTATTTAATCTTTCGTTATTTGCTATTATTCTTTATTTACCGTTATATGTAATTTTAGTTATGAAACACTAACAAAATATTAATCCACAATTTTTCTCTTATATTAATTAAGTAATCTCCTAAATTTTATACAATAATAGATCAGTTAGTTCACTCTTAAAAACAGTTAAAAGTTTTAAAAAAAATTTTGTAACTTATAAAGGGTCCGCCATCCAACGTTTTTTTTCAACTAGTGCTTATTTCGTGAATGGTAACACTTAGTTCATATATGATTTGACAGATAATTAGTTTCATCCTTCCGCTGAAGGAATATGGTCCGTATGTTCGTTATCTTGTGAAAAAAGTGAAAGAAACTGGCATCCTCATCGATAAACCAAAGCGTGAAAAGCCAAAAACAGTGCGTACACCCGAGAATATTGCTGCTGTGGCAGAAAGTGTGCGTGAAGCACCATCAACATCAATTAACCGTTGTTCTCAATAATTGAACATTTTGGAGACATCATTGAGACGCCATACAAAGTCCAATTGGTTCAGGAGTTCAAAAAAAAAAGTTATTTGGCGGACCCTTTAGGTATGCAACACAGTGTATAAACGGACATTATACAGAAACACATTAATGGAAAAAATAAATTTCACTGCGCTAAATACGTTGAAAACTCTTTTATAAAAGTTCACCACTTTGTTGTGGTGAACGGGAATACGGTTCAAATTTTGATAACAGATTTTTAATTTACTCCCAAATATATATCAGGTTGGATGTGTCGGATCATAATTATTATTTTTAGGTTTATCTTATTTTGAAATTCAAATAATATAATAGAACAAATACAACTTTAAAACTGAAATTTTGACATGCGACCACTAAGCTAAGCTTGTTGTCATAATGATATATTTTGTGAGTTGTAGAGAAGACAAATTCCATTTTTTTTTTTTTTGTTGGTTGACTTAATGTTGATACAATTTTCCGTTTACGATTATGCCACCGTTTTACTTTTAACAGTTTAACTACATTATTATAAGTGTATTCATGCATTTATGTAACGTTAGTACATAAAATTTAATGCTTTGCAATTTTAGTAATTGTTACTAGAAATTGCTTGTTTTTACCTCTTTTGCTTCATTTCAACTAAAGCAAAAAAATTGAAAAAACAATAACAAACTTAAATGCGCCACCACTAAAACTGAAGCACTTTACGTGCAGTTGTGAAAGCACTTAAGTTGCCATCATACATTCAAAACTTGACTGACTAACTATTGCAGCAACGAACCAACGAACCATCATCTAAAATACCAATGCAATTTTTAGACAACATCATATAATTTTTGCTTTTTGTGATGATTTTTTTTTTTGAATGATTCTGCAACAAAAAATTACACTGCGCAACTCGAAAAATATAACAAGAATACCGTCCATTGATCATAATTATTTCGGCCATGTTATTTTACTGGCGTACCCAGTTTTTTCACTTACGGGCCAGATTTTTGGCAAATTTGCATTAAAGTGTTGAATGTTTTAAAGTAGTCTTTAATAAATAAAACTTTTCAAATAGTTTATCTTAGTTTTTATGCTAAATACGTAACAGACCTTCATTAAAATTCGGGAATAAAATTTGTTCAATAAATGTGCAGCATTAATATGTAAATCCACATTTTTTTTCGCAGTTTTTTAGTATATTTTAGTATTTTTGCACAGTTTATCATTCCATTTCGCAATCGATTCTTGTGCATAAGCAAAAAGACAAATCTGATCAATTATTTCGTGTCAAAAAGAAAAAAATAGAATGTGCGGTTCATGGTAAAAACGTGAATTGTGCCTAAAATTTATATGACAGCATAGTGAAAAAGGATGACCCATGAGTTTATTTTTGAGTATGCGTTGTAGATAGCTCGAAACATTATGTGTACCAAAATTCAGCCAAAAAAATTTATATTTGCAAAAGTCCCCCTGTACATTTTGCTTTTGATCAAAACAAGTGTACAAATAAAAAGGAATAGCGTGTATTGAATATCTACCAAAGGTAGACCTTGCACACAACAAACAAGTTTTCAATTTATTTTTTGATTAATGGTGATAATCTTTAACTTCGAGCTCATATATTAGTTCTCATTTAGTGAGAAAACTATTTTATATGAATGCTTGATATTCAAAAAGTATTCTGATGATGGGAACCTAGAAAATTCCTGAAATAGAGCTATCAACACATTCCTAAAAGTGGTCAATTAATAAATTTGAAAAACTCTATAGATTATTTGTTAGGACAATATCCTAATAAAGAAATATAGAGTATGGCCACGAACTTGAATAATTTTCATTTTCTTTGCACAATTAAAGGTCGAAAAAACATAATTTTTATTTTTAATAAAAATTATATCAAACTTGAAAGTTATTTTAACAAATTCATTACAGTGAATGCCTACAAAATATTTTAAAATTTTGTTTTAAAAATGTTCAAACGGATCTCGCCAACAACCAGAGACCCCAGGTTTAAATTTCTTTTTTTTTCAAATTATTAATTTACACGAATGTAGTTTTTGAGTGAAACAAGATAATGATTTAAGTTTTTTTATTTAATTAAGCAGTTATTTGGTTAAATAACTGATATTTTAAAAAATAAATTGGTCTCAATTTCGTCCCGCTATGTGCGAAGCACTGGACCTGAGTCGGACCAAAATTTCGAATTTCACAATTTCAAGTGATAATATTTCGGGAACTCTAGGTGATAATCCACACAAGTAAGCACGTTTCTGTTAGTCTTTACTAGCAAGTTACATCAGACATAAATAATGGCGAACACTTAAAATTGTTTATGCAAATTGCCCTAATTTCGGGGGTCATATCGCCGGCATAAGGTGTTCTGGGAGGTTCAGTATTTTCCATATTTCGTCACTTATGCCTGTTCGAAATTTCATTGCAATAGCACCACTGGGTACCAATGGCCGAATTATATTCAAAAATTTTGTAATATAGCCCACTGTGCAACATGAAGGAATGAGTTGAGAAACAACTTTTAGATACACTTTAAATCGTGCTAGGGAATAACGGAATCGGAATAAGTCTAAAAATATATAAAAAAATAAAGAAAATTTAATAAAAAACATTTTTTATTGAATTTTTCTTTAATAAAATTCGAAACCGGGCCTCCAGGCTGTCAGTTAACCGCTCTACCACCTGAGCTATCTTGTCATTAATTTCCAACTTACAAAACATCAAAAATAAGTACGTAAGTAGTTTTATATGTACTTACTAGATATGAAAAAATAATGAGTCTAAAAATAGATGTTTGCAAACTTTATATTTAAAATAATGATACAAATAAGTACTTATGGGTATTGCATTATTTTTGGTATTAAAATAATGTTAAAAATAACTACTTAATCGTATGACCTTATTATTACTACTAGTGGGAAAAGTAATGATATGTCATTACCCTTTCTACACTGGGTAGTACCAAATGGAATCTTGTGAATAAAAAAATTTCTAATTTCCCAAAATAAAAAGCATTCCGGTTATATAATATTGGTGGTAGAAGTAGTTGAAATTTGCTATACAAAAAAAAAGCAAAAAAAAACATACAAAAAAACTTTTTAATATTAGCTAGCAAACAAACACCCAGGAAAAAATTACACATTCCAAAAAGAAGGTGATGCCCACACTTGCTTACATATCTCATTGCCAAATTTAGTAACTGCAATGCCAAACTCATTCCAACGATAGAGTCAAAAAAGCAAGTAGTATTGTAATCAATTCTTTAAATTTAAACCAGAAAGCATGAACTCAATAACAAAGTAATCATTTACTTAAAAGAAAATTACAATGTTATTAACTTATATGTATGTATAACTTTTTGTACTCAAGAAGTAATCATATACTCGTTATTGGAAGTAGTTCCTAATTTAAAAAAAAAAAAATAGTTATACAATTTTAAAGAATTTATCTCATATATTTTTTCAAACAAATTTTTATTTGCAGGAAAATAATACTTAAAACAGAAATTGCATTTTTTTTTGAAAAATTTATATTTTCGTGGTTTATAGCTCCAAAATTATGACAGACCCATGTTATCATATCAATTCGGTGTTTCACCTTTTAGGATTTTATTTCCGTATGAGTTTTGATCGTTATATTTGAGTGACCTAGGAGAATCACGTGTGAGTAAAAGTTGAATTTACTTATGGAACTACTTCTTTTTTTTAAATGTAAGTACTTCTTATTTTTTCTAGGGAACTATTTATTTATTTTTTTTTTTTGTGTAAGTACTTCGTAATTTTACAATGGAACTATTTCTTTATTAAAAAATGTATGTAGTTCTTAAAAATATAAAGTAAATGGTTCTTTGGTAAACAAAAATAATCAATTCTAAAGAATCAATTATTTTAGTCTCACGCCCTGTTAAAAGAATCGAGTAGGTAATCTAGTAAGGAATGCGTTCTGCCCAAAATGCTTGATTACAAACCCGCTTACCTTTTTGGAAATTTTTTGCTGGGCAGTTACAACACCAACTACTGCCACTATTACTCGTATGTATACTTGTAGTAATGTTAGCATTTGTTGCGGTCGTAAAAGTGTTAGTATTTTTGTAGTTATTGTTTTTCTATGTTACATGTCGTGTTTGGTTTTAATATGTATGAGTTTTTTTTTTTTTTTTGTATGTATGTTTGATAACATTTTGAAATTGTACATGTGAACACATATGCATGTATTTGTGTGTATGTCAGCTTTTGTAATAAGTACGGCTAGTAAGTACTTTTAGCAAACAAGTAGTTTTTTTATTACTTTTTTTTTTGGTGTTCCTGTTGTTGTTGTCTTCAAGTTCTACATCCACTAAAATCGCGATAATCGCATACAACAACAACTGTCAAGTCAAAACTGTGTAGTTTGGTTTTGAGCTCTTTTTTGTCGCTTTATTCCCCTAGTGCTATTGTTTTTGTTGTCACTTTCTGACCCACTTTGTGTAGGGTTTTTGTTGATAGTGGTAGTAGTAACCTATGGCAAATAAGTAAATGGACATATATTCAAATACGAGGGCGGATCACTAAGTCCGTGACTTTTTGAATGAAACACAGTATTTTTTGCAAAAAAAAATAAATAATTTTTCAACAAAATCTCCTAAATAGACGTAGTCCAACATTTCTCCAATTTTTGTATCCCTTTTAAACGCAAAGTAAATGACGGAAAATTTGACAGTATTCTATTAACAGGTGGTACTTGATGAGAGCGGTGTTGCACGGATTTATTGATCCGCCCTCGTATAAATAACTGCTAAGTTGGCATGTTTTTTTTTATTTTTCAAAATTTATGTTAATAAAATCTTATATTAAGGAGTGAGATCGAATAAATCCTAACACAGATTATCACTTATAACTTTTTTTTTATGTTTAAAAGTGAACTTTATTTTGAATCAAGTTATCGTTTACTTTTACTCATTACTTTGTTTACAAATGGAAGCTGAACAAAAAGTGAGTAAAGGAGCTTTTTTTTGCCAGTTTTAGTGCCATAATTGATAGGAGCAGACCATTTCCAAAAAAAAAAGTGACAATATTGGGAACTTGCTTTATAGCCTTCATCAATAGTTGAAAAAGAATCTTAATATAAATTATTTTTTCTGAGTTATGAACAATTAAGCATATTTTTTTCTACGAAATTTAAGGTTTTTTTTTTGTAAAAAGGCTACATTTTTTGTTTTCACTTTTTGTTCAAAGTCCATTTGAAAACAAAGTAATGATCCGATTTCGCTAATAATTTATACACATTATCTGGCGACATTTTAAAAGAAAGCTTGATTAAAAAAAAGTTCTCTTTTAAACAAAAAAAAAGTTATAAGTGAAAATCTGTGTTAGGATTTATTCGATCTCACTCTTTATAAGCATTATTGTAAATATTCAAAATGAAATTGGTTGAACAAGACAGTTTCAGAAAAAATGTCTATGACATGATTCGAAGGTATCCTAAAAACGAAGTGTTACATAATTTCCTTAAGGAAGCACATATTACAATGTATTCCTTGTTCAAACGGTTTGAAAATGGCGTTGCATCAATCGTAAGAAAAAAAGAAAGAACGTCCAAAAAAAAAACATACCGGAGCTGAGCTTGTTAAATTGAAAAAAATCGGTGGTTAATGAAATTGGGGGCATCAAATCAAAAATTTCGAGTTTCCAATTCGCCAAGAAACTTACTTCAAATGAACGTGAAACAATACCAGAGGAAAACTGTACCCAAATATTGTATAAAAAAAAATTGTCAAAACTATCAACAAAATGCAGACAACTAAGGAAAAACTTAATCGGGTAGAAATAATTATGTCTAGTCATATGTAATATGATAAAGTCATATCTAACTTTGAATGGAGTCACATGACGGCTTATATCATTATATAGAAATACATCTGATAATTTTTTGTGAGATAATTTTTTTTAAGGTACCTGATATGATTATATGTCTTCAAATCATACTGCATATATAACTATATAAGCCATATTATAATAATCTAAATACATATAGTGATTGATATGATTATATATGACCCCATGCTAAGTTTTATATGTAACGTCATACTTAAAATATGTTCCTTATAATTTTATATAGATTTGTATATCATACACACATATTTTTTTAAATAAAAAAAAAAAAATGCGTGCATTTCATTTTGCACAACCACATAAATATATTTTTTTGAAACACTCAATATTTTGTTGATAATTTTAAAACATTTCGTTATGTTGATTTCGAGAATTTTTAATTTGCAACTTAAATACTTTTAAGTATTAATTTCAAGTCACCAAAACCATACCTACTGTCGGCTAAAAATATATGAAATCAGATATATTTTGATCCAATTAGACATAATTTAATATTCCGAATATGGACAAATCTCGGTTAAAATGGTATCAAAATCTATCTAACTTGATATAATTAGATACATGTAGATAACCCATTTTCGGATCAATTTCTATGTGTTTATCTATGGGAACTTACCAAATTACATAAGTCTCTATATTAAAATTTTTAACCCCGATCATAAAAAACAATTTTCAACTAATTGTGCATGATTGATAATACTTTTCTTTTGCTTGGAACAATTGAAGGATTAATTCTGGTCTTTATTCTGATGACTTAAAAAAAATCCCGACAAGGTACGGTATACCGCCAAAGCAAAATTTGAACAAAAAGTACTAGTGTGGGCAGCTCTTTCGGTAAAAGATATATCACAACTTTACATCCAATATTTGATGTATGGTCGTATACGTGGAAGTTTACAGTAATAAAAGTTTAGTAGAACTGAAAAATTTTTCAGAGATAGACACTCTAAAGACGACATATAATTTTGGCCAATTTTAGAAAGCTATCATAATGCCAAATAGACCTTTGAATGGCTTAATGCCAGAATAGGTACCGAAATACGCAAATCGTCCAAACGTTCCAAAAGCACGTCAAATTAAGCACTTTTGGGGTTGTATGAAAATACTTGGGAAGCCAAATGCACTGAAGAAGTGAATAAGAAAATTGAAAGCATTGAAAAAAAAATTGTCATGAATGTCGCCCAAAGCGTGATTGGAGGTATCAAGCATAAAATACGCTAAATAGAAGATCGTGATTCGTTGGCTCTCTACAAAAAGTAAATTTATAATTTATAGTCTCTACTGTGTTATAAATAGGAATACTTTTTCAAAAAAAATAATATGATTTTGAATTACAAGGGCTTAAAATTGTCCATTCACTGAATTGGCATAGGTTAGTTGAGGGTTTCGTTTTTTTTTCATTATCTGAACATTTTTGTACTCAACAGTGGCAGAATGCCCCTCTGAAGAAATATTTGTTTTTGTTACATATCATTGTAATAAAATACAATTGTGGTCACCAACCATTTGCACCAAATTGTAGTCATATTTAAACCTAAATGTTACAATGGTGGGTGTATCTAGTTAAGGAAATATTTGTGTATAAAGTTCAGCCATATAACAAAATGACATGACTTGTCATTTTTTTTTTACTGCAAAACCAGGAAGTATTCTTATATTTATTACATGTCAAGTCACTAGTAAATAGTGTCAATCAAAGTTATTTAGTAATATTGTTTTATAGTTTTACGGATTTGGTTTATACTTGTATACGTAGATTTTTATCGCGCTCATTGCTAATTAAAGAAATTAAACCAAAAGCATAAGCATAAGATTTGTATGTAAATATTCGAATATCTTAAACGGTATAAGTTGGACAGCTTAACAAAAACGTAATCAGAGTTTAAATATAACTATTGCGCAGTGGGTTATAAAAAAAAAAATTGAAATAATTCGTCAATGTCTTACCTAGTAGTCCGATTGCAATAATATTTGGAACAGGCATATGTGAGTGCTCGTCTTTGTTTTTTCTAATCCGATTTTCAAAAACTTAACATCTTTGTAATCTGATTGTACAGTCAAATAAACAACATGCTTTATTGTTTGGATTATCTCCTTTATTTCCCGAGATATTCCCATTTGAAAATGTGAAATTCCAAATTTGGTACGGCTCAGGAAAAGTTTTTTTTCGAAATGCGGGACGAAGTCGAGGACTATTTTTTTGCTTAATATATTGTTTATTTAACCAAATAAATTCTTGATTACCCGGTTACAAATCAACATATATGTATCTATTTATGAACATGTACGAACTCATCCATACGGTTGTACATGTTCATATACTAGCATATAGGATTCATATATGTTCATTAGAGAATCATTAGAATCTAATGAAATTAAAACCCTAAAACTAAATTGAACTTACTAGAAAAAACTTAACCACAAATACCTTTGTATATAAAACTTTTATTATAACGTTTGCTAAATATATATATTCTTTTTATTTACAACGGTTGAAATTATATACACGGTAAAGTGCACTAACCTCAACTCTATACCCTTACCCCTCTAACCCGAAATAAACATCATGTAATAGATATAAATAATATCTAAAATCACTTAGAAAATAATGTTGATACGGCAGTACATATCAATGAATGTTGATTTATAATGGTCCGTAAATAATGATCCGTTTATAAAAAATATTCAAAGCTTGGGGGCCTTATAAATTTCTATATAGTTTTGAATGTAAAAATATATGGCTTTATCAATAATTATAAAAGAAATATTTTTATTATTGATTCATTTGAAACATTTATATGAGAGCCCATATAAAACTATTTATTGTAAATATAGCAATATATTATTAGGTATATTAAGTACAATTATATAAAGGACCATATAAAATAATATATTGCTGTATATACAAACATATACATATTTTTTTAAAAACACAAAGCTATATGCAATTAGATACGAATATTTATGCTATAACATAAATGCTTATATGACTATATAAATATTTATTTTGAAATATTTAATTGTATAAATTGTATCTGTATATATAAAATCAATTTTACTTGGGTTGTGATTATGTTTCAAAATGTTTTTCTGCTTAAAGGTTTTAATAACAGTTATGTCTTTGTATTTGAGTGTTTAATATTTTTGTGTGTGTGTGTGTTTTTTTTGTCATTTATATGTCCTTTGTGTCCTTTTTTTTACTAATTACTATAATCATACTTTTTGTAAATCCTGATTTGTTTGTTTGATTTAATTTTTTTTTTTGCTGTAATTTAATGTTTCTTTTGTTATTTGAATGTTTCTTTTTTGTGTGTTTTTTTTTAGTATAAATATATATTTATTTTTTTTTTTGGTAAACATACCTTGACCGGGGTGTATGTCAATGTTGATCCTTGTGCTGAATGTGCTCGAAAACCACTTTGTGGCATGTCAAATGTTTCAGCTGTATTATTAAATGACCATTTAAAATTTTCTGGGGGAGGAAATGCATCAACTTCACATACAATTTCTGCGGCTTCGTTGCGTGCGACACCATATATTTTCTTTTGATCTGGACGGCAAATCGGTTTATCTGCAAAGTAAATAATAAAGCAGTGGCACTATTAATAAAAAATCAAAGAAATTTATTTTTAATATTAAATTAACGAAAGAAAACACATGTTTCTAAATATTTTAATCTTTTTTCCTTTTTAACATGGTTTGAATGTCAAAGTTTATTGGGTTAGATCCATTTTGATAAATCTTAATATATAACCCCCATGTTTTTTTCTGTTAAACTAAATAAAATTATTTCTGCACAAAAATATGTTTTTAGTTTTCCTTTTTAAAATATTTTTTATCTTGTAAATTTATTTAAAAACTTAAATTTATTTGCTTTTGCCATTGCCATTGCTACTTGTGTTTCTTTAATCAAATCCTTTTAATTTTGTTTTGACATTTTTCAAACTCTTTCTTGTCAATAAGTGTGCAATGGCCGTAAAGTTTTCCATTTAGTTTTCCGTTGACGTGTTGTGAAGAAGTTTTTTTTCTTCTCTTTATTTTATGTATGTTATTTGGCCAAAAATGAATAAAAAAATTTAAGCCAAACAACTTTAGGAATTCTTGCTAAAGGATTTTCTATTGTATTTTGTAAGTATATAAGATCAAGTAGGTTAAGTTGAAAGAAAAGTGTTTCAGAGATAATGAGTATTTCATTATTTGTTAAATTTCAATTAAAAAAGTAATTCAAGTGATGTTCAAATTTTACATTAAAGGGACAAGAAATGCGCTTCAAAAAATTTTAAATTATTTTTTCTTAATCATACGTTTCAGTCAGTTTGTAGAATTATACACTGAAGTTAATAATTTTGGTGGTTTTTCGGTTTAAAAAATCAATGAAATGGCTATCAGCTCACAATTTTTATTGCTGAATGATGGAAAAATAAGTACAAATAAAAAAAAGGAAATGTTTAATATAATTGAATAACACTGTGTGTAATTTTTTAAATCATGGCAAAATAACCATATACGGACACCACTACGTGATAAAAGACTAAAAAAAAAAGACCCGTGTCTCCCAATTTTTCCCAAAGTCAAATTTCTAGAACATATAAGCTTCCTAGAGTTGATTCTTAACACTGTTTAGGTAGCGCGCATAATAAAAAATTTTTTAATTTCATTTTTTTTTTCCTTTTTTCTCCTGTTCAGGTGCATAGGTAGCAAATCCAATTCCCAGGAAGTTAATATGTTCTAGAAATTTGTTTATTGAGATCTTAGGTAAATTTTTGTAGTTGATTGTTTCCTTGAATTTTGAACGGTTTGCTACCTATGGACCTGAACACGGGCAAAAAGGTAAAAAAAATCGAATTTTTTTAAGTTTTTTGCGATTTTGATCTGGAAGGTGACGTTTTTTTTGCTTTTATATGTTCGCAATTTTTGTTCTTTATGACAAGAGCTACAACTTTGCCATAGAGAGTAAATCGAAATTCTGAACAGTTTGCAAGATAAGAGCCTGAGAAAATTATCACTTTTTTGCAGGGACCGTAAATAATGATTATTGCTCGTTTTTTTGAATCAAAAAATCAATCACTTAGAAGAGACATAAAAAAAAAATTATTGCACCATTATTATTATTTTTTGACAATCTTTGTCATGATTTTTAAATTTTTGATTTTTAAAGTTTTCTTCAATGGTAATGATTATTTTTGAGTAATAATAAAAAAAATCAGCCATAATCATTATTTTTGAGCAATAAAAATAAAACTCAAAAATAATCATTATTTATGATTTTTATTTTTTTCGCTCAAAATAAAACTCACTTTCAATGTGTGGGATGGACATATCCCAGGAAGTAGGAGGAGCTTATCGAAGATTATGGTATCAATCTCTTCTTTGGAATATTCTCTAGCAGATTAATGCATCAATCATATTTGTGGGTGAGGTTTAAGGGATTAATTTTTAATTTCAAAATAGGGCTTTTTTTTGCCGTATTTTGTGAAAGTAACAACGTGTGGGATGGACATATCTCAGGAAGTAGGAGGAGCTTATCGAAGATTATGGTATCAATCTCTTCTTTGGAAGATTCTCTAGCAGATTAATGTATCAATCATATTTGTGGGTTGGGTTTAAGGGGTTAATTATTAATTTAAATATAGGGCTTTTTTGCCGTAAAGTCAAAATCTGGAAGCTCGATTTTCACCGTAGACGTATGGCCCAGTGGAGTTTTTTGCTCAGTACAATCCCAAGAATCAGAAACGCGAAGCGCCCATTAAGATTTTTTTCCTTCCATACTAATCGCCCCACCCTAATATGTATATATATTTACACCTACATGAAAGTGAGTTTTATTTTGAGCGAAAAAAATAAAAATCATAAATAATGATTATTTTTGAGTTTTATTTTTTTTTGCTTTAAAATAATGATTATTGCTGATTTTTTTTATTATTACTCAAAAATAATCATTACCATTGATGAAAATCATTAAAACTCATAACATAATCATTATTGTGTAATTTTTATTATAAAACTCATAATGATTACGGTCCCTGCTTTTTTGCGAAAATGATACCGAGGCCCCAAATCTTTGGCGTCCCATAAACTAAAAAGGAGATGACTTTGGGAAAAATTGGTAGACACGGGTCTTTTTTTTTTAGTCTTTTATCACGTAGTGGTGTCCGTATATGGTTATTTTTTTTCGTGTTGCACTGTGTAATAATTAAAAGATGACGGAATTTTTTAAAAGATTTTGAATTTGTAATAAAAATGAGTTAAATTAAGCGTTAAAGGACAAATTTCCCCCATGTGACACGGTTAAATCGGACCAGAAAAACACAATTAAATGAATTTCTTTAAAGCTGTGGATTTTTTAAGTAAATATGCAAGAAAAATGGAGTGCACTACAGAAATTCACTGACAAGAAAGTTTTCCTATCAGAACCCGCAGATCTTAATGAACTTCGGCTATCTTTGCGAGAATAAAAAGCTGACTCAGCTCTTGTTTACTGGGGTACTAAGTGTGGTCAAAAATTACATAATTTTGCGATGTTTTTGAAGACACATTCACTCGAGCAGACACACAGAGAAAAAATTGGTTGGAATTCCATTGTAACCAACAAAATGTAATCATTATTAACTAATTTTAATATTAAGTACTTCAAATTCATCGTCAGAATAATTAAAATAAATTGCCAATAATAATTTTCATTTTCATTGCAACCAGAAAATATATAAAATTAACCAAAAACACAGTCACATCATTCAAACTATTGGTTTTCCTTATCAATATTGAGAATATATTATCTTCTACATTACATTTACTACCAAAAACAAACCAGTTTTGGGAGATTTTATCGCTTGAATAAAATATTTGCAGTTAAAATCGAATATTGGTTTCACGTGCTAAAAAAACAATCACTCTACCTAAAATATAAGTTTTCGTTACCAATTTTAAAATAATATAAAGTTTTTTAATAGTTTTGGTAACTCTAATAAAATATTAAGATTAGAAACTCAATTTCTGTTTTCTGTTGTACATACAAATCTATTTTAAGATACTAATATTTAAACTTGAGAGAAAATACAAATTCAACTCTAGCCTAACCCAGCAAAATTTTTTAGAACATATAACCTTTGAACCTGTTCTAGAACAACTGCTTTTACCATCCGTTACATGGAACCGGTTCTAGAACAGGTTACCGGAAGCCGAAATGTAAGGTGCCACTGTCCCAGAACCAGTTCTATAACAGATTATAGAACCGGTTCTAAAGCAACCTTTTCTATTTTAAATTCTTAATTGTTTTTTAGATTTGTCTAAAAACGGGCTTTTAAGGTCCAGTTTATTATATAAAATAAAAGATTATTTCATTTAATGGTACATCCGACGTTTCGTTGATGTTTTTTCCAACATCTTCTGGGATGAATATTTTATTGATCTGCTTGGAGGTAAAGAACCCATTGCAAATAGAACAAACTCCATATAAAAAGAACCAGTTGCAGAACAGAAATTAGAACCTGTTATTATACAGTATAAGCTGTTCTGCAACCAGTTATTTGGATTTTACTCTTTTACTGAGAAGAGTTAAAGCAATTGCTTGTGAAGCAGAAGGTCACCGGTTCGAGTCCAGTTCGCGGCATAAGAATTTTTTTTTTATAAAATAATTTGAAAATAATATATTAATTTTTTTATAGTTTTGGTAACTCTTATAAAATGTTGAGATCAGCAACCGAATTTCTGTTGTACATACAAATGTAATTTTAGAGATAAATATTTAAATTTGAAACAAAAAAACTTTCAAAGTTTAAATTGGAAAATACAATTTCAAGTTGGGTTTAGGTTAGAGGTAAAGTAATTTCCTGACAAGCAGAAGGTCGCAGGTTTGAGCCCAGTTCGCGGAGAAGAATTTGTTATTAATAAAATAATTATAAAATAATAGCAGGTTGTACAGTAAGTTATGCTGAATTATAATACGTTACAATTTTTGTTCTACAACTGATAGTTTTTGTGTGAGTATGTCCCATTTGCAATATGTTCTCAGGAAGAAATTGCCAAGCGTACAAAAAAAAAAATAGTACTGGCAAACCACTGCTATTTTTGAAAAACTCACCATATTAAAAATTCCCAAATGTACAAATAATATTGTACTACGAAACACAAACTTCTTTGCCAACATTGTTTTTACCAATACTACAACCAATTAGAATGATTTTTTAAATTTGATTTTATTTCACACATTTAAATATGATGTATAAGACTAAGCGAAATGCATTATAGCTTTTTATATGTCTTTTATTATACATATTTCTTAAAATTATTTTAACTTAAGATATTATAAAAGCATCAAATTTTTTGGATTACCAGCGTTGGGAAGAATGATTTAATATTTGAGATATAATTATTATTTGATGATTTTTTTTAAGATCAAATCGGCTAAACTGGCAAAGATTGATCCTCCACATTTGACAGCTATAAATATCAGACTTGGGCGACGTCAATTACATTTCACAATCATTCATTGTGAGTTTAAACGTTTCCTTGGAAGATTTGTAAAATTTGTAATACCAAACATGGGGATAAGTAACAACATATGGGTACTTAATTACAGGGAAATTACTCAATTACACAAAATTACATGTAATTAGACATAAAAAAGTAATTGGCCTGTAATTAAATATACAAATATTAGTATTATGTCCCATAGCTGGTGTTGAAAAAATTGAAAGTTTTGCAAGTAAGCGTTTAAGCCCACAAGTATGAACGTAGGCCTGAAAATATTAATGATATATAAAAATTTCGTAAATGAATGATTTTGAAATATAATTGACGTCGCCCAAGTCTGATAAATATAACGGTTCTGGTGAAGAACTTATGTTTTATATAAAATAAATTTTAAAAAGTTCATTTTGTTCGAATTTGTTGTATGGAAATTACATCTGACCCGTGCAACACATACCCAGCAAAGTTTTATAACTGGTTTCCAGAATAGCTTATTTTACCACCGGTTGCATGCAACCTCTTCTTTAACATGTTCCTCGAAGTCAATTTCCCAGAACAAAGTCACTTTCTAGAACCGGTTCTAAAGCAACCAGTTCTTGTTTAGAGTTAAATAACCCAGGCAGATAATACAATCGGCACAGTGTTGGCAAAGTGTCGGTGGCGGTCGGTTATGCGTTGTCAGAACGTGTACTAACAGTCTTGACACTATTGTCCAGTTACTTGATTGATAACAGTGGCCAACCGATGGGTTGAGTGAACTTGCCACAGTTGGCAAAACGTTGGTAATTCAAAAAATGATGTGCTTCCAAAATACCTTAAATTAAATTATTTTGAGAAATATATATATAATAAAACACATTAGCGTTTTCTACCTGGTGAGTGATGTTTTCTAAAGATATATATTAAAATTTTGGTTCTTCTTTTTGCCGCAGATTTTTTATTAAGGAAACCGTGAAAAATGAGAAATTTAACTTTAAATACATGCATAGGGAAAGTTATTGCACCTTTCGAAAAACATATTTAATCTATGTTGTAAAAATGTAGCACGTTTAATTACTATAAATGCAATTAATGTTTATCCCGATGAAAATAAATTTAAATAACAAATATGCAGGTGCTTGTGCAAATTTAAATGTAACTGACACTAATAGAAAACATATGATTTTCTATTGTTGATTTACTTGAATAAACGTCACTACATTGCTAGGTCTGTCAAAACAACAGAGTAGTATTTGGAAGATGACAAAGCCAATTGTGACAATTTTTTGTTGTTGTTTTTGTTTTTTCTTTCATATTTTAAATTTTGAATCTCGCTCCTAGACGAGGACAAGAAATTCTCATTGAGTTTGTGATTTAACATAACAACTATCTCTAGAAATTCTAATAACAAAGTCCCCTGAAGATTTCCTTGGGCAGGAATGAAATCCGGATAGGGACACGCCTACATCAGATTGCTTTTCACAATTTGTTAAATAAGTTTTGAGACTTTAGCACATTTAATTACTATAAATGTAGAGTTTTTGTTTTAAATTTTATAAATTATTGTAAATAGTCTATGAAAAAATTTTATTTCCTACAAAAAGTTTTTTTCAAATATTTTTTTAACTACAGCTAACTCTAAAACTCTAAGGCCATATTTGTGATATTCGTTCTTTTACAAATTATGGGTCGCAACGCCGACGTATCAACTTTTTCTGATTTTGTTGAACTTTGTTATTATTTAAGATTTATTTCTCTTTAAACATTGTCGATCTAATTTTATTCATATTACAGGAAGACTTAAAATTTGAAAAAAAAAATTTCAAGATAACAACCTTGATTTTTAAACCTTCTATTGCATTTCTAAATTACCAATCAAAACAACAATCAAAACTAATAAAGATACGAAAAATGCAAAAACAAAATTATATTACCACACAATTGCAAAAGAAATAGAGTCAAGATTAACCCTCTTTTATATGAGATTTTCAGAAATAGTAAAAAAAAAAACGCATTATTAAAGCTTTGAACAATTGCAATTTACCACCTACAGTAATAACATAATCAGCGACAACAACGACAGTTACAACAGCATCATTTACAAAAGTAACTGCTGTAGAAAAAAAATAAAATAAAAAAATAGGAAGAAGCTGTTGACAAGGACGAGATTTTGTAATGTTTATGCTAGAAATGACGTTTTCTACAGCTTTTCCACTGCAGCTGCTGATAAGTATGCTTAAAGCTAAATTGTCATTGTTAGTGTTTGTTTTGGTAATACAGTTGTTTACGTTGATGTTGTTATGTACTGTGGCAAAAACTACATTAAATTCTCTTGTAAAACTATAGCTAATGGTGTAGGGATTTAATAGAAAATTAAATGGGAGAAGAAATGACTTTCATTTCTTTAGAGCGTGTTCACAATAAAAGCTAAAACCAAGGCCGAAATTATTTTGAGCATTGCGGTAAATTGTGCTAAATTTAGCAACACATGTCTGCTGAACTGTAGTACAATGAAAATTGTATAAAATTTAGTATCCACTATTAAACTTTAGTAAATTTTTTTAAAATGCAATTTAAAGCCGTTTTGCTAAAATCATAAATTTTAATATAATTTAAATTAGTAGAAAATATTAGTAAGTGCTACTAAATTTTAGTAAACTGTGTAAAACTTTCGCTTTTAACAATTCTTTACCGAATCAACACAAGTTATAAATATTTTTCATTTAATTTTAATCTCGTATAAATTACACAATTGGAAAACACTATAAAAAAAAAAAAAAATATATATATATATATATATGTATGCACAGCGCATACTTTAGGGACACGGCCAAAATTGTCCCCGAAATATACGGTGTATCGAACCAACTGTCCTCATCTTATACGGTAGATGTATGAAAAGGCGCGAAAACTTTGCGGACTGTCCCCAAAGTAAGCAAATGTCCCTAAACTATGCGGGGGACCGAATAAATGTCCCAAAACTATGCGCTGTGCATACATATAGATATCGGTTAAATTTTAAGTTTTTTTTTGACAATATATACATCATACACACATGATATGTATTATTGTTTGTTTTATTATTTCTTTATTGATGCCACGTAGAAAATATAAAAGCGGTGAAAGAAGAGAAAAAATTATTTTAGAAATGTAGAGGTTAAGATGAAGAATAAACTTTTTTCTCTAAAAATTAAAAACACTGTTAATTTTAAATCAGGATAGACTAGTTTCTGCCTTTTTATGGACAGGCTCATCAGTGATTTTCCATTTTTAAATTGTATTATTATTTGTGTCTTATAATTGTCAGATTGTCTCGTAACAATACCAAGTCATGACCGTTTAGCGATCACACCCAAGTATGGCCTCAAATGTAATGCAGCTAAATTGCAATTTTCTTTCCTATTAGCTTTTTCTGTTATTGTATATTATACTCAGAAGTGAGAACACTAACAACACAAATATTCCATTTTTAGATTTTTGTTTATTTTTCTAATCTCCGCCGTCTCTATTTCACAATGTTACCAGATTGACGTATTATATTTACGTTCTGGGTTGACAACTTTTGCGTTTTAAGTTAAGACATCGCCACAGGACAAATTTTATAATGTATTTATTTTAGTACAGTATTATATTAACGTCAAATAGACAGTCGCAATTAATTTTTAATTAATATGCATTTGACAAATTTAATTTAGAAATGTTGAGGTTAAGAAGAATATATATATTCACATAATTGTATTTTTTATTATTAAACTTTACTTATTTTTATGATCATTTATAACTGAAAAATTTGTTCATGACTAATTTTTTACGTTTTCATGTTTTGTTTGTAAACTCCTTAACAAGCGCTTGCTGTTGTTTTTATGTAAAAAAATAATTACAACCTTTGAAAAATCACCATTTAAATTTATTGTACAAATGCATACACACATTCATATACCCAAGTACCACCTTCGGCACTAGTAAAACTTTTCGCTGAAATTATCTATAAAAATTAGTAAAACATTCAGTAATTTGTAAAATGTGAATAGCAAAAATTGCTACGAAAAAATATATTGTACTAAAAATTAATACAAAAGTAGTAAAGTGAAATTGCAAACATTTTACAGATTTCTCTGCTAACTCTTTTGGCGGAGTTTACATTGAAAAAAAAAGTTTTTTTCCAACAAATGGCAACACTGTTCAATCCCAATCAATATAACTCGTAACTTTAAAATATAAACGGGCATTTACGGTATTTAGCTATGAAGCATGTTAAGTTTAGTTAAAATGAATAGTTATTTCTTAAACATCCTATAAGGTATTTATAAAATTATTTCCATTTCTCATAGTTCTATATATTTTATATCTTTTTTGTATGCTTTTATTGCATTTATTTTTTAATAACTACTTTAAAACACATATACATAGACAAATTTGGCCATTTTCCAACTTAAGTTCGGTTACTTCGAATAAAATGGCTTGTTACAACTTAATATCGGTTTTAATAGCAGAATTCAGTAAATATAATTCAATTCCAGTTGCAACACCATTTTGGTTGTAGCTTCAAAAATACATTTTTGAATTCGGTTAGCAGTTTATTTTTCTGTGTGTATTAATAACCCAGTTCAACAAAATCAGAAAAATTTGATGCATCGGCGTTGCGACCTATCATTTTAAAAATACTTTTGGAAGCAGATGACGAATATTGATTTAGATTTTTAAAGTTAGCTACAGTTTAAGTCATATTTGCAAAACACTTTTTTTTCTAGCAAATTTACAATTTTTGATAAACTTTTTTATAAAATTATATAAACTTTGCAAACATTCAAATAGTATCAAATATGCTCTTTAATTTAATATAGCACACGTGCTGAAATGTGCGATACTATTCTCTATGCATTTATTTAAAATTTGAAATTTGCAATTTTTCACCATTTTGTTAATAAAATATCTAAAACGAAAAGAAGAACCAATACATTAATGCCTACATTTAGTAAATATCACAGGTTTCTAAATTTATGAAAACATTAGCGAACTTTATTTTTTAGTGTAAGAAAAAAATTGCTTAAACTACCAAAATTTTATATATTTGTATGCCTTAAAAATATGACGTCTGTAACAATTCTTAACTAATACAATTCAGATAAAAACTTTCAAATATGTTTAGCACGTGTTTTCTAAAAAAAAACTTAACAAGCTTCCGTTAGTTGAAGTACGTTTTCTTAAAAAATAACAATTTTATAAGATGCATGTTCTCCAAAAATTTTTTTTTTATTTTTTCCCGTTGAAAATACATTCAAAATAAATTTTTATTTTTATTTTTATTTTATTTATTATTCTTCAATTAAATAACCGAGCCCAAAGGGCCATATATGGCTAAGAAATAACTACAACACAAGACTACTGTATTATATAAAACAAAATATAAATAACAATATAACATTAAAAAAAAAGAGAAATAAACATATTATGCATTATAAAATAGTAAAAACATTAGAAGTTAAAAGAAAGAAAAGAAAAACAATATAAAGGCACTGTAAACCAATGAATAATTACAATCACACGTTCCATTAAAATGTCAAAAATATTATAACTCATTACCTTGAGCATAGATCAAAATTTTGCGTTTAAAAGTGTAGAATGGTAATTCTAAGAACTTGAGCTCTGTAGGCAAGTGATTAAAAATATGAGCTACCCGCACATGAAATGATCGTTCTAAGAGTGAGGTTAATCTAGGGATTTGAATTTGACGATTTCGTGTAGAATGGCCAAAAGAAAAAAATGAATTCAAATATACTAGGTCATCATTATGATTAATCTTATAAAAATAAAATATAGTCCTTGCTTTAACATAGTTCGAAAATGGACAACCTAAGAATCTAGAAACATACGGCGTCATATGGGTACGATTAAGTCTCCTTAAACAAAATAGATAACGGATTACTCTATTAAACAACACTGAAAGCCTTTTCATAATGTAGCCAAAAGTGCCACTATAAACTTCAATGCCGTAGAAAAATAAAGGCATAATTAAAGAATGTATGAGCATAACCTTGATTCTCATAGGTAAAATTAAATTAACATTATAGAGCCTACGCAAAGAGTAGTTGACCCCAGAAATAACATAATTTACATGTCTTTCGAAATTTAAACTATTGTCCAACCACAAACCAAGACACTTGATTTGATCGACAAACTCAATATTAGTACCATTAATATTTATTACCAAATCCAGTAAGGGTGATCCAAAAAACATAGCCTTTGTCTTATCCGCATTAATATATAGTTTGTTTTCCAACATCCAATCCGTAATATTAGAGACACAGTAATTTAACTGTTGTTGCAAAACATCCGAGAATTGCCTCTCGCCACTAAATAAAGAAAAACAAATCATCTGCATATGCAAATGAAACACATGAAGAAAAATGAATACAATTAAATAAATCGTTGAGATATATATTAAATAACAATGGTACAAGTACGGACCCCTGTGGTACTCCACTTATAACGGGTAATACATGAGAATATTTATTCCCAATAGATACGTATTGGCCTCTATTTCTGAGATAAGATGATATAAGCCTACAAGAAGAAACAGAAATACCTAAATTACGATACAGTTTAGAAATTAATATACTATGATCGATCTTTTCAAAAGCCTTCTGAAGGTCAATGGATAAAAGAATATTGACATGGCCAATACTTAAAGACCTTCTTATCGTATCAGTAAGTCCTAAAAGAAGCGACGTGGTGTTTCTACCACATCTAAATCCATATTGAGAATCACTAAAAAAAGAAACATTAGTAATGTAATCCTCTAATTGGTTCTTAAGTAAGATCTCCAAAATTTTAGAAAGTACTGGAAGTTTAGAAATAGGACGCAAATTATCCATGTCACTAGACTCACCAACTTTTTTAAGAGGTACTATCCTACCAGTTTTCCAGCAAGATGGAAAGATTGATTTGGTAATTACATTATTGACAAGATAAAGAATATATTTACCAACATAAGGTAAAATCAATTTCAAATATTTTAAGGAGAGCTCATCACAACCAACGGCATTCGATTGAATTGAGTATAGAGCAGATATCAGTTCATAAAGATCAACATTATGAAATGAAAACCCACTTTCATCCAGAACATTATCTAAAAAACTATCATCGATAGGGCTATTACCTTGATTAGAAGAAATATACAAATTCAAATTCTCAACATCAACATTATCAACGGTTGATGCATTATCAGCAAGACCGTTAGCACGAAGTGTATTCCAAATCTGTCCTGAGCTTTTATTACAAAAAAGTTTAGCATGCGCACTACGTTTAGCATTACGGCTTACCGTCTTAGCATGGTTACTTAAACGACAAAAAACTCTCCAATTTCCGTCAGTCCTGTCATTGAGATATGACCGATAAGCAATATCTCGAACTGACAGACTATATCTTATCTCAGGGGAATTAAACCAAGAATTTTTAAAAAAATGTCAACAATTTTGAACTTTAGTTCTAATTTTCGAAAAATGTTGATGTGAAAGCGTGATTCTTTCTCTGAAATTATTTAAGTTAAATATAAAGGAATTCCATGTGCTAAAATTTTGCAAATTCTATTAAGGGATTTTATAATATTCACTGAAAAATAAGTGAAGTTTTCATTTTAATAGCAAGGACATCAAACATTCTTCACCCAATAGCAATTAATGTATATGGTTTTTAATGTTCAAAGTCTGTACTCGAAAACCATATTAAAAGTTATTCGTTAAAAAATTCGATTTTTGGTAAAAATTATATTCGCGTATATTTCGAAAAGTGGAGCTAATATTACAAATTTGGTGCCCAGCAAAAAATATTTTCGATTTGGTAAGCAGTAACTTCTATTCGGAGCTTCTAAAGAAGCGCTTCGCCGTCATGCATGCAATGAAGCAATTCTGGAAGGCATTATATTGTGCTTCTCTGAAGGCATTCTTTTGAAGCAGTAAAGAAGGCTTGAAAAGATGCAGTGAAGAATTCATGCAATGAAGTAGTAAAGAAGGCCTTCTATGAAGCACTTCTGGAAGGCATTATATTGTGCTTCCCTGAAGGCATTCTTTTGAAGCAGTAAAGAAGGCATGAAAATAAGCAGTGAAGAAGGCATGCAATGAAGCAGTAAAGAAGGCCTTCTATAGCAATTCTGGAAGGCATTATAATGTGCTTCCCTGAAGGAAAAATCGCTCCTCGAAGCTTTTCTGGAAGAGCTTCAGAGAGCACTTCTGGAAGCTCTTCCGGAAGCGCTTCTATCATGTGCTTCTTATATCACATGACAGAAGGCCTTCATACCTTCTGGAAGGCCTTCAGCAAGCGCTTCGGGTTCACAGAAGGCCTTCCACAAGCGCTTCTTGGAAGCACTATTTTTTGCTGGGTGTTCACATTCGTGATCTACTTCCTAAAATCCATCGCAATTGAAAAGTCACATCTCCGATGCATTTTTAGTGTTTAACAGTGTAATTAAAATATATTACCATGCTATGATTTGATGTTTTACTACAATAGCAACACAAAATATGTTGTAACAACTAAAAAAAAAATGCATTTAAGTTGCAGTTTTTTCTCGCTCAACATTATAATAAACTAATGTACATATCAACACACACACAAACACCATCATAAGTTCTCTGTTTTTTAATATTTTTATTTGTTATTTGTGTCAAGGTTAGTTTTTAGCTTTAACTAGTTTTTTAAAAGTATACCCAGAGAAAAACTGAAATAAGTTTCGTAAATTTTTGTCCAAAGTAACAATTTCCTCTTCATTAATATATTATATATATTAATTATGGCCTCTGTGAATTTTTTCTACACAAAAATAATTAAATATTTACTAATACTAAATATAATTCACATATAAAGGGTGTTTTTTATAGAGGTATATAACTTTGAAATGGAATAAAACAAAGTTGCATTTTTTAAATTGACGTGAAAATTACTTTATTCGAAAGAAAATCTTCTGGCATTATAAATTATATATGACTTCGGGCATATGACTCGGACGTAGTCTAATCTGTAGGTCCAATTTTCGATGAAGTTTTAAAACATTTGTGGCCGTATATTGACAATAACGCGGCGAATGTTGTCCTCCAAGTGGTCAATCGTTTCGGGCTTATCGGCGTAGACTAGCGACTTCACATATATATACAGAAATATTTCAATGAAATGGATTTTGCTTTTTTTGAAATGTTTCATAAATTTAATGAAACGTTACATTGGACGAAAATTTATGAAAAATTTCATAGGTATGATAAAGCTTTTCCTTTGAGTGTATGTTCTAGTATTTTTATTATTTTTTTTTTTTTTATTATTAAAATATAATAAACATAAATTAAAACATATCGGCCATTCCACGATAGATCGACCAAAAACTGACCTTGGGTTTTTCGATTTCAATTTAGTATTGTATTCAGAAACTTTATGCAGCCGCTTAAATATTTGGCATTTTAAGTTTCTCAAATTTCGAAAAATCGACTGTCTTATGCCCGATTTAGTTTTTTTTTTTTTTTTTTGAAAAATGAGGAATATGCAAAACGAGAGTAAGTTTATATATTGGTATTTTCCATAATATACATCGGATCATCAAAATTTAACTTTAATTAGAATGGTACACTCCTCTACTTTTATAGTGTGGATTAAAATTTTTTTCCAGCGAGAAAAATAAATGCATTTATTATGCAATTTAGTTTTAAAATGAATTTTTGTGAAATTTGGCCATCCTCGATTTAGAAAAGAATGCTTCTTTGCAAAATATGGAATTGTTTTCCAAAAAGTTGCACATTCTCTTTTCTGGGTTCTGGGATTTAATTATTTTTAATGATTTTTTTTTGCAAAAAAATCTCTTTTTTATTTATTTTTCAGATTTATTAAGATTAGATTTAAAAATGCTGTGGTAAGAAGCCTTTATTAGTCTCTGTCTTCTGCACATGAAAGGTAAAAGTATCTATAAAAACATTCTGTATTACTAGCCTATGGGGAATGGGACCGGTCCTGCGTGTGCCACAGGATCGGTCCTCTGCTAAACCTTACCCTATGTAAACAACTGGCAACTTTAACATGGGCTTGTCATAGGAGGGGGTCATTTGTCCTGCTTTAAACTACATAGTGGAATGCCACAAGACTAACCATAGATGGGCATACCACAAGAATGTTGCAAAAGGGGCATGTCGGAGGACTATCCAAAACGGACTTACCACATGACTATTCTGATAGGGATATGTCGTACAATTTAATAATTTTTAATGTAAAAAATGGTAGAAAATGAAACAATAAATAAATAAATGTATACCAGTTAGGTGATATGTCCTACTTCTACCAGTTACGGAACTAGTCTTTTGAGATCAATTTACACTACATAACTCACATCAATTGTAAATAATACTAGTAATGTGATAAATCCTTTTATAGTAGTCAAGGTTCTTTAGGTCAATTTTCGCATGCCGATAATTTTTTAATAAACCCAAAAAAAAAAAAACATTAATATCGACAAAAAAAAAAAAAAAATTATTAATTTTTAGTTTAAAAAATAAACGAAAACTAAAACTAAAATTATGGCCAACTGGCTTTCTCTTGTTAATAAGCATTCTTTTTAAGTGGTATGTCCTTCTTTGGAGGATTGGTAGTTTTAGGACAATTGACACTGCTTAACCCACTTCATTATTAAATTATACTAGTCCTCTTGTAAGTCCTTCTTACACCAGTCACTTTAAGGTCAATTGACCCCTCATTCCCCATAGGGAAGTTTAATTTTTAAGTCTTAAAATCCCACGTTTGCTATAGAATATCAGACTTTTTAAACAAAGAAACATTTGGTTGAAAGGATTAAAAATTAAACTTTTAAAATAAAATATTTTATCTGGTTCGTTTATCTTTCAAAGACAGAAAAAATCGTAAAAATCAAATTTGTAGATTTTAAAAAAAGAGACATTTAAAAGGCGCCTTAGATCTACAATTTTAAATTAAATTTTTTTAATTTTGAAAATAAAAAATAAATAACAAATTGTTGTTTTTTATGGACACATGTTCCAAGCATTTTTTTAATAATTCACTAATAATAAATTATCACCGGGACCCAAAAAAAAACGAAATGGTTTTTTTTTTGTAAAAATCCTATATTTTGCAAATATGTATCTTTATTTCAATGCAAGAGTGACCAAATTTAAGAAGGATGTATTTAAAAAAAGAAATCGCGTAAACAATGCATTTCGTTTTGGCGATGGAAAAAAATTTCATTCCCCAATAAAAAAGTAGGGAAGTGTATTATCCCAACGCAATTTAAATTGTGATGATCCGATGAATAGTAAATGATTTGACGATGGGTAAAAATTTCAATCCCCAATAAAAAAGTAGGGAAGCATATTAACCCAACGCAATATTAAAACTTACACACTTTTTTCATATTTATCTTTTTTAAAGTACACCCAAAAAAATAAGTTAGTAGAAAAGTTAGTAAAACGTTTTGTAAATCAGTTATACTATTTTTTAGCAAAATTTTTTGCTAAAACCGTGTTTTCAGCTTAAATTTTTGTTATACTTATTCAGCACTTAACTGTTTTATACTAATGCTTTACTAATATACTAATGTTTTACTAATTAATTTTGGTAAAAAAAATTGTGCTGATAAGCACATTAATAGTGTGGACGACAACCAGATTGAAAGATATACGCAGAATGAAGTAGATGTCGCGGCATGTCAAGATGTAGTAGAGAAGAGGAAAATGATATTAAAAAGTACAACTCTAATAAGACATATAAAAAAATGAACCATGGAAGTTTTTGTATCTCTTCTTCATACATAAAACAAAATTGAGGATTAAAACAACTTAAATTTTGCGTTGTCACCGGTTTGTGAAAATAATTGTCTATTAATTAAATAAAAGACAAAATAAAATATTTATTTATTTAAACTAAATGTTTATATGTGTGGTCAAATTGCATACAAACATATACAGAAATGTAGACAGAGTAAAGTGAAAGACAAAGATTTTTATGCTTCCTTTTTCTTATTGCAAAAAGGGTTGTTTTTTTCGTTTCGTTTGTTTTTGTTTTTGTTTATTTTTTCGTTTCTGTAATTATCTTCGGCAGTTGCGATAGCATCATTTAGACAACCATTGATGTAAGTAATTGAAAGACAATTTTTGTTATGTTATATATATTTATTTCTATATATTTTCAGATATTAAATTAATTCATGTCGTCAATGTGGAAAAATGAAAATTTTTATATTTCGTTATTATAGTAAATTATTTTTAAAAGAATCACAAAAATATGTTTTATGATTTTCAGCAAATAAATAAACTAAATTACAATTTTTCTACAAATTTTTTGCGTTTTTTTCAGTCTACTAAAATTCAGCAAAAAATGTATTAATTTTTAGCAAGGCTTTTGTATTTCTAATCTACTAAGTGTTAGCAAAACTTTTGCTGAATCTACAAATTTTGTTGCTAAAAATCAGCTAGCTGATTTTCAGCAAAAGATTTTGCTGACATTAGCAAGCATCCTCCTGACTAAAATTTTGCTGACTCAGCAAAATTTTTTGCTGACTTTACAAACTTTTTTTTTTGAGTGTAATTAAATTGCGCTTAAAACTGTGTTTTTTTTTAAATTTGAAAAACTAAAAACGCCAATCTTTTAGTGGCTCCATGGAGTCTCTGAATGTAAAATTTGATTGAAAGCGGAAAACCCCAGGTCAAAAAATGCCCTTTTTTTGCTAGTCTTCGGTGGAATGGCCGATATATAAAAAATATATAAAAAGCTACATTTATTACAATAGTGACAAACGGAAAACACAACAACAATAGATTTTCAGTTGAATTTCGAAATAAGTATCCTTCTAAAGTATTTTGGTACGATACAAACAAAATAAAATACTTGATTTGGCATAAGGCAAGTTAGAATTTTTTTAATTATTTACTTATTTAGTCGGTCAAGAGTAAAAATATATATATATATATTGAGAATAAACGTTAATAATTTACTTTTAATTAAAGAAAATTGTAATTTTTCTAAAAAAAATATATGTATTACTGTTTTGCATAAAAATATGCCTTAATATTTGCATATAGAACTTTTTAACAAATTCATATTTATTTAAGAAAAAACAATTAACTTTCGTAACTGTATATCAAAAATAACGAAAGAAAACTTTACCCATAAGGAGATTGTGGGCAATTTTAAAATATGGAATTTAATTCTTAATATCTGCGGTGTTATAAGGGCTAAAGGTTCAAATGATCCGTTAAGTTAAAGTTTAAAGCATTAGCTACAATTTAATAACAATTTTTTGGTACTGTTGCGTTAGTAAAATATTGAAATAATGAGCGTTTTTTCTAAAAACTTCGGTTAAAAAACGGACTCATATAATTTTACGCTTAATGGGTAATGGAAAGTATCCCAGGAAAAAAAACACATTACCAAAACAAGGCATTGCCATATAATCGCTTACGTTTCTGATTGCCAAATTTCTGAACTGCATTACCAAACACATTGCAATGAGTCAGTAAAAAAAGGAAACAGTTGTGTAACCAATTCTTAAAGTAAGAAAGCGAACACATAATGGTTTTTTTTAAATATAATTAGTTCTTTTACGAACTAACAAACTATTTGTAACTTATATTTGTGATAATTTTAGTTCAATTTGTAACCAATTACCATTTTGTTATAAAAACTATTATTAGAACTAGTTACCCAATAAGAAATGAGAAATTATTATAATTAAAAAAATGCTCATTAATATTTTAGCCAAAAATACTTAGTTTTGTAATAAAAAAAGTGCTTCTTAAAAAAAATACTTACAATTTTAATAAAAGAACTCCTTTTTTTAACAAACGAAGTAGTTCTGAAAAAGTAAGGTAACTGGTTCTTGTAAAGAAAGATATAATCAAATCTAAAAAATCAATTCTTTTCAGTCTCACGCCCTGTTAAAAGAATCAGGTTGGTAATCAGGTTGGCAAGGCATTCTAACCAAAATTCCTGATTACAAAACCGATTACCTTTTTGAAAATTTTTTGCTGGGATTACATGTAAAATTCAATTAGCTTTCAAACGATACAGATATATATTCTTCTGATCCGATAAAAAATGTAGAAGATACACAGAATTCAAAATCCAAACTTTAGAAGTCCACAACTCGGGAACCAGGAATCGCCGACAAAAAAGTGTATATGTGAGCTCAGCAATAAAATTTTAAACAAATCCGAGTTATGACCGTAAACTAGAGCGTAGCCTGTTTTTTTTCTATTTTCAAAAAAAAAAACATATGTTTTTTGTTTATATTTAATACAGTGTTTAAGCTTTTACAACACCTTTTACAAGCTTTAAGCTTTTACAACACCGAAACAATAAATCGTTTCTTAACGAGTATTATCATCTGAAAAAATTCCGCTATCGAATTGCAATTCGGAATTATTTCGATCACGAATTCGGAAATTAGACTCCTGGTAGAGTCAACAATGATCCAACTATTGTGCAATTAAAATATATAAAGGTTATTCAATCGGTTAACCGCTACTCGGTTAATCTATGCATTTTATTCAAGTAAAGAATAACTCGAACACTTGAATAACTCGATTGCTCGACCAACATCAAATAAAATTATATTATTTTTCAGTTTATATTTATTTATTGTTTTATTTTGTATATAATATTTGTTTAGTAGGAGTACAACTTTTCTTCGTGGCATCACGATATGAGCAATACTGTTCCGATAAAAACATTTTTTTTTATTGATAATTTTGGAGAAAAAACGTTCCGTACCGACCCTAATGCTGAAAACATCAAATTACCAATTTCTTAAGAAAATTTTAAAACGTTCTTGAACATATATAGACGTTATTATCTGGTATTTTCGAAAATTGAGGTCAAAGTTAAGAAAAATTCAACTTAAAATTAAATCGTACATGAGCGGTTTAAAGAAATCGTACATGAACGGTCAAATCTTATTTTAATGATATACGTTAGCATAACTGTTATCATATGTAAATGGATCGAATAATATTTTTAATCTCGTTGTTACTTTGTTTTTCAAATTAGATAAAAAGTGAAAAAAAAATCCGTGGTATATAGAATTATGGGGTCAAATATATCTTGAACTGTAGAAATCATAATTACTATTATAATGTGAAAACGATAAATTGATCGGATAAACTTTGAATTCTCTATAACATTTTTTTCTCCAAAAATCCCTAAAAGGCTAACTTCAAATTATAAGCACACCTGCAGCTTCCAGAATTATGAGGTACAATATAATTTTAATTCTACATGTTATCATAGCAATTATTATGGGAAACTACTAAACAGATCGAATTTTTATTTTGATTTTACATCACTCTTAGCTAAATAATACTCTAAAAATCCAACTTTAAATTGATTGGCACATCCGAAGTTTAAAGAATTATAGATTGAAATCTGGCTTATATGATAGAGATCATCATTGCTACAAGGATCAGAGTATTCCTATCGTTTCTACATCACTTTTAGCGCAAAAATCTATGAAAAGTTACAAAATTTAATCTTATATGGCTCTGGATATTAAAATAATAATATGATCCATTTAGAACTTACAAACAATAATACAAGTGCTAATATCTACCGAACAGGCAGGACTGCAACTAATTATTTCTCAAACTGCGGATGTGTCCTTTAAAAATATATACAAATTTTAAGATCTTTACGCATAAAAACGATGAGATTTGTATTGTCATATTTTCTTTGTGTTTGAAGGCACACTAATCGATTTGATGTCATTTATGAAAAAAAAAATGCAATTACGTTGAAGCTGAAAGCGTAAAAACGAAAAATCTCTGAAATGTATGGAAAAAAAACAGAGTTACAGATTTTGGAGATCTTCTATCATTTATTCCCAACTGATGGTGCATGTTTTTTTTCAACATGTAGGATATTTGGCAGCATCAGAATTATCATCCACCAAAAAGTTATACCCAAAAGAGTTGAAAAACTTTTAAAAGTTACAAGCAATATTAGGGTTGTTTTTAATTGAGTAGAGCACACTAACAGTATAAATATTAAAACGTAGGATGTTCGTCTGTCTAAATTCGTTGCCTAAGAAGTGCTGTTACCATCAAAGATATTATATATCGCACACCTAGTTCAAAAGTGACTCAACTCAAAATTTTTCATTTTCCAGAAATCGAAAAAAAAAATATTTGCAACTTTATACCAATTGAAACATAAAGAAAGACATAACTGTTTTTTAACATCAGTTAACAACATCAAAATACACTGATATTTTTTTTATAGATACACAAATGTATTGTGCATAGTTAAAGCATATAAACCCGAAAAATTAAAATTTGAGTTGAGTCACTTTTGAACAAGGTGTGCGATATAGTGTTCTAAAAATTGTTAAAACTTTAAGTGAAATGAAATCGTACGGTTTCTTAGATTATCCCATATATTTGTAATTTTTATAAAATACATTTCGGAACTTCTGATTTTGTATATTTTTTTTTTTTTATTTATTTTTATTTTATTAATTAATAATCATATAATTACAAATTATATACTATTACCCTAACCGAGCACTAGCTCCTATGGCCTTCGGTGCGTTGTAGTGAAAACAGATCATTGCTTTTGGTGGGAATCGAACCCATGACCCCCGCACAGATAATCCAGCACGCTACCAACTAGCCTACCGGTTCGCACTGATTTTGTATATATTTTGTTTGTTATTATGTAAACATTGTAATTAAATTAAATTTATTAATTATAAGTAATTGAATTATAATTAAATTAAATATATTAATTAAATTAAATTAAATTTTTAGAGTAAAGCTCTGTGATTCCAATAAGATAGTTTATAATGTGATATAATTGTTGTGTCGTAAATATTTTTTAATAATTATTAATTTTGTGTCGTGATGTCCCGTTTTTTTTTTTTTTTATAAAGAGTAGCAACACTAAGGAAATTCTTCCTATTAATTAATGTGTTGCCTTCTTTGGAAAGGGGATAGTGGAGAGATGAAAGGTGGTGAAAGATGAAGGGCTTCAAACATGGCAACACTGTAATTGCGCGAGATGATAAGTCTTAGAACAGTTGTTGCTCGCCACCTGATGTAGAGTTGGCGAATTTATTGAAGCTTTTTGTTTCATAGCCCTGATTCATTATTACCCAATAGCGTTACATATAAGTGATAGAAAACTCATATATATTATTTTTCTAAATTGATGTTGTCGTCACCGGGAATCGAACCCGGGACCATCCGTGTAACAGTCCAACGCGCTAACCATTACACCACACATTAATTTTAATTTAATGATATTTTCTGACAATGTAAAATAAAATCAATTTAACAATAAAAAACTCCTGAAGAGATTGGAAAGAAGCCAAAGAAACGTCGAGTGAAAAATGAAATAAACTGTTTTTTATTTTAATTTAATTGTCAGCAATTCGCCCAAAGAAAATACCTTACAAACAAATTTTTAAAATTGTTCCAATTACTCAAGCTATTTTAAAATCTTTCTCGATTAATCCAGTAAGCTAAAAACCTCAAAATCAAGTTACTCGTTTACTCAAACAAAACCGAGTAATTTGCATACCCTAGTTTTTACCAAATATAGACAAAGACGACATCAATTGTAGTCAAAAACAAATGAAATTTCACTTGAAGCAAGGACGACTAACATTTCATTAAATTCAACTAACATTTATCATTTGTTTTTAATGTTCAAAAAATTACTAACAATTGTAGTAAAAATAAACCACATATGTTAGTACAAAATAAACAAACATTTCCTTTTTTAATTTTTTAAATAACAAAAACCGACTGTAAAAATTTAATGTAAAATCATAAAACAGTCAGTTGATGTAGTTTGTTTTTTTTTGAAAGGTTAGTGAAAAATTAAATTTGTTCTACAAATGACTGACATTTACATAAAAAATAAAGAAACTGTATTACAATCCAAACAACTACATATTTTTAAAGCAGAAGTTTCCTGAGTGTGGTTTTATATTTAAAGTGATATTTGATTAAGAATATAATAATTTACCCAACTGTATATACAGATGGTGAGATATGTATGAGCACAATTGGTTCGATACACGGCATATTTAGGGCACAATTTTGGGTGTATTTACAGATGTACCTATAGTATGCGTTCTGCATACATATATACATACATACCCTGCGGGAAATGGTCCAGTCTCCGGTATGGTCACGCGACTAGTTCTTGGTGTGCATGAACCGGTTCCCGGGTTGGGACTTTTATATGGGAGGCACCGGTACTTTTAACATGGGCATGTCATAGGAGGTGGCCAATTGCTACCTTTGGGGAAACTTGTGACAGGGTGAATAACTTAAATGACGTAACCCATCACCGTACTAACTATAAAGAATATGTCGCAAGGCCAGTTAAAAGGTGGTTGTGTTAATGTGGGACCACATTAGGATTTGTGTGATGTGCAATATGACTAGTAATAAAGTTGTTATCACATGACGGGGCTAAGGAGAATTGTCATGGAACTGGCGAACAATTTTTTATGAGTAACTAGTCACACATTGATCGCAATGTGGTCTGGCGTAGGGGAAGTTCGAATGGAGTGATTGTGTGACGTATCACTCATTTTTCAATAGGGGACATATCACCTGACATGTTAAAAATATTTACCGAGTAACCTGTCCCTTTTTATTCACCGTGCGTCATGTTAGGGATGAGTTCCTAATGAGTTTAAGTATAAACTATAGTATTATTATTAAGTTAAGTAAATTAACTACCCTGTGGGAAACGGACCTATCACTGGACACGTCATGTGGCTGGTTCACAAGAACCGGTCCCCGGACCGAGACTTTTATATGAAACGGACCAGTCGCTTTAATATGGGCTTGTCCTAAGAGGGGTTAAATTACGCTTTGTGATTTGCATAATTTGGTACTAACTGCCACATATTCTTCCACCGATTACGGTTTTGCGCCAGTTCAGTGACCAGTTACAACTTCTACTGCAACATCACTAGTTGCTTCAGCACTCTTTGAAGTTATTTGACTTTTTCTCTAGTTACATAATATATCTGGTACCAACCAGTCAATATTTTGTCACCATTTCTATAGTCACGTAATTGGTAATTTCTCCCAAATTAACACTTTTTGGTACACCAAAACTTAAAATTCACCAGTTCTATGACGTACAACTCAATGACATATCACGCGATTGCCCCTTTCGATCAATCGACCCTTCATTTCCCAAAACCACTTCGAACTTGTCAAAAAAATGCAAATATCTACATGATTTGAAGCATGTTATACCACCACAATATCAGTATTTTTATGATAACTTTAGTTCAGATTAAGTCAAAGTAATAATGTAATAATGTCATATTCGAATTATCTTATATTTGTCTAGTTATTTTGTTATATAGTTATTTTATGTTGAAGAAACTTAAAAAAAAGCTTCAAACTTGAATAAAATTGCAAATTATATAATTTGTTTTACTGTGACATTACCTCCATCAGCCAAAAACTATTTAAATTTTTCAATTACTATATACTCTATCAACCATAGTACCGCGAATAACGCAAAGTATTATTTTATTTTTATATGTTGGATTCAGTAGTAATATTTAACAAATATTGTAGAAAATAGATTGATTCATACTTTAATAGTTTGGGTATAAGACAGCTTCTTGCCTCTCTTGGTTCATAAAAGGTATTGAATATAAAGTCTCGGTATTCAAATTTCATCGCAGTCGGACGGAACCCATCGCCTGAGATTCCTTGTAAAATTATTTAACATAAAACTTTTGAAATTAAAAAAAAAAAACGTCATTTCCAATACAATATATTATGTAAAATTGTAACTTCAAAATGGTGACAAATGACTACGAATATATAATGATTGGCCAACAGTACGTATGATTGATATTTATGCTTATTAATATGACTTATACGCACCATTGCCACACAAGTTCTTTAGCTTTTACATATATTTTTAAAGTAAACTAAACACTGATTTTTAGATTTTTGTTTTATTTTAACTATCATAAATGGGTAATAAAGGGTCCGCCAAATAACTTTTTTTTTTGAACTCCTGAACCAATTGGACTTTGTATGGCGTCATACCAAGGTCTTTATGCAAAATTCGTCTCAATGATGTCTCCGAAATGTTAAATTTTTGAGAACGACGGTGAATTGATGTTGATGGCGCTTCACGCACACTTTCTGCCACAGCAGCAATATTCTCGGGTGTACGCACTATTTTTGGCTTTTCACGATTTGGTTTATCGATGAGGATGCCAGTTTCTTTCACTTTTTCACAAGATTAAGAACATACGGACCATATTCGTTCAGCGGAAGTATAAAACTAATTATCTGTCAAATCAGACATGAGCTAAGTGTTACCATTCACGAAATAAGCACTAGTTGAAAAACAAAAAAAACGTTAGATGGCGGACCCTTTATTTATTACTATCAATATGAAATTTCGTATCTTATCAGCGAAATATTTTAAACAATTTAAACATTAAAAATTATTTAAGTAACATCTTTGTTAAATTTTCAAGCAGAGTTATTATTACAATATTCACACACAATTCTACATTTAAAATGTAATGCAATTCTTACATTTAGGGTTTAATACCTCCACATATGTCTTAGTTCCATGTATATATTTAAATATGAAGACACAAGTACTCCCACTTGTAAAATTGCAGCTGAGTACATGTAAACATGTGGCATAAACATACGTGTATGAATGAAAACTACAATACGATGTTACAACTGGAATATGTGAAAATATTTCAACATTAAACAATGTTGTGCATGTTACTTACACATATACATACGTATTGTTTGGTATGTCATCTTATTGTTGTAACAATGATTGTTATCTTATAAATGTGTTGCTTAAAGGGGAAATTTAAAAGGAAACAAAATATATATCTATAAGAGTCATTCCATATTAAAGCGAACGATTTTTTACATCACGAAATTTGTTTGCTTTGAAATTTCGCGGACGTTTTCTTATAAAAAAATAAAAAAAAAATATAAACTGATTATTTGTGTTTAAAAATTAAAAACCAAAAAAAACCTGAAAAATATTCCGACATGTTGATATAAAAATTAATTTATTTTAAAACTAGTCAGCCGATTTTAATAAAATCGTTCGGCTTGATACTGAATGACTCATATGAAGTATTCATTGTGAAATTTTGCTGTATAACAACTACAGGAGTAGAAGCAATTTAAGAAATTGGAGGGTAAGATTCCGAAATTATTTTATATTTAAAGAAAAAAAAAATTCTATAAATATACTTGTATATTGGATGTATAAAATATTCTTAAATTTACTCATGTTTTCTACTTTTTATTCTTATTTTACATTCATTAACGGAAATTGAAAAATTTATGGTGTTAGAATTTCTTGGAGGGGTTGTTATTTTTATTTTTTGTTTAAATGAAATTAGATTTTGAATATAAATTTACATTTATATAAATGTTTGTTACCTGTGTGGGTATGTTAAATACATTGTTAATTTGTACTTACACATCACTTTTAATTCAACCACATTACTGTCACCATCACCTTCCACATTTGAAGCTGTACAAGTATAATTGCCCGCCTGGTGGCGTGTAACACCCTGCAGTGCTAAATCACCACTACTCACAATAACACCAGCACGTTGATTATGTTGAATAATTTGATTCTAAAAAGAGGCAAGAGAATAAAAAAAAATATTTTAATTTAAAAATGAATTTGGCGCAATAAAAATTTGTTGAATTTTAAAAATGTTCGCCAAATTGAGGCGAAAATATTTGCAAACATTTTTTTGTATGATATGCATAAACTTTTGTGTATGTGTTATTCTAACTCTATTCGCGTTATTCATTTATATTTAACGGCTCAAAAATAATAGCGGTTTTAATTTTAAAACGAACTCAAAATGTTAAAATTATAGTTTTTGCTGGGATTTAATTAAAGTTACATCAAATTATAGATCTCACCACCAAAAAATCCAAAAATACATAGAAATATATTTTTTTAGCGCACGGCGTCCAAATATTTTGATTTTCCTCCAGCGCAAAAATAGCTATCTTTATATGAAATTTGAATATGCCTCTCGATTCTTCACCAACAATTATTTAAAGAACTTTTTTTTCTCGTTTTTAAAGTTCACAATTCAGGAAATAGAGTGGTTGCAAAAAAAAAATACAATTTTTTCAATAAACTTATAAAGTACTTTTTTATAACATACAATCAAAAAGCATTTCAAGCGGAGAAAAATGGTGCAAAAATTTTCGCTTTATATTAACCCAGTTAAAAGTTTTCAAAATGTTGTCTTTACTAAAATGCAATATTTAATTGATTAACAACTTTTTAACAGGCCGCGATTTATCGAAAATGTCTGTGGCATTTTTCTTAGCTGAACATACTTTTTCATTGCTTAAAAAACATATTTTTTTATTATTTTTAACAATATTGCGACCTAAACAACTTTTTAGCGATTCGCGATATGTCAATCATTTTTGTAGCATTATTCTCAGTTGGAAATATTTTTTACTGTGTGTGATTAAAAAATTTATTTTTTTTAAGTTTTTGAAAAAACCGAATTTTCCATCCACTCTATTGACTAAACGGTGCACTTTAAAAACCATTAAAAAAGTTTTTATTTAATCATTTTTGCGTAGAATCGAATGCCAGGTGCAAAATTCATATAAACTATTCTCTTTTTGCTCTGTAGTAAAAAGGACCCTGAATTAAAGTTTTTGGCCAACACGATCCAGTGGAAGGAGTTGAAATTGTAAAAAGATAACAACACAATTTTTTTATTGATGCAAAAATCGTTCGTCACAAATTTTTGTGACAAACTTACTCTCTCCATATATATATATATATATATATTAGAGTTAGTTTTGAAAAATAGATTTTTGGATATTATCACTTTTTGTATCAATAAAAATAATGGCGTATTTTTTTTTTTTTTAATTTCAACTCCTTCCCGTGCCTATAGGCGACTCAAATCGCGGATTTTGGGTCCCTTTTCCCATACAACAAAAACGGCTAAATATATGTCAAATCTGACTTCAGTATTCGATTCTACGGGAAAACTTAGGCCCATAAACTTTTTTTTAGTTTTTGGAATGCACCAGAATGCATAATTAGAGTGGTCCAAAAAAATAATTTTGTAAATAAAAAATTAAAATATTTTTTTTATTAGTCTAGAGACATTTATTCGTTCCCCCGCATAGTTTAGGGACATATGCTTACTTTGGGGACTGTCCCCAAAGTTTTCGCGCCTTTTCATACATCTAGCGTTTAAGATGAGGACAATTTTTTCGATACACCGCATATTTCGGCGGCAATTTTGGGCGAGTCCCTAAAGTATGCGCTGTCCATACATATATATATATATATTTATATGTATGCACAGCGCATACTCTAGACACATTTATTCGTTCCCCCGCATAGTTTAGGGACATTTGCTTACTTTGGGGACTGTCCCCAAAGTTCTCGCGCCTTTTCATACATCTAGCGTATTAGATGAGGACAATTTTTTCTATACACTGCATATTGCGCTGTGCATACATATATATATATATATACTCTAGAGACATTTATTCGTTCCCCCGCATAGTTTAGGGACATTTGCTTACTTTGGGTACTGTCCCCAAAGTATTAGATGAGGACAGTTTTTCGATACACCGCATATTTCGGGAACAATTTTGGCCATGTCCCTAAAGTATGCGCTGTGCATACATATATATATATATGTAAATATTTAAGGGACATTTGCATAGTTAAGGGACATAGCTAAGGGGCATTTGCTAACTTTGGGGACTGTCCGCAAAGTGTTCATACATCTAGCGTATAATATGAGGACAGTTGGTTCGATACTCCGCATATTTCGGGGACAATTTTGGCCGTGTCCCTAAAGTATGCGCTGTGCATACATATATATATATATGTGTATGCACAGCGCATATTATGGGAACATCTGTATATACACCCAAAATTGTCCCTAAGTATGTGGTGTATCGAACCAATTGTCCTCATCTTATACGCTAGATGTATGAAAATGTGTGAAAACTTTGCGAACTGTCCCCAAAGTAACCAAATGTCCCTAAACTATGCGGGGGAATGAATAAAGGTCCCAACAGTATACGCTGTGCATACATATATATAAAGGGTCCACCAAATAACTTTTTTTTTTTGAAAATGCTATAAAAAAACCACTGAATATTTTCCCAAATTTCTTTTTTTATTTGAAAGTACAATCCTTCCGGTTAATAATGGAAAATAATTTCATTCAACTGGCTGCCTCGGCTGGCCATGCAGCAGCCTACACGATCGGTCCAATTTTTAAGCACATTATCGATTGTGTGCAGCTGTATTTCGGCATCTTCTGTAAGTCGATCGCAGGCCCACTTAGCGAAACGAAAACGCATTGGATGGTCAGTTGGCTTCAACTCCTGAACCAATTGGACTTTGTATGGCATCATACCAAGGTCTTTATGCAAAATTCGTCTCAATGATGTCTCCGAATACGCAATTTTCGCACACATTCTGCAACATTACCATGATTTTCAAAGTAATGTCGCAATATTTATATATGATAATGTATTATTATATGTTAAAAGAGATCCTCCATATATTATTATGTATAGCTTTTATGTTTAATATCTAATTTTATGAATGTCGACATATAAAAAATATCGTTATATATAACCATATAAGATACATAAATATAATCATATTTGGCTTTTGAAAACGCCATAAATGATCATATGTTATAACATATTTTAAGATGAAAAACATAATACAATATATATTTTTTTTTTTGCACGGGATAATAAACAAAGTTTAATGTAATTAACTAAAAATAAAAAAATTGACAATATTAATTAGCACAGATATAAAACAATGAATAGAAATATCTAACAAATGACAAAAAACTGAAACTGAAATTAAACGCATGTTTATTTTCTTCCAAAAGAAAAACACAATTGGAAACTTTAGTCCTGAAAACAAACAAAAAAAAGTATCCTTAGTAATTAAACAAACATAATATTTGTTTATATGAAACCATAAAAAAAACACAAACAATGTTAACAAATCTTTATAAAAAGACAAAGAACAAATCTTAATGAAAAACGTGCAAAAATCTTTTACAAAAAAAAAGCAGAAAAAAACCTCTAATGACAATAATAATGATGATGATAAAACATTGAAAAGTAACAAACATGACAAGAATAATAAATTTAACACAACCATTTTTATCAAAAAAAAACCTCCAGTCGTACACATACAGACATTCATAATCACACACTACTTTATAAGTAATGACGACAACAAATTGACAACTATCAGACAATACTTTTTTGTATTTTGTTTCTTTCTTTAATGTGGTATAAGGAAAAAAAATATACTATAATTGACAAAAACAAGAAAGAATACAAAAACTGAGGAAAAATAACAAAGCCAGCAAAAAATCGTGAAGAAATTTACACCCAAAATATTGTGTGAGTAAAACCAAACAATGGCATATCATATGGACCACAGTCTAGGTTCTTTGCATATCCGTAACGGTCACAAAAGGTCCTTGAACTGAGTGCAGCAGAACACACGTGCGGTTTCTGGTTGTTAAACTCCCTTAGTCGATGTCCTCCCTTGAAACAACGTGTTGTTCACCATCGTCGTTCTCCCATTAATCGAAGCCACTAGATGAAGCGTTCCCGCTCGCAGTTCTTCATCACACTCAGCTCAACAGAGTTAATGTGCTGTTCCAGTTCGCCGTCCTGCATTTATCAACAACAACATATAAACCCAGATATGTGCTCTGACCTAAATGCGTCTCTATAGAGGAAACATGCAATCCCAGGTTGTTGTCCTCCAATTTATTTTATCCAACAGAGGAAGCGTGCCGTTCTTTATCGTTATCGTCCCATTCAACGAAGCCTAGAATATGAAATAAGTCGTCTCAATTCCACCATTTTGTAGTATTTGTTTCAATTTCGGATTTCTAGATGATATGCTTTGTTAAAAGAGCCATGACGGTTTAAACACCATGTATCTAAAATGAATATATTCAGTGAATTGGAGTATAACTTTGGGAACACATCAAATGTTTAAACATTTTATTTCATCAGAAGTTGAACGTTATGTGGAAAGTTTTAATTTGTTGCCCCTACAATTCTAGAAAACACACTCGGTAGTCGCAACTGTATTTGTTGGCTATAGAATGTTTCGGTTGCTGGGACCAAATTTTTCGGTTTTGATAATTATTTGATTGAAATAACGGAAACTCAGCTTCGACAATAGAATTTCGATTTCCTTAACATAAATTCGTTGGTAATCATAAAAAAATTAGGTAGCTTCAACCGAACTATTCGATTGACTGCAAATATGGTTGCTACAATCGATTCTGTTTGCCAGGCGACTATATTCCAAATTTTTTTTTTAAAGAGAAGCAACACTCAGGAATTCTTTCTATTTATTAATGTGTTGCTTTCTTTGGAAATTGAATAGTGGAGAGATGAAAGGTGGGGAAAGATGTAGGGTTTTAAACGTGGCAACACTGTAATTGCGCCAGATGATAAGTCTTAGATCAGTTGTTGCTCGTCACCTGATGGAGAGTTAGCGAACTTATTGAAGCTTTTTTTGGTTCATAGCCCTGATTTATTATTTTACTTCGGTTGGGTTAAGTGCTATGGGAACACCGAAGTTAGGAACTGCGATACATATGAGGGATAGAAAACTCATACATATTATTTTTCTAAATTAATGTTTCCGTCACCGGGAATCGAACCCGGGATCATCTGTGTAACAGTCCAACGCGCTTACCATTACACCACAGCGCCCTACTTTCTTCCCTTTAACCCCACTTTTACCACGTTTGATTTTTCCTTTTCTTTGTTTTGTTAATTAACTCCTACAACATTTCACTATGTATTCTAAACTTCAAGCCGTTGGTGATTTTAGAGCAAGTCAACATAGAGAATTTTTTTATTTTTTATTTTTATTAATTTACAACCGAGTACTAGCTACTATGGCCATCGGCGCGTTGTAGCGAAAACAGACCAGTGCCTCTGGTGGGAATCGAACCAACGACTCCCGCACTGATGAGCCAGCATTCTACCAACTAGCCTATATTTTTTTCTATTTGCACGGTCCCATTAAAAGTTCTAAAAGTCTGTTCTAAATTGAATTAAAAAGTAAAATCAAAAGCGGTCTGAGTTGGTAAAACTGGATCACAATCCCGGGAATAAATATTTTAAATTTCTTGTTTCCTCGTAGAGTTCTTTTTTTATAAAAAGAAGTTTTTGAGTCAAAGTTGATTGAATTTGGTCGTTTGAAGACTTTTAAATATTTTTTGGTATTCATTGGATAGATCGTCACACAACCGGAAAATTCGGTTTGCACAACTGAACCATTCGAACCATTATCAAAACGTATCTGTTTTCTTTGTGTAGGTGTAATTAAGGCGCTATTTATGAGTTTTGTCTTTAGGAAATTCCTTGTTTCTCACTACCAATTTTTAATATCAAAAGAATTGTACGAGTGTAACATTTGTAAATTGTGTAAAAGCCACTAATTAACTGGAATTTCTTTCGTTCATTTCAATACTTAACTTCATGCTGTTACTCAATTTGTAAATTTTTTTTTTTTCTTTATTTTTTTTTGTTTCTTTGTATATCTATGTATGTGTTATAGTGTTGTGCCCCAGCAATCAGCATACACAGAGAGAATTTTAGTGGGCGAAACGTAATGATAATGATATATACTTCGGGCATGCTGATTTCAATGGCGTACTTAATTTTATGATCTATGTTACAGAAATGCCGCAAAATGACTTTAAAATTTTACGCATCTTAGTACTTATTTTTATATACAAAAATTTGCAAATGCAATACATATTAATTCATTCTATTCAAAATTTTTTCGGTTTTCGAAAATTCTATAGCTTAATACTTAATCGGGCTAACCAAATGTTCACACAGTGTAAAGAGATATTAAAAAATTATATTAGTAAGAAAAAAGTTATTTTATCAAAGCTTTTTTTATGCAAAGTTCTCGATTTGTTAAAAATTTTACATGCAACCAAGCTTATCAGGATGAGCCCTAGGTCCAGATTTCAGTATGATATGTAAATACATTTTGAAAGTATGTTTCCAAATTTTCAGCTAAAAATGTTTATATTTGCTTAAGTTTTCCCAGCAAAAACCTCCGTTTTAGTACATATTTGTCACAAAAGTTTGTTCAAAAAACTTTTGCAAATATAAACATGTTTGGCTGATTTTTTGCACATATAAAGGGTATTTTTTTGTACAGGTATAGAACTTTAAGTTGGCAACACTTTTTAAACTGGCGACCATTTTGTCAGCTGTCAAGTGATTTAAGTTAACTTTGGTTTGGCATTTCGACATGAATAGCCTGACGCCTGAACAACTCTTCCAAATTGTGCAAATTAATTTTGAAAATCATGGTTCGGTTCGAAATACGTATCGCGAACTATGTAAATTTTACGGTCAACATAATCGTCCATCAGAGCAATTAATTCCATTAACTATGTAACGTTTTCGCACCACGTTTACTCTAAATGATAATATGCATGCACAGAGACGTCGTACAGTGCGAACAGAATAAGTCATTGCTGCTGTAGAGCGTAGCGGAGAGGAAGACCCAAATCATTATTACTGACTTTTTCGTTTATCAACAACCATGATGTTTCGGAGTTTTGTTTTCAGCAAGACGGCGCAACGTGTCACACATCTCGTGCCACAATTGATTTATTGAAGGAAACATTTGATAACCGCATAGTTTCACGTTTCGTACCCGTGAATGGGCCTCCAAGATCATGCGATTTAACGCAGCTGGACTGTTTGCTGTCAGGATATGTGAAGTCGCTAGTCTACGCGGATAAGCCCGTAACGATTGACCACTTGGAGGACTACATTCGCAACGTTATTGCCAATATACGGCCAAAAATGTTCTAAAAAGTCCTCGAAAATTGGACCTCCAGAATAGACTACGTCCGAGCCAGCCGTGGCGGTCATATGCCAGAAGTCATATTTAAATTATAATGCCAGAAAAATATCTTTCGAAAAAAGTAAATTTCATGTTAATTTAAAAAATTCATTTTTGTTTTATTTCATTTCAAAGTTTTATACCTCTATAAAAACACTCTTTACTTTTCAAAGGTATGCACTTATTATAATAAAATTGGAAAGCTATGTCACCATATACAAATTTTTGACAAATCCCCCGTTTTGCATATCACGCAACATATTAAAATAATTGTTTTCAGAATGAGAAACACCTCTTCCTAATAGGCTCTTTCTACATCATGACCATTTGATAATGTAAATTGCTAGTTAAGCAATAAAATTCGCTTAAACTGTAACCATTTTTAAAAATTAGAAAAACCTTTAAATAGCGGTTTTAATCTACAGATTTGTGAATCAGATATGTACCTCAAAAAGAATACAGGGGTTGTCTCTACATTTTAACAGAAAGGAGTCAGGTTGATTGCATTTTAAAAATGTTATATGTAGAAAACTGCAGTTTTTTTTTTTTTTTTTTTTTTTAAAGAGAAGCAACACTCAGGAAATTCTTCCTAATAATTAATGTGTTGCTTTCTTTGGAAAGGGGATAGTGGAGAGATGAAAGGTGGCAATGGCAACACTGTAATTGCGCGAGATGATAAGCCTTAGAACAGTTGTTGCTCGCCACCTAATGTAGAGTTGGCGAATTTATTGAAGCTTTTTGTTTCATAGCCCTGATTAATTATTTTTCTTCGGTGGGGTTAAGTGATATGGGAACACCGAAGTAATTGTGTGGAAAAATGGTACCATAGATCGAAAAATAAAGTCCGCCATTGACATCAGCGTACCAGAGATACAATTGGTGGTCATAAACTTAAAATGTAATGATTTTGTCCTCATTTGTAATTTTCGCTGTCCAAAAAAAAAACAAAAAACTTGTCATCACAAGATAAACAGGAAATTTCCTAAAACTAATGAAAAGCTTCTTATTTTTTTTATAAAACTAATTAAACTTCTTCAATGAGTGAATGAAACTTTTAATAAATTAAATTACTTTTTTTTATAAAAACTTGCAATAATTTTAATGAAAAGTTTCTATGGACGAGTTCTAGTGCAACTTCATTGCTTTAATGCAAAAATTCATTATTGTCATGCTGCTAATTCTGTCAGTGTGATTTATTTTGCTTTTTATTTTAATATTAAAGTTTGTTGGCAAAAGAACAACAACATGTGTACCAGACGTGAATATTATTGTTATTAAGTCTCAATACGAAAAGAAAAACGAAACAAAACAAAACAAAACATGTCAAACATAGTTGATAACTATTTGGTATGTACCTATTGAAGTATTTGTGTTGTGGGTGGTTGGGTGGTATTAAAGTCGGGAACTTTTTACTAACTAGGAGTCAACCATGTAAGTGTGTGTTTGTAGACAAGAAACAAAGAAACATTAATGTTGTTGTAGTCAAATACTCATTAGCAATGTTAAAATGAAGAAATACACAAATTTTTTTGTTGTTTAACACGTTAGAGAAGAGGCAGAGCAAATTAAGTTAAACAAACATTAAATAAGTAACACCTTTGAACATTTAAATAATTTGAACTAATTCTTTGGCCTGTATATAATTAGTTCTTTGAAAGAAGACCAAAACATTTAAATTTTTTTACCTCGTATCTTCTGATTTTCTTTATATTAATTACATATAATCACAATGGAGCATATAACACATCTCCTTATTAACTTTTTAAATTTTTCAAAACAAGTGATTTTTTCACGGTTTTAATTTTTAAAAAAATTTTGAAATCCCAAATGTATACAATTTGAAGAGCCGTATTCTCAAAAGTTGTTATCAGATTTCGCTGATTCAAAAAGCGTTCGCTTTTTACAATTGTACTCCATCATAATTATGCAATAATAAATGAATTTTGTATGAAAATGCAAATTTTATATGCACTAGTGTCAAAGAGGACAATCAATTTTTTTTTAAACCTTATCTTTTATTTTCATGCAAAAAATTTAATTTATTTAAAATAATTTGTCTAAAAAAATTATTTTTTTGTTGTTATTTTTGGCGCAGATTCAAAAATTGCACTTGCATCAAAAGTTAATTTTTTTTTTCAGAGAGATTAACTTAAAGAAATCACTATTTTATAAGGAATAACATTAACACCCAAAATGTCGTACACCAAACATGTGGCAGTTAAAAACAATGCAGCAAAAGCTAGTATTAATTCCACCTGGAAGAATTTCATTAGGCGTAGAGAAGTATCACTAGCAGCTAAATGGAAAATGTTTTTAGCAGTTTGCAGAGCCATACAAACCTATGGAGCTCAAGTATGGGGAAACTCGCAATTTGAGGAAATTGATAAATTCCAAAGATTTTTCACAAAGCGATTATTAAAACTTCCAGAAAACACACCTAACTAAGTTTTAGCTATAGAAACTGGCTACGAAGAATTGCATTTTATATATATTCCTTGCATCTAAAGTATATATCAAAAACTGTATTTGATTTAGAGGCTACTCATAGGCTACCTCATAGACCTACGAAGCAAATTATGGAGCAAAATATATTTTGGTATGCTGACTTCAAAGATAAATTACGACTGTATAACATTAGTAGTGATGGACTAGAACAAAATAAGATCAAATGAAAAGATGCTTATTCAAAACTTATAAATGAGATGAAAAAACCTAAATATAATGATCATTTAACAAATGTGCACAGTAGTCGTCAGCGAATTTATAAGAATCTAGATCACTCTAAAGGATTGACTTATTGCAACCAAAATTACAATCAGGAGCAGATTACCTACATAATGAAAGCGAGAGGCGATCTCCTGTGGTTAAATGGCAACCACTTCAGAATAGGCCAAGCAATATTGTGTTCTTTGTGCAATCTCAGAGAACCAGAAACAACAATTCATTTTCTTGGCAGATGTCCCGTGCTAAATGCAATAAGATTTAAGTTTTTTCAATGTACAACACTTACTGACGATCAGGTTATTGACGTTCTTAACGGAGGTGAAGATACTTATTGGCTAGGTCTCTATAGTTTTTTAAAAGAAGCATTAAAATATAGAACTATGGTTATAGCTGAATTTAATTTTTAAATGAATGTTTTAATTTATAAAAGTTAATTAAAAAGTATAATCTATTATGAAATTATTATTTATGTTTAACGCCATTTTCCGGCTGGCGGTTAATTACAACCAAGCCGTACATTTCTTTATTATTTTTATTGTTCATAAAATTATCTTTAAATTTAAGAAAAATTTTGTAAACTTTTTGAAAAGAAATAAGGAAAAATCTAAATCTAAAAATCTAATCTATTTTGTTTTTAAAGAATGTATTGTAAGTCTTAAATTGTTTAAAACCCTGTTCAAAATGAGTCATTCCAGAAGGCATATTGACGAAAATATGACTTTTTCAACTTCACCCCTTCCGATCTGCATGAAACTTGATATACGTAATCTCTTAACCCCCTAACGGGTAAGGCTGCCTCAGGGCAGTCTTCATAAAATTTACCACAATTGCGTCAAATGAGCGTTTTATACTTAGAAATTAAAATATTTCGACAGAAAACTAGATTTGCTAATATTTTGCGAGAAAATGTTTCGTGCGTTGTCCACTGTTTCAAAAATTTCAAAAACTAATTATTTAAAAAAAAAATAGTTTTCAAAAATCTCAAAAACCAATTTATAATAAAATATAATTAAGATTGAAGCTTTATCTTTAATAATAAGTCCTTACCTTAGTCCCAGGACTCACAGGATTTTATCAGGATTCCTCTAAAGGACATCGTTTTAACTAATAGACGGATTCTTATGAAATTTTGCAGAAAGAAGACATTAAGTATTGATAGCAAAGCGTTGAAGTTTGAACAATATAAATTGTTCACCTAAATTCGATTGTTCCAAAAAGCGAAAATCGCGATAAAAAAATATAATTAAAATTGAAGCTTTATCTTTAATAATAAGTTCTTATCAGCACTCACAGGATTTTATCAGGATTCCTCTAAAGGACATCGTTTTAACTGATAAACTAATAGACGGATTTTTATGAAATTTTGCAGAAAGAAGACATTAAGTATTGATAGCAAAACGTTGAAGTTTGAACAATATAAATTGTTCACCTAAATTCGATTGTTCCAAAAAGCGAAAATCGCGATAAAAAAATATAATTAAGATTGAAGCTTTATCTTTAATAATAAGTTCTTACTTTAGTCCCAGCACTCACAGGATTTTATCAGGATTCCTCTAAAGGACATCGTTTTAACTGATAAACTAATAGACGGATTTTTATGAAATTTTGCAGAAAGAAGACATTAAGTATTGCTAGCAAAGCGTTGAAGTTTGAACAATATAAATTGTTCGCCTAATATTGCTTGTTCCAAAAAGCGAAAATCGCGATATCTTCCTAAATAGGAGCAGAAAAAAAATAGCTTTTCGAGCGTGGATGTATTTTGGTAAGAAAAATATTTTTTGTAAAAAACTTATCTTTTATATGCTTTAGTTTCCAAAATGCACCCTTAAATATTTTGGATGATATCGCCTAAATTAGGCAATGATAAACAATTTTGTTGAAGAGCTTATTATTTGTTTTTTTGAATGGAGCACATGGTATGAATTTCGTTGTAAAACGAATAGTTTTTATAAAAAACATATTAAAACTCTATTCTGAATTTGTTTTATATGTTTTTGAGGACATATAGATCAACCAGCAAACAAAAATTTAATAACAGAAGAGATGCCTATTTGTTTTATCCTTTTACGAAGGCGTGTAGATCAAGGCTTCTTACATCTCAAAGAATGAGAAACAAGCTTTAAAATGACATATTAATTTTAAAAATTGGACTACGCGTTCAATATTTACGACCATTTGAACTGTATGTATTTTCAGGGATGGCAGGCAATATATAACGTTGCCGTTTCGAAACCCTTTAAACTGACTATAGTTATCCTTAAAATACCGTTACCGAAATAATTGAAATACATTTATCCGCTAAATACACTCAGGGAGCTTCTGCTTTAAAAATATGTAGTTCTTTGGGTTGTTTCTTTATTTTGAATGTAAATGTCAGTCATTTGTAGAACAAATAAAACTTTTTACTAACCTTGTAGTTCATTTAAAAAAACAAACCACATCGAATGACTGTTTTATGATTTTACATTAATTTTGTACATTCGTTTTTTGTTATTTAAAAAAAATAAACAAATAAATGTTTGTTTACTTTTTACTAACATGTGGTTCATTTTTCCTACAATTGGTAGTCATTTTTTGAACATAAAAAAACAAATGACAATGTTAGTTGAATTTACTGAAATGTAAGTCGTCCTTTCTTTAAGTGAAATTTAATTTGTTTTTAACTACATTTGTAGTGGTCTTAACCTACATAGTAGTCTAAGTGTACAATTTATAACCAAAATATCAATATCCTTGAAATACCGTTACCGAAATAACTAAATTACCCTTATCGCTAAAATACAGTTACCGAAATAATTGAAATATCGATATCCTTAAAATAATCTGACAAGATCTGAAAAAAATTGCTGTATATAGGCATAAACTAATCAGTCATTGGAACTCGGGCATAATGGGGCTAAAAATATGAGTGTGTATTTACATTACCTGAATAACTGACATAACGTTACTCTTAAAATACCTTTACCGAAATAACTAAAAACCGAAATAACTAAATACCGTTAGTGTTAAAATAACGTTACCGAAATAAGTAAAATACCGCTAACTGAAGTATCAATACCCCTTAAACACCGTTTGAGATTATAGGGATGCCAGGGTAATGATAAAAAACAGGCCTGGTTTTTACTAAAATATTGAATCACAAGAATCTATCAGCTAATCTGGTTAAGTCGGCTAGCAAATTTAAGCCGAAATCAGCTACTTTGTTCGCCGGCGGCTTGAGCTCTAAAATAAAAGTCGGCAACGGCGCCAAGCCGGCTTTACGCCGGTCGACTTCTACCTCTGTTTATATACTTTTTCCTAAAAAATAAAATCGCCATATATTCTTAAATAGAAGCACAAAAAAAAATGGATTGTGGTTATATCTTGTTAAGAGCAATAATTTTTGTAAAAAATCTTTATTTTTAAATGTGTAAGTTCTCGAAATACATTGGGCTCATATCGCCTAAAGACGAGCACATGTTATGAATTTCATCGGAAAACACAATTTCTCCGTTAGAGCTTTAAACTGACAAAGTTAATTAATCTTTTAGCTGGCAAGATAAACGATTAACTCTCAAAAAATGCATAGGAAGAATTTCATATCAAAACCGATATGCATTGAACCCGTCCCTCTCAGATTTTGATAAAATTTTGCATACAGTTACATTTTACCTATACAAACGCAAACTCATCGAAGTTTTTGAAAAATGACGATAATATATACTTTCAAGCTGTGATTACTACGGAATGGCTGAACCGATTTCAAAGAAATTTTTTCACAAAGAAATTTTTTCACAAAAAAAAAATTTTCACAAACTTATAAGACCTCCATAGAAGTTGCTTATGCAGACGCTGACGACTATAACAAAACATAAGAAGAGCTATTTTCAAGGTATAAAAATGCTGCAACTAAATCTAAAAAAATAAAATAAAAAAAAAAAATTACCAAGAGTAAGTCCATTTTTTGGAGGTGTCTGAAAAATTTGATAATACGATTCTTGTCCTAATCTATTAGTATACAAACAAATTTGTATAACTTTCAAACTTTATTATTTTTTGTCACACAATGATATCAAAATATAAGGAAGTTAACAAGAGATGGATTTACTTAAAAAAATTTAGATAAAAAAAGAAAAAAAATCGCCATTTTAGTTTTTAGATATGTTATATATATTAAATACCCCTTTCTAAAAAAAATCCTTTTTGAAAAAAAAACACTTGGCTTTTGAAGTGTTTTCCCGGTTTAAAGTTATATTTTTGCCAAAAAAAATGTTCAGTGTAATGGAAAATTTTTAGAGTGTATGTTTACCTTTCTAATGGTACCAAGATCTTTGAAATCGGTTCAGCCATTCCGTAGTAATCGTTGCTTAATAGTACCTATTACCGTCATTTTTCAAATATACCTTACATACCTTGCCACGTCCACAATTTTTCGCAAATGCAATTTTAAAAAAATGATTTGTGTAGGATGTATGCAAAATTTCATCAAAATCTGAGAGGTTCGGGTTCAAAATGTGCCTTTTTATAGGTTTTGATATGAAATTCATCATATGCAAACGAGGGAGATTAAAAAGTCGTATTAACTTTAATCAAGTAGATTAATTTCGCTGTCTAAACTACCTATTAGCAATTATACTGGTAGAAAACACCTTTTGTCTTTTAATTCATGTTATATTACAATTCTAAACAAAATCTTGCCTAATTTTAGGCAATATTAATTCATTAGCATTTTCTTTCATCAAGTCAAACAATATTCTTTGGAATTGCTTTAATTAAATTAACAATAACTGTCTATTAGGGAATGTAATTATTGTTCTCTGGCAAATTAAATACTTAATGCAATTAAAACAATTAATTACGCTATTATTAAACTTTGTTACAAATTAATTGCATACACTTGAATTGCAAACAACAACAACTAACAGAAGCAAACGAATCACTGAATAACAATTATATTGGCACAAAACTACATTAAAAACACTAACCTAAAAGAAAAACCTTAAAAGCACATACAATTTACGGTGCCTTTGGATTTGCAGTTAAATGCATTTTGCTGAACTTTTAGCGATAAAAACGGAAAACTTAAACAAATAGTTAAAAAAAATATATATACACTCAGGAAACTTCTGCTGTAAATATTTGTAGTTGTTTGTGTTGTAATACAGTATTCTTTATTTTTAAGTGAAAGAGCGGTCATTTGTAGAAGAAATTTAGTTTTTGACTACATATCGCTCATTAACTGCAAGACTGACATAACTAAAAAAACACGATTTTGCAGAAAACGAGTTTAAGTTTTCAATCCATGTCTGACTCGATCGACCATTTCTATATTTATTTGGTCACGTTGTTTATCAATAGTGAGGTTTTAAAGTATTTTTCTTTTAGTGAGAGTTTGCAAATTCTCTAGATTTCTACAGAGCCGTTAGTAGCACAGTTTCTCTATGAAGTATATACTCTTTGACCCACTTTAAAGAAAACTAATAATATACAAGGTGGCGCAAAAATAACCTTCCGATGTTTTTTGGCTGTAATTTAAAAAAAAAATAAAAAACTTTGATTCTTCTTGTGGATTATTTTTATTTGGTATTTTAATTTTTTTTACATCAAGTCGAGAATATGATGTCATGTAAATGGCCGCCGCCACAGTTGATTGTCATTTGAGCCCTTTGTATGGCATTTTCCTTCACTTTAGCCAAAACTTCCGGCGATAGGTCCTCACATTCTTGACGGATATTGTCTTTAAGAGCTGCAAGAGTCTGACTTCAAAAAGCCCCACAAAAAGAAGTCTGGAGCTGTCAAATCAGGCGATCTTGCTGGCCAGTGCAAATCGCCAAAACGGGAGATTAGGCTTGGGATGGCTTGAGCGTATGTTACACGCGATTGGCGGTCAGCAGCTAACAGCTGATGCACCGTCTGGACTTTGTACGGAAACATCTTCAAATCTTGTACCAAAATTCGCTGTAAAGACCGTCGACTGATACTCATTTGCGTGGCACGTCGTCTGGTCGATGTCGACGGCGCTTCCATGACATCCTCAGCTACAGCAGCAATAGTCTCTGCAGAACGGCTACTCCGGGGTCTGCCACGCCTGGCAGCATATCGTGTTGTGCCATCTCTTCGAGGCGAGCGGCTAAACGTCGCAGTGTTTCACCAGTAGGCGTTGGACGGCCAGGAAATCTGCGACGAAATTCACGTTGTGCCAAAGTCACCGACCGATTATTGGTCAAATAAATAGTCACCAATATTCCGCGTTCTGGAGCAGTGTAGCGTAACATTGTTTATTAACGTGTATTTCGCATGTGTTTACTACACAAATGTCAAAACAGAACTGACATTAGGGGCCAATCGCAAAATTTATAGCATTTTCTGATAGGAGGATTACTTTTGCGCCACCTTGTATAATCCTCTATCTCTAAAAGTATACATGAAATTAATATGAAATTTTTACACAATGACTAATAAATCTGCATCATTAACTCAAAAATCGACATATGATAGTCTTGAAATAAATGAGCGATTTATAGTTCATAAAAAAAAAAAACAAACCACATCAAATTACTGTACTATGATTTTATATTATTTCATACAGTAGATTTTTATTTCAAAAAATAAAACAAATAAAATTTTGTTTATTTTTTACTGTATATGCAGTTGATTTTTACTACGATTGTGGTTAATTTTTTGAACATTAAAAACAAATGACAATGTTTGTTGAATTTACTGAAATGCAAGTCGCTCTTCCTTTAAGAGAAATGTCACTTGTTTTTAACTACAATTGCAGTGGTCTTTACCTACATAGTGTTCACATACAAATGCACTAATTGAAAAAAAATTAGTTAACATTTTTTACTGAAACTACTAAATATTAGTTAAATATTACGTTGCAGACAAAACTGCTAAAATTAGCATTTTTGCTTCGCTATATTTTAGTCACATAAGAATAGCTTCAATAAATCTGCTAAGTCTGCAAATATTCAAATAAATAGCACACAACAATTCATAAAGCAAATTTTGAAATTTGTAAAGCTTTTTTTTTAGATTTTTGTAATGCTAATAAAACCCTGTTCTTCAGAAATCAGCAACATATAGAATTTTTAGCAAAAATTTCTGTTGATTTGATGAAAATTAACTGTCATTTGTATTATACTAAATTTCAGGTAAATATAGCAAACATTTGGTGTATATTACATCTCTTGTTTGCTATTTTTAGTCTGCAAATATTTAGTAAAAGTTTTTTTTTTTTCAATTATAGCAAATTGCTGTTTTTAAATTTAATACAATTAAATAATAAAAAGTAAAGTTAACAGTTTTATTGTTGCTGTTCTTATTTTGTTAATATTTAGTAAAGAAAAACATAATCTACCAGTTTTGGCAGTTTTTTCTGCAATGTAATTTTTAACTAATTTTCAGTAGCTTTTTTTTAATGTTTTACAGATTTGTTTCTATGAGTGTAACAACAATAATCATTATAAAGAAAAACTGTTTTTTATATATTTTTTTATATTCTTTTTCTTGTTGCAAAAAAAAACCTATAAAACATTTAATCGTTAGATAAATTTAAACCCCACATAATAGTTGAACCGCAATTAAACTAGGAAATCCCCTTTCAATATCAATGTTTATATGTTATAAAAATTGAGTATGTGTTTGAGTTTGTTTTCTTTGTTTGTTTGTGTTTTTTTTTTTTTGCTTTTTATGTGAGGATTTGCTTCTATTTGTGTTTCTAATGCCATTGTCAGGTTATAAAGAACAAATAATAAAAGAGCTTTAAGCCTTGAACTCATTTTCCTATTTTTTTCTTTTGTATAATACAGTCAATGATGCTATTTATGTGTGTAATTTATTTATTTTTTTTATGTATATTGAAAAGCATTTTGAGTTTTATTGTAAAAATTACACCAAAGATTGCAATTACTTACATTACGATCTTAATCTCAACGATTCAAATAATTAAAAATTAATTTTTAGATTTTTTTATATTCATAAAGTAAAAATATTTAAACTATAAACATTTTTGAAATGCTTTTTAAGAACCCCAAAAGGGAATCGTTCTTTACACAAATCAAGTAAAAGTTTTGAACTGCTTTTGTTTGAAATTTGATATTCTTCTTCCTGAAACTATTGATTTGATAGTGAATGTGAAGTGGCCACATTTGAAAGCATTTTTTTTTAAAGGTCTACTTTAAAATCTGCCCTTGAAACATTTTTTATATGGAGAAACTCATCTAGATCTGGGTAAGAAGATTCTCTTGGAGAAAAGGATAAGAAACGGTTGTTCCATCAAAACATGCCCTTAGAAATTGCAGTTTTCCAAAATGTGGAAAATCACAAGTTTCCATTAGAATTTGGTATTATATGTTTTAGTATTGGTATTATATGTTTATATGTCATATTAAAACATTAATATTTTTGTTAATTTGTGTGTATTACGTGTTTATGTATTAAATATTTAAAATAGAATTAAATTAGAAACAGTGTTTTATTTAATACGAAAGTAAAATCAAAAATTCAGTCGAATGTACAGAATATGATTTTTTTATATGGTAGACATAATATAAAATGTTGTTAGCTGTAACCGAATAATTTGATAGTAACTATCCAAATTAGGTTGTCTCATCGAATCTGTTCTCTATGTGTATATAGGGATGTCGCGCATAGTAATGTATATTTTGCTAGTGCAAAAATAAAATCATTTAGTATAATTTTTAAAAAAAAATTTGAAATGGAGGAAAAAACTACATTTTTAGTGAAAATAAAGTCGCAATATCTCAAAAGTCCGATTTCAAAACTAATTATTCGTGATTAGCATGTGAAAATTAATTAAAAATTATGTGCTGTGATTAAAAAAAAATTTTTAACATCGAAAAATTTGTACGCGGGGCTCCACAGGTTAATGCTATCAGATATTTTTTTAAAGGCACACCATCTAACTTTTAGACTACTTCTACAATAATCGCAACAATTATTGATAAATATCGATAGTTGAAAAGAATGCTGCTCTGATGAGCATCAGTGTATCATATTCTATGAACCATGCCCCAGTCAAAAGGTGAAGTACCATATGATACTTTTTAGATGTCTGCCCAGGAACGTGGGCCAAGCCACTCCAGCGAGGAACTTGAAATTTGGTATGTCGGTTCCTTATCACGATTAGACATCTGTATAAATGAGGTTTTTGGAAATTGGTAAGGAGAGAAGCAAAAACAGCAAAGTCTGCATGGCCAAATCACAAAAGTGAGAAACTTTAAATTTGATATGTATATAAGTTCCTTGCCACAGATATACATCTCTATAGACTGGATTTTTGAAAATTTCTTGGTTGAACTTAACTCACTAATACGAAATATACTGAAGTCTCCCCATGGCGTTAGGTCATATTCGAAGGAATATATATTTAAAATTTTTAATTTTCTGGTTCAAGAGTGTGGGGAAGATGTCAAGGGGGTATCTTTCCCCATTTTGCTCCCTCCCTGATGAAATTTTCTACAATCCCGTCTTTGCAAATCAAATTTTAAGTTCCTCGCTTTATAGAGAGGCACGCCGCCAATCGGGAGACTTAACTAATTTTTACCATTACCGCAGAAATTTCCAAAAATCACGTCTATACAGATATCTACTCTGTATAAGGTTCAGATATACCAAATTGCAAGTTCCTCCCATTAGTAGTTTAGCGAAGCCTCCAAGTGGGAGATGTTTATCTTCTTTGCTCCTCCCCGAAGGAATTTCCAAAAATCTGCTCCACAGAGACGTCTACTCCTGATTATTAATTCACATACCGAACTTTAATTTCAAGCTTGAGCAGCTTTGACGGGCAGCCAATTGGAGACTTTTATCCTCAGTATCCCTGAAATCCAGTCTATACAGACAGATGTTAACTTGCCTTGATTGGTTTTACCAGGACGTCAAGGGGAAGACTTTTCCCATTTTGCCCTCCCCGAAGCTATATCCAAAAATCCATTCAGAAAAAATGTCTACTCTCGATTTGTAACCCACAAACCAAATTTCAAGTTCCTATTGTTCATGGCGGTTTGGCTAGGACGCCGTGGGGGAAATTTTTACTGTGTTTGCCCCTCCACGTTTGTAATTTCCAAAAATCGATCCAATACAGATAGATAACTTACAAATTTCAAGTTCCTCGCATTAGTGGTTTGGAAAGTCAGCCAATGGGTAGACTTTTCCCCTTACTGCCCATGTCCGTAGGAATTTACAAAAATCCGCTAGTTACAGATGTCTACTCCCTATTTTACCACGTTTCTGGGCAAAAGTCCAAAAAGTGCAATGCCAGGGAGTTTTGTCATATCTAAAAGAACACATATTGAAAATTTCTGCTTTCTGTTCTAAGGATTTTAGTCAGGCAGCCAAGGGGGATACTTTTTCCACTTATTGACCCTACCGATTTGAATTTCCAAAAATCCTGACTTAGACGACGTCTACGCCGGAGGATGGACCTCCACGCCAAATTTCAGATCCATAAGTCCAGCAGCATACACTGGGCGATGTTGAGTGTGTGAGTAAAGTTCTTCTTTTACATATACAGTGGTGGTCATCAAATTAGCCCACCCAGCATGAAATTATCTTTGTCATATTATTATTTTTTTTTTAAATTTTTTAGTTTTTTTATTATTTTAATATATTGAATTTTGCGACCGAAATTAAAAATTTTCATAAATTACAAACAACATTGCTAGGTCTGTCAAAAAAACAGAGTAGTATTTGGAAGATGACAAAGCCAATTGTGATAATATTTTTTGTTGTTTTTGGTTTTTTTTTTTGATATTTTAAATTTTGAATCCCGCTCCTAAACAAGGACAAGATATGCTCATTGAGTTTGTGATTTAACATAACAAATATCTCTAGAAATTCTAATAACAAAGTCCCTTGAATATTTCCTTGGGCAGGAATGAAATCCGGATAGGGACAAGCCTACAGCAGATTGTTTTCACTATTTGGTAAATAAGTTTTGGGACTTTAGCACATTTAATTACTATATATATAAAGAAAACGTGTAATTTCCAGCTTTTTACACATGAACTGTTATTCGAGTTAAATGATTTTTGATTCTAAACATCTAGATATAAAAAGCGATTTATTTTCGTGCCATATTTTTCATAAAACAAATTGTAATTTGTTAAACTATGCAATATTTTTTATGCTATTCCCAAGTAATGATAATTTTTTTATAGTAATTTTCTCATCTATGTTATATAAAATTTAAATTTAATTTTCTTAACACAATTTTTTTAGTTCATTTACATATAACATTGGCTTTTTGTTCCATTTTCTGTAACAACAAGAACGACAAAAAAAAATAGTGATTGTTTGTAGTTAAGAAGAAGAAAACAGTAGCAGTAACTGCCACGAACAACACACTCTAAAATCTTCTTCTCGGTTTTTAACCCCTTGTATGGTAACTATTGTTTAACTTTTGTTTACAAAAAAAAAAAAAAAACTTTTCGTTTCTTTTATTCTGCAAAATTTTTGTTCTTGTTATAACAAAAATAAAAAAAATATAATTATTATTGTTGTATATAGTTTCACAGTAAATGAGTATAACTCTGTGTGTATGCGTTTAAGTACTTAGTAAGTAGAAGTGTGAGTGTTTTCTTTTTAAATATGTGAGTGTATGTATAAAATCCAAATGTAAGTTTTGTTTAATTATACGCTATTTTGTATTTTGTGTACTGTTTTTTGAACCCTTTCTTTTTCTTTTGTTTCTCTTTCATTTATTCTCATTCCATTTGCTTATTGACTTACAAATGAAAACAAAAATTTCATTGTATATTCATGTTTAACATTTGCGTTTTGACTTTAATTTTTTTCTCACCATAAAAAAACAAAGTTAATTTAAGTTGTACCACAAGTATGAGTTAAATAAAGCATAATGTGTGAATAAATAAATATATAAGTAATTTCAAAAATTTTCGACACCTGTTGGTACTAATTTTAAATTTCTCTAATATTTAGAGATTTTTTGAATTTAGAGAAACAAAAATCAAGTAACAATTATGGAGGTTCTAACTTTTCTAAAACTTCGGGTTCTGATGAGATCTTTAGCCAGATCGAAATACTAGTATCAACCTAGCTAATATGTTTGATTTGCTTTATTTTTGTAAATATACGGAGGTTGAAAGCTCGTTATAATATGAAAATAACATAAAAATAATCTCGATGTATATAAAAACAAAAAACTAATATAACTGTAAAAAATATTACTTGCGCCAGAGTACAAACTAAAAATTTTTTATATAAATAGAACATTTTTGGTCTTCAAAGTTTAGTAACGTCATGATGCTTGTTAGGAAAAGACCTAACCACGTGCTTGATTACTAAGAAGACAAGAATGGAGCAAAATTGATTATTAACAGGTTTTTTGTTAAAGTTCTGCCTATTATGGAGGCTCTAACTTTTCTAAAACTTCGAGTTCTGATGAGATCTTTAGCCAGATCGAAATTTTCTAGTATCAACCTAGCTAATATGTTTGATTTGCTTTATTTTTACAAATATACGGAGGTTGAAAGCTCGTTATAAATTGAAAATAACATAAAAATAATCTCGATGTATATAAAAACAAAAAACTAATATAACTGTAATTAAAATATTTGTTGATTCAATTAAAACTTTAATTGAATTCGGTTCAATTACGAAAATTGTGGTATCAATTAAAATAATTTAGAGAAACGACGTATAGGGTTAGGTAGACTATACACAGAAAGAAGAAAAATCGAGTGTCAATTAAAATATTTGTTGATTCAATTAAAATATTAATTAAATTCGGTCCTATTAAGAACATTGTGGTATAAATTAATATAATTGTAACCATTTAATTGATTTATGTTACATTTTAAAAACATTTATTTAAAATGTAATTGAATATTGTTTTTAATTGCAAACATATTTTTGTTAGATATTTGGATGATCGATTGTTCGTCATTTTTGGGAATAGTTGAAATTTTTTGCCGGAATATTTAAAATTAAAAAACCTGGTTTCAGGACTTTGAAAAATATCGGTTAAACGATTTTTAAATGTTATGCCATTTTACTCAGAAGTATATTTTTTTATGAATATGAATATGAATCATTTTCATTTTCGTTTTTTATTTGAAAAATTATTATTCATTTTGTATCAGCTTGAGAAATTTTCTGGATGGTTTTCAAAAAACAATAATAAGTCATTTAAAATAATTTTTTATGAGCGCTCCCTAGTTAATGTCGCATATGAAACTTTTGCAGTCAAATCAATTTTTTAAAAGCTGTTCATTATTGAAAACGACTCAAACATATTTTGAAGAAAAAAATTTTATTAAGCAAGCATTTGTTTTTAAAATGTCAAAACATCTTAATTTTTTTTGTTAGTATTTCCTAATAAAGCTAAATATAAAATTACTGAATCATAAGACTGGAACAATTCAAAAAATGACAGAAAAATAATAATTTTTGAGGTAATGGAAATTTTTCAAGTTTTTTATATGAGTAATTTTTAATTAAAAATAAGCTCTTTTGCATAAACTACTTTTATAAACAACAGATTTTTAAGTACATATTTCAAAACATTCCGTTTTTTGACAATGAATTATGCAAATTTATGGCTACTAACTATTAAAGCTAAAAATGAATAAAATTAATAAGTTTACTTTGATAATCTTTTATTCAATGATTTTCCTTTAAACGAGCTTGAGACCTTTTATTTATAAATTATAATTATTTATTTCTAATATTTCGTCGCCACATTCGGTGACTGCTTCAGAAAAATTACACAGGTCAACAGCAAAAAAAGGCTTGACTAACCACTATATAGATTTGATGCATCATGGCTGCCTAAGTACAAAAATGGTAAAAATTTTCAATTCTACACTCACAATATATTTTCCGTTACCGATTGTAGTTTATTTAAAAAGTAATCCGTAAAGTTTGTTTTTAACTGAATAAACTATTAAAATACAAAGAAACATATTTTTCAACTTTTTTGCCTGTTATTTAAAAAACAAACTATGAATTAATACGGATTTTCTGTAGCAGTTAATATTTTCGTTTAAAATCTACATGTTTAAAAAAAAATCTACTTGTTTAAAAAAAAATCACAGAAGAATCACAGTAATCTTTTTTTTTAAAAGTTCTCTCAAACGTTTTTCATATGCATGAACTGGGGATGGTAAATAAATTACTTATTTACATTTTCAGTCCAAAAAGTACCAAAGTGGCCCAGCTGACGATTAAGTGCTTTGTTTCAGTAAATTTTGTTTTACTTTTTTATGTTACTGAGGGTATTCATCGTGGTTATTTGCACACGATGCAAATTTGCACTTTATTATCCTTGAGCAATATTGACGGTGCATAATGTGCATATTAGAACAGAGATGGAGTTCCCTCACTGTTCCAAATTTATATGTTAAAGCACATCTATTAGATGACATCTAGGAGCTGAAGAGACAGCATGCTAGAGATAGAGTAAAAACTCTGAGTTTCTTTATTCATGTACAAATAACAAATTTTAATATATATAAAATAAAACGAAAAGTTAGGATTATAATTTTCGCAGTATAGAACATGTGCTAGCTGATTATTTGAATACAAGAAAATTAATTAGCAATATGGTAAAAGTCTAGTGTTTGTTAGGTAAACAAGATAAAGCGCATCAATGTTTAATGTAAAGTTAAAATTAAGCAATATTCTTGTGCAACTTTTGCTAGTTTGCAACAAATTACCCGTGTGTATGTCATATTGGTTAGAAAAAATCATGTCATAAGGTTAGAAAGAATCAAAAAGGTTTTGTGTCTGCACAAGATATGTGTAAAATATTTAATATTGAGTTGGCTACATTGAATGATAATAAAATTGTCAGTAATATGTGCAATAGTATTGCAAGAGTACCTTAACAATTAAATTAAATCAAAAGGTACCAAAATGTTTACAAACGTGCTTTTTACTTTAGTACTAAACCAAATATTTTATTTACCATCACTATAGTTTTTCTTTAGATTGTATTTGTCTTTTATTTTACAAACACATAGTTTTTTAAGTTATTTGCATATTATAGTAAAAGATGAACTCAAAGGTCATCCTTTTTCGTTATGCTGCCATATAAATGTTAGGCGCCATTCGCTCAATTAATTATTATTCAATTAATCTTATTACTTAGTTTTAAAAATAAATCCTAACATATATTATTATGTATATAATACATTATGTAAATAATACATTTTTATTTCTTTTAAATTAAATTTGGTGATAACTAAAATAAACGACAATCGTTTATTTTTACGTTTTTGGGGTTAAAATTTTGATGGTTAAAATAAAGGAAAATAGTTTATTTTTAAGTTTTGGGAGTTAAATTTTTAATGTTCAAAATAATGGAAAATCTTTTATTTTTATGGATTTTCGGTAATTTTTTGATAGTCAAAAAAAACGAACGTCGTTTATTTTAACGGATTAAGCAATTATTTTTTAATAGTTAAAATAAACGAAAGTACTTTGTTTTTATCGATATTTGTAGTTAGTTTTTTAACAATTAAAAATAATTGGAAATTACTATTGTTTTAAACGAAAAATCAGTAGTCCTGTTTTTAACAACTTTTTCTATAGTTTTAATGTACAAATTCGTTTGTTTCTAACTATAAAATATTGTGAGTGTATGGATAATTTTTTTTTTAAAAAATTTTTTAAGTAAAATTGACAATATTTTGAGACATTTCTCCACTTATGTTGTCATAACTCAAAAACAACTAGTCCGATTTTATCAAATTAAATTTACAAAAATTAAGGTTTACAATATCTTTAAAGAACGTGTACAAATTTTTTTAATGCGATCAATAGTTTCAAAGTTATGAAACAAATTGTTAGCAAAAAAAAAATGCTAAAAAAAAAAAAAATTGAAAAACAAAAATCTGGAAAAAATCGAAAACTGCAAAAAATATTACTTTTTTATTTTTTTGTAGTAAAGCTACATATCATGCGAATTAAACTAGATATCGATCATAAAAATCGATGCATGCTTTACATTTTTATTTACAATTAATTGAAGGTATCGCATATTTACAAGCACTGTAGAAAATTGTACCTACTATATAATGAAAATGCAGAACATAAAAACTCAGGTGCATTTTACGACACGCATTTTGGCAAAACCCCTTTGGGAAAAACCTCTATGACATTTTTAAGATTCTAATAATTAAAAAAAATAAGTAATAAACAAAAGATTGTTTAATTTTTACGATTGCGGTAGGATAGTAATAAAACGCTCATAAATGTGCGTGTACGCTGAAGTGCTCTTATTTTCCGTTAGCTACCTGTAACGGATGATTTTTTTTTTTTTTCATAAAAGTCCTTAATGTTTTTTAGGATTCTTGGGAATAATAAAAAATTTGCAGCACACACAAACTGTATCCACACAAAGGGTTATCCCAAATTATAGTATCAGTATTTATAAGATCTCCTTGATCCTTTTTATTTCATTCAAGAAGTGTTTGCGATAACGCAAACATCATTTAATACCTACACAAAAATTAGAGTCATACAGCTTAGAAGTTAAAAACAATTTTCAAATATTAATAAAAATGAGCCAGAACATTTTATGTAAAAACGATCCAGATTTATTTTGTTATGTGTGCGGCCAATATATCACCGGGAAAAAACGGAAGTGCTTCTTAACTTCATTGCAAAAGTCATATCAAGATTGCTATAATATCTATCCGTACAATTTGAACCAGCATTGGACACCGAGTACTATATGCATTCCATGTCGATTGAATTTATCTATGAAGTCTTCTAACGTAAAGTAAGTATAAATTAATAGATTTGGAATATTTTATAATTACAATATTTCTTAATTAAAATTTGAATTCTTCATATTCCTGATTTCAATTTTATTTTTCATTTTACAGACGACACTTGGAAATTTTGAAGCCTATGCTATGGAGAGAAACAGCGAACCACGCATCCGAGTGTTATTTTTGTTTAAGTACAAAAAGCGGCTTGGAAAACATATGCGATGGTCTTACCCCACGAGGTCTGCTGATGGGTTTACACTTGCAGTTCTACATTCACAAGAAATAGAATATGCTCAAGATCGGGGTGCAAGCTGTAGTCATGTGCTTTCATCTTCACCAGGACACTCAACCTCAAGTATGTCTTACCAATCAGATATGTCAGATCCAGCACTACCATCTACAGCTGAAAAATGACTAGTTCATCCCACACAAACATTTCTCGCCGAGACCATGGAATCAAGATCAGCTTAATGATGTAATTAGAGACCTTGGATTGTCGAAAAGATCTTCTGAATTACTTGCGTCCCGGATGAAAGAAACAGGTCTCATAAATAAAGAAACTAAAGTTTCGTATTACCGTACTCGAGAAAAAGACTTACTTCATTATTTTGCTGAAGAGGATGACTTTGTGTACTGCACAGATATTTCTGGTTTGATGACTGCCATGGGCTTACAGAGATATGATTCAAACGAATGGCGTTTATTTATCGACTCATCAAAACGCAGCTTGAAGTGTGTCCTTTTGCATAATGGAAATAAATTTCACTCCTTGCCGATCGCACATTCAACCAAAGTAAAAGAACAATACTCTGTAATTGCATTGGTCATGAAGAAGATAAAGTATGATGAACATAAGTGGGTAATTTGTGTTGATCTTAAGATGGTAAATTTCCTCTTAGGCCAACAAAGCGGCTTTACAAAATATCCTTGTTTTATATGTTTATGGGACAGCAGAGCTAAAACAGAACATTGGAAGAGAAAACAATGGCCTTCTAGGGAAACACTAGTTCCAGGTACGCCAAATGTTATAAATGTGGCTCTAGTGCCCCGAGATCGCATCATATTACCCCCTCTTCACATTAAACTTGGTCTGATGAAACAATATGTTAAAGCACTTAACAAAGATAGTGAATGTTTCCAGTATATTTCAAGGAAGTTTCCCAATCTAAGTATGGAAAAGCTGAAAGCAGGCATATTTGATGGCCCACAAATTCGCAAATTGGTGAACGATACTGAATTTGGCAGTTCAATGTCAGAAATTGAGAAGAATGCATGGGATTCGTTTGTATGGGTTATTCAAAATTTCTTAGGAAATAACAAGGGTGATGATTACGTTGCGCACGTTGAAGAGATGTTAACTCACTTCCAGAATCTTGGATGCAACATGAGCATCAAAGTACACTACCTGCACAGTCACTTAGATCGTTTTCCTGAAAATCTAGGAGACTTGAGTGAAGAACAGGGCGAACGATTCCACCAAGATATCCGGACAATGGAGGAACGATACCAGGGTCGCTGGGATGCACACATGATGGCTGATTTTTGCTGGAGTATTCAGAGTAACACTTCGTTATTCAACAATAGTAGAAAATCGACTAAAAGAAAATTTCAGAGTTTGTAGTTTATAATACATATTTATTTATTTATTTATTTTCTTGTTTTAATTATTATAATAAATGTGAATAATAAAATATAAATTTTCTACTATTTAATTTATTTATTTATTTATTTACATTTAAGCTCATCCAACACAAATGTCTTTCCGAAGAATAGAATCAGTATATTCTAGGTAGGGTTTTGCCAAAAAATACACGAATGTTACTATGTAATGCATTTTTGATGTGAAAATTTGTACATAGCATGGGGAAAATGTTTTCAAAATTCAATCAATCGAAAGAAGAACATTAACTACTCAATTTTATGTATATCAGACAAAAAACTAAAATTAGGTGAAAATGAGCGAATTCACTTAATTGTGAATAAATTCGAAAAAAAAATCAATCGATTTTTATGATCGATATCTCATTTTGTTCCTATTACATGTGGCTTTGCGATAAAGCAATAAATCTGAACGATTTTTGCCGTTTTCGATTTTTTATGATTTTTTTAAAACAAAAAAATTTGCTATTTTCACGTAAAAAAAATATTTTTTCCCTCAATTTTTTATTATAACTCCGAAACTACTGAGCCGATTGAAACGCAATATATTAACGGATTAAAGGCTATGTAAATTTCAGTTTTTCTAAATTTATTTGAATAATATCGGACTAATTTTTTTTAGTTATCATTAATTATGTGGAGAAACGTCTAAAAAAATTTATAATTTTACTTAAAAATTTTTAAAAAAAAAACCTCTCCATAGAATTTCAAAATTGAACCATATTTGTACTACTGGGACCACAATACATCAAAATTGTATAGTGGTTTTCAAAGCCCCTAAAATTTTTTCAAAATTGTTGCCTTGTGTTATTATTATAATTAGCAATATGCCAAAATTGACTTTTTGCAAAAAAGAACTTTTTTATTGTTGAAAATGGTTCTTTAGGGTATCAGAAGCAACTTTTGTTCCGCGACTTTTTTATAATTCCGTTATTTACAAAATTACCGTTATTTTTAGGTTCTTGAAGAAAATCAAAATTATGACCGTTAAATTTCCAGAATTCGACCAAATATTGTTTGGCAACTTTGTACAAAATCATATGGCGAGTACTTTTGCAGAACATATGAACTCTAAATATTTGCAAATACAGGGTGTTTTGATGCATTTTTTAAAAGAAATTAATTTTACGCCATCTAGCGGCAATAATTTGTACTAACAATATTCAACAATTAGAAAGGTAATTGAATACCTTTCCAACAAAAAACTTGAAAATCGGATGAAAAATAACCGAATGAGAAAGAAAAGATCTATAAGATAATGAGATAGTACCAAATTTATATTAAAATATGTATGTAAATTTTTATTAAATTGATCATTAAAGTTTACATTTTTAGTTTTGCGAAAAAAATGTTAGTTATTTTACTAGAATTGTATTTAACAGAAATCTTTATTATTTATACTTTTAAAAACATCAAGTTATTTTATTATTTAAATTTTAGAGATCATTAGAAATGAATTCAATTGTTGGATTTTTCTGTAATTTACAAGGACAGTCCACAAAGTGAACCTACCCGGTTTCTTTGTAAATTTGACTTATTGTTAGTTAAAATTTTTTAAAATTTTATTTCTTTATATAAGATCAAGTCTGGTTTATTACGAAAAAAATATGAGGTGTTTTAATAAAACACCTCATATTTTTAACATGGTCAAATTTACAAATTAGGTAAGTTCACTTTGCGGACTTTGCTTGTAAATTACATGAAAACCCAACGATATAATTCAATTCTTATGGCGGCATCGCATTCAGGAGATCATAATACATAAGGATTGGTGGGTCTGGTTTCTGGGTCAGAACCTTTTTATATTTTTGTGAGGCTGTGTAATTCATAAGCACGCAAAGGTGACGGCTAAAATATCTACTGCCGTTTTATCGCAATAGTAAATGAAATATTTACTTATCACATGGAAAGGAATTTTGTTTCCCAAAGTGAAAACAGTGTCTATGTTCTTAATAACTAATTTATAACTAATTTCAGTAGCATAAATTTACGTTTTTTTAAAAATTCACCCTGTTTTTTTCATCAATTAATAAAATTTGTCGAAAATAGGCTGTACTGTTTGTAATACGGCACAAATTCGGCTGAATATTATGCCTTGGGAGACAACATAGTTGTTGATGACTAAAATATCTAAAATTCTGCCGTGGTGCTTGAAGATAACATTCCTACTTCAAAAGTTATAAGTGAATGAAGGTCAAAAAAACCCCATTTTTTCCATTTTTTCGCCTTTTTTTTACATTTTCCTAATTTTCTTGTAAACGAAAAATGCGATCGCCAAGCACCACGGCAGAATTTTAGATTTTAATGTCATTAACAACTGTGTTGCATGGCAAGCCATAATATTCAGCCCAATTTGTGCCGCGCTAAATGTTAGAAGTAGTATTTTCTTACTTCCAAGTTTTGTTGTTGCCACTTTGTTTTTTTCAGTGTATAATTCCAACAAAAACCAAAAATGGAAGATTACTACCCAAGCTAACTATTCAACACATAAAAACATTGATTTTGTAGCTACTAACATAAATAATGTGTTAAATTCATAAAAAAGTTAAAAAATCCAAGTTTTAAGGGCCACCCTAAATATCCGTTTTAGGACAAGTGAGGGGCATTCTAATAAGCAAGTAGGGTACCTGACTCTACCCCCGAAACATATAAAATCATTCGGGATTAATAGCTTGAAAATGAAAAAGTTGTTTTTTTGGCATATTGCTATTTATAATTTGATTTATAAAATTTAGTTTTAAGAATTAAAAACTTATATATAACAAATTTTTTAAAAAATCCGGAAAATCAAATATATTTTCTGTCAATTTAAAAAAAATAAGAATATTCTAGAAAAATCACTAAAAATGAATAGTTAAAAAAAACGACAGGAATTCGACAACAAAAAAACTATTTTATTAGAATTCACTAAACCGGTATATTCGATATAAAATTTTTAAAAACGCCGAAACCGATTAAAACCAACTGAAACCGGTTTTAGAAACCGACTGGACTAGTAAATACTGTTCAAATTTTAATTAAAATTGCAAAAAATCATAAAAAATTCGGAAAAATCATAAAAAATAGACAAAATTGAAATAAAAATATCTTAAAAATATGTAATATTTAGAAAATCGCTAAAAATTTTTGAAAAATCTTACAAATCGTAAAAAAGAGTCAAAATTTTAAAAGGTCGTTAAGGTTTTAAAAAATCAAAAAAAAATTAAAATAATGACTAAAAAAATCTACAAAATTGACCAAACCGCCAAAAAAAAAAAATAAAAATAAATCACCAAAATTAAAGAAAAAACTTATGTTGAAAAAAATCACCTAAATAAGATCTAAAACGTCCATATCTCGAAATTATTTTTGAAATTTTTTTTATTTTGGTAATTTTTTTATTTTTTTTAATTAGGACATTTTTTTAACTTTCGTTTTTTTAATGTTGTCGATTTAATACAATTCTGGCAATGATTTTAAATTTGTTTGTTTTTCAAACCGCCATAACTTTTGCACCGATAAATATAAATGAGTGACTCGGATTAACGAATACGCATGCAAAAAAAATTTTTTGAAAATGTTTTGCCTCAAAATGTCGATCATTTTTGAAATTCGTCTTATATATAACTGTTTCGTTAGTTACACGCATAAAAAGACTGGCGGAATATTATCAAAGTGATTAGTAATTATATAACTACATAAGTTTCTAAGTAGTTTTACAAATTTCTTGTAAAATATATGAATTTTTTTGGAAATGTTTTACTAGGCTTGTATATATTTTACAAAAATTTTTAATTAATTTGTTAGAACTTTGTTAAGCTAACTTGTAATTTATGTTGTTGTATAATTACTAAACACTTCGATAATATTCCTCCAGTCTTTTTCTGCGTGTAGCAGAAAGTTTCTTGTTACAAAATAACTTTTTTTTTATTTTATGTCGAAGAATGTATTTAATTGCCGTTCAATAGCAATGTATTTTAATTATAAATATTCATTGCATTCATTCACATGCATACGCACATAAATAAAATAAAAAAAGCAGGGTGTCCCCATTGTGACGAGTAATCGATTTTCAATTTCGTCTCAAAAATACGAATTTGAATAATGTTAACAGAGTTTGTGAAAACTTATAAAATTTAAAAAAAAATAAAAATTTTTATTGCATTTAAAAACTCTAGAAGAACTTTCTGAAGCAAATCAGCCGGGTTAAGCTTTTTCAAAAAAAAAAAAAAATATATGGAGCAATTCCATATGAAAACGATCAAAATTGGCAAATTTTTGGACGACCCCTCTCCGATTTTAAAATAAATAGTCTCAATCGATTGCCCAGCAAAAAATAATGTACCTACATATTTTTTTTTTTTTATAGTGACTGGTTTAGTGGTGATGTGCACCACTGTCATGTGACAAAATTGAAGAATTCTTCATAAGGGACCTCATTGAAAGTTGTTTTAAAAAAACTACTAAAGCGATCGCAACGAGTGATAGCTCGTTGGAAAGGTATTGAATCAGGCTTTAATTGAAAAATAAAATTTTCCTAATTTTTCTCAGAAATTTACCTTTTTTCCCATGAAAATTAAATTTTCCCATGAAAATTAAATTTTCCGATTTTCCACAGAAGCTCCTAAATTTTCCGGCTAATTTTATTTTTTTGGATTCCTCATAATTTTTGCTTTAAGAATCAGCAATAAAAAAATGGGCCCGACTCCTTGTTTGGACAGGAGAAGAGCATTTAAGAGACCACCTTGTTCTCATTGTTTTTATATTTTTTATAATTGAATTATTTTTAATTATTTAACAAGAAAAATTAGGCAAATTTTATTTTTCAATTAAAGCCTGATTCAATACCTTTCCAACGAGCTATCACTCGTTGCGATCGCTTTAGTAGTTAAAACAACTTTCAATGAGGTCCCTTATGAAGAATGCTTCAATTTTGTCACATGACAGTGGTGCACACCACCACTAAACCAGTCACTATAAAAAAAAAAAATATGTAGGTACATTATTTTTTGCTGGGCAATCGATTGAGACTATTTATTTTAAAATCGGAGAGGGGTCGTCCAAAAGGTGATCGCTTTCATATGGAATTGCTCTATGTATTTATACAAATTTCACTCTCACGTGTGTGCCCAAATAGATATAATTAAAAGTGCTATCATAAAAATTCGACAATTCGTAATTTGGGGACACCTTGTCACACATACATAATTAATTTAACAAAAACATTTAGTATAATTTCGCCTTGATAAGAAAATTTCTATTGATAGCTGTTAACAGCCATGATAAATGATAATGATCAAAATTTAATGCTAATGTAGTAAAACACACAATAACTTTTGTTATTAATTAGTAAGAAAATTTTAAGAACGAGGTTATTTCTAGTGTCCGACCGAAGTATTCGGCCAAGAAACGATAATTGGTTCGGTTTTTTTTTAGTATTTGTAGACAATATGGTAACTTTTTGATATTGAAAACATATTTGTTGAGCCGCTTTATTTCTATATTGTGTAAAATATTTAAGGAAAGAGCCGAAGCATAGCTGTAAAGTTAAATAATCCGCAGACGAATATTGAATTCATTGTTTAACCATTGTGTTGCACGCATTTTTCTTGTAAGTTTCCTCATACCCATCTAAAAAAAAAATTTTTTGTTAATTTTCGTATTATATATGATTATATCCGACGTTAGCTCAAATCTGATACAATAAGACATTATTTGATGCCATTATATCTAATTTGATACAAGTAGACATATTTTGATACAATTTTAACCGAAATTTGTCCTCATCCAAATGTATCAATTTTTATATAATGTGATACATTAACATCCAATTAGATCCAGATACAAATATATGCAATTACACGTGATTTATGTAATCATATATTAACCGATATATAATTATATATTTTTACATTTTGTACTATATGAAGTGTATATAATTATATATTTGAGATATAATTTTATAGGATTTTACATGAATATATGTTATGCAAAATATATCATTATAAATAATTGTATAAAGTAATACATAAATATATCAAACCTTTTTTACTTGGGCATCCATGGTAATATTAGATAGTACCTGAGCATGAGTTGTATTCTATAAGCTGATAATGAAGGATTATGACGGTTTTAAGTAAAGTGTTGCTTGGATTAAATTGAAGTTACATGAATTTAAAGGTCTATTTGTATTGATCACATTTCAAATAATACGTTATTATTATTTTATCATTACCCAGTAAAAAATAGTTCTTACACAGAATCAGTTCTGGAAGGCATTATTTAATTACGGAGCTCTTCCGAAGCAATTGCAGAAGGTATGATTTTTGTTCGCGATGTCCCACTTGATATGTCTTTTCTAATCAAGTGAAAGGCGCTTATTTCATGTGCTCTAAGAAGCAATACATTCATGCCTTTTGTGTGCTGACAACATTAATGCTTCATGCATTCTTTACTGCTTTATTGTAAGCATTATTAACAGCCTTAAATAACACATTAAGGGAAGCACAACAGAATGCATTCCCTAATTGCTTTATTGTATGCAAGGCTTTGAAGCGCTATTTTTTTTTACTGGGAATATCACAAAAAAATATAAAAATACATGCAGCAACATTTTTTGTTTTATACTTATTACAAGAATGTTTACAGGTTTTATGATATTTAATTGGAGTTAGGGTTATTTATTTGCAGGAAAAAGTCATTGAAAATTTGACGTCCAGATTAGACTGCGTCCGAGCCAGCCGTGCCAGAAGATTATCTTTCGAATAAAGTAAATTTCATGTCAATTAAAAAAAATCGTCTTTGTTTTATTCCATTTCAATGTTCTATACCTCTATAAAAAACAAACACCCTTTATTAGAAAAGCTATTCTTCTTTTCAAAACTGTAAAAAAAAAAGGTTGAAAAACAACCTCAGATATCTTAGGGTATATAAGTTTTTTGAAAATCTTTGTATAATCTTTTATATTAGTTGGCACAAGAAAATAAAAACTGCCAAACATTCCCAAGGAGTTGGCCTATAGGCTGCTGCAGGTGAATTTGATATAAATATTATATTTTATATTCTCCATTCTAAATTTTTTAATTTTTTTTTAAATTGATAAATCTACAAACAAAAATTTAAGAACAAAAGAAATGCATTTTGAAATATTTGCGAAAGAATGGTATTTTTACATTTTCAATAATTTTTCAAAGACTCACATATCAAAGAAGACAAAATTAGCTTTGAAATGACTTTTTAATTTTTGAAATCGGACTACGCGTTCAATATTTACGACCATTTGAACAGTATGTAGTTGTATACCATTTTAAAATAAAATACAAACTTTAAGCAGCGATAAAACGAATTGATAAAAGAATTGATTAAACGAATTGCTTTGGTAAACTAATTAGGAGACCACATATACCAAGTTTAATGCAAAGCGAAAGGGGATAAGCTGATGACTGTCAGCGTTGCTTTTGGAATAATATTTCCATTAGTTTCAATGGTATTACAAATCTACTAATTATGACTTAAACCAATTTATGTTTTTCTATCAAAGTTTTAGTCTAATTAAATTCAAAAAACATAGCATACTTAAAGGCTTTCTAAATTAAAGCAAAACGCTGCATACTTCTGAAGTATATTCAAATAAACCCCTCTTATCTAAATATTTCCACTTAATTCATTAACACCTTAATTGTTCTTTCTGCTTGTTTGAAAGTTATTTGAATTTTTTTTTTTTCAAAACCCACTATACATTTATTAATATTAATTGTCTTTTTGTTGTAGTTTTTGAAATTATTCACAACATGGCTTTCTCTTTGCTATTAATAATGTTGCAGTTTCAATATAGCATAACTAAACATTATGCCTTCTTTCAAGTATCAATTAAAATTTTTTTACCAGCCTACAAAGTACGAAAACAAACGTCGGTAGTGTAGACAACTTTAATCAAACTAATTATTAATTTAAGTTGCGTGCTTCGTTGTTAATTGTCAATGTTAATGAATAATTCAATAAAACATTGTAATTCAAATACAAACATAAAGTCAAAGAAATAGTAGCACACTCGCTTACACGCCGGTATATATACACATCGATAGAAGAAATACAACGAAACAAACACCAAGTTAAGTAAGGTAAATGTTTCCTTATGATATGGTTAAGATTTAACAACCTTTTTTGGTAGGTACACTTAAGAAAAACAAATCTGTCATAGCTACTGAAAATTTTGCTGTTATTACCGGAACATATGTCTGCTGAACTGTAGCAAAATTAAATTAGTAGACGAAATTAGTAGCCGCTACAAAATTTTAGTAAAATATCAGTAAACTGCAATTTAAAATTAATTTGCTAAAATCTGCAAAAAAAAAAATTTCTTAAATTTTAGTACATGCAACTGAACTTCAGAGAATAAAAAAAAAAAAGTAGATTAAAACGAATTTGTTTTTCAATTCCCAGCCAGAAATTTCCAATGGTCTGAAAAATCAAGCACTGGCAGAGCACTATTTGCCAATGATCCAACAAATAAAGTGCTGGTAAAGCACTGATTTACAACGCTCTGCCAACGTTAGTAAAAAGTGCTTTGCCAGTGCTTAATTAACAAAATTTACAACAATAAAAATAATAAAAGCACTGGCATAGCTCTGGCTAAGAACGCTCTGCCAACGTTCGTCAAAAGTGCTTTGCCAGTTCTTGATTTACGAAATTTAAAACCGTAAAAATAAAAAAGCACTGGCACAGTACTGACTTAGAACGCTTCCCCAACATTGGCAAAAAGTGCATTGCCAGTACTTATTTACAACCGTTAACTTAATAAAAACAGTTTCACATCCCTTGTTCACAACAAGAGTGGAAAAATTCAAAACTACATTGCAATTTATGATTAAAAGTTAAGAATATTAAGGTCTCCTATTATAGTCAGCACAAAGTATAGTTTTTGTACTAAAATTTTACTTAAGAAACTTATTTTCAAATTTCTTTCCTTAGTAAAATTGTAGTAAAAAATCGTGCTAACTTATCACAAAAATAATATGATAAAAAAATATTCAGTTATTTTGTAATAACCTTAGCTGAAGCAAGCCTATTGTTATTTCTGTTAAAATTACCAAAATCATTCAATAAGAAATAATACAACTAAGTAGGACTTTATTGGTCGTTTTTGGTTTTGGTACTGGCAAAGCGCTTATTGCCAGTGCTTTGCCAACGTTTTAAAACGAAACCACCAAGCTCTGCCCGGTGTTATCATTTTAGGGTTGGCAAAGCACTTATTATATTATTAAAAAAGCTCTTTATTGGTTGTTCTACCAATGCTTTGCCAAGGTTTTAAAATTATGGTTTTGGTACTCGTAAACCGCTCATTGCCAGTGCTTTGCAAACGTTTTAAAAAAGGAAAGGCCAAGCCCTGCCCGGTCTTATCATTTTCGGCTTGCATAGCACTTTAATCTTCAGATATCCAACGCTCTGCCAACTCTCATACCACCGTTGAAAGCACTGGGCCAATGCTTTGCCGTTCATATTTTTCTGGCTGGGTTGTTTCCTAATGAATGAACATTATATTATTTTAACTCCGTATTAAAAAATTTCATTTGTTTAAAAGCATATATTTTTTTGTGATTAGCAAAATTTTTGCTAAATTTAGAAAATAGTTACTGTTACTACGAGGGCGGATCAATAAGACCGTGACTTTTTAAATGAAACGCAGTTTTCTTTTTTTTTAACATAGTCTCCATTGAGCTTAATACACTTAGTCCAACGTTTCTCCAATTTGTGTATCCCTTCCAAGAAATAGGATTTTTCGAGGTCCATAAAATATGCATTTGTTGGGCATATGGGGTCGTTTTTTTTTTGAAATCCTCGTTAAATCGGTCCAATAAGTTGGCATAATATTCGCATTTTATTGTTTTTCCCTTTTGAATGTAATCGATGTGGATTGTCCCGCGTGCATCCTAAGAAACTGTTGCCATCACCTTATTGGCCACGATTACGATTATGGTAAATTGAGAGCAAACGCGGCACCCATCTTGCAGACAGCTTTCTTAAACACAACTGATCATTTAAAATCGAAACCACACTGAAATACCTATGGCATCAACAATCTCACGCACTTTTACTCTTCGATCGGCCAATACCATATCGTGGATATGTTTGCCATTTTCGGGTGTACTTGTGCGAGTACACCTTGTGCCACCACAACGAAAGTCAGTAAACCACTTTTTTAAAATTGAAATCGATGATGCAGAGGCCCCATAGTATTTATCAAGCTTTTCCTTAGTTTGATTGACGGTTTTTTCACAAAAAATAATGTTTAATGAGCACTCGAAATTTAATTGTACAAAATTAGTAAAGTGTGATTGAAAATTTTTTCTCATAACTTTTTTTTCTGGGTGTATTATTCTGTTGTATTTAAAAATGTAAGTAGGTTGGTATATATTTTATGCTTCACGGTGATTAAAAAAATTAAAATATTAACGTCAGAGAAAAATATAAAAAGGGTATAATTTAGCTACAGTAGGAGCGGGAAATTAAGAAAATATTTAACAGGCTAAATGAATTTTAATAATAAGGATACATATATAGCTATTCAGGAGTGCAAACATTGTTATATAATTCTGGTAGTGATTTGGCTTTAAATGTTGTTGTGTTGAAGGTGCGTGGTTTTAAATAATTTATGAGTATTAACATTTTTCAATCTATCTATATATATAACATTGAATGTGTGTTTGTTTATTTGTTTGTTTGTTTGTACCTTATAGGAGACCAAACCTCTGGACCTATCTTCCTGAAATTTTCACAGCATTTAACTAGGACTCTGGCATGATTTTCGACCACGCCCACTTTTACGCCCACTTTTTTAAAATTATGTAATTGCTCCCATATAGTTTTTAACAGATTTACTTCAAATTGTATACACATTATACTCCAGGCGAGGTAGAAATAAACATTTCTTACGCCACGCCCCCCTTTCACACCCCTTTTCACGCCAAATTTTGTTTGAAAGTTTTAAACTTTTTGTTCTCTATACAAATTTGTTCCTTCCAACGGATTTTTTTTTATTTGGTAGTATATTGCTCTTAATACTATTAACGTCGCCATATAACTATGAACCACGCAAACTTCACCGCCCCCTTTTTTTTAATTCAGATACTTACTTATACCACTAACAATGTTTGCTATACAAAATACTTTTTTTGTAATATGTATTTACCTAAAGTTTTATACACTTTTTATCTACAGGTAAGGTAGCCATACATTTTTTTATTACCAAATCCCCCTTTTTCGCCCCATTTTACCTTAAATTATAATTAATCTGCTTTCAATCTATATATATAAAATGAAATGTGTGTTTGTTTATTTGTTTGTTTGTACCTCAGTGGAGACCAGACCTCTGGACCGATCTTCCTGAAATTTTCGTAGCATTTAACTGGGACTCTGGCATGATTAATAGGCTATTTTTTTTCGACCATGCCCACTTTTACGCCCACTTTTTTGTATTATGTAATTGCTTCCATATAGTTTTTAACACATTCACTTCAAATTGTATATACATTATATACTCAAACGCCACGAGCCCTTTCATGCTCCATTTTGTTTAAAAGTTTTAATCTTTTTGTCCTCTGTACAAATTTATTCCTTTCAACGGATTTTTTTTGCAAATAATGTATATGGCAATTAATTTCACTAATTAAGAACGGTTCTGAATGGCTGTCTTAAGAATAAATACTATTTCACCAAACGGGATCTATGTTTGTAGCCATTAAAGTTCTAACTTTGATCGCGTCTATTTGAGTAATTACAATAACGATTCTGATTGGCAGTTTAAAGAAAAATTATTCTATTTCAGCAAGCGGGAGCTTTGCTTGCATACCTTGCATTTATTTACTTGCAACTCTGCTGGTCACTCAGCTATTTTTAAAATAGTTATTAGCCTTAAATAAAATTTTAGGCAGAACAACGTCTGCCGGGTCAGCTAATTTATACAAATAAAACTTTAAGGTAAAACAACGTTTGCCGGGTCAGCTAGTACTATACAAAAATATACTATTGTCAATAAAACTTTGCGTAAACTGAAAGTTATTTAAAAACACCCGTTTTTTTTTTTGTTAATTATAAATAGTTTAACTCACAAAATCGGTTAAAACTACAGATTTTACGAATAGTCGCTTACTATTTGGTATTCGCCATATTCGGCCGGGTTGGACCATTTGGAATAAAACTGAATCGATGCGCTTTAAAGATCTAAATATGTTAAAAATAAGTAAAACATTTTTAAAGCGGGTCTTCATTTCCCTACCAGCACACAGTGGGTTCGATGGTGCCCAAAGTGGCGATTAATTCATAGAAGCCGTAGTTTTAAAATATTATATATTTTTATTGATGAGTTATTATAAGCACATAAAAACACAGCATTTGAGAAAAAAATAGTTAAACAAAAAAAAAAAAAATTTAACCCGTTAAGCGCATTATTGTTTTTTTTTGGAAAAAAGACCTTAGCTTTGGAATGAAAAGCGATAAATCAATGAATGAAATTGGAAATTAAAGCATACTTAATGTGCTACTAAAAAATTCAAAGAGTAAATTTATTGTTTGCATTTATATTAATATAAATTTAATTTAAAATCCAATTTTTGTTTTTCACAAAATCTCATAAATGTACAAATTTATTTCAAAAAAGTCACAAAAGAGAAAATTATAATTTTTTAGTAATGAATAGTCATAAATACATAAAAACACAGGTTTAGAAAAAAAAAATGGAAGAGAAAATTTTTTGAACCCGTTAGGCGTTTTATGTTTTTCGGAAAAACATGATCCACAATTTTCGGTGCAACTTTGAAATCAAAATAAATTTAAAGAATAAGTTAATAATATGTATTCCTATTAGTATAAATTTTTTGGTTTTGGAAGCACATCCCCATAGCTGGACACCGCATGTCCAGACAGGTTTTAGTACTTGGTTATATATCAGAAGTTTGTTTTCAATTGAGAGTATAGAATTTCTTCCAATCAGCCATGTTAGCTTTTTCCGTTTTAAGTTTAGCTCAGTGTGTTTAACTCTGATGTGTTCTTTCCATGTAAGCTTAGAATCCAGCGTCATACCCAGATATTTTGCACTGTTAGCATAAGGTACAGCTAAACTTGAAATATTAATTTGTTTATGTCTAATTACTTTGTTGGTAAAGTCAACATGCGTTGACTTACTTGCATTTAGTCTGACTTTCATCAACTGAGATCTGTAGTTTTGAGGTAGACAAGAGCTACAACTTTGCCATAGAGAGTAAATCGAAATTCTGAACAGTTTGCAAGATATGAGCCTACGAAAATTATCACTTTTTTGCGAAAATGATACCGATTCCCCAAATATTTGGCGGCCCATAAACAAAAAAGGAGATGACTTTGGGAAAAATTGGGAGACACGGGTCTTTTTTTTTAGTCTTTTATCACGTAGTGGTGTCCGTATATGGTTATTTTTTTTCGTGTTGCACTGTGTACTTGAAGTTGAAGGTTCCCTCATAAAAATTTAACTTTATTAATTTTAAATTTAAAAAAATAAGCACTGCTTTTTATCAAATTTCAATTTTTTCACTTTTTAAGAAAACAGCAATAATTAGCTAACTTTGACAGCTCACTACGGATGAAGTAACCAACTTAGATGGTTCAAATTTTAAATAGTGATGTAGAATTTTATCTAAAGGGTCCGCCAAATAACTTTTTTTTTTTTTGAACTCCTGAACCAATTGGACTTTATGCAAGGTCTTTATGCAAAATTCGTCTCAATGATGTCTCCGAAATATTCAATTGTTAAGAACGACGGTGAATTGATGTTGATGGCGCTTCACGCACACTTTCTGCCACAGCAGCAATATTCTCTAGTGTACGCACTGTTTTTGGCTTTTCACGCTTTGGTTTATCGATGAGGATGCCAGTTTCTTTCACTTTTTTCACAAGATAACGAACTTACGGACCATATTCGTTCAGCGGAAGAATAAAACCAATTATCTGTCAAATCAGACATGAGCTAAGTGTTGCCATTCACGAAATAAGCACTAGTTGAAAAAAAAAACGTTAGACGGCGGACCCTTTAGTTTTATTCGATACCAATCATTATGGCAAAAACTTAATTCTAAAATTTCAATTAAGTACCACTTTGGACCCATTTCAACAGAATGTGCAGCGGTTGAAGTTACCGGTTGTAGTACATTTTGACCAAAAAAAAGTTCCGAATTTTTTTTTTTTTCGAATAAAAATTTTTAACTTTATCCAACTGAATTGATTCGGTTGCGGCAACCTTGCAAATTCGGTTGTCATAACCGAAATACTTTTTCCTGTAGCAGGGCAGTTAGAATAGAAAGCATCAGATATGACGCCAAAGGTCACATGCAAAGAAGATATTTCCTATTAACAAAAAACACACACATGGTGGTTTTTAAATGTCCCTTTTATTGTAAAATTATTTTAACCACAAAATGTAATCTTTTTTTTTGGTAGATAAGTATTTTTCGTTTTTTATACTTTTGTACAAATAAAATCCTTTTTTAAAAAGCACACACACTCATACGCGAAATGTTTACCATACATACAAAGCACTTTTGAATTTTAAAATAAATTTTAACCTTGAACTTTTATGTGTGTGTGTTAAAGTAGTACATAGTAAAATGTTGTCTCTGTGTGTGTACATTTTCTACTAATTTTAATAATACGTTGCTTAAATAGTTCTTTGTAATGTGTAAATGAAAAAAAAGTTAAAAATATTGTCATGCGAAGGTTAGTTGTGTTGTCAGAAGGGTCACATTAAGGTTGGTTTTTGTGGTCCATTTGGGAATTTTTTATAGTGCAAGGCTTTTTTTCTGCTGTTGTTGTTAAAACACTGACTGGCTTTATATTTGTGTACATATATCTCTTTTACTTGGTTTTTTATTGTAAGGAATTTTTACACAGAATAAAAAAAAATTATTTTAAAATATTAGCCTACCACTGACAAGGGATTCGATTTAGAGATAGTGACAAATTTAGAGCATAATTTTATATATAAATATTCTTGTTTAGTAAAATTGGGTTACAAGAAAATGAACTTGAATAGAATTAAATAAATTTATGGTTTTCTAAATAACTTTAATTATTTATTTTAGTTAAATTAATTTATATTATTTTAAAAGCTTATAGAGTCTGAAACAGAACACATGGACTAAAATCATAAATTGAATGCTGAAAATAAAACTAGCAGCTCAAAATAGATGGTATTCAGAAATATCTTACTAGATCCCTCAAATATATTACTGGAATAAATTAGAACAAAATTGATCTCTTTATTGGGTGATCCAATAATATTTAATTTAAGATCCTGATAGATACCAACATATTCCATGGCATTAATTTCGATCTAATTAGATCCAGTACCACCTGTTAATAGACTACTGTCAAATTTTGAGAAAGTTCCGTCATCGATTTTGCGTTTAACAGCTGTTCAAAACATACAATGGATATGGATTTTTTTAAAAATGTAAAAAAGTGAATTTCGAGTGCTCATTAAACATTATTTTTTACGAAAAAAAACCGTCAATCTAAACAAGGAAAAGCTTGATAAATACTATGGGGACTCTGCACCATCGATTTCAATGGTAAAAAAGTGGTTTACTGACATTTGTTGTGGTCGCACAAATACAAATGACGCTGAACGTTCTGGACGGCCAATTGAGGTCAATACACCCGAAATGAATTGTTTCCTCTTTCGTCATATTCTCCGGATTTAGCCCCCAATGACTATTTCCTACTTCCAAACATAAAGAAATAGTTCGGCGGAAAGTGATTTAGCTCCAACGATGAAATTATTGATCAAAAAAATGCCTGTTTAATGGACCTCGTAAAATCCTATTTCTTGGAAGGGATACAAAAATTCGAGAGACGTTGGACTAAGTGTATTGAGCTAAAAGGAGATTGTGTTAATTTTTTTTTTTTGCATAAAAAAACTGTGTTTCATTCAAAAAGTCACGGACTTATTCATCCGCCCTCGTATATCGATGATCATTAATTGGCAAAAATAAAAAATTAAATTTCCTTAGTTTTTTATATCGGAAAAATCATGCAAATCGAGGGATATGTGTACTACTTTATTTGACTATCTTTGGCAATGTTATATATTAAAATTTATTGATGCATTGCATATCTCCAATAGCGTTTAATATAAAATATAATAAGCAACAAACATTTTTTTTTTAATTTTTCAATAGTATATTTAATGCTCAATATATTTCCAAGTTTTTATTGATTGGAAAATTCATTAAAAACTAAAATATAATTTCATAAAAAAAAATTCTAAGAACTTGATGGCAATACAAAAATATATTTAAAAAATCAAACTAACTAACCAAACATACAATTTTATTTAAATTCTTTCAACAGTTAAATGTATTCATTTTATTAATTTTTAATAAACATTTTATTGAGCTATTGAAGCTGAATAACTTTTTATTACATTTTTTTTATTTAAATAAAAATACAATATATTAATTTCAGTTAAATACAAATAAGAAATCGAAACAAGGACATGCATTTAATAATTGAAATTTCAGCTACGACAACAGAAGTTAGTACCTGAATATAGCCCAGCAGAATTATTAATGAACTTGAGAATCACAGTCTTACAAATTTAGGTGACCTAAATTTTAGAAGAACTAAGTTTGAGTTGACAGTTCGTTAGCTTAGTATTGTTATGCCGTATACATATGGCAAAATAACGCTTCGAAAACAATTGTGGCTTAAATTAACGGGCAAAATTTGTAAATTTGGGAATTACAAATTAAATTTGTTCTTAAGTTAATATGGAGTAACTAATAACTTTAGCTAAATAACTGATTTAAACGATAACAGCAGAAAAATATAGCTCCATTGAATTGAAGCACGTTTAACATTCCTTTGAACTAACTGTTTTTTTTATGAGTGTACCCATTTAACATAAGACTAAAAACAAATGCCAAAAAATAAATGTAACTTTTGACAATATAGCAATTGCAACCTGAAATAACAAAAATCTATTAAATTTTCTAACAATAAAATTTAAAATTTCAATTATTTTAAAATAAAAACTAACAAGCGGGGTCTTCCGATGGGTTCTCTTCGATGTTAATGAAATTCGGATATGTGATGGTTTCTCTTCGATATTAATGAAATTTAGATATGTGGTGGTCAAAGTAAATAAATTTTTGTAAGGAAACATGTCCGAAACTTATAAAATTCATATTTTTTGAACGCAGCTGTGATGTACTGGAGAAAACAAAAATTTTAATACCAATATTGTCTATCTAGTGTATTTGTTTTGTCATTTATTTAAAATATTTTAAATATACAAGTTTGGTATAATTTTTATTAAAAATAAAAATTATGTTTTTTTCGACCTTTAATTGTGCAATGAAAATGAAAAGTATTCAAGTTCGAGGCCATACTCTATATATCTTTATTAGGATATTGTTCTAACAAATAATCTATAGAGTTTTTGTTTTCAAATTTATTATTTGACCCTTTCAGGAATGTGTTGATAGATCAATTTCAGGAATTTTCTCGGTTCCCAGCATCAGAACACGTTTTGAAAGAAGTGACAATCCCATGCAAAACATCAAACATTCATATAAACTAGTTTTACACTAAACGAGAACTAATATATGAGCTCGAATTTAAAGATTACCTCCATTGATCAAAAAATAAATTTTTTTTTTTTTTTTTTTTTTATTAATTAATAATCATATAATTACAAATTATATACTATTACCCTAACCGAGCACTAGCTACTATGGCCTTCGGCGCGTTGTAGCGAAAACAGACCAGTGCCTCTGGTGGGAATCGAACCCACGACCCCCGCACTAATAAGCCAGCACGCTACCAACTAGCCTACCGGGGCGCACATTTTGATTTTTAATATATGTTAAAAAGCTCTTCGGTAAAAGTCGGATAAAATCCAAACAGTAACGAATGTCGGAAAAACCTCAGACACACCCATCGATTAAATTTAATAGACATTAATATACATTTTTTTTTTTAGCTTAATTGAACTATAATTCTTTAACAAAACTCCATTTTTAATATCACTTAAAACACATTTTTTTTTTAATAAAAAAAAAAATACTTGAAATTTACACGTTTCTCTTTGGAAATTTCGAAAGATTCGAATTTTTCGAAATAAGCCGAAAAAACGAAAAATCAATTCAGTTTAACCTTACTTTTAAATATTAGATTGGGTTGCTAAAAAAAACACGTGTCCCATATTTTTTTACTTTAACACATATCCAAATTGCTTTAAGATTAGAGAGAACCCTTCAAGAGTCCCCCCTTGTAAGTTGCAGAGAAGTAACTGGACAACAATCAAGTAAATTGAAAACAATACTTAATTGCTACAAATTAATTAAATATGTACACAGAATTGTAAACTATAATTTTTTAACAAAGAATAGAAATTCTTGACACCATTTCCAAATGAAAATAAAAAGTGAAAACTTTTTAAATCTGATAAAACACATGAACATTATGCATTTTTTAAACTCTCATATTTTTTGTCAAGTGTATTTCTCAAAGTATGAAATAGGTTTTCATAACCAAAATCATTGTTTTAATTCATCATTCTCTTTTTTATCCAAAGCAAAACGGAAAATGTCATTCAGGCAATATGGGACATTTAAATATTCGATCCAGGAGAATAATTATTTTAAAAAAATATATATTTTAGGTTTTTGGGAAAGAAAATATTTTTTCCATTCCAACAATTCCCAAATTAATTTCCGTTAAATATTTCTTAACTTATCAATTTATTTATTTGACACTATATGACGTAAAATTCTTTTTATTACCCTTTTCTTATAGCTTTCCAGTAAAAACAATGTCCGATATCTTATACCTCGAATAGTTTTCATCTTTTATAAGAGACCTCTAATTTTTTTCTATTCACCCGATGCAAAAAGCCTAAACAGTGTTACAGTACGTATTCAAGAGCTAATGTAATAAAAGCTTGTTTTATAAAATTTTGCTTTTGGAAATGGTGTACTCAATATGAATAACAATAGACTAATTGTTGGTAGAATACGAAGATAATAAATATATGCACACAGAGAAAAATTTAGATATTTGCCTACTTAAAATTGGTTACTATGACTCAAACTCCGTTAATACGAATTTCAGTCGGTTGGTACAACCAAGTTCGGTTAATTCAACTGAATTTTAGTTGCAACACCTAAAATATTCAGAAATCTCATGTAACCATCGTTGCACTAACTGAAGTTATGAGTTCTTATCATTAAAATACACTTTTCAATTCTGTTGGCACTTTATTTCTCTGTGTGTAGTATTTAAAATGTATAAATTGTACATATGTCAGTGTGACCACATGATTGAAGAGTTTGTGTTAGTGTATATTTCTCAGTAGTATATTCATTTATTAAAATTTTGATTATTTAACAATCCAGAAAAAGGTTTTGCTTACAATAAAGTAAACAAGTTAGTACAAAAAATAGTTAAATGCTTTATATCCCAATTTACAGTTTCTGTACTAATTTTTAGTAGAAAAACATTTATAAATAATTTTTTTTTTACTAATTTCAATTTACTAATTTTTTTACTAATTTTTCTAGCTTATTTTAAAAAAATATTTTACTATTTTTTCGAATATGAGTTATTGAAATTATCAAAAATGTCTTATGAATTCTGATTTTGCGTAGTTTTTTTTATTTTATCAAGTTGATCGTTTTAAGAATTAAAAATGCTAAATGATTATAAATAAAAAATTTGAAAAAAAGAAAAAAGAAATATAATGTTTAATAAAAATCATATTTAAAAGTTTAACACATAAATGAATTTTTTTTATGTAAATTATTTTATGATATTCCAAAACTAACACCTTAGCCTTTAGCTTACCAAAAAAAAAAATATATAAATCCATTGAGTCTAGAATACATTTCCAGAGATTTCAGCTTTGAAAGATATGTTGCCATATACATTTTTTTAAGAATCGCGAATATATAATATATGTCGCTAAATGCAAATACATTTTCTTTTTACCAAAATATTTCAGTTGTTTATTAAGCGTTAATATACGCTAAAACTGTAAAAAAAAAGGTAAAAACCTACGCAAAACATTATTTACTTCCATCAAAACAAAGGCAGATAAATGGCTTTCGAAAAGCTCTAAAGTTTAAAACTAAATGCAAAACTAGATTTTAAAAAGGGGTTTCCTTACGGGCTATTTTGGTCAATAAATCGTCAAACTGTGAAGACATTTTTCTCGAAATCTGTAGCATTGATCAAAAAATTGAGTACACCATTGAAATCAGCATGGCCGAAATATATATATTTAATGGTCAGATCTTTATTCATTTTTTCTATCACACGACGTGTAATCAATGTCTTATTTCGGTTTTTTAAATCATAAACTACTCTGTGCAATAAATATTGGGCCTCCAAACATTTCTTGGGGATATAAAAAAATACTTAATACATCAAAACCCCCAAAGGGCTTTTGATCATTCCTGGTTGTTGTGCTTTTTTTATGAGCTTGTATATATATGATCATTTATGGGTAAAAACATATATAAGGTGGCGAAAAAGTAATCCTCCTATCAGAAAATGCTATACATAATAAATACATAATAAAAAAAAAACATCGGAATGTTGTTTTTGCGCCACCTTATATTTGTATGCATTTGATAATCTTTTAAATTCTTGAATTTTCACCCATTAAGAAAAAATGTCAAAAATAGCTAAATTTTAAATTAAAATCTTATATTTATTAACATTTTGATATTATGATCTCAAACCTGACAATTCAAAATTCAGAGACTTTAAAAATTTCATTCGAGCTAAGTTTTCAAAGCCCTTTGTGTTCTTTAGTCTACCTTTATTCCTAGTTGGTCTTGCTGAGGACACACTTTCTTGTTGCATAGGGGTACACGAAGGACATAATTAATAATTCTTAACTGACAGTTTAAACTTTTAATAAATATGTACCAAATAACCTTTCAATGAACTTTGGTGTTATAATACAAATTTGTTGCCCAGTAAAGAGAAATTACTTTTGGATAAAAATTCATCAATTACTTAATTTTACAGTGACTTAAATAAAAATTCCATATTTTGACTTTTAGTAGTAAAAATCTAAAAATCCTCTAAATGCAGCTTAAATTTTTGTACCCATAAAACGTGTTCTGATGATGGGAGCCTAAAAAATTTCTGAAATAGATCTACCAACACATTCCTGAAAGGGTCAAAGAATAAATTTGAAAACAAAAACTCTAATAATATCGTAATAAAGAAATATAGAGTATGGCCTCGAACATGTATAATTTTCATTTTCATAGCACAATTAAAGGTCAAACAAAACATAATTTTTATTTTTACTAAAAATTATATCAAACTTGCATAAAAATTAAATCTAAACCAATGTCAACCTGATTGACTATAATATGAATATTATTGGTCTTCAAAGTTTAGTACCATCATGATGCTTGTTAGGAAAATACCCTAGCCACGTGTTTGATTACTAAGAAGACAAGAATGGAGCAAAATTGATTATTAATAGATTTTTTTTATAAAGTTCTGCCTATTATGGAGGCTCTAGCTTCTATAAAACTTCGGGTTTTGATGAGATATTTAGCCAGATCGAAATTTTCTAGTATCAACCTAGCTAATATGTTTGATTTGCTTTATTTTTGTAAATATACGGAGGTTAAAAGCGTGTTATAAATTGAAAATAACATAAAAATAATCTCGATGTATATAAAAACAAAAAACTAATATAACTGTAAAAAAAATGTTACTTGAGAAAGAGTACACACTAAACATTTTTTATATAAATAGAACATTTTTGGTCTTCAAAGTTTAGTAACGTCATGATGTTTGTTAGGAAAAGACCCTAGCCACGTGTTTGATTACTATTGTAATAAGATAAGAATGGAGCAAAATTTATAATTAATATGTTTTTTGTTAAAGCTCTGCCTACTATGAAGGCTCTAGCTTTTCTAAAATTCGGGTTCTGATGAGATTTTTAGCCAAATCGAAATAATAGTATCAACCTAGCTAATATTTTTGATTTGCTTTATTATTGTAATTATAAAGAGGTTGGAAGCTCGTTATTAATTAAAAATAACACAAAAATAATGTCGATGTATATAAAAACAAAAAACTAATAAAACTGTAAAAGAATATAAAAATTAATTTTTCAAAACATGTGCCTATTTGTTTTAGAAATTGAACTTTAACCCATTTTGTTATGCTATTGTTTAATTTCATGTTTTTTTTTTTTTTTCTCAAAACAACAAATTTACAAAACAGAAAAATGTTGCTTAGATTTAATTAAAAATATATATTTGGTTAACATGTTTATGTTTCGAATATATAAAATTGTATATATACTTACATTATGTTTCCATACAACTTTGTAAGCTGCCGGATTTGCATGAACTTTACACTCAAAATAGACATCATCACCTTCTTCAATATCTTCAGGATTAAGATTTGAACCTAAATCTAATTGTAACGTTGGTATAACTGAAACAAAACAAGATGAATATGATAACAAAATTATATTTTAAGAAGATATATGTTCAAATATAAACAAAAGAAAATTAATTAAAACAAAACATTTTAGTCAGATAAATATATACTGTTACATGGGTAGTAGGGTTATAACTTATTGCAGTTTTTTTTTTCTCAAATGTCAAATAATATGGCATTGAAAAAATATTTAAAAACATGGCCATACTTTTTCACGATCGTTAAAAATGTTTCCTCACCAAAAGCAATGAAGTTTTGTTTAAAAGTTTTTTAAACTTTTTTAAAAATGTAACAATAAAAAATATTTTCTTGCCCCTATTTCTCAAATAAGAAAGGAAATTGGTTTTGGTACGGAAGGGTATGTTTCAAATCGACTTTAAAAAACGATATTTATTATCAGTACAATATTGTACATAAGGTTGTGGTCTGTATTTTTTTTTTTGCTACAAAAAAGTAATAACCCTAATATGAAGGTATTTCAAATATATATATTTAACCACAAGGTATATTTTTAATATTTTGTATAAGTAGGTGTGTACTTCAAATAAAAATATATGAATTATATTTCCAAAAATACACTTGCAAATATATTTAGACTACATTTTGTTTACTAAAAGCCTTATTAAGATTTTCGTTATTTGGTACTTATTTTAATATAGACAGTTCCCAGAATTTGATTTTTATTAGAAAAAACGTATTAAATATTGAAGTAATTTGAAACATTTTGGCTATTTTAACGTGTAACTAAGCTCCGTTTTCGAAATAATATTTGTACATCTTAAATTTAAAAAAAAAAAAATGTTAGAGTTACTAGACGTTTGTGGGCGTTGTGGTGTAATGGTTAGCGCGTTGGACTTTTACACAGAAGGTCCCGGGTTCGATCCCCGGTGCCGGCAGCATCAAAATAATATGTATGAGTTTTTTTCTATCCCTCATACGTATCGCAATATCCACCTTCGGTGTTCCTATATCAATTAACCCCACCGAAGTAAAATAATGAATCAGGGCTATGAACCAAAAAGCTTCAATAAGTTCGCCAACTCTCCATCAGGTGGCGAGCAACAACTGTTCTAAGACTTATCATCTCGCGCAATTACAGTGTTGCCATGTCTGAAGCCCTCCATCTTTCCCCACCTTTCATCTCTATACTATCCCTTTCCAAAGAAAGCAACACACTAAATATAGGAAGTATTTCCTGAGAGCTGCCTCTCTTTAAAAAAAAAAAAAAAAAAAAAAAATGATGATTCATATTATATGTATTATATGATTCATCATACGCCTAGTAGTTTTAGTAAACAAATATTTTAATATTTGATACGTATAATATTCATCTAATATTTTCTCCATACAAAGTAAGAGTTACAGAGTTATTTTTTATAAAAAAAAAACAAGTGGACAACTTTGAGATTATTTGAGTGTTCTATTTTAAAAAAAATTTAGAACAAGTTCTGAGTTTAAAAAAAATTTAAAAAAATATTCTCTACAAATTCTCCAAAAGTTCTATTGACATTGAGAAATTTCTAACATTTTCCAAAATTAAGTTGTTTTTTTTATATATAATTGAATGCTTAATTAAAAATGAATTTATTGCCCACAAAATTTCCAGTTTTTATAGAAAAAACCGCTTAAATAAAAGAAAACTGACAAAAATTGGAATAATATCATGAAAATCTCTAAAAGGAAAAAAAGACAACACTATGGTTGGAAAAAATATCCAAAATGTTAAAAAAATCTCCCAAATTTTAAAAAATCATCAAATGAAAAAATTGCTAAAACTGACTAAATGAAAATAAAAAATTCAATATTGTCTTGTATTTTTTCAATAAAAATTTTTTGTTTAAATTTGGCAATTTTCTTCCAATTTCAGCAATTTTTTAAATTTTCTTTGTTCAATTTTGAAGTTTTTTTTTCAATTTTGGTGATATTTCATTTGACGGCAGCGATTTTTTAATAAAAATAATTTGGTTATTTTTTTCCAATTTTAGCGATTTTTAATTTTAGAGACCTTTACAATATTTTTCCAATTCTTTTTTTTATTTATAAAGTTTGAAAATTTTTTCCAATATAAAAGATTTTTATAAATTTTAGCGATTTTTTAAATGTTATAAAATTTTTTTTAAAATCTTCTTCTTTGTGATCTGTTGTAATTATTTTTTAAGTTATTATTTAATTACATTAAAATCTTTATTTATTTTTAAATAGTCAGTTGTGTACTGCAGTATAAGACTTTTAGTTTTGTGTATGGAACACCAAAATAAAAGAAAAATAAATAAATAAATAAAATTTTGAAATTTTTTCCAATTTTGAGTTTTTTTTTAATTTGCCGATTTTTCACTATTAACGATATTTTGGTGATATTGTCATTATTTAGATGATTTTTTTTAAATTTTAGTGATTTTTTTTTTTTAAGCGATTTTTTTTTTCAGTTCTAGCCATTTTTCCCCATTTTTTTTGCTGTTTTTTGCAATCTTCAAAATTAGTTTTAATTTAAAAACAATATTCAACTAAATTGAATAGATATGTTTAAAATCTTCTTTACAATCAAATCAATTAAATAATTAAAAATTATATTATTTGATACTACAATTCCCTTACACTCACAAAATAAATCTAAAAATATTGCAGGAAAAGCTACTTAAAATTAGTAATAATTACTGGGTGGAAAAATGCTTAAATTAGCAGATTTTGCTTAGCTAAATATTAATCAAATAAGAACAACTAAAAGAAAACTGTTAACATTTCAATTTCAATTGTCAGGTTTAATATCATACTTAGAATGTGACAAACTGGTCGCTTAGGTCGAAAGTGCTGCACTCCCTCTAGCGCTGATCCTTACAAATTGTTTTATTTATCTTTCTCTTACATTTATTAACAAATACTGTTTTCTATTTATATTATTAACATATTAATTACGATCTCAAACCTGGCAACTCAAAATTAAATACAATTTTAAAAGATCAGCAATAAATACACTCATAGAAAAAACTTAGTAGAAAATTTGGTAAAGCTATTAGTAATACAACTGAGATTTTTGTTAAAAAAATATTTGCTGAATTTACTCAAGCCTAAAAATATTACTTTGATAATCAAATCCAGCAGAGATTGTTGTATTTGTGAATGTTTTGATATTGGATCAGCATAAAATGGAAAAGTGAACTAAACAGGTCGTATTTGAAAAATATTTAGAAACATTTATGCAAATGGTTTTATTATAAACTAATAAAATTTAAAACTATAAAAAATATTCAAAAGATTTTTAAAAATACGTGATAGTATTTTTTCTGAATTGAAAGACTATAAAAGTTGCTTTTTGTGTTTGTATTGTTTAAACAAATGTTTAAAAAAATTATATAAATAAATTAAAAATATTTTTATTGTAACAATGAATAGATATTGAAAAGTCAGTGCTCATTAAATTTAACTTATATTTCAGAGACCCTTAATTACTGGTTAAGGTTAATTTTAGTTTCAAAACAATCACTTACTTAAGCTGCTTTATTACAAATAGACTTCTAAATATGTGTTCTTAAAGAATCCTTATCAAAAAATTTTTTTTTTTTGATCTAAAAAAACCATTTTTAACAATTCAAATTGTTTTTTTTTTTTTAATTTAAAAACATAAATAGTAGTAATTTTTTAAGTGTAACTATAAAATAAATGTTATTTTGTAAATCCCCTATGAAAAGTAAGTTAAATACCATTTAGTAATGAATGAAGTATGAACACTGGTCATAAGTAAAGAATATCACCATAAATTTTCAATTTTAAAGCATTAAAAAGTCGATTTTTCATATATGAATTTAAAAAAAAATCTAAATAAGTGTTATTTTTTACCAGTTCTTCTAAAAAATCAAAAAATATGTGTTGTTTAAAAACCTGACGATAGCTCAGAGGGCTAAAGCGCTCTGTCTAACGTGTAGTGCGAGTGCATGTGGTATTAGAAATCAGTTTATCTATACCACGGTCAGTGATTGCACAGAAAATTTCATATAGACGCAATCGAACAGATAAAAAACACAACAAATATTACATTATTCAAAAAAAAAAAAAAAAAACAGGTTCACTGACGAAGGTTCAGTACCAGAAACTACGCAGTCTGATTCAGAAAAATTTGAAAATTTGCAATGTAGTTATGATTTTTAGAAAATACACTGTATGCTAAAAAGAATATATAGAATTCGTTTTAATAATTCCTTAAAACTTTTGACATTTTATATACACTAGCATGCTTTGTATGTATGTATATTAGAGATGGACACGTGATTCACGCGAGAATATAAGTAAAACCTAAATTTAATCACGTGAACGTGAGTGAGTGCGAGCGTGAGTAGAAATAAATTCTTCGTGAGTGAGTGTGCGTGAGTCAAATTTTTGCGTGAAGTAGTATGCTTTACCAAAAAACTTTGGTTTTGCTTTAGTAAATGTTTTCCTTAACTTTTTAGCCCATTAAATATTTTTAGGGTTTTAAAACACTAAATAAATAGCAAAATTACATATGTGGCATTAGAAATCAGTTTATCTATACCACGGTCAGTGATTGCACAAAAAATTTCATATAAACGCAATCGAACAAATAAAAACATAACAAATATTACATTATTCGAATTCAAAAAACAGGGTCACTGACGAAGGTTCAATACCAGAAACTGCGCAGTCTGATTCAGAAAAAATTGAAAATTTGCAAAAATAAATCTAATTTTTGATTTTTTAAAATTAAATTCATAACTGCTAAAGTTTAGATTACACTTTAGTCTTTCACATATAGCATTCCGATATACATACACACAAAAAAAACCCTTGCCAAGCTATAAGGAGCATTTCAACTGATAACGTTTATTCACAAAAGTTATGCATAAACAAGTAACATTTTACCAAGTTTTTATTCGATTCTACTTAAATATTAAATAATTTATGAAAAAAAACTTTATTGGTAGAAATGCTCCTACATAATTGGCAACGATGTTTTTGTTACTATTCATGCTAAAAATACGAAAATAATGTCAAAACAAAAAAACTTTCGTAAAATGAACACATATTGGTGTACTATTATACATGCATTATTATCAGTGTACAAAAGAAGCAAAGACAATAATAAAGACAAACAAAAGACAGACACAACTCTGTTTTTTATTTATTTTATACTTACTGAGCTGTAGTTTAGTTGTCTTATTACTAAAAAATAACATTTTTCATGAATAGATGGCGCTGAGTTTTCATGCAAGCAACTAAAAATTTAACTAAAATTTTGTATATTTCACAGTTTTTCTGCTGATTTTATTTTATTACAGTTTTCTTAGTTTTTTTTTTTTTATATACATCGTTTTTATTTGTGTGTTATTGTTAATTTATAATGAGCTTTCAACCTCCGTATATATACAAAAATACAGCAAAACAAACATATTAGCTAGGTTGATACTAGTATTTCGATCTGGCTAAAGATCTCATCAGAACCCGAAATTTAAGAAAAGCTAGAGCCTCCAGAATAGGCAAAGCTTTAACAAAAAACTAATTAATTATCAATTTTTCTCCTTTTTTGTCTTCTTCAATCACGTGGCTAGGATCTTTTCCTAACTAGCATCATAAGGATAATAAACTTTGAAGGCCAAAAATGTTCTATTTAAAAAAAAAAAATTTAGTAACTTTTTCTGCTATTTTTACTGACTTATTTGTATGAGTGTACAGAATTCTTAATCTGTTGACTCTACAAAATTTTAGTTATATTCGAGTTGAGTTTTAATTACTTGAAACTAGCGACTAACTCAGCTAAAGTTAGCAAAAACTTTTACAAACAAAAACTATAATGTCAACAAAATGTTTGCTATTTTTACCTTAAATATAGCACAATGCAAATAAGAGCAGTTTTTGATGAAATCAGCAGAAATTATTGCTAAAAACTTGTAGATTGCTGATTTCGGAAGGGCAGATTTTTATTCGCTTAATACCAAATCTTAATCTAATTGTTTTTGGAATTTTTTGAGTATACTAATATTTAGCAAATTGTTTGAGGATTTTAGCAGATTAATGTGTTACTTAATTTACTTGAATTTAGCTTCGATATAACTAAATATGTGTAAAATCAACAGATTTATTTTTGCAATTTTTGCAATTATTACTATTATTATCTTTTTAATACTCAGAGAAATAAAATTTGATTATTTTAGCAGTATTTGCTGCAACGTCATTCTTTCCTAATTTATCACTAAAACAGCAAACAAAAACTGTAATATCATCAACATTTTTTTCTACTTTTACCTTCAATGTAATAGAATGCAAATAAGAGTATATTTTTATGTAATCAACAGTAATTTTTGCTGAAAAATTGGAAATTGCTGATTTCAGAAATACAGATTTTTATTCGCATGAAAAAATTTAAATCTACATTGTTCTGAGTTTTATTTAGTCTTAAAAATATTTAGTAAAATTTTTTTAGCTTATAAATTTGTTACTTTCAATAAACTAAAATTAGTTTATACAACTAAATATTTGTAAACTGAACAAATTTATTTTTTACTTTTATTTTTTTATTTATTTATTTAAGTCTATGGATACAATATCCTTACAGACTAGCATATAAAAATTAAGATATTTAAAATAAATTATTTAACAAAATTTTAAATTGGGAGTGAGAAACACTTATGTCTAACTTATTACAATAAATATTAAATAATCGCATAGATCTATTTAGTGGTTCGTTTAATACATATTCAGTTAAGTGTATATCAATATGAAAAAATTTACTTATATTTCTAAAACTTCTTGGTGGAACATATATTGAAATTAACTCTAATAGCTCAGGAGAATCAATAACACCACAAATAATACCATGTAAAAAAGTTAAACTAGCAATAATACGACGAGTTTCCAGAGTTTTTAAAGAAATAAACTAACACTTATCTGCGTAAGAAGGGCTAGAAAAAGAAGGAATGTTATAATGATTCGGATAGTTAAAATATGGTAGGGCAAACTTGACAAACTTTCTTTGAATTCTCTCAATACGACCAATATGAAGAGAAGCATTAGGACTCCAAATAAATGAAGAATATTCCAATCTAGATCTAACAAACGAAGTATAAACCACTTTCTTCGTTATGTGATCAAAACATTTATCCAAATTACGTCGAATAAATGCTAAAAGCGAATAAGCTTTCGGTACAATAAAATTTAAATGACTGGTGAATGATAATTTAATATCAAAAACTACACCAAGGTCCAAAATTTCATCAACAGATGACAATACATTACCAAACATTCTGTAATCAGAAATTATAATATTTCGACGTCTATGAAAAGACATACTATAACATTTAGAAATATTAAAGGGTAAACCATTACAATTTGACCAATGAACTAGATTATTCAAGTCCTTCTGAAGGTCAAAAACGTCCCTTACAGAAAACATTGGCTTGAAAATTTATTTTTGCTATACTTATTAGCTAATTATAGCAGTTTACTAATATTTTTCTGGTAGTGCAATAGACCCAAATTTAACAAAATTTTTAATTGAATTTACAAATATTTTAAAATAAACTGGATTTAAATATTTTCTGTGTGGTACTATAGATTTTATCATGTTGCAGGCAGTTGGCTTGGAAAGCCACATATATATCAATTTCCTTTCATTGTTATATAAAAACACACTTGCTTAAAGCTGCTATTATTTTTCATTTCTTTATTTCCTTAACACAGCAACCTACCAAAAAAAAAAGTGTGTCTTTCATTATACAATAACAAAAGGGTTAATCTCTGATTATCTGAGCATTAGTGTCACTTTCTTTTGCCTCTTATCTGTTATTTTTCTCCTTTAAGGATCTTTAATTATTTTGTATTATTTTCTTTCCTTTTCCTGTTAATATTCAATGATTATTATTTTTTTATTTTTTACTTAAAAGCAATTGGAATCTATTGTTTTCTATTCTTAGTATACTCTAAGCTGATTTAGTGTATTATGATTTATGTTTATGCCATACCATATAATAACAACTCGTGTATAATATAATGAGTGAATTCCGAAACAAAATAATAAATAATTACAAAGATTGTAGTGGTAAAGAATAAAACAATTATAATTAATAACTGTATAAAAAATAATTTGAAAAAGATAGAATAAAATTATTTTTTTAATTTATAAATAAAGGGTCCGTAATCTAACGTTTTTTTTGTCAACTAGTGCTTATTTCGTGAATGGTAACACTTAGCTCATGTCTGATTTGACAGATAATTAGTTTTATCCTTCCGCTGAACGAATATGGTCCGTATGTTCGTTATCTTTTGAAAAAAGTGAAAGAAACTGACATTCTCATCGATAAACCAAAGCGTGAAAAGCCAAAAACAGTGCGTACACCCGAGAATATTGCTGCTGTGGCAGAAAGTGTGCGTGAAGCGCCATCAACATCAATTCACCGTCGTTCTCAACATTTGAACATTTCGGAGACATCATTGAGACGAATTTTGCATAAAGACCTTGGTATGACGCCATACAAAGTCCAATTGGTTCAGGAGTTCAAAAAAAAAAAAGTTATTTGGCGGACCCTTTATTTTTCGTCAGATGAAATGGGGATAGAAACAATTTTAGAAATTTTTATGTATCTTCCAGTTTAAAAACATGCATTTGGAAAAGTTTTCTTATTCCAACACTTAATTAAAAAATTTAGTATACAAATTAGTAAAACGTTTTGTATTTCAATATAAATTGTTTTGGACTAATTTTTAGTACAAAATAACTTTTCAGTACACATTTTTCCTATTCTCTATGAACAAAGAACACCCTTTTTGTTCTAATTTTCTTTGCTGATTTTAGCAAAATATTTAAAAATCAGCAACAAATTTTTACTAATTTTTATGTTTTATAGTTTAGAGCAAAGTTTTGTTTTAATAAAAATAAATTTTAATTAAAATAAATCGCTTTGCATTAGAGATATCTGATGAATACAAGGGCGGTTTAATAAGTCAGGGACTTTTCGAACTTCCCTCGTAGTTATATGAAATGCAACACTGCTCCCATCAAATACCACCTGTTAATATACTGCTGTCAAATTTTGAGCAAGTTCCGTCATTTACTTTGGGTTTAACAGCTGTTCAAAACAAACAACCTCGTGGATTTTTTTTTTAAATGGAAAAAAGCGAATTTCAAGTGCTCATTAAACATTATTTTTTTGCGAAAAAAACCGTCAATCAAACCAAGGGAAAGCTTGATAAATACTATGTGGACTCTGCTCTCAACTGACCATAACGTAATCGTGTGACAACTTCAAAGTTGGAGTTGTTTAACCGGAATTCGAATGAGTTTTTGCTGCGTTTTGTAACTGTGGATGAAACATGGATCCATTACAACACTCCGGAGACCAGGCAGCAATCTAAACAATATGTTTTTCCTGGTGAAAGGGCTCCGAAGAAGGCCAATGTAAGATTGTAGGCCAATAAGGTGATGGCAACAGAAATATAGAAAAGAAAAAAGTTCTTTTTCATCAAGATAATACACGGGTGCACACGTGTGCAGTCTTAATGGCAAAATTTCATGAATTGGGCTACGAATTCATACCTCATCCGCCATATTCTCCGGATTTAGCCGCCTGTGTCTATTTCCTATTTCCAAACCTAAAGAAATGGCTCGGTGGAAAGCGATTTGGCTCCAACGATGAAATTATTGATCAAACAAATGCCTATTTTATGGACCTCGAAAAATCCAAATTTTTGGAAGGGATACAAAAATTGGAGAAACGTTGGACTGAGTGTATTGATCTAAAAGGGGATTATGTAGAAAAGTATTTTTTTTTTTTTTTAAAAAAAACTTTGTTTCATTTAAAAAGTCACGGATTTATTGATCCGCCCTCTAGCAAAATGCATTATTGTGAATCATTGGTTCTAAGTGTTTTTTTTTTCTCTATATGTAAAAAAGTAATTATCAAGTTTTATTTATAATAATTTGGGGATTTTATTTTAATGTATAGAATTAGATGCAGTTGAACCAAATTCTACTGCTTATTATTTAGATACTGGCAATGAGAGCCCATTACTAAGATTCTGCTTAAATTATACAGTGAAATGTAAATAAAATTTGAGAAAATTAGCCATTAGCCGCAAATTTAGGACGGTGTCCTTAAACTGTATTTTGATAGAATTATATGAATCCTTGGACGAAACCAAAGAACAGTTTATGAAACACTTTTAGTATTTTTTTTACTATTATGTCTTTTATAAAAGTACACACAGAGAAATAAAGTGCCAACCGGATTGCAAAGTGTATATTAATTGTTAGAACTTATAAATTTAGTTAGTACAACGATATTTACATTAGATTTCTGAATATTTTGGGTGTTTCAATTAAATATCAGTTCAATTAACTGAACTTTGTTGTGCCAACCGTCTGAAATTCGTAGTAATCGCACTTGAGTCGTAGTAAACGTATTTCAGTTGGCAAATAGCTAAATTTATTCTGTGTGTAAAAAACATAATGTGTTATAACAATGTCTTTATTGTAACTTTGTATAGATAATCCTCTATGCTTCATATGATGTTGCTTGGTAAAAAAGGACTATTATTATAATAGCGCGACGGAAATAAATTGAAAACATTGTTTAGATATACTTACTATTTTCAATTTGGTTATCATAACAATTTTATTTTTCTCTATGTTGTCGGGGTAATAACATAAACATATTGTAATATATTCTTCTTTTTCCCTAAAATTATCTTTGGCAAGAAAACGCCATTTCCATGTAAATAAGCGTGCAAATTGAAAATCTTATCTTTTCGTTGATACTTTGAAAAACTTTTGAAATATAAGCGACGAAAAAAAAAAGACGCACTTAAAAAAATAATAAAGACATATCGATAAAAAAAAGGCACTATGTACTTAAAATATATATATAAACACCATACATGGGACTATTTAATCACGTTTACTTACGAAATTATTTTATTACCATTTCATTGTTATTAATGGTAATAAAATTATTTTCATTGTCATATTTTAAATAAATAATAATGACATAATGATCTAAGGATTTAATTTCATTGACTAAGGAAAATAGTTTTAAATTTCATTGCCATTAACAATAAATCAATTAAAAAAAAACAATAAAAACCATTTTACACTAGACTTTTAAAATTGTGAAAAGCCGCTCAAATCAATGATGGACAGCCCTCGTTCGTACTCATGCTTATTTAAATAATTAATGAGCCAAAAATTTCTGAAATTATATAGATATTCATGATCAGTCTGGTTTGTAACCAAGTAAATTAGAGCGAAATGGAATGGAACGAGTGAAATTGGAACACTAAACACAAAACGAACAGGATAATACAAATAGCAAATGTGTTAATGAAACAACCACAGGGCGTTTTAATTATTTGTTTATCAATATACTTATATGAAAATACAAATTTAAACACCCCGGGTATTAGAATGGAAGATTGGTCCAAACTGGTACGATACGGAATGGAACGGGGAACGAGTGGAATTGAAGTACTTAACGCAATTGTATTATCGGTCTGGGTTACTCCAGTCTAGTTTTGGAACGTTTTTTTTTTTGATATTTTAATTAGTTTTTGAGATACTAGCCATTTTATAAAATAGTCGGTATCTCCGAAACTAAACTAGATAGGAAAAAAACTAAACTAGATATGAAACAACCATAGGGTGCCTTAATTATTTGTTTACCCATATACTTATGTGAAAAGACAAACTGAAACAAACCGATAAAAAAATGGAACATTGGTCCAAAATGGAACACTATGGAATGGAACGGGGAACTAGTGGAACTTAACACAATTGTATTATCGGTACGTGTTCCATAAGTCAAGTTCTGCAAAAGTTTTGTCCGCTTTGTGATATCTCGCTTAGTTTTCTAGATACTAGACATTTCATAAAATGGCGTTTTTTTTTTTACCTTCGCACTCCTAAAGCTTTTTACTTACGTAGTGTACTGAAACCCTACCGCGTGGGTTCTTCATATTTTACACATACTGACTGATTCGAAATGCTTATCACTTTTCTATTTTTACAGTTATTTATAAATGAAAGTGTAACTTATAAAATTTTTTTATCTAAGTACGAAAAATTACATCCATTAAAAGGCGTCCATTTTCCTGTTGGCATTTAATGGCTCTTTTCAAGACGTTTTGCATTACGTTGCGCAACGGTTCTGGCTCTAATTTTACAATTTCTGTAAGAATATTCTGCTTAAGTGGCTGAATGTTTTGTGGTTTGTTGACGTAAACCCGTCCCTTCAAGAAAACCCACAAAAAAAACTAGTTGGCCCACAAAATCAGCTTTTTTAAATTATGCGGTCATCAAAAAGTTCTCGTAGAATCGCTGTTGTGTATCTCGTGATATGAGCTGTAACTATATCTTTCTTGAAACTATATCTTTCCTCTGGGAAAAAATTTGCTCGGATATGCCTTTGAAAATTGGGGAAGTAAAAAATCGGAAAACTTTTTTGTTAGCTAATAGTTTCAGAATCTTGCTGTGTTTTAGTTTTCATTGGTAAAATCAATGAAAACTGAAACACAGCAAGATTATGTAAAAAAAACGCATTGGAAAGTCAACTGAGAGTGTATAAAAACCTTGATTTTTCTAAAGGTCTTGAGTATTGCACAGAACGTTATAATTTGCTCAAAATAAGCTATATAATGAAGGCGAGGGGTTAAATGGGAAACAATTCAGAGTTGGTAATGCCCGATTTTGTTCCATATGTAATATGAATGAAGTAGAAACACTTCGACATTTCCTACGCAGATGCCCTGTGCTCAAAAATATAAGAAATAGATTTTTTGTTAGTTTTTGGCTCAACAATGAAGTAATATATTATTTTGTTAAAGATGCCTTAAGATATAGATTAATAAGAGAATATAATTTTTAAAAAATGGTAAAATTCAACTTCCGGCTAACGGTTTTAGTAAACCATGCCGTAAATTTCTTTATAAAAACAAAAATGTAAGTTTTACATAGTAATAAGATAAATTATTGTACTGATTTTGAAAAAATAAAGAATCAAATCTAAAAATCTAAATCTAAAAATCTAGTCTCAGGATTTTTTTATCCTACAAAATATATTTACCTGTTTAGGACCACTCACCTGGGCTACAGGTATGATTTCTTGACATGATAGCGTTGCTTGAAATGTCGAGTATTTTCAAGTAAATATGGAGAGTTTTACATTTACGTTCATAAAATAAATGCCAAATAACTTTTAAGATATTAAATATTGAATAAGTGAAATTTAGATATTTGACAATGGAATCGAGTTTCAGTAATTAATGGGTTAACAACACATATCAGTGAAGCATAAATGTGCATTTGTATTAGAGAATTCAATCATTTCTTGTTCAAACAAATTGCGAACATTGTTATATGGGCCAATATACTTTGCGCTACAAATTTAGATAAATTTGTTAAAATGGTAAGGTTTCTTGAATAATAAATTAATAAATGCAACATTTTTAAAAAATAATTATGCTTTCTTTACTACATAAAGGCAATTCTTGGACGAAATAATGATAAAAAAACAATACTCTGAAACAAGTCACCTGAGCGGGTTTCGGGAGACGACTTAAAAAAATTTTAAAACTAAAAAAAAATCCACTTATTCTCCGTTCCACTAAATTTCGTTCCCAACATTAACCACTCCAGTTCCACTCATTTTTGTTTTATTCCATATCGATTCGATTTCAAAAATCTTAAAAAAATATATATTGAATCTCGCTCCTAGACGAGGACAAGAAATTCTCATTGAGTTTGTGATTTAACATAATAAATATCTCTAGAAATTCATATAACAAAGTCCCCTGAAGATTTCCTTGGGCAGGAATGAAATCCGGATAGGGCCACGCCTACATCAGATTGTTTTTCACAATTTGTTAAATAAGTTTTGGGACTTTAGCACATTTAATTACTATAAATGCAATTACTGTTTATCCCGATGAAAATAAATTTAAATATATATTTTTACTTTCCAACCCAGAATATTTTTGGAAACAAATGCTAATGGTAATGAAATTTCAATGGTAATGAAAAATTGCCATGTGTGACAAGCACATATGTTTTTAAACATTTACATAAAATTGTTTATAAGGATTAAAGAAAAACACATACACAAACATTATAAGGCCAGCAAAAGTGCAAATCCTTGTAACAAAAGAAAAAATCTTATAAAAAAATGTATATCATTTCACTTTAGACATGAATGGAATGAGATAATTTTTTGTCAAAATGATTTTAATGCTGTGTGAAAAAATGTTAATCAAGTTTGTTTTTATTTTAAAGAGTTAAGAAAAACAATCGTGAGGCCTTGAGAATATGAAAACGATACTTACCACAGAGTTGATACAAATACCCAGTGTAGAAACGGTAATGATGTATCATTATTTTTGTTTTGACTACCAGTACAAACACCAGATTAATCTCCGCATTACTTCAAGACTTAACATAATAACTTACTAATAAATTGTTCATTTTTTAATTACTTCGAATACAAAAAACAATGAGTTATCCATAAAGACTTATATTGATCATTATTTTAAATTTTAAGTAATGATCTGAACATTTTTTTGAAAATCTATTTTTGGACTCTTTAATTATTCAACTCCAAATTATCGTATATAACTACTATTTTGGATTTTTTATAAACTGTTTTGTCAGCTTGCTCTCTGCTTTACTTTCGTACAAATTATAATTACTAACTAACAACTAGCTAATTTTCCCATTATTTCAATACAACAAATAATGGATTACAAATAAATACATACTTATATTCATCATTATTTGAAACATAAAGTCCCACTCACAAGAACTTTTCTATAAAAAATCAATAGTTATTTAAAAGTTTAATCGGTAAAGTTGTTTCAATAGAATATACAGTTAAATTACCAAAGAAATATATTTTTTAACGTTCTGTCTGTTATTCAACAAAAAAAAAAATAAACAAGAAAACGGACTTTCCGTAATATTTAAAATATTCAGTTAAAATTTTCTACTCAAAACAAAAAGTTCTTATATTATACTGAGTATCGAAATAAACGAAAATCTATTGTTTTTATGGATTTTGTCAATTAATATTCAACAGTTGACAATAAACCAAAAATTCAATTGTTTTAAACGAAAAGTAAGTAGTCCTGTTTTTAACTGATTTTCAGTTAATTCAATGTGTATATTCAGTAGTCTTTACGGAAAAATATTGTGAGTGTATGACTTAAAAATCCATTGAAAATCTATTTTAACTCATTATTTTTTAACTGTAGTAAGTACATAAATAACTACTTTTTTTTGATTTTTTGTAAGCCGGAAAGTAATGACATTTTGTACAAGCAAGTCATTTATGTTTTTATCAAGCAAGTATAACATGTCAAGATAGGTGAGATGGTAGAGAGCTAGACTGACAACCTGGAGTCCCACGTTCGAATCCCGTGTGGGCATAATTTATTAAAAAAACTTAGTTTTTTTGAAAATTTATTTTTACATTCATTATTTTTGTTTTAGACTAGTAAGCATATAGGTAATCACATATTAATTGATTTTTCGTAAGGTGTTTAGTAATGATGTCATTATTTTGCGCGACAGCCCCATATAAAAGTAATTAGATTTATAGTGACAATCGTAAGTAATTCGTAATCGCAAATACAAAAACTAATGCTTTACCATCACACCATTACATATCATTATTTTAAATATAAAGTAATGGTTTAAAAATTTTTTTGAAAATTTATTTTTAGACTCATAATATAACTTTAGTAAGTACATATATAACTACTTATTTTTGATTTTTTGTAAGCTGTGAAGTAAAGACATTTTGTGTAAGCAAGTCATTTAGGTTTTTATCTATCATGTCATGGCGAGATAACTGAGATGGTAGAGCGGTTGACTGACAACCTGTAGGCAAAGATTCGAAACCCGTGTGTACGCATATTATTTTAAAAAAATTTTAAATAAGAAACATTTTCGTTTTTTAATTTATAACGAGCTTTTAACCTCCGTATATTTCGAAAAATAAAGCAAATTAAACATATTAGCTAGGTTGATACTAGTATTTCGATCAGGCTAAAGATCTCATCAGAACCCGAAGTTTTAGAAATTTTTATTAAATATATTTTAGACTCATAATTTTTGGATTAACTCACTAGTAAGCATATAGGAAGGAGCTTTTAAAAACTTTCGACACACCTTTCAGGCAACGGTCTTTCATATTTCATTGTATTTATATTCTGCTTCATTGGTATTTATATTCTCCTAGTAAATGTGGAGCTTACGTAGTTCTTCTTTTTCCACCATTCGATATAGTTCGCGTTTAGTCGCTACTTAAAGTTTGGCATCTTTAGCCAATGTGTAAGAAATATATAATAAAAGCAAAACTTTCTATTACCCGGTAATAAGTTTGAAAATAAGAAGTTAATGTCGATAACTGGTTACTTTTCTATTACAAACTCTATTATTTGAACAACGGCATGTCCATTCTCATAACACCTTACAAAACACCTATTACCTCCAGAATAAATGCAATAAGTGTTTTTTTTTATCAGATTTTTTAAATTGGGTATTAAATGAAAACTTGAACATTTTTAACAAATAAATTTAAACCTGAAAGTTTTTGTGAAAGTTTTGGGTGAAACAATAAACTTTATGTAATAAGAAGGTAACTCGCTACTTTTCTATTACAAACATATCTCAAAAAACCCATAATTAATTTTTCTGAAATTTATTTTGCAACTAACTCGATGTTTCACTTACAACATATAAATATTTCAAGTATGGAATCAGAGGCATTCAAAAATAAACGGATTTTTCCTTAAAGTATTTTTGATATTTAATATAAAATTTTTTATATTCACATAGAACCTCAGAACAAATTTCAATAGTTTTAGATACGCATATGAAAATCAATATCCATGTTAAACAGAAGACCACATATAGTTAAACTACATACTCAGATTTTCGTTATCCTACATCCCATCATGAGGACATTTAAATGTACGTTTTAAATAAATTATTTAAATATTTGTACGCATCTAATGATTACAATATGGACATCAGATGACAGATAATAATATCTGATATTCCGCAAAATTATTTGTCGTGTTATTACAAGACCAAACATTTTAAAATTCTTTTATTGTTTTAAATAAGTTTATCAAATGAAATAAAAAAAAAGTTTTATGTGGGATTTTTTTAAAAATATGAGATTTGTATGAAATAGTGTACGTTTTGTTACAATCACTCATTTACAAAAATGTATCATTTAGTGCAATTTTACCAGAATATAACTCGGATATAATTATATTTAGATGTATCGGTTTATATGCCATCATATACAAATATTTCTGATCAAAATCCGGGTACAAACATATCTGGTTTTTATATAATTATATCTCTTTGAATGAGTTTAGATATAAACTGATATAATAAGATACAAAACTGATACAATCTGACACAATTTTATCGGGCCATAATTCGGATAAAATTGTACTAAGCATTTATCTAATTGCATCAGATTAGATCTAAACCCATAGAAATATATACATTTATGTGGGCCCATATTTCGGATGAAATTTAATAAGATCACATTTAGCCTCACATAGAAATTGATATGACTACATAAAGCTCCACATCATTTTATTTTTATCTGGTTATCAATAAAAATTATCAGATTTAATTGCATATAAAGGTTTAAGCAATAATATTACTCCAATCAGATATGACATAATCATATAATATATGACTGGATATAAATCTTTTTACCCGGGTGATGAAGTTTTAACAAAAACTAGTCTCAAACAGATTATTTTGTATATCATTCATTTAAAAAAATATGTATGCAGCTTTTAAAGACAACTTCAATAGTATACTGCAAATTTTGCATTTCCATTAAATTCTCTCTGTATATACATTTTTTTAACACTTCATTATATGATTAAATGTCTTTCATAATTTTATATTCTCCTTTTTTTGCAACACATAATCTTATATTTTATAAATTTTTTCCATCACAAAAATGTTTAGCTCATACTATGTTTAACAACTTTTCTTTTTAAATTAAATCTTTACTTTTCAACACATTAACACTAAGCCAGTTAAAGCGGCATTTCGTCATTCTTCCTTTATTTTTTAATTTTGAAAATAAAAACTGTAAATACTTTAAGTGCCTTCATGAAAAGCTTTGTACATCCCTTTTTATTCCCTATTGCCACTATATGTATACTTTTCTGTTGGTTTAATAACTAAGCTTAGTACAGAAAATGTCTAATAAAATTACTCCTGTATTTGACCACAGGATTTAAACTGACTTTACCCATGTACGTAGTACAGATACCTAAACAACCAGTACAATGAAAAAGTAACAAGGATGAGAAAGTATGTTCATTTCGTTTTTATTTTTTATTATATTGTATAGTAACACCCTTCACTTTCAATTTATATGCTTATAAACCAACAAAGCCCATTAAAATATCATCCAGCTCAATGAAGAAAATAAATACGCAACAGAATATTGCATATTCATTAGAGTGGGTCGAAAGCCTTTTTTTAAAAATATTTTCTTAATATCTTATTAAAAAATTGTATTATTTTATTAAAAAAAAACTAATTGTATTTTCCGAGTTAAGAATATTTTACACGTGAATTCATGAAAAAAATTACTTATGATATATAAAATTATTTAAGTTTCTATCCATACTAATACTGACACACATAAACGCCTTTATGGAAACCATAGTAAACATATACAATAGAGAAGGACACGTAAGTGAGTTTTGACTCACACTCGCTCACGAGAAAAAATTCAACTCACGCACAATCACACACGAGAATTTTTTACCGACTCACGCTCATGTGAGAACATTTAGAATTTGCTCACACTCACGCGTGATTCTCGTGAATAGCGCAAAGTCACGAAATAAAACCTGACCGCAAAAAAAAATAATATTTTTTACATAAATTGTGAATGTTTTACTTAAATTTGCTCTGTGAAAGGCGTGGTAGAGAAGAATGAGTGTATTTTCTAAAAATCATAACTACATTGGAAATTTTCAATTTTCTGAATCAGACTGGTATTGAACCTTCGTCAGTGACCCTGTTTTTTGAATTCGAATAATGTAATATTTGTTATGTTTTTATTTGTGCGATTGCGTCTATATGAAATTTTCTGTGCAATCACTGATCTTGGTATAGATATTGTTGATTTCTAATGCCACATATGTAATTTTGCTATTTATTTAGTGTTTTAAAACCCAAAAAATATTTAATGGGCTAAAAACTTAAGGAAAACATTTACTGAAGCACAATCAAAGTTGTTTGGTAAAGCATACTACTTCACGCAAAAATTTGAATCACGCACACTCACTCACTAAGAATTTATTCCTACACACGCTCGCACTCACTCACGTTCACGTGAGTAAATTTAGGTTTTACTTATATTCTCGCGTGAATCACGTGTCCATCTCTAATATACATACATACAAAGCATACTGGTGTAAATAAATCTGCTTTTAAGTGGATGTTCTCATATAAAATGTCAAAAGTTTAAAGGAATGATTAAAACGAATTTTATATATCCTTTTTAGCATACAGACAATTTGATATTTACAAGAGTCATGGAATGGTAATTTCATAAATAAAGCTGTTTTGATCTGACAAATTTGAATTCTTATTTCCAAAAAAAATTGCATTTTTACTAATTATTTTTTCAGAAAAGTTAAATCGACAGTACTCAGGCAATTTTTTAATATTAAGTGTACACAGAAAAGTTTATCTACTAAAAACGTGATTAACTGTTGAAATAATTAGATTTAATCATATTCTAATCTTTGTTATTAACACTTAATCCAACTTTTCCTATGCTTACTATTTTTGAACAACTCTGCATTTATAACATTAATTGTCTGCAACTCTGTGTTTTAATATAATTTCGGTTGGCAACGCTAAAACAATATATATACAATGAGAAATAAAAATTAACATTAAGACCTGGGGTAAAAAAAAAATGTTGGTGGTTTCGACAAAGTGTTTACTAACTCCGAAGTTGTGCTTGTTCCTTGATATTTTGAACTGATAACGTTATTCTGTTAGCTGCCAAGTTAAAATTTTAACCGTCAAAAAATGTGCATGTTAAAACTTTTACATTTCAAGGCGCCACTGATAATGGAAAGTTTTTTAGACAGGGTTACCAAGTTGACCGAAAAATGTTACACGCATCACTGCAAGCCATTGGAACATATCTTTGTAATAGTGAGATATTTTTATATAGTCCCTTTTAAAAACAATAAAAACAGTACAATAGACTGAAAACATATAAAAGAAGGCACTCGATTTGCCGAACCATTTCCGATTTCAACCAAACTTGGTATATAAGATTTAAGTCATTGTAGAAACGGTAATGCCTTGTCACTACTTTTTTCACGACCAGTAATATCACCGTTTTAATTTCTGCATTACTTTAACAGAAATACTAAGCCAAGTGTAGAAAAGCATTACGATATATGTGGTTATATAAGTACATATTTTGTAATGGCAAGTACTTACAATTGTCATTACAAATCTTATTGCTTTTATATGGGGATGTCGCTCGTTTAGTATTAATGTGTCATTATTTTGGGCGACATCCCCATATAAAATCAATAAGATTTGTGATGGCAATTGTAATGTAAGTAATTGCCATTACCAAATATGTACTTATATAACACCAACCCAGTTAAACAATAACAATAACCCAGTTAAAAGTTATTAAGCTAAGTCCATAACAAATATTCTCTACAAAAAAAGTTTCGATATAATCATATAGTATCACATATAACTAAACATCACATCATATATCATATGATCCCGAAAATGGTATACATAAGCTGATATCATGCGATCTAATCTCATACAGTTTGATTCAAAAAATGGGCCTATCAACTAGGATCAAATTATACATAATTTGATAAAATGTTATCTAATTAGTTTTTTAAATTAAAAATTTTAAATGATTAACACTGCAGCCACACGATCAAGATTTTCTTGATAGTCTTTTACATATACTGTTTGTCAAAATATGTAAAAATTGACAGCTGTGACGTAGGCTGCACTCAAGTTGAAAGCAATTTAATTTTTCAAGAATATTTGTGAAAGGAAAAACAAAAACAACTTCAAAAGAATTGTAATCAGCTGTTTTCTTGAACGTAAATTGATACACTCCACTTGAAAGAGAAATCTGAAGTTCGTTTCAATTTTAGAAAGTGTGAGGGTATTGGTAAAAAAGTGTGAGTGTATTAAAACTTGATAGGCAAAACTTGATCGTGTAACCCTCAAGTAAGAGATCAGTACATTTTATATTTTAATCCAATTAAGTGATACTTGTTTTGGTATTTGGAGGCAATGAGGACAAATTATTGTATTGGAAACATAGTTGTCGAGCCGATTAAATTAGATTTTGTGTATACAATTTAAGAAAAAATCCAAAGTTTAGTTAAAAGTTCGGCCGCCAAACTATTTTCGATAAGGCCGAACTTTCGAAAGCCGAACAGTGAATTGAATTCATTGCTTATCTTCGAACTTTTTCTTAAATAGCATCTAATCAGCCCAATAATGATTTTTACATTAGCCAAATTTGTTCGTAATGCAATGACGTTTGCAAAAAAAACTATTAAATTAGCCAATTTTTTTTTTGCTATATATTAGTAAGATAAGAATTGAAAAATGAATTTGTTATATTTAAAAATATTCAGCTAAATTTTAGGTAATTGCAAGTAACAAATTAATCAGCAAAAGCCAAAAAAAACTTCTAAATATTAGAACACAAAATAGTCATAATAAAGTATTAAATTTTTAGTTTTTTTTTTTTTAATTCCCTTTTTTTCTTCCCTTCTGAGATCAGCAATCTACATAGTTTTAGCAAAAATTTCTGTTGATTTTACCAAAATATATTGTTATTTGCATTCTACTAAATTTGAGGTAAATATGGAGAAAATATGGTTGATATTACAGTTATTGTTTGCTATTTTTAACCTATAAATATTACAATAGTTTTTGCTAATTTTAGCACATTTTCAATTAACTAAAATTCATCGCGAAAATAACCAAAATTTTCTAAAGTTACAGATATAGTTCTCCTGTTTTTTCTGCAACCTCAATTTTAACAAAATTTTTGGTAGGTTTTTCTGCTATTTTTGCAGATTTATTTCTATGACTGTAGTACAGACCATCAGGTTTTGATAGGTAAAAAAAAAAACGTATTACCCTAATATTTAGTGTATTAGTCTCAAATTTCAAATCTTTTAAGTTAATATAAAGTATATTTGCGAATTGAGTGCTTAAATATACAATGTTGCATTTGAACATTAGTGATAGTAATACTTTAGAAAAGGGTATTAAATGTAAAGTTTAAAAAAAAAGTTATTTGTCAACCCTTATTGTTGTTTTATCCTTTTATATCTATTCACAGATTTTAAGTAATTTAATTAAATAAAATCTGTAATTTATTTAATGCTTAAGACAAAACAACCCTTTAAAGTTTGATAAAGGAAAGGGCATACAGTTTATGCTTTAGAAAATTGCTTAACAGTATGTTGTACGTTGTTATTTTTTAAAATTTATAATTTAAAGACATTTCAAATATCTGACTGAAAACTGTTAATTTCAGGCGAAACAAAAATCTTATTAATTTAGTGAAGGTTGTGCTAAAGTGTTTAAGAAATTTCCTTATTATTAACCTTTTTGAAAAAAAAAATAAATAATAATTTCAAAAGAAATTTTAAATACTTACAGAATACATTTAATTTCATAGCTGTTTCTCTTATACCATTGCGTACTAGTTCATTTGTGGCACGACAAGATAAAGCTTTTCCATGATCTGCCCGTGTGGGGGTTATACTTAATACAGAAGTACTAACATTGCCATCTTCAGAAACCTTGAATTACATTGAGGGTAAAGCAATAATTAACACTTATATTTATTATAGCTCAGCAGAAAAGAAAAAAGCTTTTCTTTTCTTTCTTTTCTTTTCTTTTCTTTTCTTTCTTTTCTTTCTTTTCTTTTCTTTTCTTTTCTTTTCTTTTCTTTTCTTTTCTTTTCTTTCTTTTCTTTTCTTTTCTTTTCTTTTCTTTTCTTTTCTTTTCTTTTCTTTTCTTTTCTTTTCTTTTCTTTTCTTTTCTTTTCTTTTCTTTTCTTTTCTTTTCTTTTCTTTTTTTTTTTTTTTTTTTTTTTTTTTTGGGATATCATCACTTTTTTACGGTTTTTGCTTCAGTATTTTAAATTCCAACTCCTTTCAAAAGCGCGAGGTGGCCAAAAACGCAGATTTACACTCAAAGAAATAAAGTGCTAACCGAATTGAAAAGTGTATTTTAATGGTAACAACTATAAATGATGTTAGTGCAACGATATCTAAATTAGATTTCTGAATATTTTGATTGTTGCAACTAAAAATCAGTTGAATTAACCGAGATTTGTTGTGAAAACTAATGTTGAGTTGTACCAACCGGCTGAAATTCGTAATAACCGAACTTGGGACGTAGTAACCGAATTTAAGTTACTTTTACAACAGAGCAAACATCCCTGCCTTTATAAGATATTATTATTTTTATTATTTAATAATCATATAATTACAAATTATATACTATTACCCTAACCGAGCACTAGCTACTATACAAATAAACCAGTGCCTCTGGTGGGAATCAAACCCACGACCCCGCACTGATAAGCCAACACGCTACCAACTAGACTACCGGGGCGCACCCTTTTTAAGATATCTGAACTCCACATTCTATTCTACACTAAAAATAATTAAAAAAACACAACTTTTTTTACAGTTTTTAAAGTACACCGTTTTGGCAATATAATAGTCGGAAAAAATCATTAAGTTTTCCAAAAACTTTTAAAGAATTATTTTATAACACTCAATCAAAATTCGTTGCTAGCTGAGAAAAATGGTGCCAACATTTCAGCTTTATGGTAATATAGTAAAAAGTTATTACATTTTCAAAATGTTGTCTTTACTAAAATGTAATATTTTATTGATTAATAACTTTTTAAAGGGCCTCGATATATCGAGAATGTTTGTAGTATTTTTGCTAACGCAAAATACTTTTTCATGTGTGCGGTAAAAAAAAAATATTTTTACTATTTTTACAAAATTAATAATTTAATAACTTTGGAATATTTTTGTACCATTTTTCTCACCTGGCAATATATTTTTATGGTGTCTGATTAAAAAAATATTTCTAAAATAAATGGTGCACTTTAAAAACTGTAAAAAGGCGGGTTTTTATAATTGTTGGCGAGTTACAATTCCTTATAAATACAACTATTTTTGCTCTGTCGGAAAACGGACCCGAAATTCGTGCTTTTGCCACCGTGAAACATGTGCAAGGAGTTGGAATTAAAAAAAAAAAAAATAATAGCGTAATTTTTTGTATTGATGCAAAACCCGTAAAAAAGTGATGATATCCAAAATCTAATTTTCGTGAGTTCTTAAATATAACTTACCTTTTGACTATGACCATGTAGCTCTAAATTACCCATCCACCATGTGATTTTGGCTGGCGGCCTTGAACCTATAGCTTGACATTCAATTTCGTATTTACGATCTGCTGACATTGGTTGATTATTAAATGATATTTCCACTAGTAAAGGGCGTACTAGAAAAAAAGAAACAGAAAAAAATACGATTTTCAGTTAAATGCCATAAAAAAATAACAATTTATAATATTGCATAATGCTACTTGAATATTAAATTCCTTTTCATAGATAATTATTTAAATAAATTGTTTATAATTTACAACCACATTAAATAAATTCCTGTTAAAATGGTTTTTTTTTACCACATTTTTTTTTTCATTTTAATTTAATAAGTTTAAAATAAACATAAAACAGAATGAAAAAAAATATAGATGATGGTTCATTTAACATTTTATTTTTATTTGAAAATATTTTTTATCGCACACTTTTAATTAATTGTTAAACAAATTGTTATAATTACACTAGTTTACAGAAAAATATAACAAACATGCCATTAGATTTTATTATGTATTTAGCAGACACCCGATTTTAAAAATTTTAAATTTTGAACTTTTTTTAAAATGTTAAGTTTTCTTTGATCTTCTTTTATTTAATTCTGCTTAGTTTAAACGAGCTTTTACATATACACTTTTTTAATCATTAACTTAATATTGATTTTTTATACTATTGCTGTCATAATTATCTCTGATTCGTGCGTTACAATTTTATACTTAAGTGGTTTCTGCTATGATGTATAGCTATAGAGTTCGTTCCAGAGATGGAATTGAGAATATGATTAGAATACTAGCTACTCAGAAAACAGGTGTAAAAATCTGCCATATCAATGCACAAAGTTTACAGGGGAAAATTGATGAATTCAAATTTATATTTGAGAATTCCTGTATGGATTTTATATGCGTATCAGAAATATGGTTTGATTCCGATACAACAGATCTATCAGTTTCATTAGATGGTCATAACTTACGTAGAGTTGACAGAGGTGATGGATATGGTGGTGTGGCAATTTACATAAAAAAGGTATCCCTTTTAGTGTTAAATGCACCTCTAAGGATGCAGATTATTTAGATAATACAGTTCCAAAAAACCTTGTTGAGTACATGTTTATTGAGGTTAATAGTGAGGGAAGAAAGTTGCTTGTTGGAAGTGTTTATAGGCCTAATCGAAATATACCAATAATTCGTTTTAATAAAACTCTGGAAACATTAACGTCTTTATATGAGGACGTCATAATTGCAGGTGATTTTAACTCCAATATTTTGGTGGAGCAAAGTCTTTATGATAACATGATCTCTCTAGGACTTGTCTCACCTAATACAACCGTTCCAACGCATTTTACTGCAACAAATAATACTTTATTGGATCTTTTTTTGTTAGCAATCATTCTAATATACAACTTTATGACCAACTTTCGACGTCATGTTTTTCAAAACACGATTTAATTTTTCTTTCATATAATTTTAAATTACTGGCAACTGATCAGGTAATCACCTATCGTGACATCAAAAATATTGATCTAGTTACCCTGGCGAACGAGTTTCTCAAAATTGACTGGAATTGTTTGTATTATTTGATCTCAGTGGATGATCAGCTCTCATTTATAGAGCACAACCTAAGTAATCTATTCAACCAAACAGTTCCTTTAAGAACTAAAACTGTTAGTCACCGAAAAAAGCCCTGGTTTTCTTCCAACATTAAAGAAGCAATTTATCGAAGAAATTTGGCCTATTCTCGATGGAAACGTTTCAAAACTACGCTGCTTCATAGAGAATATTGTAATGCTAGAAATGAAACTAATAAACTGATAAAAAATGCTAAATCGAATTTCTACGCAGAAAAATTCTTTAGGATCAAAAAAAACTTGCAAACGATTCGTGAAATTGGAATCGGTAAACCGTCTATCCATGAACCTTGTCCAATTGATGCTGATACTATTAATGAAGCTTTTTTAAATATACCAATGGTTGCAGCTGACAGTAGCTTTTATAATTTCACTTACCTTAATGACGATTTTGGAGATTATAAATTTTGCTTTACCTGCGTAAACCAAAGTGACGTACTAACGGGTAGCTTATCTATTAAATCTAATGCTGTTGGGTCAGATGGAATACATCCAACATTTTTTAAGATACACTTACCACAACTTATTCCGTATATCACTTTTTTTTCAACAAAATCATCACAACTAGCTATTTCCCTATTGCTATTTTACCATTCCTTTCTAAAGTCTTCGAAAGGCTAATTCACAATCAAATTACCCAGTTCTTAAACAATAACAATATGTTAACTGTTCGTTAATCAGGATTTCGAAAAAATCACAGCTGCATTACAGCATTAGTAGACGTTGCGGAAGAAATTAGAAAAGAGGTTGATAAAGGCAATATTACGTTTTTAGTTCTGTTGGATCATTCCAAAGCATTTGATCCTGTTCACCACGACCTTTTATGCCACAAATTAAGAAGTATGTTTAATTTCTGTTCAACCGCAACCTCTCTTTTGTCAACATATCTTAAAAACAGATATCAATATGTTGAAACTACAACTAAAAGATCAAAATCACTACCTGTTAGAAGAGGTGTTCCACAGGGATCTATATTAGGCCCCCTTTTGTTCTCGTTGTATTCTAATGATCTACCGAGTATAATAACACACTGTAGAGTTAGAATGTATGCAGATGACGTCCAACTTTACATCAGTTGCAAAAAGTCATCTCTAGTTCAATGCGTCAAAACTTTAAATCAGGAACTTCATCAAATTTATCTGTGGGCAAAGGCGAATGGTCTAGGGATCAATCCCAAAAAATCAAAGTGTATTATAATTCAAAAACGAATAGACAAATTCAACTATATTCCTAATATTTCCATAAATAATCAACGTATCGAAACTATAAAAACTGCTAAGAATCTCGGAATATTTTTTAACAGCACTCTCGCTTGGTCTGATCACATAAAATATTTCCATGGTTAGAACACTTTGGCGAACTCAACATTGTACACCGCTTTAAAACAAGAATTCTGCTTGCTAAAACTTATTTAGTACCTATTTTGATGTATGGCTGTGAAATCTTTGCCAGCTGTGACTCAATAAGCAGAAATAAATTAAACGTAGCTTTCAATAATATTGCTCGATATGTATATGGCTTAAAAAGACGTACACGAGTTTCAACATTTTCAATTAAACTATATGGTACTAGCTTTGACAATCTTCTTAAGATACGATCTTTAATTTTTCTGCACAAAATAATTTATACGCATCATTTTCTCGAATGATATTTGCAGAGGAAAAAGATTAAATCGTTTTGCTACAAAAGCCTCATATCAACCTGGCAATTCTTTATCCATAGCATCCAACTCTGGAACTCAATCCCTTATAGTTGCCAACTTTTAAGTAACGCACTTCATTTCAAGAAAAGCTTAATTAACTTATTTTCAACTTAATTTGATTTTTTATGTTAAAATTTGATTAATGGTTAATTTTGTCATACTATTTACTTATATTTTTGTTAAACATAAAATAAGTAGCATAATTGTTTTTTGTTTTTTTTCTTTGTGATCTTTTGTAATTTAGTTTTTAAGTTATTATTTAATTATTACATTTAATCTTTCCTTTTTTTCAAATACTCAGTTCCGTACTGCAATATAAGACTTTTAGTCTTGTGTATGAAACACCAAAATAAAATAAAATAAATAAAAATAAATTAAAAATAAAAACGAGCTTACGATCATTTATTTATCAATTATTTATTTCCAATATTTCATCTCCCCATTGGGCGACTTCTTCAGGAATTATTATTATAATATAAAAAACTTGTTCTAATGTTTTAGAAATTTATTTATATTTTAGAAGAGTTGAAAAAACAGAATAACAAAGTCGAAAATAAATAGTTGAACAAAGTTTAAGAAAGTAAAAAAACAAAGTTCTTAACTTATTTTTTTCATATTTTTTAAGTTCAAACAATTTATAACATTTCAACAACTAAAGTCGGACAGAATTTCGCTAGTGTTAATGAAAAAACTTGCACAATAACATTAATAGACAGAGAGATAAATCCCTCCACGAAGTAAATTGCGGAAAGCCCGTGTGATTTGTGGTATCAACAATACCACTAATTGTAAATTGTGGTACAAGATATACATTCTACAGAAAAGGGACCAGTCTCTAGATTGTAAATAGTAAAAAACTGCATTCTTAAAAGTGCGAAATAATGGTGCAATGCGAAAAAATCGCGTTATGGTGTAAAAATTTGTTATAAAACTTATCCGCTCTTGACATCCCGTAAGTAAACAAATATCTGAAACTATTTATTATTAGAAATTATTTCAATTGTAAACTTTTATACATTTTTGCAAATTAAAATTAGTTAGGACAAAGCTTGTATTAATATTTTTGTACAAATTGACTTCAAAAACCTTAAAAATTTTCCCGCTATTTCGAGCGTTAATTTTTGTGGTTTTCGCAAACTTTAGAGCTAAGTTAACTAAATATTTGTTTTGTTAAATATTTGATTTGTTAAAAATTTTGTATGTGATTATAACTCTCCAAAAGTTAATGGTGTTTTGTGGTGTAATGGTTAGCGCGTTGGACTGTTACACTGATGGTCCCGGGTTCGATTCCTGGTGACGACAACATCAATTTATTTATATTTTTCAACATTTGTGAATGTCGTACTCTTTATCTGTTACGAGTACATCAACGAAATATACTAAAAACTATGCAAAATTACAATATCAACGAACCGTTGTTCCCATATTTTAACTCCATGAGGGGCCGTCAGTGTATGTTACAAAAATCATCAAAAATTTTAAAACTAAAAAAAATGGTTTAAAATTTGCGACTACAATGTTATTATTTGCTGGCGGATAGCACGCCTAAAAGTTACTTGTTGAATTAATCTCTCAAGATGTAATACCAACTGAAATCCTGAAATTGAAAGTCCCCCTGCCCCCACCCACAAAAAAAAATAAAGGGAACAAACATATGTGGGGTTGTTTCAAACGATTATTTGATATCTTTAAAATTTGCTTAACGATAAAATTTAGAAATATGGACCTATGGCCCTAAAATTTTGCACTCCTACGAGTTTTTATTTTCAAAATAAAAACATTGCGAATGCTATTGAAAAATAATATCAGTTTCAGAAGATTTAAAAATGTTTGACATAAGAACGTGTATATATTTTTTTTTAAATGTCGTTCTACAGCAAATATAATAAGAATTGTTCAAAGAAAAACCATGGACAAATACCGAAACTATGACCACCCAGGTAGAAAAATGCAGTCAGCACCGTGTTGGCAAAGCGTCGGCGACGGTCGGTCATGCGCTGGCCGAACGTGGGTATTAGGATATTTCAATGAAATTTGGTGCACTCACTTATATTACCCCAAGAAAAAAGTCTATTAATTTTTGGTAAGATCTGTCCATGACCTAGTTTCCTTGTACCCCAAAAATACAAAATAAGCGCCTCCTAAATTAGGACTCTTACCTCGATCGCTACATTTCGCAAAATTAAAAGATTTTTGTTATGAAACTTAATATATTGACTCTTATTGGTCAAGATTAATGCAGATTTTATCTACTTACAAGTGTCACGTTTTTCATTCCGCGTCACCAAAATTAACCAAAGATCAAATAAAAAAAGAAACAGAAAATCTATAAAAACAAATTTTACAAATAAGATATTTTTCTACCGAACCAGAAAGTTTTATGGTGTAACTCGGAAAAATATTCGTTGAATATTATTTATTTTAAATATTCTTGCGTTTGTTTGTTATAACTGCATTGCGTATGAGGAATTTTGTTTGCATTTATTATTTATTCATTATACAGCATGCAGTTTTAATATGCAAACATGAGAATATTTAAGATTGACAATATTCAACTTATATTTTCCCAAAACTAATCTGAGTTACACAATAAAACTTCTGTATAATTGGGCTAGAGCTAGTTCTGAATTTTTTTAAAAAAAAGTATTATCATTTCAAATTTAACATAAAAGACTATTGATCATGGATGGTAACTTATTCGATGCGGGTATTAAATTTTTTTTGGAAAAATACTGCTTAGCATTGTGAAATCATATGGGCTCTATATAACAAACTATTATGACATTTTATGCAATTCCACCCCCATACCTTATGAAAAAATGAGAATCAAATATTTTTAATTTTTATTTGGAATTTTTTTTTTTTTATTTATTTATTTGAGTATTTTTGAGACTATTTGCATTAAAACTTGATATTTTCAGAGCGATATGTATAAATATATAGGATGGCTATTTTCAAGGTATGCCCAATTTTCAAAGTGGAAGGTATCAATGACTTCAGTTTAGCTATGAAAATAGGAGTTTGCGTATCGTTTTTTGATGTTAATTACAAATTTTCTAAAATAAGGGAATTTAAATCAAATAATCATGTAAAAATTCCTAGTCCATCGATGTGTTTTTCTCAAACTTCAGAGCCAAATGCTGAAAATCTTTCCAAAGCATAATTTTGCATTCTACTAAAAATAAATAAAATTTAAATTTGTTATAGAAAAAAACTTGGGCAATTTTGCTAGTTTTTATTGCATTAATAATTATAAATAAATTTTAGTAAACATTTCCCTCTTTGAAACATTTTGGTCTAAAAATAAATTTTAATCACATAAGTCTAACTTTTATCACGATCAGTTTAAATGCAAATTTTATTAATTTTTTTACTAAAAATGTTCTTAGTTGCATCTATATTTATTATATAATAAAAAAAGGTTAATACTTCTGCAATAAAAGTGCAGTTTTCAGTTAATCGCAATATTGGTGCAAAAATTTGAGATTGTAGAAGATATAGATGGTTCAAAAGTTTGGACCTCTATGATAATAAAGAGGACACATTATCATACCTTGTAAACATTTTTGAAATAGAGATAACAAAAATGAATCTTGATGACAGTTGAGAGTTTAAAAATATTCATGCACCAACACGGAAAAGCCAATGGTCCACTTTAGCATTCAATGGACATTATCAAACATTCCCTTAAAATTTATGAATATTATTGTTGCACTAAATTGGACTTTAAGAAAACTACACTTAGAATAATGTGTACGTCAAATGTACTTAAAAACTAATTAAATTTCACTTGTAAAAAGGACGACTTACATTTCAGTAAATTCAACTAACATTGTAATTTGTTTTTTACTGTTCACAAAATGAGCCGCAATTGTAGTAAAACTAAAACCACATATGTAGGAAAAAATTATGAAAACTTTATTTGTATTATTTTTTTAAATAAAAAAAAACTACGGTAGCAAATTAATACAAACTCATTATACAGTAATTTGATGTGGTTTGTTTATTCAAATGTACTAAACATGTAGGCAAAAATTAAATTTTTTCTACAAAAGACAAATCACTTAAAAATAAAAAGACTGCATTACAAACTCAAACAACTGCATATACAATATTTAAAAACTTTACTGAGTTTTTATATAGTCCCATTTTGAGCTCAGGTAAAAAAGTTTCATTATAATTATGAAACAGTTGCATAGGACAATAATCTATGAAACATTGTGATATTTATAAACTCTCATAACTGTTTATTAATATTTATGAAACATGATTCATAATATATTCATCATTTCATAGAAATATATCATACACATATTTTTTTATCACGAAAACCGAAAGAGATAAGGAAAAAATGGACTAATTTTTTAGTATATTGGGATAACACACTTCTACAACAAACTTGAGCCAGTTCTGGGTGGAATTTCACAATGTATCACTATAACAATATTTTTATGAAACAGTTTATGCAATATTAACGAAACGGTTGCATTGGACGAAAAGCAATGAAGTTCTCATAATATTTATGAAAGTATTGTCTTGTTCACTACTTCCCCTGAACATTTTCTTTTTAAAAACAAATGTACAAAGCAAAGGACAAGAAATAAAAACGTGAATTGAATATTTACCAAAAGTAAAACAAAAACAAGTTTTCAATTTATTTTTGATCAATGGTGATAATCTTTTACTTCGAGCTCATATAATATATATTAGTTCTCATGTAGTGAGTAAACTAGTTCATATGAATGTTTGATGTTTGGCATGGGGTTGTTACCTCTTTCAAAACGTGATCTGATGATGGGAACCTAGAAAATTCCCGAAATAGATCTATCAACACATTCCTGAAAGGGTCAAATAATAAATTTGAAAACAAAAAACTCTATCAGTTGTAGCTGATATTGTAAGTGTATTTGTTAGGACAATATCCTAATAAAGAAATATAGAGTATGGCCTCGAACTTGAATAATTTTCATTTTAATTTTCATTTACGAAGGATTTCATAAATATAATGAAGCTGTTTCTTTGAGTGTATATAAGGTAGTATTAAAATTGTGTACAAAAATTTGTAACATATTAAATTTTAAATTAGTTTTTCATATAAGTAAAAAAAAGATGCACATCTCTATTTTTTAATTAGATTATGTATTTTATTTTTTTTTTTTGCAATTAAAAACCACATGAATTCATACATTTTGTTTTATATTTATTTAATAACCACATATTTTTTTTTTAATTTGTACACTTTTTTTAAGTTTGTGTTAATAATTTTACAAAATATTTAAATATTTAATGGGTAATAATAGTCAATTTAATTATATAATTCAGCCTTTATGTATTTGGATGTATTTGCACGTTCTAAATTTAAATGCATTGATAATTTCAAATGTTTTAGGGATTATAATTATGTCAAATGTTCAATTAATTATGTATTTAAGTAACTTTTACAAAACGCGAGCATATATCTATTTAATTTATATTAAATATTATAATAAAAAAAAAAAAACTATAGAATTATAATTATATCAAAAAAATGATAAATATAGTAAATGAAATCAAAAGAAATATGATACATTAAAGCACAATTTCACTTTTTTTGATAAAAAAATTAATTAATTTTTTTTACTGATTAATTCAAAATTATTTTATTTGAAAGAGAATGATTACAATTTTTTTTTTTAATATTAATTGAAGCGTAATTACACTATTTTAAAATTATTTTTTTAAACAAAATATTCGTAAATATTATTTTTGATTATTTAATATCAAGTTATGTGAAAAATATGTACACAGGAAATATTATTACCAATGAAATTTAAATTTAACTTTTGTTAGTTTTCAAAATCACTTTCAATTGAACAGTATACGAGGGCGGATCAACAAGTCCATGACTTTTTAAGTAGAACACAGTTTTTTGCAAAAAAAAAAAATATTTTTTCAACATAATCTTCTTTTAGCTCAATACACTTATTATAACGTTTCTCCAATTTTTGTATCCCTTCCAAAAAATAGGATTTTTCGAGGTCAATTTAGGCATTTCTTAGCCATATGGGGTCGTTTTTTTTTTTTAAATCGTCGTTAAATCGGTCCAATAAGTTGGCATAATATTCGCCTTTTATTGTTATTCCCTTTTGAAGGTAATCGATGTGGATTATCCCGCGTGCATCCCAAAAAAACTGTTGCCATCACTTTATTGGCCACGATTACGTTTATGGTTAATTGAGAGCAAACGCGGCACCCATCTTGCAGACAGCTTTCTTAAACCCAACTGATCCCTTAAAATCGAAACCACACTACCATATGAAATGCCTATGGCATCAACAATCTCACGCACTTTTACTCTTCGATCGGCCAACACCATATCGTGGATTTTTGCGACATTTTTGGGTGTATTGACCTCAATTGGCCATCCAGAATATTTAGCGTCATTTGTACTTGTGCTACCACAACGAAAGTGAGTAAACTACTTTTTTTACCATTGAAATCGATTGTGCACAATCCCCATAGTATTTCAAACTTTTCCGTTGTTTGATTGGCTGTTTTTTTTTTTCGCAAAAAATAATGTTTAATGAGCACTCGAAATTCACTTTTTTCCATTTTTAAAAAAATCCACGAGGTTGTATATTTTGAACAGCTATTAAACGCAAAGTAGATGACGAAAAATGCTCTAAAATTGACAGTAGTCTATTAACAGGTTTTACTTGTTGGGATCAGTGTTGCATTTCATATAAATACGAGAAAAGTTCGAAAAGTCACGGTCTTATTGATCCGCCCTCGTATCGTTCACACTCATTTTTTGTGATTATCATATTTTTTTTTTTTTTTTTTTTTAGAAGTTATTTATAACTTTTTTTCCATTTTAATTTTCAATAAAAGTTTTAATTGATACTATTATTGCCGTGATAGGTTCATTATCAATTAAAATATTGATTGATTTAATAAATTTTTTAATTGAAACCCGTTTTCAGTTTTTTCTGTGCACCTAAGACTGTGCAGAATTACAACATTAATGTACCAGTATTTTAAAATTTTTATGCCATGGACTGGTACAAAAAACACAAACTAATTTTAACCTAAAAAATATTTTTATCTATTTTCGACTAACATGTATTTATTTGTTAGGCGATGGCACGAAAATAAGGTAGTTTAATGGAATCCAAAAGTTGGAAGTTCCAAACAAAAATAACAAAAATTAAGTGAGCTTGCTTCACACGATTTTTTATAATTTTTCAAGTTTGCGTAACGTTAACAATTAGAAATATAGACCGATGGCCCCTAAATTTTTGCCCTCCTACGAGTTAAAGTGTTTTTAAACCAAAGATTTAACCCACTCTTTTCAATATAAAAAGTGCAAAAGTTATTGAAAAATTATATCAGTCTTAAAGAATTTAAAAATATTTGCCATAAGCCATAAAAATAATTAAGAATCATTTTTAATTTGTTTATAATACTTCATTGAATTTTCCCCTATTAATATCAAGTTTAAACATGTATAAACGCTGCAATCAAACTGAATTGAATATTGGAAAATAAAAAATAAAACTTGAAATAAATTGTACTTCGCATAACATAATTTTAGTATAAAATCTCATTTTGCAAAAACCGGAAACATTTGATGCCCATTATGGTTGCTTTATAATCATTTCAATAATTACACATACACAAATTTTTGCTCAAGTGAATATTGATATACACATCCTAAAAACATATACGCACGCACGCACTCATACACACTTATAGATGCACTAGTACTTCAAGCATTATATCGAATTCCATAATGCATGTGTATTTATTCAAAAATACACATTTAGTCAAGGCACTAACAATTTAAAAATTCGAAAATTATTATTTGTAACTAAATTGGTTTTAGTTTAGAAAATCATTATGATTATCATTAACGGCATCATTATGATTATGATCATTATGCTAGTTAGTATTGGTTTTGGTTAAAGCTATGCCTATGAACATCCCCATATATAAACACACAGAGATATCACTTCTAAATTTTGCACCTGTGCTTTCTGATTACGGTGTTCAATGCATTATAATTTATTATTGCATTTAGCATTTCCTAATTTAGCACACAGAAATTTTATATTCATATATATATGCTACTTTTTCATTATCTCTGGCTAGGACGTTTATTTTCATCTAATAGTTTTTAAAATATCATGAAAATTTCCCTAATTATATTTAATATATATATATGGGGTATTTTCAAAAATATTTAAGATTGGGGTTGAAAGAATTTTTTTTTTTTTAATTTAGTGGCACATCAGAAGAATTTTATACGCTAAAAAATTAGTATTTATGGACGTCAAATCCGTATGCGTGCAAAGGGCCCAAAAAGTAGGGCGGCTTCAAGCTCAAATAGATTTTAATGAGGGTCGGTCTTACATTTCACCCCTCTAGGGACGACTTCAGGACAGTTGTGGGTCTTTTTGTGGATTTTTGTCCCCTTCAGCGCAACTATGACCAAGATAAGGAGCCACTTGGCCACAACAAACCTTCCCCATTTAATGTCTTATGGTGATGTTTTTCGAACATCAAAAAATAATGTATTCTAGCGCATCGAAGTCGAAAAATTGTAACATTGACCTATAATAAAAACCAATATAACCATTCGTGCACTATCCCTCCCCTAATTAGCATTATGTTATAGCATTGACACATCATATCAAAAACCAGTAAGCTTCAATGTTTGACCGATAATTTTAGCAAAAATGATTTTAAATTTGCGAATTGTAACGTGCAAGTTACCAAAGCCAATTTATGAAGGTCATATTATGGGTGTCAGGTCTAATAATGGAGCGACTCGTTCTTGGACCGATATAAGTCAGTGCCGATCAGTGTTGACAGATCAACACAGTCTGATGCATAAAAAATATATTTAAATCAATCGCAAAAAAGGATATGTGTTTATTTGGGAGCACACTTTCAATACATTTTTGCTGTAAACTAGTGTTATTATAACTGTACAATATTCATAAAAGCATTTTCTTATTTTAGCAGTTTTTTTGCATTATAATTTTTAATTAATCTTTAGGGGCGTTTTCTGCTATTTTACAGGTTTATTTATCTTAGTGTACAAAATATTTTTCATTTCATAACTTAGTTACATAAGTACGTGACTTTTTGAATGAAACACAGTTTGTTTTGCAAAAAAAAAAATATTTTTCAACATAATCTCCTTTTGGCAAAATGCACATAGTCCAAGGTTTCTGCAATTTTTGTATCCCTTCCAAAACATAGGATTTTTCGAGTCCATTTCTAGGCCATATGGGGGTCGTTTTTTATCCTCGCTAAACCGGTCCAATAACTTGACATAATATTTCCTTTTGCAGGTAATCGATGTGGATTATCCCGCGTGCATTCCAAAAAACTATTGCCATCACCTTATTGGCCACGATTACGTTTATGGTCAATTGAGAGCAAACGCTGCACCCATCTTGCAGACCGCTTTGTGAAGCCCAGCCCATCATTTAATATCGAAACCAACCCCATATCGTGGATTTTTTCAACACTTTCAGGTGTATAGACCTCAATTGGCCTTCTAGAACGTTCAGCGACATTTGTACTTGTGCGACCACAACGAAAGTCAGTAAACCACTTTTTTACCATTGAAATCGATGATGCAGAGTCAGCATAGCATTTATCAAGCTATTCCTTGGTTTAATTGACGATTTTTTTTTGGACAAAATAATGTTTAAGGAGTACTCGAAATTCACTTTTTTCCATTTTTAAAAAATCCGCAAGGTTGTGTGTTTTGAACGGCTGTTAAACGCAAAGTAAATGACGGAAATTGCTAAAAATTTTAGCAACTTGATGGGAGCAGTGTTCCATTTCATATAACTACGATTGAAGTTCGAAAAGTAACGGATTTATTGATCCACCCTCGTATATTATTAGTGACATTTTTTATCCCAACTGTCAACTGTACTCATAAATACACAGAAAAAATTTCAATTACACTTTTGTTTGGTTTCAAACAAACTTTCAATTAAAAGTTAATATGTATTAAATGTTTAATTAAAATTGAACCTGGTGCACACAAAATTTACATTTTTTAACGCATAACAAAGAAAAAAAATTATAAAAATCGCCAACATTTATAAAAAAATTACCTAAATAAAAAGAAATTAAATACAAAAATTAAAAATGTAAATTTAAAATTTTATTTAAGTGATTTTGTCAATTTAAGCACATAAAATTGCGGACATTTGCGGTCTTTATGGCAAAAAGTGTACAAAAATAGTTTGTAATCCAAATGCACTGAAGAATTGAAGAAAAATTTAAAAGCAGCGTAAATAATTTGCATGAATGTCGTTTTAAAGCATGATTGGAGGTATCAAGCAGAAAATTCGCCAAATAGAAGACCGCGGTCCGTTGGCTCTCTACAAAAAGTGTATTAATAACATAATGCTACAAAAAACACTTTTTGTCAGAACTTGAAAACCGACCTAGTGGGGGGTTGTAGGCCTAGGTGAGGACATACAAAAACCGTTTTCAAAAATTTTGAAACACCCTCAAAATTTTGAGTTATTTTCAAAAAACTGTTTTAGGGTAGGTCGTAGCACTTTAGTACCTCTAACTCACACATTTTTTGACCGATTTCAAAATTTTAAACGGTTTTGGAAATTGAAATTTTGGGACTGCAGACTTTTCTTTTAGTAAAACACTTGACTTACAAACGTAAATTAAAAACTGTACAAATAACTTAACCTAAATTAACATGTATTGTTAATCTGTTTTCCTTCCAAACCAGTAATCTGTTTTCTTTCCAAACCAGTTAAAAAATTTAAATCGGACAAAAACGGACTGAGTTACAGGTCGATAAGTTGACGAACATCACTGAAAACGGTTTTTTTTAGAATAACTTCTGAATTTGCGGGTGTTTCTGAAATTTTTTTATACAAATTGTAATGTACTCAACAAGACCTATAACCCACGCTAGGTCGTTTTCCAAGTTATTTTTCACTGTAGCACCGTGTAATTTATAGTCTACACTATGTTATAAGTAAAAGCACTATCCCAGGAAAAAATTACACATTCCAAAAGAAGGCGATGCCCACACTTGCTTACATATCTCATTGCCAAATTTAGTAACTGCAATACCAACCTCATTCCAACGATAGAGTCAAAAAGCAAGTGGTATTGTAATCAATTCTTTAAATTTAAACCAGAAAGCATGAACTCAATAACAAAGTAATTATTTACTTAAAAGAACACAACAATGTTATTAACTTATATGTATAACTTTTTGTACTCAAGAAGTAATCATATACTTTTTCTTAATAAAAGGACGTTATTGGAAGTAGTTCCTAATTTTAAAAAAAGAAGTTATACAATTTTAAAGAATTTATCTAATATATTTTTTCAAACAAATTTCTATTTGCAGGAAAATAATACTAAAAACAGAAATTGCATGTTGCCTAAATTTTGTTAAACTGTGGTTAGGTATAAATTAGGGAAGCGCACGTGAGCAGAAAATTGTGAGTGAAAGTTGAAATTACTGACGTTATCGTGAGTGAGTGAGTGTAAAAAAAATTTTCGAGGGTGATTTTGCGTGAGTCATATTTTTGTTTTTCAATTTTGAATTGTTCTTTTTTTTGAAAAATTTATATTTTATTTATAGTTTATAGCTCCAAAATTATGACAAACCCACCCTGCGGGAAATAAACCAGTCACTGGTATGGTCACGTGACTAGTTCGCTGTGTGTATGAACCTGTCCTAGTTTCGGTTCTGTTATATGAAAGTCACTGGTACTTTTAACATGGGCTTGTCATACGAGGTGGCAATTGCTACCTTTAAAGCACCTTGTGACGTGGGGAATAACTTGACGAAAATTACTTACCACCGTACCGACTGAAATTAATAAGCTACAGGACAAGTTAGAAGTAGGCAGTCTTAAAGTAGGATAATTTTACGATTTATGTGACATGCAACAGGACCCGTGGGAAAATAATTATCACGTGACTGGTGTAGGTGTACGTATCGTAGAACTGGAGAACAGTTATGGAAGGCTAGCGCTATTTGTGCTGTTACTGAGGTAGTTTGAATGGATTCGATTTGTGAAGTACCACTGCACTGGTCAAGGGAGTGCATGTCGCCGGGCATGCGAAATTCCCTAAATTTGTTTAAGGGAATTTCAGGTACAGTGGTCAATAATGGGTGAAGCTTAAAATGGTAAGTTGGTGGTGAAAATTTTTAAGGGGTCATTGAAATGGAATGTAATGGCATAGGTTATGGGTGGCCGACGTACATGGGAGTGACATCTGTCCCATGGAAATACTCGTGATTGTGGCGGTCGTTGGATTGTTTGATTTCGTTTTTTTTTTTGTTTGAAATTTGAGAGGTTTTTAGTTTTCAGTTTTTTTTGTACATTGACATTTTGTTAATGTTTTATTGTCGACCCTCGGTTTATGTTGCGGGTTAAAGATCCACGCCGGTGCAGAGCTAGCTAGGTGGCAACATGGACTAGCTGATGAAAGGGGATTCGTAACAATAAAATGGTTTCGTTACTGGTTCCGTACGGAACCAGTAACGAAACTTCCCTAAAACAGTGTTCACAAAACCTTCAAAAATGCACAACAAAAATAAATTTTAAAATAAGTTTATTTCAGTGTTATATCCGCTTTGTGGCAGTCAATGGACTGAATCCTGTGGTACTAATTGCCATGTTTTCATCAACTGCTAACGGGATTGAACCTGTTCAATGACCAGTAAGAACTTCAACTGCAACGGCCCTAGTTGCTTCAGTACACTATGATGTTATGTTACTTTTTCTCCAGTTACATGATATACCTGATACCAACTTGTCAATGTTTTGTCACCATCACTATAGTCATGTGATTGGTAATTTCACACAAGTTAACACTTTTTGGTACACCACAATTTCAGTTTCACCAGTTTCGTGACGTGCCACCCAATCATATATCACAAAATCGTCACTTCGGATCAATCGACCCTTCATTTCCCGCAGGGCATGTTATCATAACAATTCGATGTTTCACTTTTTAGGATTTTATATCCGTATGAGTTTAGATCGTTATATTTGAGTGACCTAGGAGAATCACGTGTGAGTAAAAGTTGAATTTACTTATGGAACTACTTCTTTTTGTTAAATGTAAGTACTTCTTATTTTTTCTAGGGAACTATTTATTTATTTTTTTGTGTAAGTACTTCGTAGTTTTACAATGGAACTATTTCTTTATTAAAAAATGTATGTAGTTCTTAAAAATATAAAGTAAATGGTTCTTCGGTAAAAAAAATAATCAATTCTAAAGAATTAATTATTTTAGTCTCACGCCCTGTTAAAAGAATCGAGTAGGTAATCTAGTAAGGAATGCGTTCTGCCCAAAATGCTTGATTACAAACCCGCTTACATTTTTAGAAATTTTTTGCTGGGATGTTATAACTAAAAAATATTTTGTTAACTAGAAGCGTTTTGAAATTCTTCAATTACACAGAACAAATTATCAACCTAAAAAATATAATTACAGATTTTATTTGAATTATATTTGTTTGAAGACAAATATTTAAATGGCTCAATTAATATTTTAATTGACTATATAAATACATATTTTAAGTTAGACATAATTCTCAATTTTTTTTTTTTTATAAGTTGTCTGGTTAAATTGAAAAGTTTCTGTATAAAGTATTAAATGCATTTGAAGTTTACAAACGAAACAAACAAACACACTCACACAAACAGACACAGCGTTACCATATACATACACCCAAAAATTAAGTTAGTAGAAAAGTTAGTAAAACGTCTTGTAAATCAGGTATACTATTTTTTAGCAAAATTTTTTGCTAAAATCCTGTTTTCAGCTAAAATTTTTGTTATACTTATTCAGCACTTAACTGTTTTATACTAATGCTTTACTAATATACTAATGTTTTACTAATTAATTTTGCTAAAAAAAAATTGTGCTGATAAGCACATTAATAGTGTGGACGACAACCAGATTGAAAGATATGCGCTGAATGAAGTAGATATCGCGGCATGTCAAGATGTAGTATAGAAGAGGAAAATGATACTAAAAAGTACAACTCTAATAACGTTTGGTGAATGAAATCCGAACAACCATAAAAATAAAAAATACATGTGTTTATAAAGTTTTTTTGTTTTAATTTTTATTTATTTTATATCTACAGGTAATAAAGAAATTTACAAAATAAAATTTGCCCCGTACCGATTAGCTTTCCTAATTTTTGCTGGTAGTTCATTCATTGACCTCTGAATGCCCTCTGTATTAATGGTTTTTAGCTCCTTTTTTATTTTTAAAATTAGGCAATCTACATTTTTGGCCCTGTATCCATTTTCGTATACTTTTCTCTTCAAATTGGCCCAAAAAGTTTCAATAGGTCGCAGTTGAGGAACATTCGGGGGGTTCATTTGCTTTGGGACAAATTCTATTTTCTGGTTGCTCAAATTCTGTATTGTGGCGTTGGCGTAATGTGAGGATGCCAAATCGGGCCAAAAAATAACTTTATCATGTGAATGATATTTTTTAATAAAATTTTTAAGTGCTGGTATACATTTTTCATTATAAACTTGGGCATTGACAGCTAACCCTCCTTTGAAAAACACTGGATCACTGATACCACGCTCACTAATGGCTAACCATAACAAAACTTTTCCAGGAAACTTGGTCTTATGAATAAATTTCGATTTATCGGGGGCTTTGTGACTGGAAGATTCAAAATAATGTTTTGACTGCCATTCATTGCCTTCGACGATGAAATATGAATCGTCATCTATCACGCATTTGTACTCTGATGAGCAAGAAAAATAATTTTTAGAAAGTTCGCGTAACCTACATTTAATAACATTTTGTTGTTTTTCTGTAGTAAATGGTGCTGTTTTTTTCTTCTTTTTCTCAATTCCCATGGATTCTAAATATCTTTTAACAGTATTTTTGTCACATTTATATTTTTTACCCAATTGACGGTACGATTTGGCACTACGGCCTGCTGTTTCAGCTTTAAGCTTTGCCCGAACTTTGGAGTCTTGTAAACTGCATTTCTTACCCGATCCAGGTTTTCTTTCAACTGATTTATTATGCTCAAATAAATTCATTGTGTTATAGATAAAAGTTTTTTTAAACCCCATATCTTTAAAATGCTTAAAAACTTCACTTTTTGTTTTGTTCGGATTTTCCTCACAAAACTTGCAAATTAATTTGCGACGGTTTAACTCGTTGAGTGACATTTTTTAAACTAATATGCAACTAATGCATGTGTTCTTATTTTTTGCTTAATAACTATATAGTACAGTTATATTTTCCGTTAACATTTTTGTTGTAAACATCATGTGTTTTTTTTTAACAACAGTGTTACACTTGTTCGGATTTCATTCACCAAACGTTAAGACATATAAAAAAATCAACCATGGAAGTTTTTGTATCTCTTTTTCATACATAAAACAAAATTGAGGATTAAAACAACTTAAATTTTGCGTTGTCACCGGCTTGTGAAAATAATTGACTATTAATTAAATAAAAGACAAAATAAAATATTTATTTATTTAAACTAAATGTTTATATGTGTGGTCAAATTGCAAACAAACATATACAGAAAAATATTTTGTTAAGAAATATAATTTAAGAGATATGACTGAAAACATATTTTTAAATTTTATGTTTTGCTACTTGTTCTCCCAGTAGCTATTTGTAAAGATGATTATCGCTTCAAATGTGGCCATCCTCCCTTAAAATAAATAATGTCAATGTATTAAAAGAATGATATTTATATAAAAAATGTTACTTTTTTTCAGAAAAAAAACTAGCAAACAAAAAAAATTATACACCCACTACTAAATATAACCAAACATACACCTAGTGTTTCAAACACAGACAATCTAAAAGATCATTACAAATTTGTTTAATAAATGTTGACTATATATATTCCAATAATAACACGGTGCTACAAAAAAGAAATTGCACTCACTCACACAAGTGGCCTAGTGTGGGTAGTTAGTCTAGCTGAGTGTATTACAAAACCGGTTTGAGAAGTTCCAATATACCCAACAAATTTTCGAGATTTCAACATATGTAACTCAGTAACTTTTTAACCGATTTTGAATTTTTAAACGGTGTTTAAAATAAAACTGTCTGGCCTTTCCAAATTTATATATACTTGAGTTCATCAGAAAAGTATAAAATATCCTTGGTTTTGCTGATGATATCACTTTTTAAACGTTTTGACATTAATAAAAAAAAAATAGCACTATTATTTTTTTAATATTCCAACTCTTTAGGGGCCCTTTTCCTGCAGAACAAAAATAGCTATATATATATGAAATATGAATTCACCTTTCGATTCTACACCTAAAAATTAGTTTTTAAAAGCTTTTTTCCCTGCTTTTAGAATGCATCATTTAGGAAATAGAGTGGTGGGAAAAATAATTTTTTTTTTTAAATTTTTTATTTCAGACAATCAAAAAGCATTTTTAGCTAAGAAAAACGGTACAACAATTTTCGGTATGGTAAACCAGTTAAAAGTTATTGAGTTTTAAAAATGTTGTCTTTTCTAAAATGCAATATTTTTATGATTAACCACTTTTTAACAGGCTGCGATGTATCAAAAATATTTATGCCATTTTCTTAGCTCAACCTACATTTTCATTGTGTCCCAGCATAAAATAACCTGAATTTGGTAAGCAGTAACTTGCATACTATAAAGCAATTAGGGAAGGCATTCTGCCGTGCTTCCCAGAATACTTTCTTTGAAGCAGTGAATAATGCTTACAATTAAGCAATAAGGAATGCATACTATGAAGCACTAATGTTGTCAACATACAAAAAGAGCTTCTTAGTGCCTAAGAAGCCATGAATTTTTTACTTTTAAGAGCACATGAAAGAAGCGCTTTAAAAGAGACATACCAAGTGGGACATCGCGAACAAAAATCATGCCTTCTTTATTTGCTTTGGAAGCGCTTCGTTATTAAATAATGCCTTTAGCGCACGCACGCTAAAAAATATGTTTATAATTTTTTACAACTTTGAGACCTAAATAACTTTTTAGCCGTTCGCGATATGTTTCTAGCATTATTCTCAGTTGGTAATCAATTTTTATTGAGTGTGATTAAAAAAATTATTTTTAAATGTTCTTGCAAAAACTTAAGGCAGAATTAGTTTGTACGTTCTGTTCTGTTACGAATCAGCTGTTATGTTTCTGTTCAATTGAAAGTCTGTATGTGTGGTTAGTTTTCACTTTTCCGTTCTGTTCTGTTGCGGACAAATCTATTGAAAATAGAATTCAACGTTAAGTGACAGCATAAAGTGCGTATGTATTGGTTTGTTATGAAATCTTTTTCTAAATATTTGAATCAGGGATGATAAAGTTGGTACTATAGAACTTTTTATGGTACTATTTGAACCTCAGATGTACCATGATACTCCTATGACTCATTTAGTACGATTTACAAATGTTTCTATGTATGAATTTCTTGGTCCCTTTAAAATTCAATAATTATTAATTCGATTTGCAGTCCCATATGAACAATGAATTAATTCGGAACCAAACGCTGCGAATTTAATCACATGATTTCACTAAGTGCGACTGATTACAGATGATTATATTAGAGTTTTATCAATCGATTAAACCAATTTTTGAATTCAATCACTAAGGGTTATAATTATTATTAACTAATCTTGATTTTCAAAAAAGTAAATAATAAAAATCTTATAAAAATGTGAAATTGACTATTAGCAGCGTGTTTTTAAAATCGAATGAGTTCACGATCAAATTTGTTTCCAACCAATCGCAAGGATTGAATTCGCAAAAACTGTGAGAAACGTAATTCAATACAGCAAGATATTAATAGCACATTCAAAAAATATTAAAAATTTGGTGAATTTAAGAAAAATCTCAAAATATTAATAATTTTTTAAATCAATATCGGCTAATTTTCTTAGTACGCACTGCTCATTTTTACATAGCTTTATGTACATTTTTCCGAAAAGTTTGGTATTGAAAATGAGCAAAATCGGTCCAGCGGTTCAAAAGTAATGAGTGACAATATGAAAGTACCTCTAAATTTTCCATACAAATTGGTGTATAATGCACTGTATATTATAAGAATTCATTGTAGTGTCTGGTGTATAAAATATAACGTCAAATTTTTCCACCAGACGCTAAGAGTTGAATAATATTTAAAATACAGCGCAAATTCTTTTTTCTACACAAAAATTTTTTTTTTCACCTCAAAAATAGTTTTGTTACCTCAAAAATGTTTTTCATCACACAATTTATTTTTTTACATCCAAAAAAGTTTTTCACCTCAAAATTTTGTTTTCACCTCTTAAAATTTTTTTTTTTTAATATATTTCTGTTGTTTCATTTGTAATTGTTCATTTTGGAGGGTACAGAGATAAAAATTGGTAAAACCAAATTTATGCATGCACTTTTTGTTTGTTAATTTATATTTAAATTTTTTTTTTTATACTTTTAATGCCGAAAAAGTACTATTTTATATGCAGGTTGGTACTATTTTAAATTCGCATTTATCATCCCTGATTTGAATGTTTTTGTTTGGATTTCCTTTTACTTTTTAAATTCCTTTCACAGAAAAAGTAATTACAAAATATTTCCTACAGGACAGAACGACACAGAACGGCAACAAAAAGTAACAACTAATGAGGCCTTTAGTTTTCACCTCACCGGGAAGCAACCGGGAAGCAGTTTCTATTAAATAATTTTTGGCGTATAATCGAATGTCAGGTACAAATTTCATATAAATTATCCCCTTTTTGCTCTGTAGTAAAAGGGACCCTAAATTAACGTTTTTGGCTACAGCGCGCCAGTGGAAGAAGTTGAAATTTTGAAAAACTAATTTTTTTATTGATGCAAAAATAGTAAAAAAGCTATGATATCCTAAAATTAAATTTTTGTGACACGCTCTAATATATTTATATACTTTCTTTATATTAATAATATAAATATTAGACTGTGGCAAATAAAGCGACTGCTTGTTTTATCGGTCCCATTTAAAAATTATGTTGTTGGTCACAAAAGCAACAAAAGTTAGTATTTTCCAGAGTAAAATTCAGCCTTTATTTGTTAAAATCGGTTAAAATGTTACCTTAACCCATTTTGTACCATTGGTCGAGATCTCGACCACAAACTTTTGCTCTTTTTCATTAAATAATTAAAAATATTTGGTAAGGGAATTTATTATTTTTTTTTAATTTATAATTAAGTTTCATGTATTGGCTTTCCGACCTGAATTTTTTTACCTCCCCCCGCCCCTTTTATAGGTCCCCCTGGGGGGACACAAAAATATACTAAAAATAGCATATTTTTAAACTACTTGCTATCAGTTACAAAAAAAAAAAATAAAATATAAAAGGGTTAATGACTTAAATAGCCAACCGTTCAAATAAAATTTAATGTATACAAACTATTTTGTACTATTACTCTAGCTTATCGCCAGACAGCCTTGAACATGGCTGGTCGAGATCTCGACCGCTGGGATAATTAGTGCACTCAATTTATTTTTAGTACTTATCTATAAGTACTATTTTTTTTTTGAGAAATAATTAAAAAATGGGTATATTTTTCAATAAAAGTTATTTATATTTTTTGGAGTCAATTATTGGGTTTCTAATGTGAAACACAGTGGAACACGATTAAAACAAACTCGTAGGACTCGCTATAAACGGGGTAAACACATATTGTAGTAAATGAGTTGGGACAAAAAAAAATGGTTCGTTATATAAAAAGTTCGTTATAACTGGTGTTCGCTATAACCGTGTTCTACTCTACCATACATTATAGCTGCAAGATGTTTATAAGGGGAAACCCAATTCGCTTCGGATACAAATATTGGTGTTTGTGTTCCTCAAAAGGGTATCTGTTTCAATTCCTACCATATGCTGGAGCATCGGATACATATGATAAACAACTTGGCCTAGGCGCTAACGTGGTTATGAAACTAATGTCGGCTTGTGAGTATCCTAGGCAACATACTGTTCATTTCGATAACTTTTTCACCGTTGCCTTCTAAAAGAAAAAGGTTTTTGTGCAACTGGCACAATCCGCACAAACAGACTGATAGGTGCAGGCCTAAAAACAAAATTATCTCCACATGATACTGATTACGCCTTCGACCAAGAACATAAGATTTCATTGGTTCGATGGAGAGACAATGCAGAGGTCACTTTGGCTACGAACTATGACCAAATGGAGCCGATTAGAAACGTAATGCGATACCATAGAAAACAAAAAAAAAACGAATCGCTGTACCCCAAGCCAACCTTATTGCTAATTACAATAGGTATATGTGTGGAGTTGACTTGCATGATAATGCTATCGCAAATTATTGAATTGGAATCAGAGGCAAAAAGTGGTGGTGGCCACTTTGGGTTACCAGCTTGGACAGCACCACTGTCAACGCATGGAAATTGCATTGCATGATTGCTGAACAAAAAAAGGAGATGCCCATGAATCAAATTGATTTTAAAAACTTCATAACAAAATCTCTGTTGTTCTCCGCTGAACCGGAAACTAACACCGAATCAACTTCGTCTGACAAAGAAAATGGAAGTGACGACGACTTCAGAGACCGCCCACCAACATTGCCCATTCCATCTGGGTAATTGCTTCAAGGAATACCACAAAGATTTAAAATAATAAAATAATAACTAAATTCATCGATCTTTTTATTTATATGTAGCATTACTAACCATTTAGTTTATAATATTTCATCATAACTTTTCATATCAGAGAGAAAATTTATTGCTCTAATAATCCCAGCGGTCGAGATCTCGACCAGTCGTTTTCTCAGGTAATACCAGGTAAAAAAAAAAAAAATCCAAGAATCATTTTTGGCCTATTTCCAACTTGCCATGAAAATTTCATTACGAAATAAAATCATTTATGTAGCTTGGTACAAGATGGGTTAAATACAGTTTAACAATACAAAGTCGGTTAAAAAATTACTGACAATGATTTACAAATGTTTAAATGCGACAGTCGCAAGAAATACTATTTTACATTTATCTTGAAAATTTAAGGGGAATATTGCAACTTTTCAAAGCGGTTTCATTAATGCACTCAGCTAGACTTCCAACCTACACTAGGTCACTTGCAAAGATATTTTGCAGTGTAGCACAGTGTAACAAAATAAAAATATGTAGTAACAAACAACCAAAAGAGCAATTTTTTATCATATTTTTTTTTATTCATCCTACAGAAAAGGTAGCTTACATAGGAAGCTATAAAGCTAAATATATGATTGTTACTACGAGTATTTTGTTATTGTTTGTATTATCATATATTGGTTATAAATTTAGTAAAAGTTATAGAATGCACAACAGACAAAGTTTTTGGCATAAAAACATAAATAAAGTCAAACAAATTGTTATAAAAATAACGGTGCTATTATATATTTATGTTAGAGATATAAATAAAAATATTGTTACAACATATTGCTATATGGTTGTAAATAAGGAAAATAGACAAAAAAAAAAAAAAAATCTAAAAAATATGCTATAGATACTTTACTACATTTATAAACAAAGATTTTTTTCGGCTTTTATGTTACGATGTTTATTATTAACATTAGGATTTCACGCGAGAAATTACTTTGTGGTATTAGTATTGAAAAATAAATTTCGGAATGTTAACTTTTTTTATTAATATAAAAAATAATAACTTGACACTTGAAAAAATAATATAAACAAAATTTTTAATTTTTAGACTGTGGTAAAAAAAACCGCCAGGGGGGGGGGGCGACCTAAGGGGTCACATGAAGATCGCGCGAATCTTAATAGATGACCCGATTTCTAAGGTTGCGGACAGAGTGTCACCGGAGTGGATCTTTGATAGATATTTTGATGTGTTGTTGTTTGACAGAGACATGTGGACCAATCAATCCTGGGAACCGGAAGATGGTTCTCAGGTGTGGTTCACTGATGGCTCTAAGCAGTCGAATGGGAACACGGGTGCGGGCGTCTTTGGACCAGGCTTCCAGCGTGCTTTACCTATGGGAAAATATCCGTCCATTTTTCAGGCGGAGATTTGGGCCATCTGTGTCTGTGCAGGGGAATGCCTGCGAAGGGGTACTCGCAGATCTCGCATCTACATTCTTTCTGACAGTAAGGATGCACTGAGGGCCTTAATGGCTTATAAGGTGTCGTCTGGGTTGGTCATGGAATGCATTCAGACTCTCAATAGGCTCGGTAGGGGCAACTCTAACCTTGGGGTGGATTCCTGGTCATAAAGGGCATGAGGGCAACGAGAGGGCAGATTGTCTTGCCAACCGCGGGGCCTGAAGGCCCTTTATTGGTCCTCAACCATTCTGTGGAATACCTGGGGGATATGTTAGGGAAAGGCTCAGGGCATGCGGAGTGTCTGAATTCTCTGGTTACTGGGAAAGCTCTCCTGGTCAGCGCCAGGCTAAAAGATTGATCTCTTTTTCCAGTAGGGGGTCGAGGCGACTCTTGTCGCTTGAAAGGGGGGGGTTTGAGGACCCTGGCGTCGTACTTAACTGGACACTGTAATGTCAGATACCATCTGCACAAGAAGGGTCAATCGGACACTGATATGTGTAGGTTTTGTAAGATGGTGTCTGAGACCTCGGAACATGTTCTTTGCTAATGTCCCAGGCTTTGTGATAGGAGAATTAGGTTTCTAGGTGATCGCTTCATTTCGCCTTATGACATCGTGAACATTTTGCCTAATAGGATAATTGGCTTTATAGGTAGCTTGAATCTGTAGGTAACTTTAGGCAGCACAAAAGACCTACATTGGTCGCGGTGCATAGTGATCTGATCTGATCTAATCTCTAATCTAACTATGTGATTAAAAAATAACTTTAAATGGATTTATAACAGTTAAACAATTTTTAATACACTTTTCTTTCTTGTAGTTTTTTTAGTTTTAGGCGTTTAACTTTTATTTGTTTTTTGTTTACAACCTTTTAAGTATATATGTGTGTATTTTGACAGCTCTTATCATGATATCAGATATAATACTAACAGTAACAGTACTGTGTGGTCCACACGTAATATAATTCTCACTAGGATTGAATTTGAAGTTTGCTGACAGAAAAATATTAAAGTTATCTAGTAATGACAATATATTGTTATCTTCTTGAGTCAACACCCTAATATAAAAATAAGTTGAGGGATTCCCCTTTTTTACATTTTGTTGTGAAGAAGTACGAATATTAGCACTGCTTAGTTCAGTTTTCGTGCTGCTTTTAATAGTTCGGACGTGTTTTACTTACGCAATGGAGTACTTGACCGAAGATACGAGAAATGATCAATGCCACAGAGTAGTGCTTAATGACCCGGATATGTCAGATTCGGATATTGATTATATTTCGGAAAATAACTAAACAAGTTCTTCTGAAACAGATAGTGAACATCAAAAATTTACTAAAAATGTCAAAATAAAATAAAAATTCCGTAAAATATAAGAAAATTTGTGCATTTTACAAAAGATTTCGTTGTTTTGATAATTTTTTCGTATTTTTAGCATGAATTATGATGAACGTATAAACTATAACGATTATCATTATTTTATCACGATTTTTGCTCTAACTCTGAGACCAATCGAGATATCGCTCTGAAGTTTTCATACAAAGGTAGAGTAGATTTCGGTTATAGGCATATATTGTTTGGAGAATAATGTAAACAAGATACAGCATAAATTTTGTATCGTGTTTAGTGCAACTATACTTCAATCAAATTTTATTGTTTTTATGCAATTTCCGTGTCGTCACTTTTTGAAAACCGCAAAGGTCCGATATCTAAAATGTTTGTTTCGACGTTTTTTTTTTTCATGAAATCGGAAATAATCGATCAGAATGGTGATTGATTTGACATATTTTGTACTCAATATTAAAAAAGTATAAGCCTCTTCCTTGAGGCTTAAATTGGCATACCCATTGCAGGAAGGGTAACGTTATCCAGGGTATTTTTCAAAAAATAAGAATTATTTTACCTCTTCCGGAACAACTTTTTTAATAGTGCACCAATTTTTTAATTTAAATACGTCATCGGAAATAGTCTACGATTACATTTTTGGTAAAAGTAAAAGTCAGCATACAAATTATTAAAAAGATGTGTTTTATAGTTTTTTTTTTTTTTTTGCAAGTAGGTAGTGTTATTAGATTTTTTGGATATTAGTGTTATTAGATTTCTAGTCCTAATGTAGGACGACAAAAATTCATAACACTAACTAATAATGTGAAGTTACTTTTCCATAAGAACTTTAAAAAAACTTCCCAGGGATAAGTATTTCTTTGAGTGTATACTTTCATATTTACCACCTCTAAAAATAGCCTAGACAAATTCATAATAATATTAACCCATAATAGATATACCTACAATATTTAGCCAATTTGTTCTAAGTATTTACATTTACTTTATTATTTAACCTTCTTTCATACAAAATCACAATAATTCGATTTTGTTTTCTTTATGAAATACTTAAATAACCCCCCTAAAATGTATAAATATTTAACTATATATTTATGTGAGGCATTGCAGGCCAACTGTCTAGCTATAAAAAAAAGTAAAACGCAGCAATGCCAAACCAGCAGTATTTGTTCTCCTATAAAAGGCAAATAAAATATTAAACAGCTTTTTAAATATTTCTTAAAAATGGGCGTGGCTAAATGGAGTGGTTAAATATTGAAAAATTTTGGGCTTATTCTTAAGATATTATTTAACTAAATTTGGCAAATGCTACAAATTTGATTATACCAATTTTATGAAGATTTTGCAAAAAATATTTTTTGTAAAAAAAATCTGAACTGGTTTTGAATTTTAAGAGTAAAATCCAAACTCAATTTATCTAAAAATCGCTATAATTTTTTTTTAATTCGCCTTAGTTTATACGAGCTTAAGATCATTAATGTATTAATTATTTATTTCCAATATTTCGTCTCCACATTGTGTGAGTGAATTTGAAAAATTGGAATAATTGTTCCCTGAAGAAGTCACCCAATGTGGAGACGAAATATTGGAAATAAATAATTAATAAAATAATGATCTTAAGCTCGTTTAAACTGCGAAGTTGTGGTGTAATGGTTAGGGCGTTGGACTGTTACACAGATGGTCCCGGGTTCGATTCGCGGTGACAACAACATCAATTTAGAAAAATAATATGTATGAGTTTTCTATCACTTATATGTATCGCTGCGCCCACGTTCGGTGTTCCCATAGCACTTAACCTCACCGAAGTAAAATAATGAATCAGGGCTATGAAACAAAAAGCTTCAATAAATTCGCCAACTCTACATCAGGTGGCGAGCAACAACTGTTCTAAGACTTATCATCTCGTGCAATTACAGTGTTGCCATGTTTGAAGCCCTTCATCTTTCACCACCTTTCATCTCTCCACTATCCCCTTTCCAAAGAAAGCAACACATTAATTCATAGGAAGAATTTCCTGAGTGTTGCTTCTCTTAAAAAAAAAAAAATAAAAATAGTGTTCTTTATATAGATCCAAATGTCTCCATATAAAAACCCCCATGACGTATATTGGCGTAACCAATATTTTGTTTCGGGGAGTGTCAACATATATTTTGTATGATATAGTTCAGACAGGTTAAAATTTTATTTCATTTTCTACATATTTAAAACATTCAAAAAAATTTAGTGCCTGTTCATATTTTACAAACTAATATAAATTTTGGTAAAAATAACGAATTATTTTTTTGTGTCCCATGTATTCTTGACGAAAGTAATTTATGTCGTCAACAGAACGGGGCAGTAACATATTTAGGGGAATAAAAACGGGTTTCAATGTTTTTTGAAACTTTTTTGTTTTAAAATATTTTATTAGTTTTAGTACTGCAATGGAAAGGGTATACAAATAACTTTCATTTTGATATTAAATTTATATACACTCACAACATATTTTCAGTTACCGATTCAAGTTTATTTAAAAAGTTTTACGTAAAGTTTGTTTTTAAATGAGGAATCAATTACAATTATTAGAAATATTTTTTTCACATTTTTGTATAAGTAGTTTAAAAACCAAACTATAGAGATATACGTTCTTTCGAGAGTAGTTAAATATTGGCAGTTAAATTTTGAATATGAATTATTCACATACAAATTTTTACAAAAAGAGTTTGTTTTAATATAAAATTTTTTTTTTTTTTTTTTAATTAATAATTATACATATATTTACAAATTACATATATACTATTACCCTAACCGAGCACTAGCTACTATGGCCTTCGGCGCGTTGTAGCGAAAACAGACCAGTGCCTCTGGTGGGAGTCGAACCCACGACCCCCGCACTGATAAGCCAGCACGCTACCAACTAGCCTACCGGCAAATTGGCTTGTATATGTGTTGAAATCACAAAGAAAAAAAAAACTTTTAAATTTCAAAAAGAGAAGAAAAAAATTGTTTTTTTTTTACGTTTTGTCCGTTAAATGTTAAAGGGTGTTTTAAAAGACTTTCTGTTGTTTTTACAATTTTTTTTAATTATGTTTTCAATTAATTTAATAGGTATTTTAGTTAGATTTTAACGTAATAATATTGTGAGTGTATTTATTTTAATCTTTAAACGTGAAATCGTGCAGCTGAAAAATTACCATTTCTAATTAGTTTTGATAGCTCTATCAATTATATAAATTGTATGGCAATCAAATGCAACCCTTCAGATAGTTTTAAATAAATAATCGTTCTACCAGTTGTTTTTCAATTTTCGACACATTAGCTAATATTGGTTTGCACAAATAATTTCCTCGCGAAAACACTCGTCTTGTTTTGCGATAAATTATTAGATTTGTTATTTAAAAAAAATCCAACTTTAAATTGTATTTTTATGCTGCAACTTGATAAAAAGCTAGACTTGTAATGCAAATTCATTGCATTTTAGTACTTTTTTTGTACTACTAACACTATTAGTAAAAAGTTTTAAAAATGTGTGCAAAAACTACTAAAAGTTAGTTAAAACTGCTTAAAGTTAGTTAAAAATTGGAAATTTTTCTGATAAATATTAATAAAATAAAAATAGCATAAATAAATCTGTTACATTTACATAATTTTAAGTGTATTTGAGATAACATTTTGTTAAATTCAAGTTACAAAATAATCTGCTAAAATCAGCAAAAAATAATTTAGACCCAATTTTAAAAACGTTACAGGAAAAACTGTAAAAATAAACCTTTTTTTTAAGTATTAGTAAAGTAAAATAACAAAAATAAATCTTTAAAAATTTAGTTATATTTACGCTAAATTTTAGTTAATTTAAAGTAGCAAATTAATCTGCTATACTAGTTTTTAAATTTTTAAACTATTTCTGTTGATTTTTATATAAATTTAAGGTAAATTTAGCAATAATTTTGTTCCTAATAATTACAGTTTTTGTCCACTCTGTATTGTGTACAAATACTTAGCCAGTTTTTACAAATTTTAGCAGATTAAGTTGGTAATCTTACCTTATATTTTGTTAGCTTAACATCTTTATTTTTGCTGAGCACTGCGTATACTTCATATTAAGGGCATTCATGCCCGAAATTTTGGACTTGGAAAAATACAACAGTGTGTTCTTTGTGTTTCTGAAAAAGTTTACACTTTTGCATTTTTCCAAGACCAATATTTCTGTCATGAATACCCTTATTATTATGTGCTTTATCTATATACTGTACTTAGCTTGCCTAGAGAAGTGTTTAATTATTTATATAGGACAATTTTTAACGAATATTTTCCCGAAAACTAATACAACTTACACAATAAAACTTTCTGGATCGAAGGAAATACAGCTAAACTTTTTTAATAAATAAAAAAAAAGAAAAATTTGGCCAATTTTTAAATAGGTTAGGTTAGGTCGAAAAGAGGTTTCGGAGAAGGGAAATGCTTCCCTAGTCCCACTCAAGTCCCTGAGAACTTACACTTAAACCAGAATGTAGGCTTGTTGTGCGCTCTAAACAATCGGTCCTATGTTACATTCCTACAACAGGAACTCCGTCGCACTGACGAAATTCCTTAACTTCTTAAATCCTATGACCCTAAGATCCCCCAATGTGGATATTGGGTCACTGGATAGTATTCCGACCCGGCTCCCGGCAAGTGCCATGCATTCACAGAGATAGTGTTACAAGGTCTCCTCGTCCTCCCCACAGGCCCTAAATACTCCCGAGTCCGCCCTACCAATACGATGAGTTTTTTATTACTCTAAAAATTTGGAATACTCAACGATTTTTTTTTTCCAAATCAAAGAAAAAGCAATAACTTTTTAAGTCGATAAAAAGTTTATCTGATTTCTATCATTTTGCAAATTCTATTATGTTAAAATAAATAATTTATTAAAAATTCGTTGTCCAATTTTTATAAAAATTTAAAAAGTCGTTACATATTTATTAGCATCATTTATCATTATTTGACATTTTTAAGATAATCATTTTCAATGTGAACAGTTGCTCTAAAATGCCTTATATTTAAGTACATTCAAAATACAATATTTAATACTTACAATACAATTCAATCGTTATATTGGTTGAGACATATTTCTTGTGAAAATTGCTTGCCTGGCACGTATACACCGCATGTTGGTGTATTCGTGACAAATTTCGTACCACTAATTTACTGTTTATTGTACTTATGCTATCGATGTAGGTATAATCGACAACGCTATTTTGTAGTTGCCCATTCATAAGCCATGTTACTGTTGGTGGTGGTGAACCTGTTGTTGGAGAATAGAAAATAGAACGAAGTGTTATAATGAAATTGTGCACACAAAATATATAAGTATTTATATATAATAAGTAGGGCAACCAAAAATAAGCTAATGCTTTTGTTTTATTTGAAAGACTAGAACTATTATGGAAGTTTTAAGCTATATTTATTACAGCTTTTTTAGCTTATTTTTAATACTAGCTTCAGTATTGTAAATATTAGCTATTTTTTACTCTTTTCTTTACAAATAAAGGATAATTTAACATTTTTCTTTCAAAATGGAACTTTCTGATATTTCAAAGCAGTCGGAATTTTAAAACTTTTTGTAAATTAAAAGTTGAAAATATATATATATTAGGCCGGGTCGATTTGTGGGGAGGCAAAAAAATCGCCCAAAGCTCAGTGAAAATCGTATTCTAGGGATCAAAATAAGAAACTTTGCGGAATTAACCATACCTCTAAAACGAATTCTACTACCCCGAAACTGTTGACTTTTGTCCCGTAGGGTCAAGTTTTGAAAAATCCCACTTTGACCCATGTAGAGTGCCCCAATCGAGTCCAAATGTATGACCGACCCCCACTAACTTTGAAGGGCCGATCCACCCATGCTCGTGGCACACCCCCCTGGAACTCCCCTGGGGGGTTCCCCATACAAACATTTCAAAAATCTCCATTTTTGGCACTTTATTTTATTATTTTTTATTTATTTTATTTATTTTTAATATTTTATTTATTTTTTCTCTTTAGAAATTTATTTAGTCAGAACATATGTAAATGAAAAAATTAATTTAACTTAGTAATAGAAAAGAAAAGATAAAAATTACTGTTTGAAGTCTTTTTTGCTTTCAAGTCTGGGCAATTTCGCACGGCTCTCTAACGTCGTCGCCATAACAGCCTCTACATTTTCCGGTATAACTCGTTTGGAAACGCTAGCTAGCAATTGAACGTGTCGTTCTGTTCCTTGTATGTGTGATGGAATTTTTGGATCATTAAACGGTGGATCATCTTGATTTAAATATTCTTTCAAAGTATCGTATGGAATGCTTCGAGTGAATGGTGGTTCAAATACGTCATTTATGTCATTCATATTGATCATTTCCGTGTAACTTGTGCAATAAAAGTTTATATCTGGTTTTTTATAAGCTCTAAGTCCCGTTGGGTCGTCAACATCGGTTCGATAGCGTAGAATTATCTTGATAGCACAGTCGCGCTTTTCTTTGCTATCATCAAACAACATTGATAACAAGATATTTTCCGAATGCGCATAATATGAATTATCTGTAATTACTTTATTGACAATTTTGCGTAAACGAGGTTCTAGAAATCTTGACCAACTAATGAATTTGAAAAATAATCTACTACCGTACACGACAGAGCTGTAATACTTAATATTGAAGTACATTGGCACATAACATGTAATTATAAATTCAACCAGTATTCTTAAATTTGCATCTGGATTTTCCGTTGTCACATATAATCGTAATAGTCTAGCGGCCTTGGTGAGCCACCGAGAATGTACAATTTTCCCTGGTTTGATGTTAGCCAGATCCACTGAAACCACGCCGCTAGAAATTGCATGGGCCATGTCGTATAAGTACTTGGAATCGGTGGAAAATTCAATTTTTTCTGGAGCAGGGGGCATATTTTTCAACTCAATTTTCTGAAAGCCGTCCACCACCTGAAAATATATAAAATAAAGCAATTAAAAACGGTTGACAATTATAATAAATGAGTGATAGCAATAACTTACCGGAAGAGTTTCACAAGTTTCGATTTGACGGCTCAATTTTCCGGTTGCCGATCTTGGTCCAGTGCTGGTTGATTTATCCAAAGCTTCAAACAAATGCCGAAACGGAAGTTCGTTGAAGTGTAGAAGGCAAACGAACCAATGCAATGGTCTTTTTAACAGCAATTCGAATCGTCGTATAATTCCACCGTGTGGGCCTGGGTATATGACTCATTGGGTTTTCGATAGTTGTTGATGTTGTTATTGCTTCATCTTGCGGTGTAAAGGATGGTGGATTCATTGTAAACTTTTTGATTTGGAATGATTTTTTTTTTTAAATATTTTTTTATCTGAAATTAGAACTTCACACTTTGAGTTCTTCACAACGACTTAATGCATTCACAAAAACTGTTGCGTTATATATGGTCTACGAGGTAATAAAAATGAAATGGTAATTTTAATTCTACCTGTAACCGATTTTGTTGTTAAAACTGCCCATTAAAAACTTACATGTAAATTAAAAGTTAATCTGACCACAAAATCTGTTAAGCAAGTGCGCCTTTTATTACTTCTGGAAAATCCTTTATGATAATTTTATGCTCAATTCTACCTGTAACCGATTTTGTTGTCAAAACTGCCCATAAAATACTTACATGTAAATTAAACGTTAATCTGACCACAAATACTGTTAAGCAAGTGCGCCTTTTATTACTTCTGGAAAATCCTTTATGATAATTTTATGCTTTCTGTTAAGCAAGTGCGCCTTTTATTACTTCTGGAAAATCCTTTATGATAATTTTATGCTCAATTCTACCTGTAACCGATTTTGCTTAAGTAAGTTTACGACATGCAGCTGTGTCTTGTGGTGGCTTAAAAAACCCACACAACCTATTTTACGACCTGCAACAGAACGACACGTTCAATTGCTAGCTAGCGTTTCCAAACGAGTTATACCGGAAAATGTAGAGGCTGTTATGGCGACGACATAAGAGAGCCGTGCGAAATTGCCCAGACTTGAAAGCAAAAAAGACTTCAAACAGTAATGTTTTTTATTTCTTTTCTATTACTAAGTTAAATTATTTTTTTCATTTACATATGTTCTGACTAAATAAATTTCTAAAGAGAAAAAATAAATAAAATATTAAAAATAAATAAAATAAATAAAAAATAATAAAATAAAGTGCCAAAAATGGAGATTTTTTGAAATGTTTGTATGGGGAACCCCCCAGGGGAGTTCCAGGGGGGTGTGCCACGAGCATGGGTGGATCGGCCCTTCAAAGTTAGTGGGGGTCGGTCATACATTTGGACTCGATTGGGGCACTCTACATGGGTCAAAGTGGGATTTTTCAAAACTTGACCCTACGGGACAAAAGTCAACAGTTTCGGGGTAGTAGAATTCGTTTTAGAGGTATGGTTAATTCCGCAAAGTTTCTTATTTTGATCCCTAGAATACGATTTTCACTGAGCTTTGGGCGATTATTAAATCGACCCGCCCTAATATATATATAATATAATATATAATTTATCAAAAAAAAATTGTGATAATTCCATATTTATATAATATTATCAGACTTGGGCGACGTCAATTACATTTCAAAATCGTTCACTTGTGAAATTTTTCTATATCATTAATAATATCAGACCTACACTCACACCTGTGAGCTTAATCGCTTCCTTGGAAAATTTGTAAAATGTTTAATACCAAACGTGGGAATTAGGAACAACATCTGGGTATTTAATTACAGTAAAAGTACTGTTTTTTTTGGATTTGTACTGTTTTTTTAGTATATTTTACATATTTTTATATAAACAAGTTTTTTTGCGTGTACAAAGAATATATATTTTTTTAACCATGTATTTTTTCGTGTGTACAATAGTTTTTTATATATATTTTTTGAATCTCCCTGTATTAATTCCACTTCGTTTCTTTGTACATATATAAGTTTGGTTTGTTTACTTTTCAAGCAATGGATGTTTGTAAACACAATTTTTTTTCATGACACTGCCCAATGCAAAAAGTAATGGCGTCTAAACTAATAATTTTAGCCAATTTGACGAAATTTAGTCAATTTGATGAAATTTAGTCAATTTTACTTCTTTAGAGGATGTAAACTTGACGAAATTTTGTTGATTTGAATAAAATTTGTTAAATCTTAAAAAAAAAATTGACAAAATTTCGTTAATTAATGTTAGTGTATTAACTTATTTTAAGTAAATATGTGATGTATTGAAGTAAAAGTTATGTTAACAATAATTACAAAAATGTACTGTTTATTTTTGAAAAGTACTGTTTTTTTTCATAAATGTGCTTTTTTCACTTTTCAAATATGGCAACCCTATATTTAACGGTTAAATTTTTTTTTATTAAACGGCTTTCTTAAACGACTCCTGTTACTGTTACTGTTTTTTTTTTTTGTTTTTTTAACGCTTAAAACATTGTTTTTAGAGCTGTTTTTGGTTGCCCCCAATAGTATAACTTTATAAATTTGGTAATATTTAATAAAATTATGATTTATTTATATTATACGAGCAGTCGCTTGTATATTAACGTTTTGTTACAGATACAAAATTATCTTTTTCTTTTTTTTTTAAATATCTTTATTTAATACTTATTATGTAATGAACAAGAAATATGATTTATTTTATTAAATGTGAAACATATGATTTATAGAACTTTTTTATTAAACAATTTGTTTACAATATCTTAAACTACATAGATAGACCTAGATATAGATAGGCCTAGGAAGTTAATGTTCAAATAGGTTCATAGTAGATACCCTACCGACAATGATGATTCAATTTCCCTTAAAGGACATATTCCTGAACTAGTTAAAGTGGGACATAGTATGAAACTAGTATAATTTGTCATTGAGGTGGGTTAAATAATATAAATTATTTTAAATGAACTGGGCACCTGACCGGTGAAAAGGAGCTATACCATTAAACAAGCACTGTCATGTCAGCCTTATTTTCAATTCGCAATGTTTTTAACAACGATTTTAATCTCATTTTAAACCACATTTATACCACAGCTGAAACTAGTATTTTTGGAAAAGTATTTGCATTTACTTTTCAAATTCCAAACACATTTTTAGTAAGAACCAAAGTGCCCGAAATGCGCAAATACGTCACCTCCAATGACTGATGGTAGTTTAATTAGAAAGTAGTTAGTAAAATTAGATTTTTAGGGAATATATATTTAAACTATAAAAAAATATTTTTTTTTATTTTAAAATTGATAAAAAAAACTTCACATTAATACTGGTTTTCTGTAGCAGTTGTTATTTAAAATTTCCTTTTATAAAAAAATCTTTTTTCGAACCAAAAAGTTAAAAAAATTCATGCAACATTTTACGAAAAAAACTTTCGTAGTTGTTTTTTTCGTAATATATACGAATATTTTGTATAT